>OZ024794.1:15412493-16612493 GCA_964017045.1 Omphiscola glabra | reverse complement strand
CGCTTGAAAAACAAAATTTCAAGATAATCATACATTGACTCGACGGAACACAGACAACACACGCCATCTCTATGAAACCTTTTCACATCCCAAATACTGTCCTTGGACCACCCGGATCTCCGGATCCAGTCATTTTTGGTGGCCCTAGATTTGCTTCTTCCACCCTACACAATCTCAGAAACGTATCAGGAATAAAATTCAAAATGACCATTCATTGAATAGACGTGTTCAAGTAGAGAACACATTTGTGTCTTTCTATTGAACATTACCTTTAAAAAAATAGCATTAGAAATAAACGGTACAAAATGACTCACGTGGCTTTGATAGGATTCGGTTAGGGAGTCCTTCTGGTTGACCAACGGCACCACGATGACCGCTGCCAGTACGGCAGACATGAAGACAGTCAGCATCAGGAGGTAGCGACATCTTTGTTGGGACAATCTGAATGGACAGTTAGAAAATCGGCATCTTAAGATATTTTTTTTTTGAATGTCGTTTATAGGCTATTGACAAGCTTTCAAATAGGCCAATGGCAAGCTATCAAAAGGCTATTAACAAGCTATCAAAAAGGCTAATGACAAGTTATCAAATAGGCTTTTGACAAGCTATTAAAATTGATATTAAAGATCGATCAGTTTAGTGATGACATTTCAAGATGTTAAATTGACAGTTTACCCTTCGTTGTAAAAGTGATACTTATTTTATCATGATTTATTTGTGCAGGTCATATACACTACAGCAAGCCTAGTATTTCAATGACAAATTTAAGTGATGAAATGATTTACCAATCGTTTGGTCCCAGGTGTTTTTGTTTGTTGGGAAGGACATATATTTTGTAAATTTTTACATTAATCTTTAACTAGGAGAGGTGCCTCCTTCTTACACGTGTGCAATATATGAACCGTTGAGAGAACTGGGGAAAATTGACATCCAGGGCATGTGTAAGAACAGACACATGTCTGAATGGGCGTTCAGTAGCAGCGCCGTCTGTCCCCGCGTCGGGCCGCACCGTGGTGCGTCCTTCTTGTGACTAATGATGTATAACTTGTGCCTCGGTGAACTCGCGACGGAACACAAACAACATGCGTCATATCATGAAACCTTTTCACATCCCAGACACTTTCCCTGGTAGCACCCGGATCTCCGGACGCAGTCATTTGCAATGGACCGATATGGGCTTATGTCACCCTGCACAATCTCATTAACATATCAATGAAAAAATATTTAAGAAAATTGTTTATAATTACAGTAATTTCACTACTCATGACAAACAACATCGCATTACTTCAATAAGGATAAACCAATATACAACCAGTTTATAACTGTTCAAATTTAATTTGATCTAAAGTTGCTAGTTTTTAACTTTTTAAAAATAATAAAAATGGAAAAAATAATACGGATATTTCCGATAAATAGAAAATGGGGCCCTATTTCGAATCCCGCACACATATCACCCACACATCTGTAGATATCCTACTCAACTGTAACAATAATCTCGAACAAATAACGTTAAACTTTCTTCTTCTTCTTATGTTTGAGGGCCCAAGATCAATTTATTGATCATTCTGGCTCCTGGTTTGAATTCAAAGTTTGCCTTCTCTTAGATGAGTTACCGTCCAAGGCTAACGAGTCCCATCCACTCGGGAGTTGCCGGAATGTTTCATTGTATCAATGTTATCCGCCTATCGGGACTCCATCTCCGGGTTTGAATTCAGAGTTTCCTTCTCTTAGATGAGTTGCCGTCCAAGGTTAACGCGTCCCATCTTTGTTGAAGACAATACATTCATATTAAAATTTCAAGAAAATCAACGCTATTATGAAATGGCACCTAAGAATGTTTGAACAATTTGTCATTTCCGTTTCCTGTTACAATATTAAAGTTCGTGAAGACCGTTATAATTATGAAACTACAGCAAGCAGAATCCATGCTTTCATTAATAGGTGCGTGAGAAATATATTGAAAATGCAATGGTAACAATGGTTGAAAACATTAAGCTGTGGGAGATGTGTGGACAGAAAGCAATAGAGAAACAAAAGCTGGAAAGAAAACGGAGATGGATAGGACACACCCTCGGGAAAGAAACCAACAACATAGCTAGACAGTCTCAAGTCACTAACAACTGAGCTAGACAGTCTCAAGACACTAACAACAGAGCTAGACAGTCTCAAGACACTAACAACAGAGCTAGACAGTCTCAAGACGCTAACAATAGAGCTAGACAGTCTGAAGACATAAAAAAACTGAACTAGACAGTCTGAAGACATCAAAAACAGAGCTAGACAGTCTGAAGACATCAGCAACTGAGCTAGACAGTCTGAAGACACCAACACCTGAGCTAGACAGACCGGGAGAGGAACCCTCCCCCCCCCGCCCCCCCCCCCCTTTTCCCCTGGGTAAACGATACAGAGGAAGACCCAAGAGAACATGGAGGTGCAGATGGCTGAATGAGGCTTGGAGAACATGAAAGAGCTTTGAAGAACTAAAAATTCTTGCAAGTGACCGTGAAAAGTGGCGCGCTTTGAAGGAGGCCCTATGTTCCTCAAGGATCTCAAAGGACAAATGATGATGACGATTAATTGAACTAATGACTCAAGTTTGCCTGAATCAAATCAATGAATCTACTGCCCTTCAAGTTGAACGTAAATAGTTTTAAAATACTAAATGATATAGCTGGTGAGTCTTGATAAAGGAGTATTTAAAGACGGGGCAAATGAAATAATAGAAATAGGTTAGAATTCAGATAAAGATAGAAAATATACAATAATGAAATTGATAGAAATAAACTGTAAAAAGTTTGATAAGACAACAATTTGGCAATGGACTACGATGAGTCACTTCCTTGTTTTGTCACGTGATACGTACCAGCCATTGGTAGGCTTTCTGCTACACATAACAACACATAACAACAGATAACAGCTGATCAGCCATTGCCATTTATCATTAATTTTAAAGCACAATGTTTGTCTCCATCAGCGCTTCCCCAGTGTTAATTAAAAATTTTACTTTTCAAAATACTCTTGAGTACACGCGTTTCTTTAAATGACATTCATTAAATGTGACAATAATTATAATTCAGTTATGATTAAAGGAAGAAAGCTGGTTGAAGAAAAATGTGTGAGCGACTAGTGTGTTGCAGACAGCCTACCGGAAGTCTTACTCGTACTTACGCTTATCACGTGACAAAACAATCGACTCATCGTAGTCCATTAAATGTTCAGCCAAAAGTTTTCGTTGCTTAATAGAATATGAACAAAGTCGTTAGACTATTCATAAACGATCCTTATAAAAATGTTTTTAAAGAAACAACTGAAAAATGTAAAACATTTGGTGGCAGGGAAGTTTTGCGAGTAGCAACGCGGGATAATAGCACCAATGCCCCAAACACCAATGTAATGATCGATGTGTTTGATACCAGGGGGGTCAACGGTCCAATCTGTAGTTCAATTTGCTGGCAGGATGGATCCATCCATTGGTTCAAACGGGTTTACTCAGTGCCATAGATATTATTATAGACACAGACATTGAGTAATGGAAGCGGCATCGAGGGATACACCTATGATCTTTCACGCTTGGAGAAGATATAAATACTGAATAAAATACAAACATGAAGTGCTATCCAATCTAAGTAACAGGCTGTGCAGAGCCAATAGTAAGATCTTTCCTGTCTAATATATAAACAAAAAACCTTTCAAGCAATAAGGTATCTTACATTTTTTTTAACTTGCAGAATATGGGAAAAGAAGAGATTTTTTTGTTTTAGATCTTTTGGTTAACACTTGGATGATATTTCTGTTACAAATGTGTTGGTTAACACTTAGATGGTATTTCTTGTATGAATCTGTTTGTTAAACACTTAGATGATATTTTTAGAAGAACGTCTGTTGAATGACAAGGATACAAGACAACATGACATAACCAACGTCAGAGAATTGTGGAACTAGTAGTAATGGGATTCGCAGATTAGACATGTCTCAACATCACTGCAATTATCAGAGCTTCTAAAAAATCATTGCTTTTATCAGAGGTTCTAAAAATTACTGCAATTATCAGAGCTTCTAAAAATAACTGCAATAATCAGAGATTCTAAAAATAACTGCAATTATCAAAAGTTCTTAAAATCACTGCTATTATCAAAGGTTCTAAAAATCACTGCTATTATCAAAGGTTCTAAAAATTACTGCTATTATCAAAGGTTCTAAAAATTACTGCTATTATAAAGATTCTAAAACTTACTGCTATTATAAAGGTTCTAAAATTAATGCTATTATCATAGGTTCTAAAAATCACTGCTACAATCAGAGGTTCTAAAAATCACTGCTATTATCAAAGGTTCTAAAAGTTACTGCTATTATCAGAAGTTCTAAAAATCACTGATATTATCAAAGGTTCTAAACAATTGGCTTGAATTCTTATGGGAGAAGGGGTGGATGTTAAATGGAAATTAAAGAGATTGGGGGCACGTGTAGTGCCTAAATCAGCATAGAAAGAGCACGCAATGAACACAGATGGGAAAATATGATGTGACGGCAAGTATCTCGTAAGGCGTCTCTGACTCAGGGTTACGCTGCTTGGTCTTCACTTGACCTCTTGTTAAGATTGCTCACCATTCAAGTATTTATAGTTTGTTAACAAAAGTCCCTTGCTCAAAAATTTCATGTCAGTTTAGATAATTTAGTGGAGGTTTCAGGGGCACCAGTTTAAGAACCACTGCATTAGTATCGTGAACAGCATCTGGTCTAAGACGACCAGGAGGTGAAAGTGACGCATTGAAATCATTCTGAAAGAGTACGATCTAAATATGTGAAATCCCATCCCAAAAATTATGGGTAAGCCACTAAGATCGTTAGGTGCAACGAAGATCGGGAGGGTGTGAAAGGATTGTGGCGTGGGATGTGAAAGGCTCTATTGAACAGCTGAGAGCTTGAGCTGAAGGGAACAGATCAATATTTCAATCTGGACTGCCCTATGACGTCAAAAGTACACCTCTGTGGCTTTGTTTTTTGTTTTTGTTTTGTTTGGGTTTTTGGGTTGTTGTTTTTTTCCTCCCCCAAAAGAACTCTGAGCAGGGTAGACAATTGTTTCAAGGGACTTGAAAATAACAAAGCCAGGTAATCCGAGTAATGCGGTGATGTCGTGTGCAGATTGCATTAATTTTTTTTAAAATGACTAACTACTTAATTCCCCTGCTACGTTCAAGTTCTAGCTTTCAGCTTTAATTCAATGAAACTGATTGGTGGATCACCCGGAGCACCGGTGAATCATTTCATTAAATCAGTGTTTGTCAACCTTTTCTATGCTCTGCTCCTCCTAAGAATAATTTGACTAGTCGCTCGCAACTCTTACAAATTGTTTGACTAGACTCTCGCAACCCTTACAAATTGTTTGACTAGTCTCTAGCAACCCTTACAAATTGTTTGACTAGTCCCTCGCAACCCATACAAATTGTTTGACTAGTCTCTCGCAACCCTTACAAATTGTTTGACAAGTCTCTCGCAACCCTTACAAATTGTTTGACTAGTCTCTCGCAACCCTCACAAATTGTTTGACAAGTCTCTCGCAACCCTTACAAATTGTTTGACAAGTCTCTAGCAACCCTTACAAAATAATTGACAAGTCTCTCTCAACCCTTACAACATGTTTGACTAGTCTCTCGCAACCCTTACAAATTGTTTGACAAGTCTCTCGCAACCCTTACAAATTGTTTGACAAGTCTCTCGCAACCCTTACAAATTGTTTGACTAGTCTCTCGCAACCCTCAAAAATTGTTTGACAAGTCTCTCGCAACCCTTACAAATTGTTTGACAAGTCTCTAGCAACCCTTACAAAATAATTGACAAGTCTCTCTCAACCCTTACAAATTGTTTGACTAGTCTCTCGCAACCCTTACAAATTGTTTGACTAGTCTCTCGCAACCCTTACAAAATAATTGACAAGTCTCTCGCAACCCTTACAAATTGTTTGACTAGTCTCTCGCAACCCTTACAAATTGTTTGACTAGTCTCTAGCAACCCTTACAAAATAATTGACAAGTCTCTCGCAACCCTTACAAATTGTTTGACAAGTCTCTCGCAACCCTTACAAATTGTTTGACTAGTCCCTCGCAACCCTTACAAATTGTTTGACTAGTCTCTCGCAACCCTTACAAATTGTTTGACTAGACTCTCGCAACCATTACAAAATAATTGACAAGTCTCTAGCAACCCTTAAAAAATAATTGACAAGTCTCTCGCAACCCTTACTAATTGTTTGACTAGTCTCTCGCAACCCTTACAAATTGTTTGACTAGACTCTCGCAACCCTTACAAAATAATTGACAAGTCTCTCGCAACCCTTACAAAGTGTTTGACTAGTCCCTTGCAACCCATACAAATTGTTTGACTAGTCCCTCGCAACTCTTACAAATTGTTTGACAAGTCTCTCGCAACCCTTACAAATTGTTTGACTAGTCCCTCGCAACCCTTACAAATTGTTTGACAAGTCTCTCGCAACTATTACAAATTGTTTGACAAGTCTCTCGCAACCCTTACGAATTGTTTGACAAGTCTCTCGCAACCCTTACAAATTGTTGACAAGTCTCTCGCAACCCTTACAAATTGTTTGACAAGTCTCTCGCAACCCTTACAAATTGTTTGACAAGTCTCTCGCAACCCTTACAAATTGTTTGACAAGTCTCTCGCAACCCTTACAAATTGTTTGACAAGTCTCTAGCAACCCTTACAAATTGTTTGACTAGACTCTCGCAACCCTTACAAATTGTTTGACTAGTCTCTAGCAACCCTTACAAATTGTTTGACTCGTCCCTCGCAACCCATACAAATTGTTTGACTAGTCTCTCACAACCCTTACAAATTGTTTGACAAGTCTCTCGCAACCCTTACAAATTGTTTGACTAGTCTCTCGCAACCCTCACAAATTGTTTGACAAGTCTCTCGCAACCCTTACAAATTGTTTGACAAGTCTCTAGCAACCCTTACAAAATAATTGACAAGTCTCTCTCAACCCTTACAAATTGTTTGACTAGTCTCTCGCAACCCTTACAAATTGTTTGACAAGTCTCTCGCAACCCTTACAAATTGTTTGACAAGTCTCTCGCAACCCTTACAAATTGTTTGACTAGTCTCTCGCAACCCTCACAAATTGTTTGACAAGTCTCTCGCAACCCTTACAAATTGTTTGACAAGTCTCTAGCAACCCTTACAAAATAATTGACAAGTCTCTCTCAACCCTTACAAATTGTTTGACTAGTCTCTCGCAACCCTTACAAATTGTTTGACTAGTCTCTCGCAACCCTTACAAAATAATTGACAAGTCTCT
Source organism: Omphiscola glabra (assembly GCA_964017045.1). Classification (NCBI taxonomy): domain Eukaryota; kingdom Metazoa; phylum Mollusca; class Gastropoda; family Lymnaeidae; genus Omphiscola; species Omphiscola glabra. The sequence goes on along the minus strand of OZ024794.1, from coordinate 16,605,178 downwards.
CGCAACCCTTACAAATTGTTTGACTAGTCTCTCGCAACCCTTACAAATTGTTTGACTAGTCTCTAGCAACCCTTACAAAATAATTGACAAGTCTCTCGCAACCCTTACAAATTGTTTGACAAGTCTCTCGCAACCCTTACAAATTGTTTGACTAGTCCCTCGCAACCCTTACAAATTGTTTGACTAGTCTCTCGCAACCCTTACAAATTGTTTGACTAGACTCTCGCAACCCTTACAAAATAATTGACAAGTCTTTAGCAACCCTTAAAAAATAATTGACAAGTCTCTCGCAACCCATACTAATTGTTTGACTAGTCTCTCGCAACCCTTACAAATTGTTTGACTAGACTCTCGCAACCCTTACAAAATAATTGACAAGTCTCTCGCAACCCTTACAAAGTGTTTGACTAGTCCCTCGCAACCCATACAAATTGTTTGACTAGTCCCTCGCAACTCTTACAAATTGTTTGACAAGTCTCTCGCAACCCTTACAAATTGTTTGACTAGTCCCTCGCAACCCTTACAAATTGTTTGACAAGTCTCTCGCAACCCTTACAAATTGTTTGACAAGTCTCTCGCAACCCTTACGAATTGTTTGACAAGTCTCTCGCAACCCTTACAAATTGTTGACAAGTCTCTCGCAACCCTTACAAATTGTTTGACAAGTCTCTCGCAACCCTTACAAATTCTTTGACAAGTCTCTCGCAACCCTTACAAATTGTTTGACTAGTCTCTCGCAACCCTTACACATTGTTTGACTAAGTCCTGCGCCACCTACTTAAAGTAAATATGGATTTACAAAGTTGTTAAAATAATTGACTTGTGGCTCGTGACATAAAAGAAAATGTTATTGGAGAAACGTTGTAAAAATATGTCCCATTTCAAAATTTTAAAGGCTAATTTCTCCCCTGTTGCCAAATGCCCTGTCCTCGCAACCCTCTGAAACACCACTCCACACACCAACTGGGGTGAAAAACCCTCGGGTTGGAAAACCTTGCCCTGAAATTAAATACGCAATTCCGTTTTCTCAAACGCGTTCAGTAAATCCGCACACTGTCAAAATCCTTCGATGCTTGATTAGTTAACTCCATCAGGTTCTTTTCAACGTTGTTCATGTGTCGTAATAACACTGAATGAACACGAACATGTATAGCGCAGCTCGTTATAGGAGAGAAATAATACACAACCATCTCCTACAAAGTTCTTTTCACGACTTCTCGCGAAAGGCGAACGTCACAAAACAGTCTAGACAACACGTCCTTATAGGCATAAAAATACGTCACTGAGTAAAACGCGGGAATTGCGTTCACTAACTAATTACTCTCTCAAAAACACACTTCGCGTAATCAAACACCATATCCAGTACGCAACAATTATTAGTGAGCTCCTATACTCGACACACACTAAATGCACTAGATAAATTGTGCCACAAAATATATTGAGTTTAAAGAATCAAATAAAGTATTGTATTAAAACAATGGGCATAGATTTTTAATTTCCGGAGTTTGAAATGGAATATTTCATAATACAAAGATAGTAGGGTGGATCTTAGTTAATTCGAAACATTCTTGAAATAGCAAGCAACATATAAAATAATAATTTTTTTTTATTATAAAGCACACAATTTCTATAAGAGAAACGCCTTTTCATTTATAACAATAATTTCTATAGGATCAAAACCAAATGTGATTAAACGAAAACTAAACATTATTTTTTCCTTGTAAGAAAGGATTTAAAAGTAGCTGGGTAGTTTCTACGATGTCCGGCAACCATATGTGAAAGAAATTGTTTCTCATTTCCATCTTTTGTGAAAATTTGATTGTAATCATAAATGAGTTTGACACCTCTTTCAGCAACGTCGGCAACAACAACTGTCTTCACGAGTTTTTTTTATTCCACTTTTGTAACCAGGATGGCCTTTCACGTTGAAAGGTTTTTTGTTTTTTTGTGTGTGGAGGAAATAGGAGCTAATATTCATGCAAAATCTCATGAAGAAAGTTTTTGTACCAAGAGTTACGAAAGATGAAAACTCGATGTTAGTAAAGGAAGGGAAATCATTTTGGTGCAGAATGTATATCTTCAGTTGATTTTTTGTTCATCTTCGTCTTTGTGCATAACTTGGGCCAAATTTGCATTTAATACGGTTGGAACAATGTCTTTCAACAAAGAAAGAGGCACAGTTTTGTGAACTAAGTAACTGTAAAGGTTTTTAAAAAAAATATATTATTGTATTTTTATTTTATTTTTTGCATCTGCCTTACTAATATCTAGGTCAATATTGTACGAATTTATCAGCTGACGTATTAATAGGAAATACTAAGGCATTTTAATTGATTCTGATTACAGAAACCAGGCTCGAACGTACACTCAATCAAGAAAAAGACATATTCTTGTTAAAGAGTTCTTCTCCCTATGTGATAACTGAAATTGATATTGAAATATGTATATCTTGAATGCATGTATATCTTGAATGCATGTATATCTTGAATGCATGTACTGCCTTTGCCATCCAACCAGCTAGAGTCACAGCTCCAATGCGATACGATATCCCGTTCTTCGAAATGCCGCAAAGAAAGAGCGTCATTAACTCGGGCGATTCTCTAAAATCATCTCGCGTTGGTTACTGCCTAGAAAGGTGAAGTTCAAGAAGTCCAAGGGAGGACATCATCTGGTACTTCAATTCTACCAGGCACTTCAATGCTACCAGGCACTTCAAAGCTACCAGGCATTTCATTGCTACCATTAATGTCCACGTTCTGGTCGAGCTTCGTCCATGTTTCTCTAAATGTTTTGAACAGCTCAATTTCTGAACCAAAAGTTGCACTCATCAGCATTTCAAAACTAACTCTACAATGTTTATGACGACAAGGGAGGTAACAACAGGTCACGATTTAACAATATTTCTAGATATGCGCTGGTGCTATTTAATTGATCTCTATTGCTTGCTGTCACATCACAACAAAGTGCCTGAGTTTTGTCGGGTCTATCCAACTTCTCTACTTCTTGGTAAACAGCCCTGGCCTGCTCTCCGCCTAAAGATGCTGGGATCTCAGGCACTCTCAACAATTGCTCCTTGCCTTGAAACGTTACCATTACTGCCAGACTTTTCCAAAGTTCTGGGTCCTGGGAGCGAATTGTCATCCACAAGAACACTAATTCTTGACAATTATTTAATAATAATAATAAAGTTTATTTGAAAATCACGCTTCATCCCAAAAGGCTCGAAGCGCGGTATAAAGTCAACCATATTAAAGAGAAATGAAAGCAATCTATATTTTATTACATTGAAATACAAAAAGCAACAATAAAAAACTACATAGGAGCATACCCATCCAAAGTATTACATCACATTTAGATGAAATTGGTGCTGAATTTATGTGTCTCGCTTCTCTAATTTTTTTTCAAGGCGTTGTAAATAAGTACGAGTTAGTTTTAGGTTTACAGTATAACGGCCAAAAGCTTCTGACGCATGCATAAAGATATAAATCCCCATTTTTATCACTGAGTTTGTACCTCTCAAAACCTTCAGAGAGGCGGTTGATGTGGAATCAGCAGTCATCACCGCGATCAACTGCTTTGCCTGGTTGATGTGGAATCAGCAGTCATCACCACCATCAACTGCTTTGACTGGTTGATGTGGAATCAGCAGTCCTCACCACCATCAACTGCTTTGCCTGGTTGATGTGGAATCAGCAGTCATCATCACCATCAACTGCTTTGCCTGGTTGATGTGGAATCAGCAGTCATCACCACCATCAACTGCTTTGCCTGGTTGATGTGGAATCAGCAGTCATCACCACCATCAACCGCTTTGCCTGGTTGATGTGGAATCAGCAGTCATCACCACCATCAACTGCTTTGCCTGGTTGATATGGAATCAGCAGTCATCACCATCATCAACTGCTTTGCCTGGTTGATGTCGAATCAGCAGTCATCACCGCCATCCACTGATTTGGCTGCCTGATGTGGAATCAGCAGTCATCACCACCATCAACTGCTTTGCCTGGTTGATGTGGAATCAGCAGTCATCACCACCATCAACTGCTTTGCCTGGTTGATGTGGAATCAGCAGTCCTAACCACCATCAACTGCTTTGCCTGGTTGATGTGGAATCAGCAGTCATCACCACCATCAACTGATTTGCCTGCCTGATGTGGAATCAGCAGTCATCACCACCATCAACTGATTTGCCTGCCTGATGTGGAATCAGCAGTCATCACCGCCATCAACTGATTTGCCTGTTTGATGTGGAATCAGCAGTCATCACCACCATCAACTGCTTTGCCTGCCAAATGTGCAATCAGCAGTCCTTACCACCATCAACTGCTTTGCCTGGTTGATGTGGAATCAGCAGTCATCACCACCATCAACTGCTTTGCCTGGTTGATGTGGAATCAGCAGTCATCACCGCCATCCACTGATTTGCCTGCCTGATGTGGAATCAGCAGTCATCACCACCATCAACTGCTTTGCCTGGTTGATGTGGAATCAGCAGTCATCACCACCATCAACTGCTTTGCCTGGTTGATGTGGAATCAGCAGTCCTCACCACCATCAACTGCTTTGCCTGGTTGATGTGGAATAAGCAGTCATCACCACCATCAACTGCTTTGCCTGGTTGATGTGGAATCAGCAGTCCTCACCACCATCAACTGCTTTGCCTGGTTGATGTGGAATCAGCAGTCATCACCACCATCAACTGCTTTGCCTGGTTGATGTGGAATCAGCAGTCATCACCACCATCAACTGCATTGCCTGGTTGATGTGGAATCAGCATTCATCACCACCATCAACTGCTTTGCCTGGTTGATGTGGAATCAGCAGTCATCACCACCATCCACTGATTTGCCTGCCTGATGTGGAATCAGCAGTCATCACCACCATCAACTGCTTTGCCTGGTTGATGTGGAATCAGCAGTCATCACCGCTATCAACTGCTTTGCATGGTTGATGTGGAATCAGCAGTCATCACCACCATCAACTGCTTTGCCTGGTTGATATGGAATCAGCAGTCATCAACAACCATCAACTGCTTTGCCTGGCTGATGTTGAATCAGCAGTCATCACCACCATCAACTGCTTTGCCTGGTTGATGTGGAATCAGCAGTCATCACCACCATCAACTGATTTGCCTGCCTGATGTGGAATCAGCAGTCATCAACACCATCAACTGATTTGCCTGCCTGATGTGGAATCAGCAGTCATCACCGCCATCAACTGATTTGCCTGTTTGATGTGGAATCAGCAGTCATCACCACCATCAACTGCTTTGCCTGGTTGATGTGGAATCAGCAGTCATCACCACCATCAACTGCTTTGCCTGCCTGATGTGGAATCAGCAGTCATCACCACCATCAACTGATTTGCCTGGTTGATGTGGAATCAGCAGTCATCACCGCCATCAACTGCTTTGCCTGGTTGATGTCGAATCAGCAGTCATCACCACCATCAACTGCTTTGCCTGGTTGATGTGGAATCAGCAGTCATCACCACCATCAACTGATTTGCCTGCCTGATGTGGAATCAGCAGTCATCACCACCATCAACTGATTTGCCTTCCTGATGTGGAATCAGCAGTCATCACCGCCATCAACTGATTTGCCTGTTTGATGTGGAATCAGCAGTCATCACCACCATCAACTGATTTGCCTACCTGATGTGGAATCAGCAGTCATCACCACCATCAACTGCTTTGCCTGGTTGATGTGGAATCAGCAGTCATCACAGCCATCAACTGATTTGCCTGGTTGATGTGGAATCAGCAGTCATCACCGCCATCAACTGATTTGCCTGGTTGATGTGGAATCAGCAGTCATCACCGCCATCAACTGATTAGCCTGCCTGATGTGGAATCAGCAGTCATCACCGCCATCAACTGATTTGCCTGCCTGATGTGGAATCAGCAGTCATCACCGCCATCAACTGATTTGCCTGGTTGATGTGGAATCAGCAGTCATCACCGCCATCAACTGATTTGCCTGGTTGATATGGAATCAGCAGTCATCACCGCCATCAACTGATTTGCCTGGTTGGTGTTGAATCAGCAGTCATCACCACCATCAACTGATTTGCCTGGTTGATGTGGAATCAGCAGTCATCATCGCCATCAAATGATTTGCCTGCCTGATGTGGAATCAGCAGTCATCACCGCCATCAACTGATTTGCATGGTTGATGTAGAATCAGCAGTCATCACCGCCATCAACTGATTTGCCTGCCTGATGTGGAATCAGCAGTCATCACCGCCATCAACTGATTTTCCTGGTTGATGTGGAATCAGCAGTCATCACCGCCATCAACTGATTTGCCTGCCTGATGTGGAATCAGCAGTCATCACCGCCATCAACTGATTTGCCTGGTTGATGTGGAATCAGCAGTCATCACCACCATCAACTGATTTGCCTGCCTGATGTGGAATCAGCAGTCATCACCACCATCAACTGATTTGCCTGCCTGATGTGGAATCAGCAGTCATCACCGCCATCAACTGATTTGCCTGCCTGATGTGGAATCAGCAGTCATCACCACCATCAACTGATTTGCCTGCCTGATGTGGAATCAGGAGTCATCACCACCATCAACTGATTTGCCTGCCTGATGTGGAATCAGCAGTCATCACCGCCATCAACTGATTTGCCTGCCTGATGTGGAATCATTAGTTTCTGCTGTAGCAAGCCGAATGAGTAGCAAAATGTTTCCCTTTTTTTTCCTGATAGTTTGCATTGCAGTGCGTTTCAGGTTTATTTCTCACTTGATTTTTAGTGTTCCATCTACACCAAATCTGTTGCACGGTCCTCCTTTTTGACGCCGAATTTGGTTTTTTAAAATTCTTATCCTCTGTATTGTGATCTGTTCCAAGAATTTGAAGGAGCTTTGTCAAAGAGATCGCCCATATATTCCCACCAAAAAAATTATTTATTTTCCTTGCCTGCAGTTCTTATAAAAATTTTCGAAGGCTCCCGAGCGAAAATGGGAGGAGGGGTTTGGGGAGGGGCTCGCTTACCAAACTATAATAGAGAGTCGATTTTTCGAACACGATGATCTATAATAGAGAGTCGATTTTCGGGATCCTTGTAGTATTAACAAGAGCCTGACCCTTGTCGCACATTTGAGTTGAAAACTCTTGACGTATTGCACGCGCAGTGACCAGACTGTGATAGTGCGATCTATAAACTTGAATATCAATACACATCTCAGAATACATGTCTGTAAAGACAAAATGACATCGGATTTTATTTTAAGCGTCAGTCGTCTATTTTGGGCCCCCGACATCCCGTTGATGATAACTGTACATAAAACACAGCACAATAAAGCAACACAGGTTTATAAATTAAGAATATAAATAATGTAGTATATGCGCTAACTTCTTCCACGTGACATTTCCGTTGGAATATTTGGTTACCAGAAAAATAAGTTATCTGAACTTTTCCGGTACCAAAAGAAGTATATATGGGAAAGGCTGACTATCAAATCTCTACAAATGAATGATATACTGTAATGAGCCGGGTCACCTAGATACAATCTGATTTGACTGAAGCCACTTCAGTGTGATCAGGTCAACATTGTAAGCAACATTGTAAGCATGATTCTCAAAGACTGATCTTTCCAAATGAAAAACATGTTGTTGTTTTATTTAAATCATATTTGAAATTGTGTATGCTTTTATTGGTAAACATCAAAGGATTACATCGATACCATCAAGGGAACCCATTACATCGATACCATCAATGGAACCCAGTACATCGATACCATCAAGACAAACCATTACATCCTTACTATCAAGATTACCCATTACATCGATACCCTCACGACAACCCTTTACATCAATACCATGAAGGTAAACAATTACATCGATACCAACAAGGCAACGCATTACATCGATACCAACAAGGCAACCCATTACATCGATACCAAGAATACAACCCATTACATCGATACCAAGAATACAACCCATTACATCGATACCAAGAATACAACCCATTACATCGATACCTTTAAGATAACCCATTACATCGATACCAAGAATACAACCCATTACATCGATACCTTTAAGATAACCCATTACATCGATACCAAGAATACAACCCATTACATCGATACCTTAAGATAACCCATTACATCGATACCAAGAATACAACCCATTACATCGATACCTTTAAGATAACCCATTACATCGATACCCTTAAGATAACCCATTACATCGATACCAACAAGACAACCCATTACATCGATACCTTCAAGATAACCCATTACATCGATACCCTTAAGATAACCCATTATATCAATACCAACAAGACAACCCATTACATCGATACCCTCAAGGCAACCCATTACATCGATACCATCATGACATCCCATTACATCGATACCTTCAAGACAAACCATTACATCGATACCTTCAAGGCAACCCATTACATCGATACCTTCAAGACAACCCATTACATCGATATCTTCAAGGCAACCCATTACATCGATACCTTCAAGGCAACCCATTACATAGCTACGCTCAAGACAACCCATTACATCGATACCATCATGACATCCCATTCACTTTGACTCTCACCCCTACCCTGGGACTCATCCACTGCCACTACCCTTCTTCCTCGGCCCCACCCACATACATCCCTCTTACCCTATCCCTTCCCACCCTGTCTCCCTGCCGATTCACCTATTGCCAATCTCTCTCCCTTTTTCTCCCCACTACCTGTCCCATGTGGCCTGATATTCAGCCATCTTTTCTTAATATTACATGTATTTCCATTAAGTCAAATCGGGGCTCAGACACAGAAGAGAAAAGAACAAAAGACAACTAACAAACAAAAGACTACTTTTTTTTTATATAACTTTCCATAAGAACTAATAATTCAACGTTAGCGACTCAATGCTTAGTATACAATTTTATATGTATAATGTTTTCTTTCTTCATTTTTTGAAGCAAAAAAAATCAGCTTGACAGTGTCTGGGTCAAGCAAGTTTATATTTATGATCGGAGCATATCTCAGATTTTTATGAGATTAAAAACACATGTAAAAACACACATTTTTTCATATGTGAAAATGCAACATGAAGCACCAAGTGACATATATTACACTGATTTACTTGCCAAGCACAATCGACTTTGTCCCTCTGTGAGAAGCATGAAACTGTTTTTTTTTTTTACTTCCTGATATATTCCTATTAGTTGAGGCTCAAAGCGAGTACTTCAGAGCAAACAAAATTGTGCCCACGTCCTCACTCAATGAGGCTGCTATGTAGCTTGATTTTATGTATTTGAACACATTGTATCAGTATTTGAACACATTATATCAGTATTTGAACACATTGTATCGGTATTTGAACACATTGTATCAGTATTTGAACACATTGTATCAGTATTAGAACATATTGTATCAGTATTTGAACATATTGTATCAGTATTTGAACACATTGTATCAGTATTTGAACACATTGTATCTGTATTTGAACATATCATTTTATTGATGTCTATGGTTTAACAGGGTGCCATTTTTAACACCTGGTTCGGGTATTTGGAGGGAATTCCCGCTAGGTCAAAGTGTTGCTTTGGCCTATGCCGTAGTGAGAGCGCATTGCCCTATGCCGTAGTGAGAGCGCATTGCCCTGTACCGTAGTGGGATTGCTTTGGCCTATGCCGTAGTGAGAGCGCATTGCCCTATGCCGTAGTGAGAGCGCATTGCCCTGTGCCGTAGTGAGATTGCTTTGGCCTATGTCGTAGTGAGAGCGCATAGCCCTGTGCCGTAGTGAGAGCGCATTGCCCTATGCCGTAGTGAGAGTGCATTGCCCTATGCCGTCGTGAGAGTGCATTGACCGATGCCGTAGTGAGAGTGCATTGCCCTGTGCCGTAGTGAGAGCGCATTTCCCTATGCCGTAGTGAGAGCGCATTGTCCTATGCCGTAGTGAGAGCGCTTTGCCCTATGACGTAGTGAGCGCACATTGCCTTCTCGACAGTCTGTGGCAAGAAATAACCCACTGATAGGCAGAAGCAGTTGCCGGATCCCGGAATAGAGATGACTTTGTACAAAAACACGAACAATAACAACACTGAAAATAGTCACCTCCCCGTAAAGAAATAACAAATAACTTTATTTATTGGAATTCAGACGTCTCGCTTGAAGCTCGCTGCGGGACAACCTTTAATCTTTCACCTCCTGCTATTAATGTAAAACGTGTTGAGCTGGGGCTGTTTTGAAGATGAAGCAGGACGCACAAGATGATATATATATATATATATATATATAAATAAGAGGTAGGTGGGTAATAAATAAATACCACACAATCGAACTGGTTTTGGAAAATTATTTTCATTTTTTTTTTTACACTGGCTCCTAGATCAGCACTCCTTAAACTCCTTTTATAAACTCGAGTGGGAATGGCCGAATGGGCCTGTTGGTTCTTGCAAGAGTTTCCCCGAAATAGCGTTATTTGTCGCAATGCCTTCACATCAGATACAATCTGTGTTTCGCCTCGCAAAAGTGTTTCGTCCAATCTGCATAGAAATCTAATTCACTATTTTTAATTAACAGATGATTGCGGGGTTTTTTCTTCCTTTAAGAAAATGTAGTATCAGTTTTAAAACTTTCCCCTTTTTTGCGCTTATAATTGATGAACCCGGATGAATTGTGGCATGCTATTACTTCAGTATTGTTCATGCACAAACTCATGTTATTTAAATGTTTTTCCTTAGTATTTGTCTTGGATGTTTTGAAGCTACGAAATAGTTGGTTCTAACATTGGTAGAGGCTTTAGGCTTTAACCGTATGGCCCCATATGTTAATTTAATATTTGCGCTCTTTTTGTTATCGACATAATAACGTTCCCTTAACATTCCAATGAACCAAGATCTGCAAACAAAACACTTAGCAAGATAATTGTGATTTGTATCTGACACACATAATGCCTACTTGATATGAATTTATAAAACATTAATAATTCAAAGCCATTTTACGACAAAGACATTGGGGCATTTTACGTACGAAATGTGTGTCTTATCAAGCCCGTTGTTTTAATTCGTCATGGTCGTGACATGGGGGGCCCGCAAGGTGTGGGGATGGAGATCAGCCTGTCATTCACGGCCAGGAGTTTTGGTTGACGAAGTGATGTCATTTCAAACTGAAATATCACATTAGGAAATGGCGTCAGCGGGCCGTTGAGCTTAAAGCTCCTTATGCCATCCCTGGCGCTCCCTCACACCAGCCAGGCGCAGGGTTTCCTCGACGCCGGACCGTGCAGGTGCACTCCAGAGACCTCCCCGGGCATGGACCGTCCCCACCAGCAACCGCTCGATCGGGTTTGCCGACGGAGACCATCCCCGTCCGGACACGTCTGGTCGACCGAAGATGCTGCATTTAAAGCTTCCGCAGTCCACTCTCCTAGGGGTCGGGACGGTAAAATAACGTCCTAATATCTCCACCCACCCGTCCCGGGGAAGCATCGGACGCCTTCTAAGAGGGATTCTACAGTGGGTTTCCACTTCGCAATTAGTTCGCGAAATAGCTGGGACGAAACGGTTGCCTAGGAGCAGCTTTCTCAGAGATGCGTATCTAGAATCATCGGCCAGAGACTTCCACCACAGCCTCTCGCCTCATATCCCTTAACGGCAACTTGTAATCATGATCCCTACCCTGTATCTGCTTTTTCTTCCACCTGTGAAATATTACAGGTGGCAGGCCTGTAGGCGCCGTTTATTCAAGCAGTTACCACGCATGCCCTTGTCTGCCACGCGGGACACGCAATGGTGATTATGTTTCCCAGGTTAACGTCGAGGGGGTCGGTGGCCAACGCTTCCTAATCGGCAAGCCACCACAGACCTGTAAAGCTAGAGGACTCGATTAATTTCTCGATTACATTGTCTCTTAAACGTTTTACGGCTTTAGAAGTTATAATTAATTATTTCACTTTATATCGAGCGGTTTCAGTCGTTTGTGTCAATTCTAGCTTGTAATTTAATGATTTCAAAAAGGTCGATCACCTGACACACCTTGACCCTTGCTGCCGTGGCCAGGACCGGTGACATTGTCTTATTAATCCGGTCCATTCAGCTAATCCATCCGGCCTACAATTGCACACACTTTTTTTAAACACACTTGGCAAACCATGACCCGATAGCTATGGGATAGTTGCATTGAAGAGACGAAATAACGTGACGCAAAGTTAAAGCATGCAGTTTCATTCAAATATTGGAATAAAATATAAGGAAATAGGATGTAATGTGATTTCTTGGACTTGCCCTTCCTTAAAAATTGATGGGATGTTTTGGCCTTACACTAACATAGATATTAATATTGGCCGTATATATACGTCAACTGACCCCATCGTCAAATATGACCCCACGCCCCTTCCCCGTTTCAAATGTAGAGTTGAACAGTCATGGAATTTTCATAGAACACTGGACCTGATATTATCGTAGTGAATAGATGATACGTGACGAGCTTAGATTCAAATTCAGGTTTGGTTGTCTGGATATGTGTGAGAACCCTTCATGGCTTTCCACACTTCCTGCTACAGTCTTTTAATGCATTATATGAAATCACAGTAACTCATTAACACTAAGCGTATGCTTTATATGACTGGTACAGTAACATGTTAGCTCTTTTATTTTAAATTCCGTGTTTTTCTTATTTACATATTTCCCTTTTTTTCCTTTCAGTCTTAACCAAGCGAAAATTCCCTGTGCGCCCCAGTGGTTGTCCTCAATGTTAATTAGTGTCTTATTCTCCTCTAGTTTCTCTGACAGACGTTGTTACAATTACCTCCGCTTTCTTTGAACTCAGCCCCTCCCACCCCCCTGCCTTTACTTCTTAAGATTGTTCAAGCCTACGATAAAGACCGATAAAAATCTTTTTTTTTTCCTCTAGCAAATGGAATCCATTTGCAACTTCCTTTCCGAATGAGAGTGATTTCTCCTTGGTTAGCTAAACGTAATACATTGGTAGCTCGGTCTACGGCATTAACGTCAAGGTCTCCGCCGGAAATGGTAAGAACATGAACGTCTAAATACACGTGTTGTTTTTGTCCCTTTCCATTAGGAGTGTATTAAACTATTTTAGAAATAACTGAACACGGTTTTAATGCAAATTTACACAGCGTGCAGGCCAAGCCTGAGTGAGACTTTGTTAAGGAGCATTGAACTTTTGAAGGAAATAAGGCGATATTTGTCAAGGGAGACCATCTGGCTCAGAGCGATTTCATTACCCCTGCCGTTTAAGTTATCGAGCACATTTTGATTGAGTTTTATCTTATCAGAGGATCAGAAATCTTGATTCCTCAACTGCCTACCCATTTCATTTCCTGCTCAATTAGAGAAACCTTGATACCTCACCTGCCAAACCATTTCATTTCCGTATTTCTTGGAGAAATCTTGAGTCATTAACAGCCACCCATTTCATTTCCTGATCTCTTTCAGAAATCTGAAGATGCTTAATGCCCCAGTAACAAGAACTCAATGTTTCTTTTCAATGAAAAGTTTAAAGACATCAAATAATTTCACTGCGTCAGACAAGAATTACAAGAAAAACAATAATGCAAACATTTAATTTTATTTACGATGGGAAAAAGATCATTTTTATCTAAATACGGCGTCACATTTGTTAGGAAATAAGCGAAATAAAAAAAAGGGAAAATCTGAAGGAAAAAAAAAGGACGCACCATAATAACAAACGTGTCGGCAAGAAGCCTTCTTCAGCAAACAAACAACCTGATTACCATTCAGAGTTGTTAAACTCACTGTTGTAAAAAGGGAGACTTGGAATGACCTTTCCCCTTTCAATTTAACATAATAGGTAACTAAAGGATCTACTCCCACTTTGGTAGTTTAAAAGCCACTCCCCCTCTTCTCATTTTTCTCGCTTTCTTGAAACTGTGTTCTGTCCCAAATTTTATTCAGCTACGTAGCTTTAAATGAAGCACATTTTGAAATAGTTGCATCGGATGAACCAAGAGAACCATCGTTTTATATGATTTGACCTTATTTGACGTTTTGACCTTATTACACAAGATAATTTCATTGGGGTAGACAGACGATTGTTGTTTAAGGGATTGTGGTAGAGGTGGTGGGGAGTTGGGGCGATGGTTCTATTTTTATTTGTAACCTTGAAGTGAAAATGTCTCCTCCCACCTTATTTAAAGTCACTGTGAGACAACTCTCGCCTTATCTCAACGTAAATCCTTTAACTTTAGACAATTACGACTACAAGTATCGTCAAACATGTCCAAAAGCGATACCTGCGTATCTCCGAATTCTATCTCCTTGTGTATCTCATATGTATCGAAATTACGTTTTATTTATTTTCATACATTTCTTCTGACGACAAGTCCGTGTATTACAGAAAGCCTTTGTGGCGACAAGCGTGTTTCTTACCTTTAAGCCCGTGAAACCGATATACGCAACCCACACAACGCTTCATAGTAGAGTGGTCACTACTTTGAGTTGTAAACCATAATGACATATCCATTTGTGTAAGTCTGTACAAGAACTATGCGTAACATACGTCGATACGTAAGGACTTCATCAGTCCTTCCATTCCATTTCAGAACTTTACGTAACATACGTCGATACGTAAGGACTTCATCAGTCCTTCCATTCCATTTCCGAACTTTACGTAACATACGTCGATACGTAAAGACTTCATCAGTCCTTCCATTCCATTTCAGAACTTTACGTAACATACGTCGATACGTAAGGACTTCATCAGTCCTTCCATTCCATTTCAGAACTTTACGTAACATACGTCGATACGTAAGGACTTCATCAGTCCTTCCATTCCATTTCCGAACTTTACGTAACATACACACTGCTTCATCAGTCATTGCATTACCTTACAGAAATATACTTAGCATACTCAGTGTAGGCCAACGTGCTCAAACAAACTTCACCAACAATGACATTACATTGATTTACGCAACCCACACAATATTTCACAACCATGACATTACATTTGTTGTGAACATGATTTTTTAGTGTGATATCTTGGTATGAAAGGTTGTCCATACATGGTGAGAGTTTGAATGTGAGAATCGTTGTTATTGGTGTGAACACTTTTTGGGTGCATGAGTTGTGTTATGAATTGTGTTATTGTGGCTGAATGGTCATTGGTTGGGAGGGAAATATGAATAAACAAGTGCGTGTATAAAAGGTCAGTGTGTTAGTTTGTCGAGAGGGTAGATCAGAGATTTATTAGGGAGGACAAGAGATCTAGTAAGAGAGACCGAGAGATTTGTTGAGGACTTTATGTGTGTGTAGTGACCCTGGATGGGACGACGTTTTGTATAAAGTAAATAAAGAACTGATTTATGAAATATGAGGAATTATTGTGGACTTAATTGTGTCATTGAATGGACCTAGAGAAGAGACCCTAGACAACGAGAGTAGGCCGTGACGTATGAAGGCTGTAACTTTGGAAAGCCGTAACATGGTGTGGAAAGGTCGTAACATTGATTGAAGAAGGTCATAACATTTGGAAGTAGACTGTCACGTTGTGAAGGTCATAACAACATTGATTTACGCAACCCACACAATATTTCACCAACCATGACTTCACATTGATTTATGCAACCCACGCAATTTTTCACCCACCATGACTTCACAAAAAAAATACACTCATAAAAATCGTATTTTCATTCCCCCTACCACGTTTACAGTCAAATCTCGATGACGCTTTCTTTTGTTCGCGAATCGATGTGGTTTTTTTCATGTTAGATTTCTCATACTGATGACTGAAAGTTAGAGATATGAAACCAATGACAGTCGAAACATGACGGTGGCTTGATGATTACATGTGTGACAAGATAGGGTCATGGTTTTGACATAATGGTGACATGGAGTGGCAGATAGGTGATAGGGTTGTGGAATGGCACTGTGTGGTTATGACGCACTAATGACATTGGTTACAGAACCGTGAGAGGTGGCTACATGAAGGTGATGTGATGTTGATATGGTGGGGACGGGCAGTGACGTATGTGTGGGGGGCTGGGTGACACCATTTCAGGGGTGACACCAAATTTAAAAATTGCATATTTTCAAACAAACACTGCTTGGTCTAAGCGAATTTCATAAAAGGAGAACTAATCACATGAATATTTTCCACACATGTAACCAATCGAAATGCGTGCATTATTAAAAGTTCAAGATTGATGCGTCATAAATGATGTGACCCTATAACTAGGTCATAAAAACACTGTTTTGGCCATGATTCAGAGCCGATTGAAGTAAGTGACAGGAGAAAGAAAGCCGTCCATTGATAAAATACTATGTGGTTGAGCGATCTCAGTACATGAATCGAATCGGTAAAAAGTAAACATATTTTTTAATGACCTTTTACCCATTTCTAGCGTGAACAAAAAAATATTGTTCTACATTTTCTAATACTGTTTAATACTTAATTTAACTTTATTTAATGCGAAAAGAAATGTTATTGAAACCAAATTATGGAACCCAGAAATACTAAAAAATAAAATTTTCACCAATGCGCCACTAGTATTGCCCCTTCATTTTTCAGCACAACTGTCATACAGCAAAAGGCCTTTTACATGATGTCTGTGATTTCACGTCTACCTGCTACCTTTACCTTTTGGCTGATCTACTTTAAGAAGTTAATCTTGCACAGCAGTATCTGCAGACTGAAGGCTTTTCTCTTTAAAGTGGTGACCAACCTAGAGGCCTCAAGATTGTTTCTGCACGAAAAGCGCTGTCACTTGGTGAACATACTATTGACACTTTTAAAATCAGACCAATGTGGAATTTCGGTAGAGAGAAGATTACGGTTTATGAAGAGAATGACATGAGAACAATTAATATATGTTAGACTCTCTCTGAGAGAAGAAAACAGTAAGGTGATACTGGAGTGTGTTGATTGCTTTTATTCTGAAGTCCAGATCAGATCAACAACGATCAAGAAAGTAGCAGGTATGTTTGGGCTTTTCAACCCAAGAGTCTGCTATAAGCAAATTAAGAAGAGCTATTGGTGTCCGCTCCAAAACTAACCTCTTTCTATAATGAGATATCAGAAGGTAAACTTTTAAAAGAAATACCAAGGCTTAGAAGACACCTAAAGGCAGCTCATATTGAGTTTCACAAAGTCATGAAATAGTCAGTATTGGACGTTTGGAAATTCATAGCGGATTTGACTTGAATCTTGAATCTCTTCCTATAGATACACTCGCCAAGCCTTCAATTATTTCTTACGATCTGTGTGTCTGTGGCTTCGTGTGAGAGGAGCTTTTCAAAACTAAGGCTTATCAAGAACTATTTACTATCTACCATGTGACAGTGAAGGCTTTTTTAATCCGGCTCTAATATCAATTAAAAGTAATACGGTAAAGGATATTGATTTTGCTCAAGTGATTGACAGATTTGTAGCTTTGAAGACCAGGAAAGGAACATTTTAAAGTAAATTTAAAGTAAAAATAACTATAACGTAACGCTGTTAGAGTTCTAAATACATTTACATCCTGGCCTTCAATTAATTTGTTTTTGTTTTTGTCGTTGTTATACTGTGGACTAATTTAACTGAAAGAAATCCATCGTGGAAGCCAGTGGGGAAGGTGGTGAGTTTACCGCACCGGGTGACACCAGCCCTAGCTACGCCACTGGTGGATATGATGGTGACAGGTTGGTGATGTGATGCTGATATGAAGGCGGGCCGTGTGGTGTCTGGGTGGTACCATGAAGAGTGAAATATTGATTGAAAAAGTGTGTCCCCTGAACAGGGCAGGCCTTAGGCCACTGCAACCTATGCGGCCGCATTGGGCCCCGCACTTTCATAGGTCCCGCACTTTCATTTATTTTCTAATACAAAATCTTAATTGTTCACTTATTATCCTTATCCTTACCCAGATTGGGCCCCGCGAAATCCGTTTCGCATAGGGCCCCGCAATTGTTAGGGCCGGCCCTGCCCCTGAAGATAAGATATTTCGACAATTCTTCAATTTGTTGATTCTATGAATTTTCATTTTTGTTTACTCTAGCTTCTCATCAAGGGATTCATCTGAATTTGTCTGTATTTTTTGTAACAAAAAAAAATGATGATTATATTTTAAGGATTCGTTCTCAAAACTCACAGGAACAATTTGTGTTAAGTAATTGTATTGCCGCATCAGATATTGTTTTAGTAATGATTGATTCCGTCGTCTAACCTAACGCGTAAAGATCATGCAGTTGTCTTAAATGGCAAAAAAACAAAACAATAGCTACTTATAAAATTGTGTTCCCCTTGATCAATCAGATTATTTAGAAAGGAGTAATGTTGGATATCTTAAGAAGAAAATTATTTCAGTGATGTGAGCATATATGATAGCGTTATATTATCAGGTGGGGGAGAGGGGTAACTATTTTTTCCAACGCCCAAATGCAAAGCTCTGCACTTGGCTGAAAATGCCTTATCTCACTATAAAAAGATACCCTGCCCCCCCCCCCCCTTTCCATCCCACCTTACTGCTTAGTGGGATTAATAAAGGTAGTCCTAACCCAGAATAACAAAAGTGCCCAATACTTGGATGATTTCAGAAATCAAGAAAATTTGGTTCGTCAGAAGTGGGTCATAAACTAGTTGCCAAGATTGGATCCAGACAGTCAGGCCGACCTGAACCCAACTTAATAAAACCTTTACCAAGTGAAGTCTACTGAGCCAGTACAATCATAAACACGGCTGATAACTTCGGGACATCCATGCAAACTGAACGATTGGCGAAGGGGGTATGGGTGCCGCTGCTATATGATGAGAATGTACACGCTAGATATGGAATGAAGTGAAGTATTTAAGATATGGAATGAAGTGAAGTATTTACACACTGGTAAGTCTTATTGGTTGCTCACCAATGGAACCTAAAGAGAGATAAATAGATAAATATGTGTAGCGAATATTCTTCTTCTTCTATACATTAAGGGCCCACGATTAATTTATTGATCATTCTGGCTCCTATGAATGTAAAGGGGATTTGCAATGTGTCTGTGCCTGGTGTTGATGATGATATTTCACTGTTTGCAAGAGTTACTTAGTGAGGGTATCATGCACTGGGGGTTGGAAGGCCTGAGGCAATAGACAGAAATGAGTCAAGTGTTGCCTCAACTGTTCCTTTTGGAAGCTTGTTCCAGTTCCTGGTTGTCTTTGGCAGGAATGAGCAGTTCCTATACTGGCTTCTCGCTGGTATGAGCCAGAACTGCCTGTCATGGCCTCGTTTCTATATATGGGTGAGATGGACTAGTTTCTGTTTCATGCCAGAGCAGTGGACTAGCCCATTATTTATCTTGTAAATTATGGAGACCCTGGATAGTCGTCGTCGTTTCTCCAATAGTGACCAGCCCAGTGTTTCCTGCATGCTGCCAACACTATAGGTATTCATGTAGCGGTTTAAGACAAAGCGTGCTGCCCGTCGCTATTCTGCCTCCAACCTATCGATGCTCTTCTGGGTGAATGGGTCCCAGACCGAAGGAAGAAGCATAATCTAAAAGCGGCAGGAAAAAGGCTTTATATGCTCTTTCTTTCACATTGGAGCTGCTGATCTTTAGATTACGCCTTAAGAACCACAGGGTCTTGTTTGCCTGGTTGCACACATTGTTAATATGCTCGTCCCAGCGGACCTCTCTTTGAATGGTAACACCCGGATACCTTACGGAGGAAACTGACTCAAGTAAATGGTCATGCAGTTTATAATGTTAGTGTAAAGGAGTACAACTTCTAGAGACTGACAGTGTCTGGCACTTGGCAGGAAGAAATTCCATGTCCCAGCTCATCTTCCACTCAGTTAACCGATTGAGATCCTGTTTTAGCTGGTCCTGGTCAGATCTGTTGGCCATCGTCCTATAAACCGCCGTGTCATCTGCGAACAGTCTTGCCTGGGATGTCAGTTTCTAGGGTAGGTCATTGATGTATGCTAAGAACAAACAGGGGCCTAGCACCGAGCCCTGGGGGACCCCTGACTTAACACTGACAAAGGAGGAGCTTGTACCGTCCACTAAAAATGGTAAGCACTGCTGGCGATGCTCGTTGGGTTGGGGATACCTCTCACGCATCTTGAAGATACGTGTGATGGAATATACTGTAATACTGCTGAGTAAATAATATTTGAGGGCTATTCATTGACCTTATTTGTGGAAACACAAGCCAAAATTATGACGATAATTCCTACAAAACATTGCGTGATATTTTTATTTACAGAGTGATTAATGTAGATTATTTAAATCCGGGCCATACACACGCAACGGAAAATCTTTAAAATCGACCCCTTCCTCTCCCCTTCCCAGTTCTTACGAATTTTTTGTGGGTGCGCCGTGTTGTTTAGTGGGCGTGTAGCGTCGTTTAGTGGGCGTGTCGCGTTATTAAGTGGGCGTGAAGCGTTGTAATGTGGGTGTGTAGCGTCGTTTAGTGGTTGTGTAGCGTGGTTTAGTGGACGTGTAGCGTCGTTAAGTGGGAGTATATCGTCGTTTAGTCGGCGTGTAGCGTCATTTAGTGGGAGTGTAGCGTCGTTTAGTGGGGGTGTAGCGTCGTTTAGTGGGCGTGTAGCGTCGTTTAGTGGGAGTTTAGCGTCGTTTAGTGGGAGTGTAGCGTCGTTCAGTGGGAGTGTAGCGTCGTTTAGTGGGAGTGTAGCGTCGTTTAGTGGGCGTGTAGCGTCGTTTAGTGGGAGTGTAGCGTCGTTTAGTGGGAGTGTAGCATTGTTTAGTGGGCGTGTAGCTTCATTTAGTGGGCGTGTAGCGTCGTTTAGTGGGCGTGTAGCGTCGTTTAGTGGGTGTGTAGCGTTGTTTAGTGGGCGGATAGCGTTATTTAGTGGACGTGTAGCGTTGTTTAGTGAGTAGCCGCGTTGATTAGCAGGTGGGTCACGTTTCTTAGACATGCGGTGGATCTAAAATTAGATGACCTTGGCCTTGTGCAATCAGCCTAGAGTTTACTAGGCGTCAAAATCTTCATTCGAGATTATATTAGGTTCATTTCTTGGTAACTAGTGTGTCAGTTATAATAAAGACTTCGTTTGAAAATAATTTTTAAATTCACATTAAATCTAATGGTGAAGTTTCTTAGTATATTAAAAAATCAATCAATACAATACAAAATACCCTTCCACCACGCGCCCCCCCTCCCTAAAATAGTGGTACTCTGACAACACCAATTCTGTACCTGGAGATCCTAAAGTGGCGTGGTCGTTTGTTAAGAATGACCGGACCTTCCCTCATGGATTCCTGGGCCCTGACCTGTACGTTGTAACCTGGATATGCCCCGGATGTCGTCACGATGGTGTTTCTGGTCATGACGTCATACAGTGATATGTCGCGGTCCAGCAGTTGTGTTCTGTTGTGTAGACACTGCATTGCGGGGGGGGGGGGGGGTTGTAGAAGTCGGGGGATCTCAGAATCTGACCTCTCAGAGCGTCACGTGGTTTGCATGGAGCTAAAACATTTCACAGCAGCTGTAACATGAACAGAAGATGGTCCCCTGTCAGGCGGTGAACGACCTTGTCAGACGGAGGGCGATCTTGTCACCTGGTCTGGTTTGGCGCAGACGCCACAGGACGGATAGAGGCATTTACATTTGGAATGTCAATCAATAATAATGTAACAAAAATATAAATGTAACCTAACAATGTTGTGCACGTTCTATAAATATTGAATTCTTTAGTTTAAATCCATAAAATATATCTTTCTTCTTGTAAGGTCTAGGTAAACGATCGATTAAATGCGGGGCTGATGCAGCCACTTTTAGCAGCAACACTAAAAAAAATCAATGTATTATTTACAGTACTAAATGTATTATAACGGATTTTGTATCTTTTTTAAAAAAAACAGTATCAGAAAATATGACCTTAATTAATATCTAGAGCAAATTTCATAAAATACGAAATCAATAAATAAATTTCAATATCGTTTCAAATACTTGTTATAGGATATTATTGTTATGGCTTATCTCCAAAACACTTTTGAAATCCTCAAAATTGCTCAAAGACATAATTGTAATGTAAAAAAAGAAATGTGATTTATTGAAAACTATTATCTCACAAATAAACATTTCCAGTTGTAGTTCCCATTTTAAATTATGAATCTTTAAAAAGCACTGTCAACAAACGCCATGAGGAGACCAATTAAGTCCATCAGTAATCCAGTATGAAACCGCAGCGCTGTGCCACAGAATGATGGAACATCCGGTTCTCGTTAGACTCGAGACCTCCCAGCATGCTCTGTGGCGCGACCAAGATTGAGCGTGCGATCCGCCATCTTAATAGATAACTAAAGTCTTTCGGTGTTGTTGTTTTTTTTTTTTTTTTTTTAAATCTTCGAGAAACATCAAACTCATCGTCGCCGTTCGGAAGGAGGAAATAAATGATAGGCATTAGTTTCCTCTTTCCTCAATTTATCGTTTATATTTGACCCAAGGCGTAAGCCTGGTGAATTTAGAAGAGCATAATTTATTAATGTGGTGCAGAGTTGGATTTACCCAATGACGTATGACTTGAGTCTGAAATGACAGTTGATTTTTTTTTTAAACGTCTGTTTTCATTTAGAAAAGTACACGCAGATACAAGCATGATGGATTAATGTCAGCAAACAGCAAGTGAAGCAACGTCACTGAACTACTGTTAGCCTAGTGGTTCTCAGCCTTTCTGATGCCGCGACCCTTTAATACAGTTCCTCTTGTTGTGGTGACGCCCCCCCCCCCCCAGCCATAAAATTATTTCATTTGATACTTCATAAATATGTCTTTTCCGATGGTCTTAGGTGACCCCTATGTAAGGTTCGTTCTAGCCCTCAAAGCGGTCACAACACACAAGTTGAGAGCCGCTGGGCTAGCTGAAAATGGGAATGATAAATGCTTGTTTTTGTAAGAAAGGGAAATAATAGCGGGCGTTTCTTGGTAGCGTGACACCCAGGAGGAGGGTGTGAGCGGGGCGCGTGCTTCCTCGGCCTCCTCACTAAACGGCACATACTCGACAAAGGAGAATATATTATATAGAAATAACAATTGATATTGCTCTTTAATCGGTGATAATTGATTGTGTGTGTATCACCTTTCTTTAGCTAATGTGCGTCTGACTCGTGTCACCAACATTGACTCTTGCGTACCCTTCATTTGTGTGCACACTTGCGTACCTTTCATTTGTGTGCACACTTGCGTACCTTTCATTTGTGTGCACACTTGCGCACCTTTCATTTGTGTGCACACTTGCGTACCTTTCATTTGTGTGCACACTTGCGTACCTTTCATTTGTGTGCATACTTGCGTACCTTTCATTTGTGTGCATACTTGCGTACCTTTCATTTGTGTGCACACTTAGAAACCTTACAGTTTTGTGCCTTACATTAGGTTACATCCATACTGTTACGATAGACGTCATTGTTTACATTACGAAACTCGTGCATGAACTCTGGCTGACCCCAAGTTCGGCACCACGACGGGGTGTGGCTTAATTACAACTTGTCTCCCTTGAACTTGATTACAAGTAAAGATAGTCTGTGGTCTGTATTATTGGAATTCTTTAGAACGTGCGAGAAGGGTCGAGGCAAGGATATTGTGCCGAACCCATTTCTAGAAAAGTCTTTAAAAAAGACAATAATTACGCCTATCAACATAATGAGAAAACGATGTATTTATTTTTTTTGGAGCTATTATGATACGAGACAGACAGAGCTTTGTACTGATAGTTGATTGTGTATAATAATAGTTTCTGTGTGTGAGCACCTTCTTCGACATTGTACTGTAATTCAATTGATTTTGTAATTGTAAATTAACTCTAAAAAATATGTTTTGTAATTAGCCCTAGTTTGGGTATTGTTTCTTTATTACTCTATTTAATTATTGGTATCGTCCTTTGTTGTGTACTGTTTGTCACGAGCCATAATTATTAAAATAAAGGATTATATTCTCTACACTTATAACGGTACGTAAAAATACTGACGTTGTCCAATTCCTTGTTATTTAAAAGAAAGTCATTTTGTTTTAAGAAACAGTTCCATTTTTAAGCCATTCTGGCCAGAGGGTGCCCGCAAAATAGGTTACGTCAAAATTTGTGTGAAGCAGAGGGGGGTTTTTGAAATTTTTGACCATTGTTGACAAGGGGGAGGGGGGTAGATTAGTTGACGTCAACAATCTTGTTTTCTCTATTAAAATTTTAGTCTTAAAAATTTACCGGCGATTACATTATTCTAACAAATTTAATGAGTGTAAATTAAAAGGATTATATAATTATTAGGCTTTTAACAATATAAGATTTATTTAATATGTGTCGGTTTGTGCACTACTGATGGCTGGTCAGAATGTTAGCACGTGTGTCGGTCTGTGCACTACTGATGGCTGGTCAGAATGTTAGCACGTGTGTCTGTCTGTGCACTACTGATGGCTGGTCAGAATGTTAGCACGTGTGTCGGTCTGTGCACTACTGATGGCTGGTCAGAATGTTAGCACACTTTGTTAGTGCAAGAGAAGTCAAAAGTTGGCCTCTCTTCACTTGTAGGTTCTGTTTGTCTCAAATGACTAGGGCGGTATAATTGCGATCGATAATGATAAAGTAAGAATACGATATTTTGGAGAATTAAGGGAAAGTAAAGTGAGTAACAATAATAACATCGCTGCTTCAACGGATTTGCAAAGTCTGCAACATCTATTTTGCATCACAAGTCATGTTGAAATAGCATGTTCAACAGCACATGCAATGCATAAGAAATTACCACCTGCTCCTCAACAAAAGAGGATTCGACTAATGCAAGTAGCTGCCAGGAGACAGAGAGAGAGAGAGCGAGAGAGAGACAGAGAGAGACAGAGAGAGCTTATGGCAATTGTTGCTCAAGCTTACAATGCTTCTATTTTAATTGCTGAATGTTTAGATGAGGATGATGTTTACTTGTCTGGTATATCAGTTCTGAAAGATGAAAATGATAAATCAGCTATTATGCACATTTTTACGATAGACCAACACCTGGCTACGCCCTGGGAAGATGATAGCAGCTAGAAACTATGCTACAATTGTCAGCTATACTTACTATAATCATATTTCTACTTCCACAAACAACGATATTTAGTATTTAACAACCTTTTCATTGATTCTGCATTAGAAAATTTAAATGTAAAAACTTTTTAACGCATTGAAATAGATCAGCACAAAGTAAAATGTATTGATTTATTTATTTATATTATAAAAATGTTGATATAATTACTTAGGGGGGGGGGTGTCATTGAATGTTTGACAGTTGTTGACAATAAGGGGTGGGGGTAGTCGGTCAAAAATTGCTTAAAAATTGCTGACGTAATTAATGGACGCCCCTAAAGTTCTTTCCTTTCAATTCAAGGTATCGTCATCCAATCCATTTTACTTAGCAAAACCATGGACGCGACAAATGTGAAAGCGGAACCAATACTCTTTCCTCTTCGGAAAATAACAGTTCTGTTTGTGAGGGGTTGTACCTCATAGTTCAAGGGAGTACGACCACTCCCCACCACCTGAAATTACTCAATTACTAACCAGTCATGAGGAGAAAAAAACAACTAAATCAACAAAAGTTTTTATGTGAATATTTTAAGAATCAACTAGCTTTTTTTATATTACTTTTATTAGCAAACTAATTCTCTCGGCCGTTACTGATATACTGACCCCTCCCTCTCCCCAATGCATAGAGTTTTACAGACGACCATGGTCAGTTCCACTAAAATTGCTTTTGACCCAAGTACATTATTTCTTAACTTTTCTTGTCACAGACTAAAAGGGGAGTTTTGCTACCTAGCCACGATCCGACTTACCCTCAAACCGTTAAGGGACTCTCAAACATTGCATTTTTTAATATCGCGTTTTACTAAGCGTCCGTCCCCATCCCACCATCTTCTCTTAATTGACAAAAAAAATATTCACCAGCGGATCTGTTTGCCATCAACACACTGACCAACACACTCAATCCTCAGGGCCGAAATGTAAATCTCCGTGCGTCTCGTCTGGTTTAGGTGCCGTCAGTGTCGGACGTAACATGACTTTCCTTTTTTTGCTTGTAGCCCCAGGCGTACAAGGTCTGCGCTGGGTTATTGATTCGCTGGTTCTCGGTAATTAGGTCAACTGAGACCAGCGACAAACTGTTTTAAGGATATCTTACTTGTATCAACTTCAAGGGACGGGCCATTTACACGTTTACTCGGATCTGGTCATTTGCATCTCACCATCGGTCTGGTCATTTACATGTTTACATTTGGTGTGTTCATGTTCACTTTACATGTGACTGGTCATTTAACACGTGTATTCATGTGGAATTTTGGGTTGGGACTTCCTTTCTTATTTAATTTATGTCATTCTATCATAAGACAATTTGTTCATTTTAAATCCGTGAAATATCAATACATCCAAATTCTAAAAAAAATTTAATAGAATCTCTCACAGAAAAAAAGCTGAACCCATAGGCTATATAGTTGCCGTTTTTCAATATGTGGTTTTTATTTTGTGGTTTTTTTGTAGGTCCGATCTCAAGTCGTGTCATCTGTATTAGATTTGGTATACGTGAGTTAACAGCAAAAGTCTTTGTAACACAATAATTTGTGCATATATTAGGAAATATTTTCTTCAAATTATAAGGAAGGTTTACTGACACAATGCTAAGTGCAATTAGGCTGTTGCTCTGAGCAACGTCTTGGAAAAACAAGCTCCGTTGTTTCTGCTTCCGGGGAAACTCGGCAGCGAATGAGTTCACATCCGGTCCGAAATCGACGCTTTAAATCCGGACTGCGAATGTAGACACCGTAACGTTGAAAAGGAAGTAGATGTTTATTTCACCCTCTAGACCAGTGGCTCTCAACCTTCCCAATGCCGCGACCCTGTAATACAGTTCCTCGTGTTGTGGCGACCTCCAGCCATACAATTATGTTCGTTGCTACTTCACAACTGTAGAGTATATGTGTTTTCCGATGGTCTTAGGAGACCCCTGGGTAAGGGTCCTTCGACCCCCGAAGGGGTCGCGGCCCACAGGTTGAGAACCGCTGCTCTAGACATACACAGGAGGCGGGAGAATGCAAATGAATTAGACACGGGGTCAGACTGTTCCGCGGTTATTTAAGCGGAGCTGTTTGATCGGTTGTCTGTCACATAGACGTCGTGTGTCACAATCATGTAAAAATCTCAATCGGGGATTCTAAGAAATGTGGAATTGAGAATATCTGTGAAATATTCCGTAAATCGTTTATAATTCGAATAAACAAATGATAATAGTAACATGTCATGGCGTCTGCTTCATTGGCAGATAAGAAATCAAGTTTTACGACTGTTGAACAACGCAAAGACGTTGGTCTTTATCTGAACCACACAGAGACGTTGTCCTATAACTGAACCACACAAAAGACGTTGACCTTTAACTGAACCACACAAAGATGTTCCACTTTAACTGGTAATCTGGTGCCCTATCTTAACACGAAGCAAGATATTGTTTTAGTCCCTAGAAGGAGAAAGAGTGTGAGAGGTAGTTGTGAAAGAGACTCAGGAGTCTCACGCTAATTTTTGGACTCTTCGATACGTGAATAAATCCTGATAGATATACGAGACATCACATTCCATAACATTTCTGTCACATTCCATAACATTTCTGTCACATTTCCATAACATTTCTGTCACATTTCCATAACATTTCTGTCACATTTCCATAACATTTCTGTCACATTCCATAACATTTCTGTCACATTCCATAAAATTTCTGTCACATTTCCATAACATTTCTATCACATTTCCATAACATTTCTGTCACATTTCCATAACATTTCTGTCACATTCCATAACATTTCTGTCACATTTCCAGAACATTGGCAACAATGGCGGCCTTAGCTTTGAACCACTCACAAACTCACGTACGCGTTCAAGGTGCTGGAGTTTTAGTACTGAATATATTACTGTACACAATGTATGTGGTGGCATGGACGTGATGAGCATTTTAATGAAATAAGTTACTGTTTATAGACAGCGTTATTTAAAGGTGTCCACAGCTGTCAACGAATCAAATTAATTTATGAACCCTTGAAAACAATGCTCGTCGAAATCCTTTATAAAATGTAACATTGGGCAATTTGTGTGGGGGGGGGGCTGAAGATTTGGCAAAACATGCATACATGTAACTCACTTTATAAGAATGCCAATTAGTGCTCCCCGCACCCCCCCCCCCCCCCCATTTCTCATGGTTCGAAACAACACCTTTTCTTCTCGCCCCTGAACTATATTAATATTCTAATGTCCCACCGGCTTTAACACCGCAGATTTATTACACCAACTATTTCAGAAAAAAACAAAAGAAAATATTACGCACTTGCGATGATAACTTTTTATTTTTTTAAAAGAATCTCATTTAGCTCAGTTTCGGGAATTTATTTTATCTTCCCCCTTGAAAAACAGGAAAAACTGGTAGCGGGGGATTGCGGTTGGGGGTGGGGCTGAAAATTTGAAATAATGTTTTGCCATTGGCACCAACGAGTCTATTTGCCAAGTTTCAGCTCGATAGTTTGGGCGTGAAATGGGCCAATTAGCCCGTCGAAGATTTCGCCAGCCACCCAGCCAACCACGGGGGAAAAATGAAAGGACTAATTGTATAAATTACATACAGTTTTATTCAGTGGTTCAGCGCTCTTCTCAAGTTAAAAGCCTATGCTTATTTTTAAAACATTTGAAACATTGCCCTCTCTGTTATGAAGTGTCTGGCTCGAGTAGAGTCAGGCCGTTGTGGGGTTTTTATTGTTTATTAGTCGGTCGATTATAACTATTACATCAATTATTTTCAGCAGCAAGCTCTACTCAATATCCGTCCAGCTATTTAAACACCGCCCCAAGACTCATCATCACGCCGATGAGTGTAGCGGTGTGCTAACAATTCAATCTCGTGTTGACCAACGGGTAGTCGGAGCCTGTCGAATTGCTTGACGGGATTGTTTGTCACGGGTGAAAGTGAAACTTGAACACCGGAGCTGTGACGCGGTCTCCATGGAGACGTGGAAGAGGATGGGCATTGAGCAGCCAGTAAACATTAGTTCGCCGTCTGTGTCTAACAGCTTCACGGGACAGTTGAATGTTGGGAACGTGGCTGTAGACTAAGTTTGAAGACTTGGTGATCTATACGATAATATAAGATTCTTTATCGATCCAAATGTTTTTTGATTGCATAGTTCATATTCCTTTTCAGCACACAAATAAATCGTATCCGGAAATGTGATCGAACGGAAATTTGGTCGAATCGTTTTTTTAGTTTATACGTTAAAATTTTGCGTCAAATTTCTATTTGAACGCATTATTTTGTTTTACTATATAGTATAGTGCGTTCAAAAAGAAATTTGACGAAAATTTTAACGTCTGAACTGAAAGAAAGATTCGACCAAATTTCCGTTCGATCAAATTACCGTCAATCAATTTTCCGTCGACTAAATTTCTTTCGATCAAATTTCCGGCAACCCAAATAAATACATAATTCAACCCAGACAACATTTTACAGTCATAACAGTTGAAGCAAAACACAATAATAGTATTTCTCTAGCGTAGAAATCAGCCATGGTAGAATATCGATAAAGGATGGAAAATGCAGACCTGCGTCGTAGCTCCCGGACACATTGTAATAGTAATTATGTATGATATATATTTATATATATATATATATAACTTATTAATAACATCAGATATTACACAACACAATTTTAATTTTGCCTAAATGTAAAAAAATAATAATAAGAGAAGCAAAAGAACACACGGGAAATCTAGTTTGTAGAGAGTCTGAAGAAGGTTTTCTGAGGGAAACAAACGACTTGTCGCATCGCCTTCGTAAAAGTATCACACACCATCTTTGTACGTAGACGCTGTATCTAATAGTCTTCGCGAGCACTGTCACCATCCAGGTGTCCTCTTGGATTGAACGGAATAGCTAAAACAAATTTTAAAATTAATTTCTTAATAACGTGACGTCCACACGTTTGGTAGGTAACTGATGAACCATGCCCTCTAAGAACTCCTCTTGATAACCCCAACAATTGACACGTGTGCGTTTATTGCCTCCTGCCTTCCAACCCCCAGTCCCTAATACCCTCGCTGAGTAGCCCTTGCAACCAGTGAAGTATCCTCTTCAAAACCATGCAAAGAAACACCGCGAATCCCCTCCATGGGAAACTGAATGATTGATACAGAATAAAAAGATAGAAGAACAACGACAACAACAAAAGAACACAGACGCTGAAAATTTCAAATACCGTCCTAATGTCCGGTCTGTAAACATCAATCAGTAGATTCAGTAGCTTTTACTACCCATCAAGTACAGGATCTGTCCAGCACGGTTGGGGGGGGGGGGGGGCAAACATGGCGAATTCATCAGTTGACCAATCCTAACTATCAATTCAGTATGGTGGTTTCCACATCAAGTAGCAACACCAGTGGATACAATGGGACCCCCCCCCCCCCTTAATGTGGCAGCTTTGCAACTGCGAATATGTTTCTCTGATCAGGTGGCACTGCATTCGTCCATCTTTATATGACATTTGCATTCCCAGTATTTAATTTGGCATTATAGCTTTGATGTTCCATCACGTGAAGATTTGTATCATTTTCTTAGTTAAATACTAATTCAATATATCATTGCTGTGCGCATGACCAAATAAGAAGAGTTATGGCCTTAAGATCGGTAAAACGGCACCACGTTTACCCCCGCCGCCACGATCTTCTTTGGATCATGTTTATTATTGTTATAAGAACCTGTCGTGAAACAATACATTTCAGGACTTAACAATTGTATTAGCCTTTCATTGCGTCGTTCCCACCATTTCAAATAGGACACGCTTGAGAAATAAACCACTTGGCTGTTTTCGGGACACAAAGTAATTGAGGTGTTAAGGAAACTGATCTTACTTGAACAGAGTGTCTGAACGACACGGTTTTAAAAAGATAATATCAAGATGGATTGTCCATAAGACAAGGCACCACCAAGGCTCAGGATGACCCTTTATGGAAATACTTTTTATCTGCGTTTACGGTAACAGTGTAATAGGGTGCACCACCGAAATCCCAGAGGGTAAATGCTTAAAGGTAGACCTAGGCTTAGATGGATGGATGATGTGATCTACAACAGCTGGGAATCCAAGCATGGAAAAGAAAAAGCATTAGTTAGGTCTGAGTGGAAGGAAGAGGTGAGGCAGACCAAAGCCATACATGGGATGTAGTGCCCCAGGGATGGATGGATTACGGGCGGTGTTGATGACAGTATTTAACATGCATCTTGTAAATATTTCGCGCAAATATTAAGGCCTACAGGTTATAACTAATTATGTGAGACTGAGGCATCGTCTTGAACGATCTGTCGAATTATTTGGACAAGACATATTGTTAAGTACCGCTATATATATTTTTTGTACAAATTTGTACCAGTGTCGTAATAGAGAATTGTCAGTTAGACAACGAGCAATGTCCATTGGTATCATATAAAAATATTAGGCTACAACACTGCATGCTTGCTGGGATCAAAACATGTGACATAAGCGAACGTCCTTCTCAGACATGTGACAGCGTTGTAAATAGGTCTAAAAATGGCGTCCGTGACAAGGAAACATTCTCCAAATAATTCTAAGGAAAAGGTAAGATAATGAGAAAGTACATTTTAAAAAAAGTTCGCTAGCATCGTTGCTATGGAGAAATTACAATTTATGTCTGACGTAACTCTGTCTAGGTTAACGATTAGGGTAGTCAGGTATGTGGAAAAGTGCGCCTGTTTCCAGAAATGCTTAGCTGGCACAACGCAGGGTCAGTGATATGGAGCACTGTCAGTTTATATTTTAAAGGGAAAAAAGAAAACCGTCGAGGTCATTGACACAAAGGTATCTACGAATAGTGCGACTTCTGCTGATAACTGCTTAGGTATCCAAACAGGGATAAAGAGACGCGAATTAGTGGTCAGATTTTTATTTTCTTAAACCGCATCCTTTATCAAAGGGGGCCTACTATAATGTGTTCTATGATGAATATGCGTGGTTCTATTTTTGTGTATGAATAAGCATGTTCGTTGTCTGAACATAGATCAATGCAGCGGGTGTCTGGTACATTGAATTTATGGAGAAAGGAGAAATCTTTTGTTAGTTATCAATGTTATTTGGTTAGATTTGAAGAGCTGAACTGACAAATTCATTGTCACTGATTATATAATGTTCATTGATTATATACTGAACTCACAGGAACCCTATTTATAACAAGACACTTGTCGTCATATTTCTAAAACATTCTTACAATTTTGTTTTCTTTCATTGAAAAGCAACTACAACCTATTTCAACATGGACGCGTCCCTATCTTTAAGTTCACATTCACGAATGGAGTGTTTATGACAGACGTTCCATTAGCACGTGATCTCAGCCCCTGTGGTATGGCGCAATCCCCCTCCCCCCCCCCCCCAAATCGCCCCTTACCAATCTTTCAGATGGTGGTTGTTCTTTTTTTCACCTCCTGTTTTATCAGCCCATCTCACTTACAGTTGGGGAAGCTTCCAGATCATTTTATAAGAACTGATCCCATACCATGTCTCAGGGGCGTCATCATTTTGTTTAGCAGGACTTGATAAATCTGAGGGTCAAATATTGTTAACTCTTTGCCAGTTTAAGACCTTCGGGGACAGCGGATATTTGAAGTGGTTGGTTCTCTCATGTCTTCACAGTAAACTAAGTGAAAGGGGCCACCCTGGAAGTCGAAATTTTGCCTCCCCCAGTGGCGTACTTAGAGGGTTAAGAATGGGCGACTTTCCCCCCAACATTTTATTAGTCTATGTATCTGGTAGGGGAGACACTTTGGGAGACTCGTCCCGGGCACCATGTACTCATATATTATACTTTGAGTTTGATTCAATCTTTTGATCAATTTCACGACAGAGAAATTTAAAAGTATTTTTTGTTTCACATTTTTGGTCGCTTAGTCACTGACCCCATCAGCTGACCTTGTACTTTTTTATTCTCTTCATACCTGGTGTCATCAAAAGTCGCTCAACATAACTCCCTTTGATGATTAACTTCAAAGTAAAATTCCATTAGCAGTTCACCAGCAGTTCATCAGCAGTAGACCAGCAGTTCACCAGAAATTGACCAGCTGTAGACCAGCAGTTGACCAGTAGTTGAACAGCAGTTAACCAGCTGTAGACCAGCAGTTGACCAGTAGTAATGTCAACTACTGGTCAACTGCTATCCATCATTATCCGGAATGAACTCTTAAGGGGTTATGAACTTTTAATGACATTCCGTTTTGGTCCGGGGGCCCCGAGATTAATTTTTACTTATAACAGCTTTATAAATAAAATGACCGACAAATACTCCTACATAAGTAGATGGATCTTGACCAAACTTAGTACACATACACTATATTATCCATATTCAAATACCGAAGGGTACTGAACTTATAATATCAATTTGTCTGGGGCCGGGGGCCCCATTTAATTTTTCATTATATAAGCTATGCATAAATATCAATAGGCTTAGACCGGTACCCCACCGGTATTGGGATCCGACAGCTATCGTTATCCCATTGGTATCGAGATACCACCGGGATTTGAATACCGACGGGATTGGGATCATACCGGAATTGGAATCCAGAGGGATCGGAACGGGAAACTGTACACTAACGGGAGCGGGATACCGACGGGATTGGGAGCCCACCGGGATCGGAATAATTATAAGGTTGTAGACTGTTGAAGTTCCTTTGTTCGGAATGCTATCCCGGCAAATTGCCGGGTATATCCGCTAGTCATATATATATATATATATATTTATATATATATATATCATATCATATATATATATAAAAGTGAAAATCTGTTTGTTTGTTTGTCTGTTCCACAAAGGCTTTTACACGGATTGATGGATCTTGACCAAACTTGGCACATATATCCATCGTTATCCAGAAGGAACTCTTAAGGGGTCGAGAACTTTTAATAACATTTCGTGTGGGGCCGGGGGCCCAGAATTAGTTTTTTTCTTATATGAGCTATATAAAACAATTACAAACAAATACTCCTATGTGAATGGATGGATATCGATCAAACTTAGTACACGTACACTTGATTATCCATACTCAAATACCGAAGGGTACTGAACTCATAATATCCATTCTTCTGGGGCCGGGGGCCCCATTTCATTTTTCCTTATATGAGCTATATAAATAGCGATAAGCTTAATACGCCTACATGAATGGATGGATCTTGACCAAACTTAGTAAAAATACACTTGATTATCCATACTCAAATACAAAAGGGTACTGAACTCATAATATCCATTCCTTTGGGGCCGGGGCCCCATTTAATTTTTCCTTATATAAGCTATATAAATATTAATAGGCTTAGACAACACTATAGGTTCTATGTGAATTGATGGATATAGGCTTAGCTTTGTTGCAATACACTTCTTAGTCCATATGGAAATAACGGTGGATGTAAAACTAATAATATCCAATCTAGAATTTTCCAGAAAGTTCGATAACTTTAAAACGCTATATCTATGGCATTATTCAATAGATTTTAATGGGACAAATTTAAAATTGTAACTTCATAACTTACCTTAATGATTATTATAGGGCCCCATCTCAGGCAAAACTAATTCGGTACAATTATGGAATGGGCTCCCGGGGCCCCTCTTTTAACTTAAATGTCCTTTAGTTTTAGAATTGCATTTAGTTGTATAATTTTTTTTTTTCGAAGAATAATTACTTAGAAAAGACAGTTTTTACACAGTTTGAGGAGGATAATACATTTAATCTAGAATGTTCCAGAAAGTTCTAAAGGTCAATAGGCTTAATACTTCTACATGGATGGATGGATCTTGACCAAATTTGGAACATATATATTTATTATTATCAGAAGGAACTCTTAAGGGGTTATGATCTTTTTATAACATTCCTTTTGGGGCCGGGGGTCCCGCAATTAATTTTTACTTATATGAGCTATATAAATAAAATGACCGATAAATACTCCTGCATGAATAGATGGATCGTGACCAAACTTAGTACATACAGACTTTATTATCAATATTCAAATATCGAAGGGTACTGAACTTATAATATCAATTTCTCTGGGGCCGGGGGCCCCATTTAATTTTTCCTTATATAAGCTATATATAAATATCAGTATGCTTTGACCTGTACCCCACCGGTATCGGGATCCTACAGTTATCGTTATCCCACTGGTATCGATATACACCGGGATCGGAATACCGACGGGACTGGGATCTTACCCGAATTGGGATCAAGAGCGATCAGAATCCCACCGGGAAAAGGTATACTAACTGGAGCGGGATATCTTTGGCACTGGGAGCCCACAGGGATCGGAATAATTATAATGCTGTAGTCTGTTGAAGTTCCTTTCTCCGATTGCTATCCCGGCAAATTTGCCGGGTATATCCGCTAGTATATATATAAAAGTGAAAATTTGTTTGTGGGTCTGTTCCACAAAGGCTTTTACACGGATTGATGGATCTTGACCAAACTTGGCAGATATATCCATCATTATCCAGAAGGAACTCTTAAGGGGTTGAGAACTTTTAATAACATTTCGTGTGGGGCCGGGGGCCCCAAATTCGTTTTTTTCTTATATGAGCTATATAAAAAAATTACAAACAAATACTCCTATGTGAATGGATGGATATCGATCAAACTTAGTACACATACACTTGATTATCCATACTCAAATACTAATGGGCACCGAAATCATAACATCCATTCCTCTGGGGCCTGGGGCCCCATTTCATTTTTCCTTATATAAGCTATATAAATATCAATAGGCTTAGACAACACTATAGGTTCTATGTGAATTGATGGATATAGGCCTAGCGTGGTAGCAATGCACTTCACTGTCCGTACTGAAATATCGGTGGATTTAACACTAATAATATCCAATCTAGAATTTTCAAGAAAGTTCGATAAATTTAAAACGCTATATCTATGGCATTATTCATTAGATTTTAATGGGACAAATGTAAACATTTTAACTCCATAACTTGAAGTCACAATGGGCCTAGTCACAATGGGTCTGGTCTCAATGTGCCTGGTCACAATGGCCTAGTTACAATGGGTCTAGTCGCAATGGGCCTAGTAACAATGGGCCTAGTAACAATGGACCTAGTCTCAATGGGCCTAGTTAAAATGGGCCTAGTCACAATCGGCCTAGTCTCAATGGGCCTAGTCACAATAGCCTAGTTACAATGGGCCTAACAACAATGGGCCTAGTCACAATGAGCCTAGTCACAATGGGCCTAGTCACAATGGGCCTACAACAGCAGTTCACTCTCGTGTAGAAGAGTGTTATTCCATAAGAGTGATTAAGTAGATACGATCTAAGGTGAAAAGTCATCTTTTACTTATTTACTTCATAGTGGCAAGTATAGTCGGTGTCGTCAGTGGGGCATGGATGGATGTTCCTGCTCTGAGGCCATGAAACCTTTCCGTTCATTCAGTTTTAAACATGTTCAAAAAAGGAAAAAAATAATAAAACAGTAAATTTACAGAGCAATAAAATGAAAGCTAGATACTTGGCCCATTTTCAAGTGGACAGAATTGGTCAACTCTAGCAGGATGTAGATGGAGACTCGCGACGGTGGCAATATTTTACACTCTGTTGAATGCTCGGTCATGATAAACTGGTATCTAAGCAGGAAGTCTTCCGAAAAGATAAGCCGTTGGATAAGCGGATCATCTCAACATGGGACCGATCAAAACCACAAGTGCCGCGCTTGTTGGTGTCAGGTGATAAAGTTAAGTAAACATAAGCGGCCCACTCGGCCTTCCTCTTTTATAGGTTTACCGTCAACAAACTACTGTTTCTTCCTCTTTGATGAGTTTACCGTCAACAAACTACTGTTTCTTCCTCTTAGATAAGTTTGCCGTCAAAGGCTTACTGTTTCTTCCTCTTTGAAAGGTTTACCGTCAACTGCCTACTGTTTCTTCCTCTTTGATAAGTTTACCGTCAACAGCCTACTCTTTCTTCCTCTTTGGAAGGTTTACCGTCAACAGCCTACTGTTTCTTCCTCTTTGAAAGGTTTACCGTCAACTGCCTACTGTTTCTTCCTCTTTGACAACATGCATATTTGCTCTTCTATGACACCTCCCAGACTATAGACGCATCAATCGTTCTTTAGGGTTCCCGGAAATTTTTGTGTTTACTATATAGTAAAACAAAATAATGCGTTAAAAAAGAAATTTGACGCAAAATTTGATCGTGTGAACTGAAATAATAATTCGAACAAATTTCCGTTAGTGCAACCTATGCGGCCGCAGTGGGCCCCGCACTTTCATAGGCCCCGCGCTGATTCTAGGTGTAAATTATTAAATTAAACCATTATAACTTATAATCATGTATAGGTCAGCGTGTTTATTCTGTTTTTACAGTGTTTTTTAATCTATTACGTCGTTGTTTCAAGTGATTACAAGTAAATAACATTGAAAAAAGTTGTAGCTGCTCGGGTGCTTTATCTCTAAACTCGTCATTTAGGGGAACTTGGGGTAAGATGAAACAAACACCTTTACAGTCCAAGCCTATTCAGCCTTGTCTGGAACTTGGGGTAAGATGAAACAGACACCTTTACAGTCCAAGCCTATTCAGCCTTGTCTGGAACTTGGGGTAAGATGAAACAAACACCTTTACAGTCCAAGCTTATTCAGCCTTGTCTGGAACTTGGGGTAAGATGAAACAGACACCTTTACAGCCCAAGCCTATTCAGCCTTGTCTGGAACTTGGGGTAAGATGAAACAGACACCTTTACAGTCCAAGCCTATTCAGCCTTGTCTGGAACTTGGGGTAAGATGAAACAGACACCTTTACAGTCCAAGCCTATTCAGCCTTGTCTGGAACTTGGGGTAAGATGAAACAGACACCTTTACAGTCCAAGCCTATTCAGCCTTGTCTGGAACTTGGGGTAAGATGAAACAGACACCTTTACAGTCCAAGCCTATTCAGCCTTGTCTGGAACTTGGGGTAAGATGAAACAGACACCTTTACAGTCCAAGCCTATTCAGCCTTGTCTGGAACTTGGGGTAAGATGAAACAGACACCTTTACAGTCCAAGCCTATTCAGCCTTGTCTGCTCCCAGCGACTAAGCAAAGGGACACAACTCCATTTTAAATGAAGGTTCTTTATCTAATTAATTTACAGAAAATAATCTTTAAGCAAGAAAAGAAAAAATACCTAAATACAAAGAAATGATATGCCTTGCGCAATCCGTTTCGCATAGGGCCCCGCAATTGATATGGCCGGCCCTGTGCCTACGTGTCATCTGCGATTTATTTTGTAGACGAAAATAGGGCCACCGAAAATGCAACCCAAAAAAGGCAGCTTTCTTTCCTAATCATGATGATGATGATGATCGACTACTTTTACTTTTATAGCGCTTGTGTCCAGGGCCGACCCTAAAAATTGCGGGGCACTATGCGAAACGGATTGCGCGGGGCCCATTCTGGGTAGAGGATAAGGATAATACGTAAAAATTAAGATTTTATATTAGAAAATAAATTCGGTGCGGGGCCTATGAAAGTGCGGGGCCCATTGCGGCCGCATAGGTTGTGTGGCCTAAGGCAGGCCCTGCTTGTGTCCATGCGATTTTAGCATTGCTCACAGCGCACTGATGTCCTAAAATCTATTTAAAGGAACAAAGGTTTTTAAATGACTTTTTATCATTTTCAATGCCCCTCAAAGATCTATTCACGTGTGAACATTTATGTTACATTTCCGACAGGTCATTTCTTTCCTTAGCACATTTCTTCTAGCCAACCATTTTTTGATTTCACACAACTTTAGCGTTAGTGTTTTTTATTTTGGTCTCTTTCTTGTTATTATTATTTTAATTTTAGTTCATTACAAATTGGATTGTGCGGGTTGATTTAATTTTTAAAATTAAATAAGACTTTTTTTCTTTTACAAATATTTATATTTTTATGAATAAGATATTTAAAAAAATCGTATATATATTTGCATAAAATTGAATAAAAACATAAATGGGTGATTTAATGACGATAATGGAAAAAAAAAGCTCATCTCGCTCTCTCTCTCCCTCTCACTCTCTGCCTCTCTCTCTCAATCCTATCTCTCCGTGTCTCTCTTAGCCCTATCTCCCATTATATCACATAGTCTCTGCTGACTCTTTCTTTTTCTCAGCTCTATGTCTTTCTGTCTCTCTCCCTCTCTCTCTCTCTCTCACTCTCTCTGTATTACACCCTCGTTCTCACGCACTGATACGAAAGTTAAATAACATCAGCCATATATCACCATCCGTCATGTTAACATCAGCCTTATATCACCATCCGTCATGTTAACATCAGCCTTATATTACCCTCCGTCATCTTAACATCAGCCTTATATCACGTTCCATCATGTTAACATCAGCCTTATATTACCCTCCGTCATCTTAACATCAGCCTTATATCACCATCCGTCATATTAACATCAGCCTTATATCACCCTCCGTCATCTTAACATCAGCCTTATATCACCTTCCGTCATGTTACTAACACTTTTTCTCTCACAGAGTACTAAATTTTTCCAGCCAAATTACAACAAAGAGAACAACTCTGTTGTCTGCAACAAGACCCAAGCATTCATCACATTCGACAGATGGTAAAATTTTGCTCCAAAATAAACATTACCAAATTGTATTGACATGTTATGTATAAATAAAATTATTTATTTCAAATTTCTATTGAATTTTTTTTTTTTTTGTTTTTTTTTGTTTTTTTTTTTTGTTTTTTGTTTTTTGTTTTTTTTTTTTTGTTTATCACTTGGGTACAAAAAAACCTAAGCGATTTCTATTTTCTTAGAGTTACCACCCTTTGTGCTTGAAGCACATTTGAAAAATAATCCTAAAATAGAATTGCAGACGTCCATGAGACCCCGATAACATGGATGATGATGACATTCAGAAGAATGGTTGGAGGGTAAAGTTGACCGTTCGTACTGATTTTACCAGGACATAAGTGGTTAGAGACCTTTGTCCTGGTTTCTCGTTCATGTCCTGGTTTCTCGTTCATGTCCTGGTTTCCCGTGATGTCCTGGTTTCTCGCGATGTCCAGGTTTCTCGTGAGTTGAAACCAGTACAGTTAGAGACTGCAGATTTTTGTTTGTTTTTTTTTCTTTTCTAATTTACCAAAAATTGTAAGTGCATCAGATGTCCAGGGCATAAATAAACATAAATATAATTAAT
The DNA here is from genome assembly GCA_964017045.1 of Omphiscola glabra. Lineage (NCBI taxonomy): Eukaryota > Metazoa > Mollusca > Gastropoda > Lymnaeidae > Omphiscola > Omphiscola glabra. The sequence continues at coordinate 16,565,053 of OZ024794.1, read as the reverse complement.
CCGATCTGGCAACACGATAATATTTTCGTTCAAACGAATCCTCGTAGAAGACATGTCTCTCGGCGTAACTGACAGAATAGATTCTAGTTCTCCGTGTAAGCATAAATAGATGGATTGCTTCGTTTGATTTTTAAAATTTCTTTTTTTTTTTCCTTTTGACACTTATAGTTCTGATTAAAAATGTCATAGTTTTAAATTTAAATCTTTAAAAAAAAAATGATTTTGAAGAAAGAAATGGACACCATATTGTAGAGATAATTGCTGACTAGCATTTGAGTAGAATTAGTTGGTCGATTGAGCCTGCCACTTCTAGTCCATGTAAACAGGGAGACAACACCCACTCGAACATTGTGTAAAGATGGCAGCGTGGAAGGGGAGATAATGTGTTAGGGACGAGTTGTAATATAGAGAAGAAAGAGGATAAATTAAGGAAGAATCCATGTCGTATAAACGTGCTATGCAGCATTTGGTCATTTTATTGCACTAGTACTGTACAACAAAATAGGTCTTTTGTAAGTAAGAACACTTGGATGTCATAGATCAGGCCTGCACAACATAAGGCCCACGGGCCGCAAGCCGCCCACCAGTACCCACTTAGCGGCCCGCGAAGTAACGAAATATTCTTTATTCTTACTATTTTCTTAATAGCTTTCACCCTTGTCCTATTTTCTTTTGGCCCGCACACGTTTTTCATTAAGTATTACGGCGCGCCTTACATTTTGAGTTGTGCAGGCCTGCCATAGGTATTGAACTGAACCTAAAGCGTACAATATTTAAGAAAATATCTCACGTCTTGTACAGTCCTAGATATCTTTATCTCAGCACCGAACGGGTCAGAACACAAACATTTGCTATCTAATCATATATAACAGACTTCAATTTTTTTTTTTTTTTTAAATAATGAATAGCCCAACTTTAAAGCATTCGCCTTTTTTTTTATATTTCGTAATCTTACCAATTAGTTTAGGTTTAAATGCGACGGTTTAGTCTTTTATACCCACACATTTTTTTTACAAATTATTTCAAGCTAGTGATGAGACTTTAATCACTAACTTGAAATAATTTGTAAAAAAAAAAAAAAAAAAAAAAAAAAAAAAAATTTTTATATTTCGTAATCTTACCAATTAGTTTAGGTTTAAATGCGACGGTTTAGTCTTTTATACCCACACATTTTTTTTACAAATTATTTCAAGCTAGTGATGAGACTTTAATCACTAACTTGAAATAATTTGTAAAAAAAAAAAAAAAAAAAAAAAAAATATTTTTTTATATTTCGTAATCTTACCAATTAGTTTAGGTTTAAATGCGACGGTTTAGTCTTTTATACCCACAAATTTTTTTTACAAATTATTTCAAGTTAGTGATGAGACTTTAATCACTAACTTGAAATAATTTGTAAAAAAAAAAAAAAAAAAAAAAAAAAAAAAAAAAAAAAAAAAAAAAAATTTTATATTTCGTAATCTTACCAATTAGTTTAGGTTTAAATGCGACGGTTTAGTCTTTTATACCCACACATTTTTTTTACAAATTATTTCAAGTTAGTGATGAGACTTTAATCACTAACTTGAAATAATTTGTAAAAAAAAAAAAAAAAAAAAAAAAAAAAAAAAAATATTTTTTTATATTTCGTAATCTTACCAATTAGTTTAGGTTTAAATGCGACGGTTTAGTCTTTTATACCCACACATTTTTTTACAAATTATTTCAAGTTAGTGATGAGACTTTAATCACTAACTTGAAATAATTTGTAAAAAAAAAAAAAAAAAAAAAAAAAAAAAAAAAAAATTTTTTATATTTCGTAATCTTACCAATTAGTTTAGGTTTAAATGCGACGGTTTAGTCTTTTATACCCACACATTTTTTTTACAAATTATTTCAAGTTAGTGATGAGACTTTAATCACTAACTTGAAATAATTTGTAAAAAAAAAAAAAAAAAAAAAAAAAAAAAAAATATTTTTTTATATTTCGTAATCTTACCAATTAGTTTAGGTTTAAATGCGACGGTTTAGTCTTTTATACCCACACATTTTTTTTACAAATTATTTCAAGTTAGTGATGAGACTTTAATCACTAACTTGAAATAATTTGTAAAAAAAAAAAAAAAAAAAAAAAAAAAAAAAAAAAAATTTTTTTTATATTTCGTAATCTTACCAATTAGTTTAGGTTTAAATGCGACGGTTTAGTCTTTTATACCCACACATTTTTTTTACAAATTATTTCAAGCTAGTGATGAGACTTTAATCACTAACTTGAAATAATTTGTATAAAAAAAAAAAAAAAAAAAAAAAATATTTTTTTATATTTCGTAATCTTACCAATTAGTTTAGGTTTAAATGCGACGGTTTAGTCTTTTATACCCACACATTTTTTTTACAAATTATTTCAAGCTAGTGATGAGACTTTAATCACTACCTTGAAATAATTTGTAAAAAAAAAAAAAAAAAAAAAAAAAAAAAAAAAAAATATATTTTTTTATATTTCGTAATCTTACCAATTAGTTTAGGTTTAAATGCGACGGTTTAGTCTTTTATACCCACACATTTTTTTTACAAATTATTTCAAGTTAGTGATGAGACTTTAAACATATGCTTGTCACAAATTTTCAGAGTTCACATGTTTATTGTATTTTATGTGTTCATGACTCCATGATCCTGACACACTTCCGGTTCCAGTGAATGATTTCATTTCCTTCTTAACAGTAACTTTTCAAATTTTTTTTTAATGAAATAAACACACATTTTAAACATGTTTAGTATTAGATTTGTCGTATCGTAAAGATGAACAGAGAAATGGACAGCTGAGACATTCATCCCTCAACCAAATAAATTGTCAATTGAATTTTTCTATCTTGTCATCCCTAAATCTTCAGTCCCTAGATTCCACCATTAAACTTTTTTTGGATGTCACTTCCGGTTTCATTTTTCGAATCGGACGATATAACTAGTGTTTTATTTCCAGCAACCTCGGCCGCTGGCCGGGGCGCAAAGAAACTATCATACTCGCTGTCAAATTCATCCTCTCCATTGGTCAACACCGCCCAGTACGTGCATCCAGCTTGTCCCTTCCTCTTCATGCAGTTCTTCCACTCCGGATACGACTCAGTCGCCAATTTCTTTCTCTTCCCGACCTGAGCAAAGTGCACGTTCTTGATGGTGGCCGGCACCATCCCGTACAGGAACACGTCGTCAATCCAGAAAAACTCGATGCTCTTGCCCACCTCGTACATGGGGCGCACCAGGTCGGGCGTCACGACGACGAAATAACCCGCGCAGTACGGGAACGGGTAGCTGGAGTTGGAGAACAGGCCCCTCTCCACCTTCCACTTGCCGGTCCGGCCGACCTTGGCGTGTTCCCAGACCTGGCAGTGGATGGCCTTAGTTTTTAGGCTGCCGCCTATTCGGTTCCAGTAGCGCGCGAAAAACTTGCGCACGTCGAAGAAGACGTCGTCGTCCATCTTGATGAGGAGTTTGATGTCCGAGCACGTGCTGCTGACCCACCGGTAGCCCATTACAGCCTGGAATGAGAAGCCGAATTGCCTTGCGGTGAGATAGAATAACAAAACTTGAAAAAATGTGTCAAGTTTTTGTTATCTCTTAACACAAGTCATAATAAGGGCGATGTTTGTAAAAACAGAAATTAAAACTGTGTACAACTAAGGTATCTCTGTGTTCGTTTAAATTGGTAACAATTATTGCATGTATGTAAGTGTAACAATCATTTTTTTCTTTTCCATTTAACAAATAGATATTAACAAATACATATATTTATTTATTTTACATGAACCCATCGTCAAAGTTGACATCCTGTTTTATATCGGAGCCAACCATGTCTTTATGTCAATTTGTCATTAACTTGTTTTCTATAGGAGTCATTAATGTCTTTATGTCATGGGGTCATTAACTTGTACCTTGAGCGTTAGATTCTGGTACGTGTCCAAGAACGATCCCAGCACCGTGTCTCCATGTTCTATGTTCTCCTTCTCTAGCTTGATACCAAGCTCAGCGCGTTCCACCTGACCGACCAGAAACACCACCTGTCAAAGGAACAAAATTCATTCATACGCTAGCTATGAGAGATGAACAAATTCATTCATACGCTAGCTATGAGAGATTAAAAATTCATTCATACACTAGCTATGAGAGAGGAACAAAGTCCTTCATACGCTAGCTATGAGAGAGGAACAAAGTCATTCATACGCTAGCTATGAGAGAGGAACAAAGTCATTCATACGCTAGCTATGAGAGATTAAAAATTCATTCATACACTAGCTATGAGAGAGGAACAAAGTCCTTCATACGCTAGCTATGAGAGAGGAACAAAGTCATTCATACGCTAGCTATGAGAGATGAACAAATTCATTCATACGCTAGCTATGAGAGATGAACAAATTCATTCATACGCTAGCTATGAGAGATGAACAAATTCATTCATACACTAGCTATGAGAGAGGAACAAAGTCCTTCATACGCTAGCTATGAGAGAGGAACAAAGTCATTCATACGCTAGCTATGAGAGAGGAACAAAGTCATTCATACGCTAGCTATGAGAGATTAAAAATTGATTCATACACTAGCTATGAGAGAGGAACAAAGTCCTTCATACGCTAGCTATGAGAGAGGAACAAAGTCATTCATACGCTAGCTATGAGAGAGGAACAAAGTCATTCATACGCTAGCTATGAGAGAGGAACAAAGTCATTCATACGCTAGCTATGAGAGAGGAACAAAGTCATTCATACGCTAGCTATGAGAGATTAAAAATTGATTCATACACTAGCTATGAGAGAGGAACAAAGTCCTTCATACGCTAGCTATGAGAGAGGAACAAAGTCATTCATACGCTAGCTATGAGAGATGAACAAATTCATTCATACGCTAGCTATGAGAGATGAACAAATTCATTCATACGCTAGCTATGAGAGATGAACAAATTCATTCATACACTAGCTATGAGAGAGGAACAAAGTCCTTCATACGTTAGCTATGAGAGAGGAACAAAGTCATTCATACGCTAGCTATGAGAGAGGAACAAAGTCATTCATACGCTAGCTATGAGAGATTAAAAATTCATTCATACACTAGCTATGAGAGAGGAACAAAGTCCTTCATACGCTAGCTATGAGAGAGGAACAAAGTCATTCATACGCTAGCTATGAGAGAGGAACAAAGTCATTCATACGCTAGCTATGAGAGAGGAACAAAGTCATTCATACGCTAGCTATGAGAGAGGAACAAAGTCATTCATACGCTAGCTATGAGAGAGGAACAAAGTCATTCATACATTAGCTATGAGAGAGGAACAAAGTCATTCATACACTACCTATGAGAGAGGAACAAAGTCATTCATACACTAGCAATGAGAGAGGAACAAAGTCATTCATACACTAGCTATGGGAGAGGAACAAAGTCATTCATAGAGGAAATACCCCCCCCCCTAACTCTCACATTTAATATCCCCCAGTTTATGGGTGAAAATATTATCAAAACTATAAAAAAATGTACATTTTTAAATGTATATGCATGGACTAACTATATATATAGAATTTATATTATTTGAATAAGAGTTGTTTACGTTGCCTCAGAGGCTTACACTCGGGGGGGGGGGGGGGGGGGTCAGTCGCTTCCAATTTTACTTTGTTCCAATGCCCCTGCCTGTCTTTTTAATTTTGAAAATTAATTTTGGAAAGAAAATAACACAATTGCAATATTTTATTTAAACATTTATTGGGGAAGGGATTTATCTTGAAAGGGGAGAAACATTTTGCTAGCTCCTATGAAATGACTATGACATTTTGCTAGCTCATATGAAATGTTTATGACATTTTGCTAGCTCATATGAAATGTTTATGACATTTTGCTAGCTCATATGAAATGTTTATGACATTTTGCTAGCTCCTATGAAATGTTTATGACATTTTGCTAGCTCCTATGATTTGTTTAGGACATTTTGCTAGCTCCTATGATTTGTTTGGGACATTTTGCTAGCTCCTATGATTTGTTTAGGACATTTTGCTAGCTCCTATGATTTGTTTAGGACATTTTGCTAGCTCCTATGAATCGCTCAAAGCTCACCTTTAACCTGAACGGCTTCGTGTTGTTGTAGTTGGCGTAGGTCCGTCTAAACCTGTCCCGTCGTTTGAAGTGGTCTGCCGAGGTGTGGACGATGATGAGAGCGTCCAGGTCTGTGGTGTTGCTGCACTCATCGGCTGTCCCTATGGAGATCCTGGTCAGGTCATCACTGGCTTGCCTGGTAGAGATTAGAAGACGTGCGTTGTGGTCAGGTTTCGGTAAATGTAAAATTGGGGTGGGATGATAGGCAAATTTATATATCTGACTGATTTGGTCAAATCGATGATTCCTTTTATATTAGACATTTATATTAACTTCCCATTTTCCGTGTGTTTCTGAGTTCAAGGCAAACATTTCGGACGGCTAATTGACCAACATCCCGTCATCCTTTCGAACTGAAGCTTGGCGCATAGATTCGTTGCTAATGTCAACGTATTCTATCAAATTATCACCTTAACCCCCAAAAAATCAGCATTTCCTGTTTTTCAACTGGAAGATGAAGGAAATATTCTGTCACTTGATCTCACGAAATAAAATTCCTGATAACTGCGCTAAATAAGATTCTTTTTTTTTTTTTAAAGTATCGCAAATGCGTTTGGCGGGTAATATTTTCTTTTGTTTTTTTCTGTAATAGTTGGTATAATAAATCTGCGGTGTAAAAGCAGGTGGCAAATAAGAATATTCAGATAGTTCAAAGGTGTGGAAAAAAAGTATGTGCGTTTGCGAGCTGGGGCGGGGAGGGGGGGGGTGTCACGAATTGAGATTCTAATAAAGTGCGTTATTTGAATGCAGTGTGTGTCGAGTTTTCCCCAACCTCCAAATAATTATACTAACGGAGCTTTTGTTCCGGTTTCTTTCTGGCAAAATCTTCTGAAGTCGTATGGACCCAATTTCCGTCATCATATCGTGCTGAAACTTGGCACATAGACTCGTTTGCCGAGGACAACACTTTGCAGTCCAACATCAACCCCCAAAAAAAATCAGATTTCCAGTTTTCATGGGGAAGATAAATGAAATTATGATGTAATGATTTCTTAAGAGCTGCAGCCATCGCTAAGTCGCACAAATTTGCAACTAAAGAATTTTTAAGATATAAAACTTTATTTTTACGGGTTGTTTTTATTGAAATTTTTGTTAAGGAAAGGAGAGTGGTACAAATCTGATTGGGAAATGGGAGTGGTACAAATCTGATTGGGAAAGTGAATTGGTACAAATCTGATGTATTATAGTGAAATTTATTGGAATATTTAAAGAGCGAAAAAATATTCTAATTTTAATAAATTTTTAAAAATGGTCGCAGGATTTTTGCATCTGATGTGGAGAATTGATTCCAAGCATGCTTGGATTTGGGAAAAATGGGGGGGGGGGGGATATAGGGCATAGCCAACACGAAATTAGTAATATAACGATTGCCGATTTCGTGAGTTTAAAAAAAAAGATGGTCTCAGACACGCTGACCTACTAACCTAGGATATTTAAAACAAAGATAGTCCAAGACACGCTGACCTACTAACTTAGGATATTTAAAACAAAGATAGTCCAAGACATGTTGACCTACTTATCTAGAACAAATAAAACAAAGATAGTCTTAGACACGCTGACCTACTAACCTATGATATTTAAAACAAAGATAGTCCAAGACATGTTGACCTACTTATCTAGAATAAATAAAACAAAGATAGTCTTAGACACGCTGACCTACTAACCTAGGATATTTAAAACAAAGATAGTCCAAGACACGCTGACCTACTAACTTAGGATATTTAAAACAAAGATAGTCCAAGACACGCTGACCTACTAACCTAGGATATTTAAAACAAAGATGGTCTCAGACACGCTGACCTACTAACCTAGGATATTTTTAAAAAAAGATAGTCCAAGACACGTTGACCTACTAAGCTAGGACAAGTAAAACAAAGATGGTCTCAGACACGCCGACCTACAAACCTAGGATATTTTATCTTCGGCTCATCGTCCGGACATCTGAAGATGATCTTTGGGTGGGCGACCATGTACTCAATCTTTTTCTGCTGCTCCCTAACAATCCTGGCCAAGTCGAGGACGGATGGATTGGTCTCTACCTGGATGACGAACTGGGGCTGGATTGTGTTGTGTATCCACAAGTACATGCCACAGCAGACGATGGCGAAAAAAGCATGGCTCAGTCGCAGTGAACGTGTCAGGTGATTGCTGTGTGATAGAGATGTTCAACTATGTTAACACACTGGCAACCAAGAGATGTTAAGCTATAATAAAATACTAACAACCAAGGATGTTAAACTATTTTAACAGACTAACAACCATTGATGTTAAGCTATACTAACACACTAACAACTAAGAGATATTAAACTATGTTAACACACTACAAGCAATATATGTTAAAACAATGTTCTGAATTTAGTTCCTAGTAGGCTTAAACTTAAAGTCATATATAATCGTTTTTGTGTTAAAACGGAGATTGGATAATGGATCCGTTTTGTAATTGACGACGTCAATTGGGTAATTTCAATGCTAAACAAAACACCAACGTCACAAAACATAAATCAAACAATAAATTTGAGTCCAGTTTGGGGAAATGGTTATAAATAGGCATTGAGATCCCAATATTGCCTGAGAAATACGGACTGGTCCCCAGGTATTTTCTGTTTTGTCTACCACTGGGTAAACACAAACAACCACCACCCAACAACTGTGTCTCGATATAAACACAAACAACAACTACCCCCCTCCAACAACTGTGTCTCAATATAAACACAAACAACCACTACCCCCTCCAACAACTGTGTCTCAATATAAACACAAACAACCACTACCCCCCTCCAACAACTGTGTCTCAATATAAACACAAACAACCACCACCCAACAACTGTGTCTCGATATAAACACAAACAACCACCACCCAACAACTGTGTCTCGATATAAACACAAACAACCACTACCCCCTTCCAACAACTGTCTCAATGTATAAAAAATAAACCGTGTCTGCTGTTTTGGGAGTTACGTTTAGGAGGCATACCACTTATTTCCCCTTGACTTTGGTGCACATGTGGGTTGTTTGACCTGCTCAAATTACATTCGTTTGGCACACTGTATTCAATTGCTGAAAGAAAACGCTACAGTGCGTGATCTGTGTGAACAATTCCCACACAAGTCCCCACACTCAAAACCTGATCGCTGACTGCACACACTTTAACAATGGAACGCTCTTTTGTCGTGTACCTCGTCGTCCAGCACATTGCTTGCACTAGTCATTGACACAGAACACATTCTCTATGTATTTTAAACTGTCATCAAGTAAGATAGACGCATTCAGTCTATCTTGACAGCTATAAGCTACAAAACACATGGTGATGAAGGTGTCGGCTACAAGAACACATGGTGACGATGGTGTCAGCTACAAGAACACATGGTGACGATGGTGTCAGCTACAAGAACACAGGGTGACGATGGTGTCAGCTACAAGAACACATAGTGACGATGGTGTCAGCTACAAGAACACATGGCAACGATAGTGTCAACTACAAGAACACAGGGTGTAACCACTGTGGTCAACTAGTGTAATCGCTGTGGGCCACTAGTGTTTTCGTTATGGCCTATTGGCCACTAGTGTAATCGCTGTGGGTCACTAGTATAATCGTTGTACACATAGTTTTAAAAAACAGGTAATAACTGTCACGTGCTTACAGAAGTCCAACCTTTGATAATGGTCGCCAGCAGTGCTCGGGGTTAAATGAAGATTAGTGAGTTGTACTCTCGGTACAATATATCAGGGACTACGTTAAAGCCGTGTGAAGTAAATAGTGGAACAGCATATGTTTAGGCTTGAAATGAAAAGACTGGACATTTAAAAGGACGTTGCGGTTAGATGTCTTCCCCAACAAACAAAACAAAACATGAAACAATAAGAAATTGTACACAATGCATAGAATTCGACAAGCCATTCTCATAGTAAAAAAATTTGTGCGCGCCGTTCTCGCGGTAAAATAATTTTGCGAGCCATTCTCACAGTAAAAGGAAGTTTGTTAGACTTTCTTGCAATAAAAAGCAATTTTGCTGGTCAAAGAAAACTAAGTTTCATCATTTAAATCCAAATCAAGTTAAGGCCGTGTTGTCTTAGTTTGAGTGCTACGATATTTTTGCGGTGTCATCTTAGTTTGAGTGGTACGATACACATTCATCCATTCATTTCAACTATTCAGTTATCAAATCTTATTTTCACTATTTCACGAAGGAACAAAAATTGCATTGCGCTTGCGATTGTATCTTATCATCTTACGATAAGTTTTTTTTACAACGTTGTGATATTGCTTAACCAGCTTATTTTGAATAGTCTCAAATAATCGCGTGATTAGCCATTTCTGAACCACGAAAAAAAACTGGATCGAAAATGTTCAGCGTTTCGTTTATTCAATGTTATATGAGGAGCCGTGGGCATGACACTAAAAACATACCGGTTTGCACGACAATGCCTTTAAAAAGTCTTTAAAAAATAAAGTATAGAATGTATATATGAAAAAACTTTCCTAGTCCAAATGCTTATCTGGCCATCACAAAGACGTGTTACCTGTAGATGTAAGAGCAAACGCCATTGGGTTTTGTTTCTTGTTCATAATCCATGAGGCGAGATTAACGTCCCGGACCGAAGGCACGGACTGACACTGCGATGATAGACATCCCTACCTGGATCAAACCTACCTGGATCAGACCTATCCTGCCCTCAGTCACCCAGGTGAGGACGAAAGGTAAATACATACCAATCACTGTCTGACAGTGAACACGGTCGGACTTAACACAGTTGTTATTGGTGGTTTATTCAACTGACACAGTCAATAGGGTTTGTTCAACTAACACAGTCAATATGGTTTGTTCAACTGACACAGTCAATAGGGTTTGTTCAAATAACACAGTCAATAGGGTTTGTTCAACTGACGCAGTCAATCAGGTTTGTTCAACTGACGCAGTCAATAGGGTTTGTTCAACTGACGCAGTCAATAGGGTTTGTTCAACTGACGCAGTCAATAGGGTCTGTTCAACTAACAGGCAATGGGGTTTTTTCAACTGACGCAGTCAATAGGGTTTGTTCAACTAACGCAGTCAATAGGGTTTGTTATGCTAAGTGCAGTCAATAGGGTTTGTTCAACGACGCAGTCAATAGGATTTGTTCAACTTACGCAGTCAATAAGGTTTGTTCAACTAACGCAGTCAATAGGGTTTGTTCAACTAACGCAGTCAATAGTGTTTGTTTAACTAACAGTCAATAGGGTTTGTTTAACTGACGCAGTCAATAGGGTTTGTTCAACGACGCAGTCAATAGGGTTTGTTCAACTAACACAGTCAATAGGGTTTGTTCAACGACGCAGTCAATAGGGTTTGTTCAACTAACACAGTCAATAGGGTTTGTTCAACTAACACAGTCAATAGGGTTTGTTTAACTGACGCAGTCAATATGGTTTGTTCAACTAACGCAGTAAATAGGGTTTGTTATACTAACACAGCCGTCTATAGACATCAACTTTGAACCGTTAGAGTCCCACCAACCTATCCACTCACTTACACACACACTCTCTTTCTCTCTCTCTCTCTCTCTCTCCCACACTCACACTCTCTCACTAACTCACACACAATCACTCACTCACACACAATCACTCACTCACACACACTCTTTCACTCACACACTCTCTCACTCACACACACTCTCTCACTCACACACACTCTTTCACTCACACACACTCTCTCACTCACACACACTCTCTCACTCACACACACTCTCACATTCACACACACTCTCTCACTCTCACTCTTTCACTCACACTCTCTCACTCACACACACACACACTGTCTCATTCACAAACATTCTCTCACTCTTTCACTCACACTCTTTCACTCACACTCTTTCACTCACACTCTTTCACTCACACTCTCTCACTAATTTCTCTCATTCTCTCTCTCTACTCTCGCACACTTTCACTACTCTCTCTCTCTTTCTCCCTTACTTTCTCTCTCTTACTATCTCTCTCTTATCCTTTCTCTCTCTTTCTCTTTTACTCTCTTTCTCTATTTCTCTCTTAAACTCTCTCATTACCCCCCTCTCTCTCTCCCCTCTTTCTATCTTTGCCCTTTTCTTCGCACCACACATAAACATTGACACAGCTAACACTAACACTTGACAATGTTTACATTTTCTTATCCAACAGGAACTATTTCTTCGGCAGCCAATAAGAACAACGATTTTTATCTGGGCGATTATCTTTGAAATCGATGGTTCCCAGATATTCGTAGCATTGGACCCCACCGACTAATACCCAGTTCATTCATCACAAACAGCCATGTAATGTTCTTGTTAGCGTGTGTATGTGTTTGCCTACAGCCGGTTGCTTACAACAGATGCCAGTAATCACTACTTATAATTCATATGTTTACTTTTCATCTCATTTAAAAATCCACGGCATTTTGACGCATACAAAAATTAATAATTAATCTCCTAATTGTTAAAATCTTCACGCATTATTTTAATACATTATTGTTGAGTGACAATGTGAGCTCTAACGTTACCGACACAATCTTCTATGTTGTGTGCTGTAGGAAAAGGGGGGAGGGGGGTGCGCCCACCAGGCCTGGGAAAGTGGGGATAATCGGGAATAAAAATTTCGTTTTACGAGACGAGGATGAATATATGTAGAAGAAATATTTAAAACACAATTTTATTTTTTTTCCAAAAGATCAATGTCCACTTGGAAAGGCTGGGAAGCCCTACTTTGGAATATGATAAATCTTAAATTAGGGGCTCTTCAAACTACGGACCCGTGGTCCAGATCCGGCCCGCCAGAGGTTCTTAACCCGGTCAGCCAGGGGTTCTTAACCCGGCCAGCCAGTGGTTCTTAACCCGGCCAGCCAGGGGTTCTTAACCCGGCCAGCCAGGGGTTCTTAACCCGTCCAGCCAGTGGTTCTTAACCCGGTCAGCCAGGGTTCTTAACCCGGCTCGCCTAGCAAATGTACCGGAAAACGGGTAGCAGTGAAAAAGATGGAACCAGACCAGAATGTTGGGCTGTGAATGCCCTGTTCATTTGACGGATATTCACACTTTTTATGTATTTGTGGAGGGTGGAGAATGATTCTGGTCTGGTTCCCATACTATTAGCCAAAAACCAGGCCCTCACTTTTGATTGAACGACAGTGCGATATTTTATAACGCGAAAACGCTAAACGTACAAAATCACAAACTAATAATGCGGTCCCCATAAACCACTAGGTCGGCGGTTCTCAACCTGTGGGTCTCAAACCCTTGGGGGTCGAATGACTCTTTCCCAGGGGTCGCCTAAGACCATCGGAAAACACATATACTAACAGTTATGAAGTATAGCAACGAAAAAAATTTAGTGGTTGGGGGGTCGCCGCAGCATGAGGGACTCTATTAATGGGTCGCGACATTAGGAAGGTTGAGAACCACTGCACTAGGTATTTTCATACATTTTTTTAAAATCTTTTAACAGGGGGGGGGGGGGGGAATAATCACTTACCACAGTGGTTCTCAACCTTCCTAACGTCGCGACCCTTTGATACAGTTCCTCATATTGTGGCGACCCCCGGCCACACAATAATTTTCGTTGCTACTTTATATTATTTTCCAAAATATTAATAAATGTTTCATTAGTTGTTTTTTTTTAAAACTTAAATTGTTAAAGTTTGTTATTGATATAAGTCTTTATTAATATTTTATTTATTTCATTTTTTTAAATAGATGCATACAGACATACATATGTACAAAATGTATGATAATTTGAAATGTAAATGAGGAGACCAATTGCAAAACCTGCCAAGTCACTTTTTTTTTTAAAAATAAATGAGTTATCTATCTTGGCTGGTTAATTAAGTGTCAGTCCACAGTATTTCGTGATTTCAATGATTAAAAAGCTTTATGTAAGTCTAAAATTCACTATTTAAATATATATAAATTCTATATTCGATAGATAAATTAATTTACAAAAACTCATTTTTTTCTAAATAAAAAAAAAGTTACTTAGTAGGTTTTGTAATTGGACTCCTCAAATAGTGTATCCAATAGGGTGTACTCTAATAAATGTAATTTTGGTGAGGATAATATTTTTGATGTATGCATCGTTTAACACGAAACTCTTTGAACACGGTGAAATATTTCGGTCCCCTCAGTTTCCTTGTACTTATTAACTTTCTGTACATTTGTATGTCATTGATTTGTAGTAGTTTATTTTAGTTAAAATGAAGAATTAAGTTTACTAACGTATAGTCCATTTAATTATATTTCATTTGATACCTCATTTTGTCTCACAAACCCAACAATAATATTTTAATCGTTTTTTAATCCCCAACCTCTCACTTCTGGTACCCGGGTACCAATAGGTGCAGCCTAATTTTTATTATTATTGTGTTGTTTTTTATTACATTTTCAAACCAATTTCATCCCCGGAAAATCCCGGGATGAGAATCAGCTTTGTCCCGTTTGGCCGCGAAGAGCCACGAGCCTGGAAAATGAGAAACCTTAGGGGCGAGCCGGATGGAACAAAGGGCTACAGCAGATGATATGATTTATACAGTGACTTTGTGCACATCAACAGAAACACGTGCCAACAATAATAAGTCATAGCAATAATTCGTAGCAATAAGTCATAGCAATAATTCGCAGCAATAAGTCGCAGCAAAAAGTCGCAGCAACATGTCGCAGCAATAAGTCATAGCAATAACTCGCAGCAATAAGTCATAGCAATAACTCGCAGCAATATTTTACTTCGGACCTTTGATCGGTAGAGTTGTTTTTTTTAAACACCTCCATTAAAGTTGCATCAATGATCTAAACATTTGATAAATACCACTCTTTGTTAAATGTCATGTTGTGATACTCTCTGACAAAAAACACTCTTTGATAAAAATCACTATCTGTTAAAATACCACTTTTTAAGTAAAAAAGGAAACTTTTTGATAAAGGCCACTCATGGATAAATACCACTCATAGAAGAACACCACTCATAGCAAAACACCACTCTTAGCAAAACACCACTTTTAGAAAAACACCACTCTTAGAAAAACACCACTATTAGAATAACACCACTCTTAGAAAAACCCCACTCTTAGAAAAACACTACTCTTAAAAATAAAACACTCTTAGAAAAACACCACTCTTAGAAAAACAGCACTCTTATAAAACAGCACTCTTAGATAAACACCACTCTTAGAAAAACACCACTCTTAGAAAAACACCACTCTTAGAAAAACACCACTCTTAGAAAAACACCACTCTTAGAAAAACACCACTCTTAGAAAAACACCACTCTTAGAAAAACACCACTCTTAGAAAAACACCACTTTTTCTCCTGGCGTGATTGAGCGACTGGGAGTTGGTCGAGAATTTTTTTAAAAAATGCCCTGTGGGTGCGGGAAAAAAAAAAGGGGGGGGGGTGAGTTTGATGATATCATCGTAATCTGTCAATTTCATTTCTAGATATTGGAATACCCGATACGTGCGAAGCCGATACATCTTATTAAGAATACTGACAAGTGAAGACGCTATTCTTACAGGTCTTACATATTATCATACTTTGAAATAAGGAGGTATCGCTTGATTAAACTAATCAACGTGTTGTCGAATTAATCCAAGTAATTTTTTTTTTACATTTCTATTTTATTTAAAAGTGTACACTTAATTGTGACATATCATTCCATGGAGGGTCATACATTTAATTTAAGAATGCTTATTATTAGGGTAGGACCCGGGGGGGGGGGGGTGTGGTCGGTGGTGATGATGAGTTTATGACAGGGGGCGGTGAGTGTGCGGTGAGTGTTCGGTGAGTGGACACAAATTTGAGAATCACTGATCTAATTAATACATTGTTATAACTCTCGTGTTACATAATCCGACCGGTTTACCCAACCCCTGGTTACTGTCAGAGTAGTTTTCATCCCCTCAAACACGTGTTACAATCAAAATACAAGTTTGTATAAGGAATTCTACTCATCTGCATAGGTGCACATAAGTTAATGTCAAGAAATTTACGAGTTGTGTTTGGGTGTCACGTGATCTTGTTGAACGATTTCGTTCTCATTCGGTTGCTTACGGTGTTTACACAAAAATGCGGTAACTTTTGACTGAGAACACCCGAATTATTTACTATAAACCAAAGTAACGAAGGAAAAAAAATCACGAAAACGTTAGGCTCGTCGTAGCGCCTTAAAAACCTAGTGCCGTAGTCTCAGAGTTAAAAACGTAGTGCCGTAGTCTCAGAGTTAAAAACGTAGTGCCGTAGTCTCAGAGTTAAAAACGTAGTGCCGTAGTCTCAGAGTTAAAAACGTAGTGCCGTAGTCTCAGAGTTAAAAACGTAGTGCCGTAGTCTCAGACTTAAAAACGTAGTGCCGTAGTCTCAGACTTAAAAACGTAGTGCCGTAGTCTCAGAGTTAAAAACGTAGTGCTGTAGTCTTAGACTTAAAAACGTAGTGCCGTAGTCTCAGACTTAAAAACGTAGTGCCGTAGTCTCAGACTTAATAACGTAGTGCCATAGTCTCAGACTTAAAAACGTAGTGCCGTAGTCTTAGACTTAAAAACGTAGTGCCGTAGTCTTAGACTTAAAAACGTAGTGCCGTAGTCTTAGACTTAAAAACGTAGTTACTACGGCGAAAGCGTAGGGGTAAAGAGATCTGCATCATTATTATGTGCTGCTCCATAGTTCAGTCTGTATCAATGTTTGAAGGTTGACAACTGGCCCTCGAACTTTTGGGTCTAGTCCAAATTTTCAATCAAAATTGAACGTGACTGTTTGTTTAAATCTCTGAGCTCTCATAGTTGGACACACACAGTGGTCTGTGACGTGCACACGGGAACAGTGGCGTAGTGAGGGGGGAGCAAGGGGGGCATCATGCCCCGGGCGCTACTCACAAAGGGGCGCCAAATGGTATATTTTACATATAATATTGTATGGTTTTCGAATGGGGGGGGGGGGCGCTAAAAAGGTATTGTGCCCGGGCGCGAGTTAAGCTCGCTATGCCAGTGCACGGTAACACTGATCCTCCCTGAGTAGAGGTACACCCTAGGTGTGGACATACTCACGATTTATTTATACTGAGGTAATAAAGGGGGGTATTTACACTAAGAGTACTAAGACACTAATGGCGTGTTTAAATAGAGATATGCCTACCAACGGTGCGGTTTCTCTGAGATACTGTATATTTACACTCAATGATAATATGTATTTACCGTGTGATAATAAATGTGAGTTGATACTGAGATACAAACGGTGTATTTACACTGAGATAATAAGTGTGAGTTGATACTGAGATACAAACGGTGTATTTACACTTAGATAATAAATGTGAGTTGATACTGAGATACAAACGGTGTATTTACACTGAGATAATAAATGTGAGTTGATACTGAGATACAAACGGTGTATTTACACTGAGATACTAACGGGTTTGTTTACAGCTCAAGCAAGGCGAGCATGACCTCATAACCTAATGGTGTACATCTATTCTGCGTATCATGGCCGCTCAAGCGTATCTCCAAATCTAAATAATAGTATTGAGTACCTCTATACGTGTATCGCTCTTTGACACGGTGAGCTTTGAAAACAGATCGATAGTAGACTTGTATATTATCTTTGGAAGTCCAAGGTACGTCCCATAGTGGGGCATACAGCAATGCTTTAAAGGAAAACAGACTGATAAGTTATCAGTGGAAGGCATATTAAATTAAATCAGTATTACATCCAATATTTGCTGAGAATGCATGTAAGAATGGATGTGTTGACCTCCTTCATATGATGTTACTTTAAATTAATGTGTTGAAGGGAGTCGCAGAATTTTCTTTTAGTAACCTCAAATATGGGCGTGCCAATTGTTATGAACGAATTGTTTGCAATACTTTGTTTTCTTTTAATGTTTTAGTTCATATATTTTAAGATATTTAAGATTTAGTTAATATATTTTTACACACACGTCGTTTGACCTATTGTTATCATAAAATACATGTACTTTCTTGACATGTCCATCCATTGGTACAGTTATCTGATATGATTTAAGTTGTTATCTTCCCCCTTGATTACAGATATCTGATATATGTTATCTGCCCCTAGGTACAGTTAACCGCTATGGTTTAAGTTATGTGTGTCTGTCCCTGTAATGAGTTGAATGAATGACAAGCCTCACAACGATTACATCATTAATTCACATGACATACTTTCCTCGTGTAAATGTTGTTAATCCACAGGTTCCAAACCTGTGCGCCGTATCACCGTGTCGAAGGCTCAGTAATGTCAGTAAGCTGTCATGTCAGGATAATTATAACTAATATAATGAAAAGTGTTTACTTTCCTGCAACCTCGAGACCGAACAACCTAAACGCGACAGATACATTCACAATTGTTACAAGTAAAATATGCCAAATTATTGATTATATGTTATATAGCTGTAACTTCTTGAAACAACGTACAAAGATATAATCCTCATTTCCCCATTGAGAAGTTGTCAGAAACTTAGATCACATTCCTGTCCATGCTAGAACTTCACACACTCTCGAGTCTAAGTCTAAGACGAAATGAAAGCATTGAATCGGGCGGTGCCCTCTGCCTACGTCACTATTCAGTCAACCGTGTCAGGGTCGCCCAAGCCCTCTCCACCCTGTTTAGTTTGACCTCACCTACTGTGGAAAGTTTTTTTTAAATTTCTCTTGACTTTTTTCGGAAATCATGCTCTAAGGAATTAAGAGACATATATTGTTATATTGGACTATACCGTACAAATAAACAACCGGGGGGTGGGGGAGGGGGGCTACCGTTGCGCATGACTGGTTCTGTGGACTGTGAGAGAGTGTGCTGTGTGTCCCCGAGAAGACCGGGTTGAAAGTGCTTGAGAACTTGCTATAATGTATTCCGTACATATTATGTTATTACTTTATTGTTTTGAATAAAACATAACATACATAAATGTACTTTGCCTACAACACTATGGCGCAGCTAGGGTTGGTGTCATCCGGTGCGGTAAACTCATGGTGTCACCCCCCCCCCTTTTTCCTCCACCCCCTACCTCTGGCTGCCACGAAGGATTTCTTCTTGTTAAAATAAGTCCACATTCTAACAATAACAAATTAATTGGGGGTGACGAGGTAAATGTATTTAAGAACTGTAACAACGTGTACTTAGAATCTCCCGACCACATCATATTTCGTATCAAAGAATCTCGTCACTTAGGGAACTTACCAAACATTTCAATCCGTGTTGAATAATGGTCAAAACGGTGTTGTTCTGATTTGGTTATAGGGTCACCTCATTTATGACGCATCAACCTTGAACATTTAATAAACCACGCATTTGGATTGGTTACATGTGTGGACATTTTACGTGTGATCGTCTATCCTTTTATGAATTTCCGTTAGAGCGAGCAGTTTGTGCTCTGTAAATTTGCAATTTTTTTTTTAATTTGGGGTCACCCCCTGAAATGGAGTCACCCGGTGCTGTCCGCTCCTCCAATAGCTACGCCACTGACTCTGACACAGTGCCTTTAGGTACATGCGATACTAGCGGCTGCCTAGGGCGGCACTTTGTCAAGGGGCGGCAAAGTTTGTGTTGCCCTTTTTGAAACCACCCCTACGCTGTACTTGTCAATAAGTTATATAACTATACTATAACATTTCACAATCTCTGTTCATTCCTGAAGTATGTTCAACTAAAGGCCACAATGTTGATGTCACGTGACATGGGGGAGGCTGCCTATTGTAGGTTTTGTGCCCCCTGCATTTAAACTTAAAAGCTTCATTTTTTTTTCAAAAATCACAACTTTCCGCCCCTTCAACATCACAACTTTCGGCCCCTTCAATTTCCGTGACCACCTCTGCGGTAGAAGGGGCTTGCAGTGCCCATGTCTCGGGTTATAGCGGTTTAGAATCCCAATAAAAAATGCCAGTTTATTGAATTTTCGTGATATTTATGCTGCTGCCCTAACTTAACATATGATCCTCTTTGGAAATATCCTATCTTCATTAGGTAATTAATGCATTTCTACACAAGTTATAAAAAATGTCCAGTTTTAGATAGCCAAAACAGTTTAGAGACAGGGACGTCATTTGGGTAGGGCAGGGTGGGGCATTTGCCCCCCCCCCCCCCCACCACCCGAATTAGCAGGTTTTATTAAAATTGCTATGTACTGTGTCGCCTCCAGTAATAAACAACTTAACAAGCCGACCAAGTTTTGGTTTTGACCCCCTCCCCTTTGAACAAACCTGAAACGACGCCACTGTTTAGAGAGGGGAAAAAAAAGGGGGGGGGCCTCAGTGCATTGTTTTACAGGGCTGTTAAGACCGCCTGTGAGAAGTTTTTTTTTAAAGTTCAAGATTTTGTTTGAAAACAGTTAATTTATAGTTTTCATATAAAACTTTTTATAAATTGTGTATGTTAGAATGTTTTTTCTTCCGGTAGCCGAAATCTTTTTAAGTATGCTTCAGAAGCGGACATTCCTGTTTAACTTGAAAAGAACTGTTCAATATAAAAACTCTTAACACCTTTTTAAACTTGACAATTTAAACGTTTCTGTATATGTTATTTTAGGCCATGAATAGACTTATAACAAAAAGATTAATTTCCCATGCGTATGATTACTATGATTTGTATTTATACTTCAAAATTAATCGAACATTTAGTTTCTTATAAGACTGAGATCTTGTAAAATTAGAGGACTTATTGACATTTATGATTAAAGGGGCAGCAATTTTTTTTTTTGGTCTTGCCTTTAGCATAAATCTTTCTAAGGCCGCAACTGCTCTGAGACGACATTGATTCATTGTTGTAGAAATTGTAACAAACATGGGTTGTGTACTAAGTCTCCTGTAACAAACATGGGTGTGTTCTAAGTCTCCAGGGATGTTTTAAACGTCATTTCACACGATCAAATTTTCGATCATGCATTTGATGCCATTTTTATATGAAGCCTTGTTACAACTTGCATATAACTATTTGATCAAATAACCATTTCTGTCCAAAAAAAACACGCACAAAATAGTGCGTTCAATAAAAAAAATTGAAGCTAATTTGATCGTGTGAAATGACGCTTAGTCTCCTGTAACAAACATGGGTGTGTTTTACGTTTCCTGTGTCTTTGTTGATCCAGGCAAAGTTCAGCTTGAAACGTATATCCGTCATGGGTTCCTAGTTTTGTGTACCTGTCAACTATAAATTGAACGGTAGGGCGTATCCGGAAATTTGATCGAAAGAAATTTCGTCGATGGAAAATTGATCGACGGAAATTAGATCGAACGGACATTTTATCGAACGGAAATTCGGTCGAATCTTTTTTTTTAGTTTACACGTTAAAATTTTGCGTCAAATTTCTTTTTGAACGCATTAATTTTGTTTACTATATAGTATAGTGCGTTCAAAAAGAAATTTGACGAAAATTTTAACGCGTCAATTGAAAAACAGATTCGACCAAATTTCCGTTCGATCAAATTTCCGTCGATCAATTTTCTGTCGACGAAATTTCTTTCGATCAAATTTCCGGTAACAACTGTAGGGCCATTTAATACGGTCTAAACCAGTCGTGTATGAAGTTTTAAAAGTCATAGCTTGGGATGGGGGGAGGTGGAGCTGGAGAGAGGATGGTAAGGTGGTAGTTTGGCTAAGTTGTGGTGTTGATAAATAAAACTATGTTTGATGATGTTGTAGTTGTTGGTTGTTGAGAAATGTACAAAGGGTAGAGGACAACCTGAAAGAGAGAAACACAAACATCCTTCGACGTAAAAGAAACACAAAGCCACTGTTAGCTTGATGTAAAGCTATGTTGTAGAGAGAAAATGGTCGAGAGAAAATTACGGAAATCCCCCCCCCCCCCACTCCCACACATTTTCCCCGTGAAATAAAAGAATTTGCCTTTGAGATTAACAGGAAACGTAAAAAGACTATAAATAAATAATTGTTAGTTGTGGGGTTTTTTGCTCGATTTTCTCAATCCTCTTCAGAAACTGTAAGAAATATGGGTGTGTTCTAAGTCTCATGTAACAAATTATATGGGTGTGTTCTAAGTCTCATGTAACAAATTATATGGGTGTGTTCTAAGTCTCATGTAACAAATTATATGGGTGTGTTCTAAGTCTCATGTAACAAATATGGGTGTGTTCTAAGTCTCATGTAACAAATATGGGTGTGTTCTAAGTCTCATGTAACAAATATGGGTGTGTTCTAAGTCTCATGTAACAAATATGGGTGTGTTCTAAGTCTCATGTAACAAATATGGGTGTGTTCTAAGTCTCATGTAACAAATATGGGTGTGTTCTAAGTCTCATGTAACAAATATGGATGTGTTCTAAATCTCATGTGTTATTGTTTATCCAGGCAATGCTCAGTTTGAATCTTATATCCGGCATGGGTTCCCATTGCGTGTACCTATACATCGAATGTATCGAGGAGCGGGGTTTGTTGCGGTTTGGGGCTCATTAAATAAGGTGACTGAATTTGAAATTTACCAACATATCTAATAGATTTTAAATAATATGGCACACATGCCGCACGTTGTCTGTTTTTATTTACCGATTTCACATGTCTGACCAGCCATATTCAGTAGGTTACTGGTTGGTCCGATATCACATGTCTGACCATCCATGTTTAGCAGGCTACTGGGCTGATATCACATGTATGACCATCCATGTTTAGTAGGCCACTGATCCGTTATCACATGTCTGACCATTCATGTTTAGTGGGCTACATGTCATTTTCCAGTCATCGGGAAGCAGGAGTAGGCTACTGGTCCGATATCACATGTCTGACCATCCATGTTTAGTAGGCCACTGGTCATTTTCCAGTCATCGGGAAGCAAAAATTATTTTTCATCAAAATATATTTTTAATTTTATTTAAGCTAGCCTCTCTTTTGCAGTCGAGCAGCTGAAGCTGCAGATTGGTTACTAAAAAAAAACCCACATTAGACCCTATATAACCTTGTGTTACAAGGAATGTTAGGTTTATTTTGTTTAATATTATCAAAATAACTTTTTTTTTAAATTTTAAATGTAAACGTTTCTTGTATCTTTAGAAAGATGTAATTGTGTGGACATGTTGTGCACCGTAATATATTAGAACGAAAGTAACTTCGTCTTGTGCTGCGGTTCACCATCTTGTGATCTGGCATAGGCAATGGCGTATCAAACCAAAGGTACATGAGGCACGTGCAAAGGGGCCCCGCACCTTTAAGGGGCCCCGCACCTTTAAGGGGCCCCGCAACTTTAAGAGGCCCCGCAACTTTAAGAGGCCCCGCAACTTTAAGGGGCACCGCGACAAGGGATCCAACTGGGGTCTGGGGTAATAAGGGTTGTTGCGACTAGGGATTTTCCAAGCATAAAAATTCATAGAATTAAAGGACGAAAATAAAAAGTGAGGGGAACAAAGAACACAAGTGGTAAATCATTCCTTACACTGTAGTCATTAAAAGGGAAGATTGATAGAGACTTTCGTCTTTGGATGACAGCTGTGGTGAATAGATGACAGCTGGGGTGAATAGATGACAGCTGGGGTGAATAGATGACAGCTGGGGTGAATAGTGACAGCTGGGTGAATAGTGACAGATGGGGTGAAAGGTGACAGCTGGGGTGAATAGATGACAGCTGGAGTGAATAGATTGACAGCTGGGTGAATAGATTGACAGCTGAGGTGAATAGATTGACAGCTGGGGTGAATAGATGACAGAGGGGGTGAATAGATTGACAGCTGGGGTGAACAGATTGACAGCTAGGGTGAATAGATGACAGAGGGGTGAATAGATTGACAGCTGGGGTGAATAGATTGACAGCTGGGTTGAATAGATGACAGAGGGGGTGAATAGATTGACAGCTGGGGTGAACAGATTGACAGCTGGAGTGAATAGATGACAGAGGGGTGAATAGATTGACAGCGGGTGTGAATAGATTGACAGCTGGGGTGAACAGATTGACAGCTGGGTTGAATAGATGACAGAGGGGGTGAATAGATTGACAGCTGGGGTGAACAGATTGACAGCTGGGGTGAATAGATGACAGAGGGGTGAACAGATTGACAGCGGGGGTGAATAGATGGCAGAGGGGGTGAATAGATTGACAGCTTGGGGGGGGGGGGGGAATAGAATAAAAGTACAATTTCATTTAATTTGGTCCGCGAATAAGCGATCTAAATTGTGAAACAAAAGGACATTTTACTTTTATCACTCATCATATTTAATATAATTATAATACACGGACAGAATGACTCAACAGTGTCAGGGTAAAAAATCACTGAAACCTTACGTTGTTCTCTGTCTCCATTGGAGACGGAAACCTTCAAATATTGACACAATTGTGCGAGGGGAAGGGTGAATGTCCCCCGACAATAAAGGTAGTTTGTGCCCTTATCTACAGAGCCACAGTATGTAATATTAGAAACACACTGACTGTGCCATGGCTACAATCTCGTACACGTGTTTCAAAGGACTCGATACACAGAGCTTCAAGAATGCACAAAAGACACATCCTTGTCTGATATCAAACTTGGAGGTATGGCTAGCGCTGCAAGAAGGGGAGGGGAAAATGGGGAACATGCGCTTCAAAGCTGGATGGTGGAAATAAATAGAGGGTAGGAGGAGTGTAAGGGACACGGAGATTGGTGTGGGTTGGAAGAGATAAAAGAGAAAAGGATTGAATAAGGGAGATAAGGTGAGAAAGAGAAAGAATGTGTGTGTGGGGAGTGTTCTTCATGTATGTTTTTATTCGTCCACTGCAGAACACAGAAACTAATTTACAAGACTCGTTGGGTTATTGCCTCTTGTTGGTCATAATATGCATGTGGTGTGGACTTCAACTGTATAGCGATGTATACATGGATTCAGAGGCGTAGGAAGGGTGGGGCGGTCCACCCCCGGCGGAAAACTTTTTTTCTTTGAATGGAGGGGCGAAATTTTGGCCAATGCCAGATTTTTCTCGTAGAAGTGGAGCGGTAAAGTTCTTGGCCCACTCCGGATGACATTAACCATAGCTACGCCTCTGCGTGGATTTAAGATGAGAATAAATGTACTCACTGTTTCACCGTTGCGATTGCTCCGTGCTTATCCATGGAATAGTCCTACGTTGCGTCCCATTATGCCCCTATCCACTTTGTTGCACGCTAAACTGCTGTAGTTCCGGTGCACTTTGTTGTGTGCTAAACTGCTGTAGTTCCGGTGCACTTTGTTGTGTGCTAAACTGCTGTAGTTCCGGTGCACTTTGTTGTCTGCTTAACACATGTAGTGCCGGCCTGCTACAGTGACAGCCTTGTGCAATAAAACTCCACAAGACATCAGACTAGACTCAATTTATTACTACCACGTATCGTGGGGGGGGGGGGGGGGGGTCCACACTTACAGCTGTAATCATTAAGCGCATTGATAAGGCAGTGTAGGGCGGGGTGGGGAAGGGAAACCCCCGGCGTTTGTTTTGAGTCGTGTTTGTTACTACAACTCAAGTCATTGTAATTTGTGTTGAGCTCCCCGTGCCATCTCAATCACGGTTGTGGAGCACAACTTTTTTGTTTTGTTTTGTTGTTTTTTTTTGGTCGAGCTCAACCCCAGCTCAATTGGGGACACATTTTTATGGGCTCCGACTCCGCTACGAGCAAAATAAATTTTAAAAATAAAATAATATAGAATTCTAGGGCTGCAACGATTTATCTGCAGATATGCTGGAAATGCTGTTTGTGTAAGAAGTAATCTTAGATAGTTATATTAGAATATTGGGTAAATATTTGATTTTTGTATGTTCTTTTTTTTCTAAAAGGGTGTGGTGTGGGGATGATTATATTATTTCTATTAACTTGTCACAAAATTCGAAACGTGCCGTCGTGCTCGTGCACGGGTCAAGTTTTACACACGACACGGACACCAGAGGGTGCGACACATTTTTTCTGAAGTTTTCATGATGTCATGAGCCCGATATTAGGTAGCCAAACTTGTGCTGATTTTGTTTGGATAATTCCTGGACACACTAGACACACTGGCCACACTGGCCACACTGGCCACACTGGCCACACTGGCCACACTGGCCACACTGGCCACACTGGCCACACTGGCCACACTGGACAAACTGGCCACACTACCGCGCGATTCGTCACTTGATTCTCTGTTGAGCTACTTGCTTAAATTAAAGACAGAATTGCGGGTAGGAGGGCAAAGCAAGAGTATATCCCCCTATTACTATTGCCATATTTATATGTGTGCTATAGAAATACATATGGCAAGTTTATTCAAAGTTAGTTTAAATCTGACCAAGCATTAATTAAAAAACGTGACGTCACAATTTTTTACCCCCCCCCTCCGCCCCCCCCCCCGTCACAAAGTGTCACAAATTCTCGACCCCCACCTCCCTTGCTGAGCGTGACGTAATTTGCGAACGAATCCAAACCACGACTCCGTGACTAAGTAGGGTAGTCACAATCCTCAGAGAATATATGTTCCACGAGATGGGACGTGGCTCTTTAACTAAACAGCTAATTAACAATGAGTATCGAAGCTACGTTAGAATTTATTCACATGTTATAAGAGAGTATTATCCTAAAGAAGTAGAGTCACTAAAGGGTGCGTGGGGTAAGGGCCGCACCGTGCGACACCATTACAGGTGGGGGGGGGGGGTACAGGGAAATGCAAATAAGCCAGAGTTCGCTGGAGTCTCTTTCAAAATCAGTTATATCGTCCTGAAATGTGGACAAAAGAAATTCAACATAGTTTCTTTGGCATGCTATCTGTATTTTCACATTTCTCTTCTCCATTTATTTCTGTACAATTGAAGCTAGTCATTACGGCGATTGTACGCCCCGGTTTACCTAGGACGGTCCCTAGTTTCGTTTCACACATCACGACGTCCCCGAACGCATTATACTATATAGTAAAACAAAATAATGCGTTCAAAAAGAAATTTGACGCAACATTTTAACGTGTGAACTGAAATAAAAAGATTCGACGAAATTTCCGTTCGATTAAAATTTCAGTCGATCAATTTTCCATCGACGAAATATCTTTCAAACAAATTTTCCGGATACGGAAGAGGTGTCCCGACATGTAACGTTTTCCGACGAACTGCGCACTTTTCCCTGTATAGCAGTGGATCTCAAGCTTCCTAATGCCACGGCTCTTTAATAAATACCCCCAACCACAAAATTATTTTCTTTGCTACTTTATAACTGTAGAGTATATGTGGTTTTCCGATGGTCTTGGGTGACCCCTGTGAAAGGGTCGTTCGACCCCCGAAGGAGTCGTGACCCACAGGTTGAGAACCGCTGCTATATAGGGACAAATGCTCCCACCGTAAACACAACATGCAGACACTGGATAAATCACGACTAAAAGACGATACGCCAATTTCAGTGATTCGTGTGACAAGTTTTGTCATATATTAATAAAACGTCCGGATGTCCTGAGAGCTGCCCTCTCTTCGCAGAAATGTATGTGTTTAATGATCATGAAATTAATCATTACAATTCACTGATTGATCCTTCATATTTTTCACATGCGTCGGTTGTGTCAATTTCTTCTTATTTTTTTTTTAAATGTACAGTGTCAGACCCAGAAAGTGTTCATCAATTACTCACAAAACGTTTCTGGTACTTTTTCCACTTTATTGTTTACAAATATTTCACAGATTCCTGATAACGCAACGTAAGGTTTCGGTACGTCCATAAAAATACAGTGTACTAATAATGTGCACCA
Source organism: Omphiscola glabra (assembly GCA_964017045.1). Classification (NCBI taxonomy): domain Eukaryota; kingdom Metazoa; phylum Mollusca; class Gastropoda; family Lymnaeidae; genus Omphiscola; species Omphiscola glabra. The sequence goes on along the minus strand of OZ024794.1, from coordinate 16,537,301 downwards.
ATGAATTTGTTCTTTGCCCTTCAGGAAAGCGTGTCTTTCAGTCAATTTTCACAAACCGATTTTGGCATCGGGAGGGAGTGTTTCCTCCACACTCTCCCCACCCCCACCCCCGGTCCAAAGTTAGTTACCCCAAGAAAATGTGATCACCTTATAGTAATAGAGTAAAGCATGCAACTGTATAAGCACCTTAAATGTGAAGCAAAAAGGAAGTTACAACTGTGAGAATACCCAGGTGGAGAAAGAATGTCAAGGGAAATTGTTAAGAGAAGTTGGGCGCACAAGAGGACATTGGTTGAGGTTATTGCTTTCCTTCATTCTGAGCTCTAGATCAGATCAAGAGCCATCAATAATGCCGTCTTAAGGCATCGGCACACTGGGAAATTTCCCGGGGCGTGAAGCCGCCAGGGGGCCTCATGCCTCTAGGGGACCTTATGTCACTAGGGCAGTGGTTCTCAACCTTCCTAATGCCGCGACATACAGTTCCTCGTGTTGTGGCGACCCCCATCCACAAAATTATTTTCGTTGCTGCTTCATAACTGTAGAGCATTTGTGTTTTCATGTGATCTTAGGCGACCCATGAGAAAGGAATTGTGTGGTTAATGCGCTGACTTACATGAAGCCAGTGGCGATCTTCAAGAACTGTGTTGATGTGGGGAGATTTCTTTATTCGTGACACAATGCGTGCTGCATTATTTTGTACATTCTGGGGTCTCTGAATTTAGTTTTGAGGTAAACCCCACAAACAACTGTTACAGTAATCTACTATTGCTTGGATTAGCATGACTGCTGCGGCAGTGGCTGTAGCAAGAAACGTTGCTAAAAACTTTTTTTTATTCTTTGGAAAATTATTAAATATTTTCGAAATTAAAGATTTGTAGGTGACGATTGGCATTCGAGAATTAAATAGATTATGCTATGTATGGACGTATGAAGAAATGTGTGCACATTATACCCATTACCCCCCCTCACCACCTCCCCAAAAAAATATTTTTTTAAATTAGCATCTGTAGAGTTTACTTGGAAGTAGGCCCATGAGGGAAGTTTACTGTATCATCTGTACAGTTTACTTGGAAGTAGGCCTATGAGGGAAGTTTACTGCATCATCTGTACAGTTTACTTATAAGTAGGCCCATGAGGGAAGTTTACTGCATCATCTGTAGAGTTTACTTATAAGTAGGCCCATGAGGGAAGTTTACTGCATCATCTGTAGAGTTTACTTATAAGTAGGCCCATGAGGGAAGTTTACTGTATCATCTGTACAGTTTACTTATAAGTAGGCCCATGAGGGAAGTTTACTGTATCATCTGTACATTTTACTTATAAGTAGGCCCATGAGGGAAGTTTACTGTATCATCTGTACATTTTAGTTATAAGTAGGCCCATGAGGGAAGTTTACTGCACTGGGTGACACCAATCTTAGTGATGCCACTGTTGTAGAGTAAATATTTTTATTAAAGTAATTATTTTAAAATATTTCAAGACACTGGGATGAACTTCTAGGAGATTTCAATGTACTATTGAAACGTAATCCAGTCATCTATGTGTCTTAAACATTTTTAATATTACCTAATATAATATATTTTTCATCAACGATATTGAGAGAGCCACATTGTCATCTGGGAACACTTAAGTGAGAGAGCCACATTGTCATCTGGGAACACTTAAGTGAGAGAGCCACATTGTCATCTGGGAACACTTAAGTGAGAGACCTACATTGTCATCTGGGAACACTTAAGTGAGAGACCTACATTGTCATCTGGGAACACTTAAGTGAGAGGCCTACATTGTCATCTGGGAACACTTAAGTGAGAGACCTACATTGTCATCTGGGAACACTTAAGTGAGAGACCTACATTGTCATCTGGGAACACTTAAATGAGAGACCTACATTGTCATCTGGGAACACTTAAGTGAGAGACCTACATTGTCATCTGGGAACACTTAAGTGAGAGACCTACATTGTCATCTGGGAACACTTAAGTGAGAGACCTACATTGTCATCTGGGAACACTTAAGTATTTAATTTCAAATAATTTGTTGTTTCTTTTTTTGTGTGTAGTCTGCTGAAGAAGACGTTCTGCTGAAACGTCCTTTTAATTACTTTGTTGTTGTTTTTTCAAAGCTAAATATATCTTTTTCCAATATTTATTTAAAATTTCTAGCTTGTCAATGTTCGTGATGTGAATATTTTTCTAAACTGAAAAGCGATTATTAAAGAAATTAGAAATTACAAGCGCTATATCCATGAAACATATACAATTATACGTGAAATAATAATGATTTTTTAAGAGTTCCCCATTTTATTATTTTAGCACATTATATTAAAGTTATAGTTATAGAGCATACAAGGGTTATTTTGAAAATATATATATAAGAATGAGCTATAGGGACATAACGCTTAAAACCCGAAAATAATTTGATACGTTCTGACTCTTAAAAACAATCATAGTTATTTTCTATTATTTTACGGAAATCGAATAAATTTACATGCGCAAAAAATATTATATTTCCGCTTTTATTTTAGCAAAGGTTTAAGTATTAATATTATAAATTACAAATACATATAAAGAAACAACTAAGGAACTATCTTAAGCATTTTATATGCGTTTAAAAGTTATGAAAAAAAATTAAATAGAAAAAATATGATCAAAGAAATACACAGTAATCATATTTATCGGGAAAACCTAAACACCAGTTGTTGTTAGTGCGTTCTTTAGCACGTTGTCAATAAGGCGAAATAAAATTAAAATTAATAAGTTCTAAATAATCACGCAAATGACGTCATAGTGCGAATTGCCTATTTAGCCAAAGCTAAAAGTTCTCTGATTTAATAAAAGACCGTGACAAAACTGACAATGTTCATTCCCCATTTAAATTGCTAAACTTAAATACTAATTTAGCTTTGTATTTTTAACATTTACATTAGTTTGTACTTTTTATTCATTCCAAAAATAAACGTTTATGAAATTTATAAAGTAGTAAAAACTCTACATTTAAAAATAATTTTAATAATAATATGCCGTTTAATTAAATTGGTGCACCAAAACTAAAAAGCCAAATAACATTTTTAATGCACTTATCACTGATCTAGATAAGAACAAAGCATATTAAATTCAAACAAAATCTTTTTGCGTAAGTAAGGGGGCTACAATACAGGGGGTGATTTATTTATTTTTTTTAAACTCTGTGGGCGGGGAGTACACTATACATTCATTTTGCCCAGTGCAGCAGAAGATAAGCCTCAGAATAAATTTGATCAATAATTAACATTCTTCGATACATTTATATCGATGGTAGGAAATTGAGTTCATGCATTTTTACTTGGATGACAATATCTTTCAATCCAATGACATTTCAGTTGTAAAACAAAAAAGCTATATTCTCATTTTACATAGAACATATGTTAACCAATTAAGAAAATTAATGACTTTAACAAAACATAAATATATTTACATAATTATACCCATAGATATCAAAACCCAATCACTTTACACAAGTGAAAATTTAATTTTAAAAATAGAGATTTTATTAGATAGACAGAAAGACAGACAGACAGACAAATACACAGATAGATTATAGATAGATAGAGATGTAGATAAAAGGTATATAGACGGATGGATGAATGGATGGATGAAAGGATGGATGGATGGAAGGGTGGGTGGGTGAGAGGATGAAGGGATGGATAGATAGGTAGGTAGAAAGATAGGTAGGTAGGTAGGTTGGTAGGTAGGTAAGTAGGTAGATAGATATGTAGGTAGGTAGATAGATAGATGGGTAGATAGATACAGACCTGTTAACTATTACGATTTTGGCGTACAATTTACGATTTTGATGTGTATATATTATATATACTGTGTTTTTTGTACTATTAAGAAATTGTATTGAACGATTTTGTGATGAAATTGTACGATTTTAAGATTTTGAGGGTAAACAGGTCTGTAGATAGTAGCTGGATTGTAGATAGGTAGATAGGTAGGTAGGTAGGTAATTAGGTAGGTAGGTAGGTAGGTAGTTAATTAGGTAGGTAGGTAGGTGGGCAGGTTGGTAGGTAGGCAGGTAGGTAGGTAGGCAGGCAGGCATGTAGATTGTAAATAGGTAGATAGGTAGATGATAGATAGATAGATAAACAGACAGACAGACAAACAGACAGGCAGTTGACAGAAAGAGAGACAGAAGGAGAGACAGAAAGAGAGACAGAGAGACAAACAGAGAGACAGAGATACAGACAGAGAGACATACATATAGACAGACAAAGAGGCAGACAGAGAGACAGACAGAGAGACAGACATAATGACAGAGAGACAGAGAGATAGACAGAGAGACAGAGACTGTCAGTGAGACAGACTGAGAGACAGCTTGAGAGACAAACATAGAGACAGACAGACAGATAGAGAGGCATATAGACCGGCAGAGAAACAGAGACAGACAGAGAGAAAGAGAGACAGACAGACAGATCATCCTTGAATAATTGCAAAAAAGTTATCTTACTTCGGTAAACTATATCTATACATATATAAGTATATCCCGTATGTACTTCTATACCATTAATCCAAAGTGATGAAAATTTTGTGAATTGTAAAAAAATGCAAATGTTTCTGAATTATTACACACATTTTACAATATTCCGTTTTGGGACCGGGGACCTAAATTCTTTTTTTCCCCTTTTATGAGCTAAATATAGTTTTCGTATGCTTTCCTATACCATTCATCCGATTGCGATAAAACTTTGGTAAGTTGTGGTGCGCACCAAAGGTTTCTGAATTAGCTTATCCATTTTGAAATATTCCTTTTCGGGCCGAGCCCCAAATTATTTTTTTCTTATATGAGCTATACAAATATAATTTCAATCAGTGCTATTGCATGGGTGGCTAGAGATCAATCAAATACAAGCGACATTTTCAAAATACATGATCCTAATGTGGACAGCTGTAGGTTGCCTGCTCACGCGTCGGAAAAACGTTTAATTTAATTGTGTACACAGCAGACGGAAAAAACAATAAATATTTTCTATTTAAAAATTACTTTGAAACTTAATTAAAACACAAACACTTTATTCATTGAGTGGCGTGCAACGCATGCCGGGTTCTCGCTAGTTATAAATAAACACTTATAATAATTTAGTTCAGACAATAGTTGTTTGTACGTGGGTATTAAAATAGTACTGTTGCCTGTAAAATGAAATTTGGTGCAAATAGGAAAAATATATTTTACACACTTCCTGTGCAACTATTTTGAACTCTATAAAATGTATGTAAACCAACAAAATTATAAAAAATTATGAACTAGGGCTTAACCGGGGGGGGGGGGGATTTTTTACCCCGGATCTGGGTATTTTGATAAAATACCAGGTGTTACAAAAATTTAACTTATCATTTTCAAAATATATGCCAGCCCTTAAACAATAGTCCTGCATACAGTCCTACAAACTACCTGCCGGCCTTTAAATAATGGCCCTACAGTCAGTCCTACACCCTACCTGTCGACCATTAAACAATAGTCCTACAAAAAGTCCTGTTCCATACCTGTCGACCATACCCTACCTGTCAACCATTTAACAATAGTCCTACAGACCGTCCTACACCCTACCTGTCGACCATTAAACAATAGTCCAACAAGACGATCCTACATACAGTCCTACAACATGGCTCTTAATTGACATGGATGGAAATATGTTTATAAATCTATTATGAAACACAAGACGATCCTACAGACAGTCCTACATCACACCCGTGGCTCTTCAATGACTATTTATTGATTAATATAATAGCCGTCTCCAAAATAATTCAACCTTCTTACTTGGGTTCAACCGTCACCCATGGCGGCTTTTTTCTCCACTCAGTACCATTAATATAAAAGAGGTTGAGTAGGTGGAGGGCCGGTTGTGAATAGGGGGCGGCCACAAAAGAAGCAACATATATGTAAGAGATAAGCTATTTTAGAGTTGTTTTAATAATTATCTACATTTACTTTTTTCTAAACTGAAAAGGGATTATTAAAGAACTAGATATTACCCGCCAAACATAGGCGACAGCAATGCGTGAACTTCCCATCTACTAAAGTTACTTGACAAAACACGAACTCAAATAACGCACATTTAAGAATCCCAATTTTTGCTACTTGTTCCCTCCATGATACGTCACTGCACACTTTTTATTTCCTGCCCATGACCTAAACTGTATTGAATATTCTGATGTCCCAACCACTTTTAAACTGAATATTATTTTTACCATACTTAAATTCAGATGATTTCATTTTCCGAAAAGAAAATATTACGCGCCAAATGCAGTTGAGTTATGTAAAAAAAAAATATATCATTTAGCGCAGTTATCGGGAAATATATTTTGCACGCTATTGACCTCATTATTGAGCTATACTGTCTTTCAAACAAACAGAAATATTTATAATATACTCTCAATACCAAATACACTGAATTGTAAGCAGCCAGCTTATTAGGAAGCAGCCGGAAATGGAAGCAGTCCACGAGTCACACCAGAAGCGTAATATATATAAGAGATATGGAAATTGCATGAGGTATTAACATGAAAACACCATTGGATTAAAATTGCTTCCCTTGTGCACTTCCCTTATGTAAAAATTAACACCTAATGTCACCAGTAAAGTATAAAACTCTTGTATATTATTAAATAAAATATTTCCTATATTCTCAATACAAAATGTATCAAATCTGCACAGCCCGCTCCGGGTATAGATCCACATGAAGTCATCAGGAATGTTTCAACAGTTTCTATCCGTTGGATCTCTGTAAGTTAAGTTCAGGTGTCTGAAGACATCTTCTTCACATGTGGCCTGACGTGACTCTTGCTGGATTCAAAATATTTTTAAAAAGGTCAATTTAGTATATAGATTTTTTTTTAATGCATCAGTAATGCAAAATTATACTGAATGAAACAATGGATAGAGTTAACATATGATGGTGGTGGGGAAGCACTCAAGTGAAAGCGTTGGATTTGACCACAAGTATAGGAAGAGATGAGTTATTTGGACAAGAAGATCTCATATTTTTGTGATAGGGATGGCAGCTTGTGATAGGGATGGCAGCTTGTGATAGGGATGGCATCTTGTGATAGGGATGGCAGCTTGTGATAGGTATGGTAGCTTGTGATATGGATGGTAGATTGTGATAGGGATAGTAGCTTGTGTTAGGGGAGGTAGCTTGTGATAGGGATGGTAGCTTGTGATAGGAATGGTAGTTTGTGATAGGGATGGTAGCTTGTGATAGGGATGGTAGCTTGTGATAGGGATGGTAGCTTGTGATAGGGATGGTAGCTTGTGTTAGGGATGGTAGCTTGTGATAGGGATGATAGCTTGTGATAGGGATGGTAGCTTGTGATTGGAGTGGCAAGTTTTATGGTGCATGGAATGAGGATCCATAGGATTTGGGCATATTGATGAGGCCATCGTTAATTTGAGTTATAACTGAAAGATCTCCATGGTGATGTCAACCAAGAAGAGATTTTTTAATTAATTAAATTTGAACAGAGAATAATGACCAATATAGAGGAGACCAAAGTGTACCATGGTAAAAATAAAAATTCTTAATAACAGAATACCTTTATTTGAGTTATGTAAAATTCCTGAGACAATTAGAATTAGAGAAACATAACATGTAATGTGTGCCTTAATTTTTTACCTTTGTCTTGTCATAGAGTCCATGGTTTGTAAGTAATAGATTTAAAACTTTTTCAGCATAAAGCCTCATATCTCTATTAAAATGTGAGCTGCCTGTCCATCCGACCAGAGCGTAGTAGTACTGGGAATAGGGTGTGACGATCAAATCAACACGACGAGCCAACCAGTCCCGCTGTCGCTTGGCTATTTCAACACACTCTTTCTCACTGCAGTCATCCAATTTGAATTTCTTTGTGCTGGGAACATTGGGCTCATCTGTTTCTCGTTCCAGAGGATCTTCCTTTGAACTCTGACCTGTTGAAGGAGTGGTCGGATGCTGGAATGTTTTGGGAAGTTTGCAGATGCCAAACCATGATTCAAAATGATCAATCTTTGAACTGCTCTTTTCACTTAAAGCTTCCATGCTGTAAAACAGAGAATCGAGTTACAAAGTGGCATTTTGATGCCATGTCACTGTTAAATCAAGTTCTGTAAAAGCTTTGAAGTAATCGCGTTTACATTGAAAACATCAAATTACGTTTGTGCTAAATGATAATATTTCTGTTCATTATGCTGAATGAATTGTACAATATATAACATATTGATTAAATCCGGATGCTTTTTAGCTTTTATGTTGTAGTAAACTAAAACTAATTGTGCATAATATGCAATACATTATTCAAGTCTATTGTTTAAATATTGTTGATAATTTCAGTGAAAAAAAGACTTCTGGCAAATAATTAGGCTACTGTTCTTTAGGAATAAATCGTTTCTATTGTATTGAGAGTAGATATTTTACGGGGGGAAAATGTCCCAAAATTCGATCTAACATCAATTTTTATTCCTATACATAAAAATGTTGCCAAAACACCAGTGAAAGTCTCATGATCTTACACTCTAGCCACATCACTAGTGTGAATATTATTCTTATTATGAAGGGAAATAAACAAGGACAACTTTTTTGTGACATGATTATAGTAATTGTTTCCCTTTTAATGGAAAAAAACAACATATTATGATTAAAACCTTCATTATAAATTATTTTTTTCAAAAGATGTAACAATTAAATAATAATTTGAAAATCAAATAAGAGTCTATAATGTTTATATTACCATAGGCATAAGTAGTGTTTGGCACCAGGGACAAGTTTCAATTATATGTCCCCCTCAATATAATGCCATCAAAGCCTATTTTTGCACCCCAAAATAGTCTGGTGCCTCGGGAAATCTGATGCCCTCTCCCTGGCCACTCATCTGTCTATTAAATTTTATGTTTTTAAAGTTCATAAGAAATTAAAAAAACTGAGATTTTGCAAATTTGAGACAAATACATTTTATAAAGAACATACCTGAAGCTGTTCTCAACCCTTTGACCTTTGAGAATAAAATCCTTTTTATCCAAGACATCTAACAGTTTGGATAGAATGCCATGTTCAGCTCCCTCTGTACCATGTGTTATTAGTAAATTAATGTCTTGACCATCAGATTTGCCTCTAGAGAAAGTACAAGTGGAAAAAACATCAATACCTGAAATTCATTTATTTAAAAAGTCAGAAAATTTTCATCTTTTAATCTACACGCCTACTGTCCCAAGAAAACATGACCCAGACAGGTGGAGTGAGAGGTTACTGGGTGAGAGGTTACTGGGTGAGAGGTTACTGAGTGAGAGGTTACTGGGTGAGAGGTTACTGGGTGAGAGGTTACTGGGTGAGAGGTTACTGAGTGAGAGGTTACTGGGTGAGAGGTTACTGGGTGAGAGGTTACTGGGTGAGAGGTTACTGGGTGAGAGGTCATTGGGTGAGAGGTTACTGGGTGAGAGGTTACCTTACAGGGTGAGAGGTTTCTGGGTGAGAGGTCATTGGGTGAGAGGTTACTGGGTGAGAGGTCATTGGGTGAGAGGTTACAGGGTAAGAGGTTACTGGTTAGTGTTGCTGCAGTAGCATGGCAAACGAGAAATCAATCAAACTCTCTCAACACCTTATTTCATAAGGACTTAATCTAAATTAAATATTTCTGAATGACAAAAGCATTTACTAAATTTGTTGTATGATTTACAAACATATTTCATAGATCAGTTTTGTCTTTATAACTAGCTTAAAATTCCATATGCACAAAAACACTGAAAAATAAATGTTTACTTTTTTAAACAAGTTAAGATTTGTCAAGTTAAGCTTATCTTGTCCGTACCTTCTAAATCCCCCAGTCAGGGTGATAATGGTGCCGGGAAGAATATTTTGAGCTTCACGCTGTAAAATTTCCCTTAATTTTTCTGCTTCCTGGCGTGAAACTGGAGTGGTGAGGTCTTCATATAATGCTAAACCTAGAACATTTAATGGTTTACATTTTCACAAACTCTCAGAACATATCTGATATTTGTGTGTGTGTAAATATTCAAAAGCCTTTAAAAAAAGTGCTGCATTTTTTCCTCTCTACTCTTAAACCTATCTGATAACACTTGTCTTAGAAAACCACAGAAGGACTTTGTAATGCTTAGTAAAGGAGCCCGAATTTACCCATCAGTTGGGTTCCAAGACCTATTAATAGCCAAAACCTAAGCCATAAATCCAGCTTAGCTTTGGGGCTGAAACAATGTATATTGTAATCATCATTTAATGGGCTTTCAGGTTGGAGGAACTAATATCGTTGCCATGGTTTTTTTTAATGTTGAGTCCATTTTCCATTTTCTAGTATCTTTCCTCCTCCTAGGCAAATATAGAGTGGAGGCCATTGGCATATAAATTTAATGTCAAAATGTCACTTTTTCTCCTGTATTTTCAAAATGTATACTAATATTATAAGTAATAGTGTACCATATAAAATATAATAATTCAATTTTAAAAATGAAGAATCTCACATCAATTTCAAAGCATTAACTTTTAAGCTTTTGCAGAACTTTCCAAGATAACCTCTGCTTTACAAATTCTTGAATGCATATTTGAAAGCTTAGATCAGTTTGATACATCTATATTTTCCCAGAATGTTAACCTAAAAATAGGAATTTACCCCACACAATCCTCCAGTCTTCGCTGGGATGGCCAGCGTTCCTCACATCCGCTATGGACCCCCAACCTCTCTCTATCCATTTTAAGGCAGCAGCTCGATCAGCTCCAAAAATACTTGTAAATAGCTGGCATTTATAGATATTTCATTAAATATTTTCTTGAGAATAGAATTAATTGGTTACCTGAAATTTGTTTGAACGAAATTTTGTAGATGGAAAATTGATCAACAGAAATTTAATCGAACAGAAATTTGGTAGCTTCTTTTTTAAGATCACATGTTAAAATTTTCTTTAAATTTCTTTTTGAACACACTATACTATAAAGTAAAACAAAATAATGCATTCAAAAATAATTTGATGCAAAATTTTAACACGTGAACTGAAAAAAGATTTGCACAAATTTCGGTTTGATCAAATTTCCGTCTATCAATTTTCCGTCTACAAAATTTTTTTTCAAACAAATTTCCGGATAAGAAATTAATTATGTACCAAGGGGACATAATTTGGATAATATAAAACTACTAATGTGTGATTTATTGATTTTTTATTGAAAAGGGATTTTTCAAAAGGGACTATGTCAAAATTACATTATTTTACCAAATCAAGACAATTTCTCCACTGATTTATCTGTGATTTTGCATAATTTAATTAAGAAAATAAAGAGGATTTATTATTTTTTTGCCTCGTGCCATAGCTAGACATGTAATGAATGTTGAATTCTAAAAGCCCCATTAAAAAATACATATTTAAAAGATAGTTGCAATAAATGTTTGTTGTTTGTAAATTCCTGATTTTTAATCATTACATTTCTAATGTAGGCCTATTTTAAATAATTATATACAGAATAACTGCTGTACTAATTACACAAATTTTCTCTACTAATTATTTAGTTTTTCATTTAAACTAGTTTAACCCAATGCCAGCACCTTTAATACTAAAATTTTTCATTCTGTTTCTATAAATAAAAGAATCTATCAATCTATATTTGTGGATTTACTTCAATCACTGAATTACTAAAGGTTTAAGATAAATAATTGGGGGGAGGGGGCATTCAATTCATATTATAAGCATAGAATGAAAAAATGTAAAAGGACCTTCATTTTCCTAAACCAATCAGAAAATTTGATTTTTTCAACTTCTGGGCTTGAGCCAAGGTCAAGTATTTCCTGTAGAGGGATTTTTTAAATATATGAGAGGCATATTGCATTTAATTCTTAGTAATAAGAAAATTATTATAAATCTATTTTATATTTAATGAATTTAATATAATTCTTTATATTTCTTTATTTAAAATTTATTAGGATAGAAACTATATTACTTTAACGGTACCTACAAAAATTACTTTCCGAACATGTGGACCAATGTACTTCAAACCGTCAAGTTGTTCTACGTGTGCTACACAAAACAAAAGACTTTTTAACACACATGATGCCTTACGAAAGGCAAGAGCACGTCCCTTCTCATTACAAAATTCTGCATTAGTTTGTAGGAGCTCAAGGTCATCCTTGAGGGAGAAAAAATGGGCTAACATGAAATAGCTTTAAAAAAAATATTCTGATTAATTTCATTTATTTTCTAAGCGAATAATTATTGCAACATGTTTAATTTATAATATAGAATTTACCTTCACATAATCGCATTAAGCTTCAATTATTTCAGATAAATAATCTTCAGCAGCCTGCATAATAATACTTATTAAAAATTGCATATTTAACTAATAAATTTAAATATACAATATATTGCTGATACCAACATGTTTTTCTTCAAGTTACCAAACCTAAAAATTAAAGTTGGATGTAATAAGGATGTGATGGGACTGCAATGTTGATTAAGATGCCTATAATGTGATTTTCACAAACAAACAATTGTTATGATTTATTTAATTTAATTTTTTTAAATTAATTAAAGTAATAGAAATGTATTTAAAAGTTTACACTATGAATAAATCATATGAGCAAAAAATCGTTTTATACATACTGTAAATCTTTTGTTATAATGTTCAAGTCTCGTTCGTCTTTGGCAAGCCCATTCATAATTCTGGTCTGTATTTGTTACTGGGGAGATTACATTTTCTGCTTTGATCTGATAATAAATGCAATAAGACAAAAAGTAAAAACAGAAAGATAAAGGTGAGTAGAAAAAAATTATATTTCCTTAGTTATCATAACTTCTCACTAAAATTTATTAAACACTAAGAAAAACATTTAATTTTATCTAGGTCACTTTAAGTGTGATCTTATATCTCATGAAATTACTAAATAGTTTGTAGTTAACTTTATCTAACTTGAACTTAATGCAAGAGTGAGCCAAGTCTTTAAACAAAATTGTTAATATTTTTTTTTTTCTAAGGTTCAAATTCTACATGTCTTACTTTCTCCATCCTTCTAAATTTTAAATAAATAATATAATTGCTAACACTCCGAAGTGTATCCCTGCTGCCAGCAGTTACGTGTAGGAACAACAAACTAAGTTTACTGAGCTGACTGGTTAAATTTATCATAATTTATGTAACAGAAAGCAGTGGCGGCAGACACTGTGTGTGTTGATAACTGAAATAGTGTAAAGTCTATGGGGGCCATCCATAAATGACGTCACGCAAATTTTGTCCTTTTTTTACACTCCCCCCCCCCCCCCCCCAAAAAAAGAAAATCGTTACAAATCGTCACAAAAAGTTAGACCCCCCTCTCAAATATAACGTCACAAATCTCTGCACCCCCCCCCTTTTAAAAAGCCCCTGTGTCCACTTCTGTCCTTTACAAACCCTTAAGAAATTCACCACCCGTGGATATCAAATTACTGCAGCTGTGTCAGAAACACTTCACTAGTCACTAGAACAGTGGTTCTTAACCAGGGGTAAAAGTACCTCCCCAGCCCTGAGGTGTGGAAGATAAGTAAATTGTATTCAGTGGCGTAGCTAGGGGATGCGGACCGCACCGGTCGACACCTTCTCAGGGGGTGACATCAAATTGAAAAATTGCGTCATGACAGAGCACACACTGCTCGGTCTAACCAAAATTCATAAAAGGTCAGAAACACACCATTTTGATCATGTATCAATGCCAAAATGAGGTGTTCGGTAACTTTTGTAAGTGACAGGAAGCTATATCCTTCTAAATTATGAGAAATAAAACTATCCTTTGATAACAATGGGCGATACTAAGTAGGCCTACATGTCACAGCTCTTAAATACAATTACCTCGTGACCTTCAATTAATTTGTTTTTGTTCTTGTCATTGCTATACTGTGGACTAAGTTTAACGAGAAGAATTACATCGTGGAAAGTGGGGTGGGGGGGATGACACCACGAGCTTAACGGATCGGGTGACACTAACATTTAGCTACGCCACTGATTGTATTTGCTTCCATTGCTAGTTGTTGCTTGTTTGTTTTTTTTTAACTAAGTTTTTATGCATTTTGATTAGCAGTGGTAAATGTTTTTTCTGGTGAATTTTGTTGGCGCATTGCTTGTATTGGTAATTTTTTCCCTTGTTTATAAAAAGTTAATTAAAGAAATAAAACTACGATAACTAACGAACTTACTTAAGAAAATCAGCAAACTATCGAGCCGAAGCTCATAAGGTTTTCCCCAACACACCTCCGTCGCCCCCAACCGGCATTCAACCCCTCCCCCAGTGGTCTTTATTCCAGTCAGGCCGCGAAGCGGCATGCCGAGGGCTCCCCGCCCCTGAGACAGCCCCACCCACCCCTCCACCCGATTGACTATGCGAGTGAGGCCGCATCAGAGAAGGGACGCCTGGCCAGGCCGGGGTGATGCTCACACAGCAACCGGGCCGAACTTCCTTGGGCTGGGGTGGATACAATTTACGTCTCTAAAGCCCCCCTTCACACCCCGGGGGGACTCATAGGTGTTAACAGACGCCCTCTAATAGGGGTTTACGTGGTTTTCTGCGGCGTGACTAATTCACACCGCAGCTAGGAAATGAGAAAAAGAAAGGTTGCCTAGGAGCAGTACCCTCAAGACTGCATATTTGGAATCATCGGCTAGGGTCGCCACACTCCTTCGCCTCATATCCATGCGGCAACTGTAATCATATCCCGACCTGTTTCTACGTTATTTTCAACTGCACTTGGTAGGAAACCAGGCAGCCGTGCTCTTTCTTACGCAGTTTCGGTGCGTTACCTTTGCCTTTCGGCGCAGGTCCACTACACGGTGATCATGTCCCCCGGGTAACGTTTCAGGGGGTTCGATAACTAAATTATTTAATTATATTAAATTTTATTACAAAATAATCTATAAGCCTACGGTTTGGGGGGGGGGGGACTAAACGGAGTGGGCCTGCAAAAAAAAATTAAGAATCCCTGCCCTAGAGCATTTACTAAGATACAAACCCATTCCCCCCTCCCACAGTCAACCATCTTCGTTCCAGCCCACTTCATGTGGCAAGCCCCATAGTTCTAATTCTTTGACTTCCGGGTCCACATTTAGCCATAAATTCTCACGACGGCCATTGTAACTACATTCCGATTCTCCTCCTACTTGGCGTCCTGTAACTTGATCAGAGGCCATTATTCGAACCTTGCATCTCTCAGTGATAGTAGTTTAAAAATAAAATACTTACAATTGTATCAAAGAATAATGTTCAAATGTCTGTAATTTAGGGTCATTAAGTGCAATTCTGTACTACAAAATTCCGCTTTTCATATGACGTCACATTGCTTGAGCCCACCTCCCCCTCGTCACACATCGTCACAAAAATCTGACCCCCCCCCCCCTTTTTTTCCCCTAGACGCGTGATGTCATTTGTGGATGGCCCCTAGCCAATAATAATGAATATTAGTGTAAACAGTTTTTGGATCTTGCTTATATTATTATAATTTATTATATAGAAGAACCGTGTAAAACTACTATTTATTGTCATATGGAATGCCATGGGTCATGGAATGTCAACACGTCATCGTCATTGATCGCACACCTTCATTGCTAGGACTTATCACAGAGTCGACAGATTGCAATTGTGGAGAAAATCCAAATTAAGTTTTTTGTAAAAAGCCAAATATGCCAATATGTGTTACGATAAAAGGGGGTCAATGGGTTAAAATTTAGTGAACCATTAATAATTGAGGCTCAAAGAAAAGAAAGAACTTTTTTTTTGAATGACAAGTCGTACCTTTCGTACAGTCGTACTCAAAAAGCACACATGAATAATAATGATGATACTTATATTAAATTTCACAAGAAAAGATCCAGATGATCATTTTCCTTAAGACTGAAATCCGTAGTCCCACAGACTTTGTCTGATGTAATCTGTAATAGCACAGACTTTGTCTGACGTAATCTGTAGTACCAGAGACTTTGTCTGATGTACATTCGTCAAGCATTCTTGATGGCACGGTTAAGTCTTTACAGCACTTAATTTATAGTAAAATTACAAGTTCAGCCCTGACTTTCACTATAGCGTCTAGACGTTAGAGCTGCATTCTGTCTCTTGCTTTGGTTTCAACAGATAGTACAAGAGAGAATATCCTCTCAACTGCTGCATTTCCAACTGGAGTTGTCAGACGTAGACATGCAAGCGCGAAGTTCTTTAAAAGATCCATGCTGGGGCACACCAATTCAAAACTGTTCACAATCTGTGGGGAGCCCATATTTCTTAAACATTGCTTCTTCTTTCCGAACAATAAATAGTATCTTTCTATATTGATCTTTATTGATGTTGATGTTGTCCTCAGCAAGATGTCGAAAAGGCGATTCCAAAATAGATAGCCGAGAAACTTGATTTAATATCATTACAGGGCTCAAGTAAGATAGACCTATTAAATGAATCTCTTGCAGAAGGAAGTCGACATGAGACTTAAATTTAGTGCCCCTTCTAGCATAAATAAACATCCTGCTTTGACATTCTCTATTTCTTGATGGGAAACCATACTGTTGTCTTGCCAAAGGGACTTACATTCTGTTACGAATTTGAGACTAAAATCCCTAAGACGAATATCTTTTCTCTGCTCGTTGCCATCATGCAGTCTACGTTGCGATCATGCAGTCTATTCTTAAGACTTTAGTGGAGTAGAAATTATAGTTCTTGGTACAAATTATGAGGATCAGCTTTTGTGTCTTAAAATATACTAATCAATCTTTTTAATTTTTGCACAATAGGTGGCGCATCCAAATTATAAAAAAAAATTTATAGTCCGACAGCATTCTCTTTAACACCCTAGCTTTGAAATTAGTGTCAAATTTTTGTTGCATCAGCTTAGCTCATCCGAAATAATCCTTAACTCATCCCAAATCATCAAAATATTGTACTTAATTTTTCCTCGCACAAGCCACCTAGCGGATAAGGATTTTTTCAAAAAAGAGAGGGAAGGTGTGAGCGGCTGTTCGAGCCTGCTCGGATTCATTAAATGAATCTTGCCCTCTCACACCAAACACTGTAGATACGCCCCTGCTAGCGGCGTTGAGATAGGGCGTGTCCACCGAAGTGTCACTTTTTCTTTATATGCAGGTGTGGCATTTTCGGAGAACGGCATTCATAATTCTATACACATTTGTGGATGCATCTGACCTCAATTCACCATGGCGTCTAGCCTTATTTTACTATGGCATCTTGCCTCTATACAACAGTTTGTGAGGCTATGGTCACACCGTCTGATTTCCTCCTCTGTCTTCGTGCACTACAGCAGTTCTGAACCTGTGGGTCTCGACCCCTTTGAGGGGTCGAATGACCCTTACACGAGGGTGGCCTAAGACCATCAGAAAACGCATAGATCTATTTATGAAGTATCAACGAAAATAATTTTAAGGTTGGGGGTCACCTCGACATTGGGAACTGAATTAAAGGGTCGCGGCATTAGGAAGGTTGAGAACCCCTGGTGTATTGGGATTAATCCTAGAAATCCGGTAGCGATTTGTTTTGAGCTATCACTCAAGAAACGAACCAAAATATAATTTCTTTTATGTTGAAATGTCCGTGGACTCATCTAACATTATGGCTTTTTTTTTTTAAATCATCAATAAGATCTCTATTCGGTGAAGGCGATATGACGTTCTGTGTTAGACATGAACATTTAGTTCAAAGTAAACTTATTTGTCCCATTTTACTTCCTTGTTCATATGCTGTCGTGATTTCACTAAGATGGTCCATTTGTAATGCCTACAGCAATTTGAAACTCTCCAACTTAACTTGATCCTCATTTGGCATAGAAGTCTTCACTACGTTAAGTAGACTTTTTTTTTTTTTTAAATTTGAAATGTTACTAATTCTGTGATAAAAATGTTGCAGTGGCAAAGTTTACAATAGGCCTCCTCCGTTGCATCAGAAGCCCCTTTAAAGCCATACATAAGTCACATTGCTTGAGCCCCCCTCCCCCCCCGTCACACATCGTCACAAAAATCTGACCCCCCCCACCCCACTTTTTCCCCCCTAGACGCGTGACGTCATTTGTGGATGGCCCCTAGCCAATAATAATGAATATTAGTGTAAACAGTTTTTGGATCTTGCTTATATTATTATAATTTATTATATAGAAGAACCGTGTAAAACTACTATTTATTGTCATATGGAATGCCATGGGTCATGGAATGTCAACACGTCATCGTCATTGATCGCACACCTTCATTGCTAGGACTTATCACAGAGTCGACAGATTGCAATTTTGGAGAAAATCCAAATTAAGTTTTTTGTAAAAAGCCAAATATGCCTATATGTGTTACGATAAAAGGGGGTCAATGGGTTAAAATTTAGTGAACCATTAAAAAATGAGGCTCAAAGAAAAGAAAGAACTTTTTTTTTGAATGACAAGTCGTACCTTTCGTACAGTCGTACTCAAAAAGCACACATGAATAATAATGATGATACTTATATTAAATTTCACAAGAAAAGATCCAGATGATCATTTTCCTTAAGACTGAAATCCGTAGTCCCACAGACTTTGTCTGATGTAATCTGTAATAGCACAGACTTTGTCTGACGTAATCTGTAGTACCAGAGACTTTGTCTGATGTACATTCGTCAAGCATTCTTGATGGCACGGTTAAGTCTTTACAGCACTTAATTTATAGTAAAATTACAAGTTCAGCCCTGACTTTCACTATAGCGTCTAGACGTTAGAGCTGCATTCTGTCTCTTGCTTTGGTTTCAACAGATAGTACAAGAGAGAATATCCTCTCAACTGCTGCATTTCCAACTGGAGTTGTCAGACGTAGACATGCAAGCGCGAAGTTCTTTAAAAGATCCATGCTGGGGCACACCAATTCAAAACTGTTCACAATCTGTGGGGAGCCCATATTTCTTAAACATTGCTTCTTCTTTCCGAACAATAAATAGTATCTTTCTATATTGATCTTTATTGATGTTGATGTTGTCCTCAGCAAGATGTCGAAAAGGCGATTCCAAAATAGATAGCCGAGAAACTTGATTTAATATCATTACAGGGCTCAAGTAAGATAGACCTATTAAATGAATCTCTTGCAGAAGGAAGTCGACATGAGACTTAAATTTAGTGCCCCTTCTAGCATAAATAAACATCCTGCTTTGACATTCTCTATTTCTTGATGGGAACCATACTGTTGTCTTGCCAAAGGGACTTACATTCTGTTACGAATTTGAGACTAAAATCCCTAAGACGAATATCTTTTCTCTGCTCGTTGCCATCATGCAGTCTACGTTGCGATCATGCAGTCTATTCTTAAGACTTTAGTGGAGTAGAAATTATAGTTCTTGGTACAAATTATGAGGATCAGCTTTTGTGTCTTAAAATATACTAATCAATCTTTTTAATTTTTGCACAATAGGTGGCGCATCCAATTTAAAAAAAAAAATTTATAGTCCGACAGCATTCTCTTTAACACCCTAGCTTTGAAATTAGTGTCAAATTTTTGTTGCATCAGCTTAGCTCATCCGAAATAATCCTTAACACATCCCAAATCATCAAAATATTGTACTTAATTTTTCCTCGCACAAGCCACCTAGCGGATAAGGATTTTTTCAAAAAAGAGAGTGAAGGTGTGAGCGGCTGTTCGAGCCTGCTCGGATTCATTAAATGAATCTTGCCCTCTCACACCAAACACTGTAGATACGCCCCTGCTAGTGGCGTTGAGATAGGGCGTGTCCACCGAAGTGTCACTTTTTCTTTATATGCAGGTGTGGCATTTTCGGAGAACGGCATTCATAATTCTATACACATTTGTGGATGCATCTGACCTCAATTCACCATGGCGTCTAGCCTTATTTTACTATGGCATCTTGCCTCTATTCAACAGTTTGTGAGGCTATGGTCACACCTTCTGATTTCCTCCTCTGTCTTCGTGCACTGCAGCAGTTCTGAACCTGTGGGTCTCGACCCCTTTGAGGGGTCGAACGACCCTTACACGAGGGTGGCCTAAGACCATCAGAAAACGCATAGATCTATTTATGAAGTAACAACGAAAATAATTTTAAGGTTGGGGGTCTCCTCGACATTGGGAACTGAATTAAAGGGTTGCGGCATTAGGAAGGTTGAGAACCCCTGGTGTATTGGGATTAATCCTAGAAATCCGGTAGCGATTTGTTTTGAGCTATCACTCAAGAAACGAACCAAAATATAATTTCTTTTATGTTGAAATGTCCGTGGACTCATCTAACATTATGGCTTTTTTTTTAAAAATCATCAATAAGATATCTATTCGGTGAAGGCGATATGACGTTCTGTGTTAGACATGAACATTTAGTTCAAAGTAAACTTATTTGTCCCATTTTACTTCCTTGTTCATGTGCTGTCGTGATTTCACTAAGATGGTCCATTTGTAATGCCTACAGCAATTTGAAACTCTCCAACTTAACTTGATCCTCATTTGGCATAGAAGTCTTCACTACGTTAAGTAGAATTTTGTTATTTTTTATTTGAAATGTTACTAATTCTGGGATAAAAATATTGCAGTGGCAAAGTTTACAATAGGCCTCCTCCGTTGCATCAGAAGTCCCTTTAAAGCCATACAAAAGTCACATTGCTTGAGCCCCCCTCCCCCTCATCACACATCGTCACAAAAATCTGACCCCCCCCCCTTTTTTTTTTCCCCCTAGACGCGTGACGTCATTTGTGGATGGCCTGTTTAAGTTTATAGCAGAGATTTCCATTATTTTAGGAAAAGTGGTCTTTGGAGTTGTTTAATGACCTTATGTTGGATAGTTGCCTTTGGAGTTGTTTGACGACCTAATGTTTGCTAGTTGCCTTTGGAGTCGTTTGATGACATAATATTGGATAAAACCCCACAGTTATTTGGGATAGTCAAGGTTTCATAATCTTACAACGTAATCAATTAAATTTAATTGTATGTGTATTTTGATGTCATTGATATGTCAGAAACATGTGGATGAACTATAAAATGACATTTTAACTGTAAAGTTTCACATTAAAATAAAAAATAATAAAATTCGTTACAGTTCTTACATGCTTGTACTTTACGTTCTATTGATTAGTTCTAAATTTCTTTTTTAACTTAAGGACTTGAATGCGCAAACTTTCTATCCATCCCTTTGGCCTAAAGCCCATGTAGGGCTTTGGCCGGCCTCACCACTTCCTACCACTCAGACCTAACTGATGCTTTTCTTTCCCAGACTTGGATTCCCAGCTGCTGTAGCTCTTTTTTCCCCATCCTCCATCCATCTAAGCCTAGGTCTGCCTTTGAGACATTTTCCCCTGGTGTTTTTGTGGGGCACTCTCTTCACTCTTAGAGTAAACATTTTTAAAATTTAAACATTCCAAGACACTGACTGATGAATTTTAGGAGATTGCAATAGACTATTGAATAGTAATCCAGTCATCTATGTGTCTTAAACAATTTTAATATTACTTATTATAATATTTTTTGACACCGAGACTGGGAGAGCTACGTTGTGATCTGGGAAAACTTAAGTTTTTAATTTCACATAATTTGTTTTGTGTTGTATGTTGAAGAAGGCATTTAACAGAAACATCGTTTAATTGTTCTGTTTGTTTTTATTATGCCAAAACGTATCCTGTTCTACTATTTATTTAAAGTTTTTTTTATGCCAAAACGTATCCTGTTCTACTATTTATTTAAAGTTTTTTTTATGCCAAAACGTATCCTGTTCTACTATTTATTTAAAGTTTTTTTTTATGCCAAAACGTATCCTGTTCTACTATTTATTTAAAGTTTTTTTTATGCCAAAACGTATCCTGTTCTACTATTTATTTAAAGTTTTTTTTTATGCCAAAACGTATCCTGTTCTACTATTTATTTAAAGTTTTTTTTTATGCCTAAACGTATCCTGTTCTACTATTTATTTAAAGTTTTTTTTATGCCAAAACGTATCCTGTTCTACTATTTATTTAAAGTTTTTTTTTATGCCAAAACGTATCCTGTTCTACTATTTATTTAAAGTTTTTTTTTATGCCAAAACGTATCCTGTTCTACTATTTATTTAAAGTTTTTTTTTATGCCAAAACGTATCCTGTTCTACTATTTATTTAAAGTTTTTTTTTATGCCAAAACGTATCCTGTTCTACTATTTATTTAAAAATACTTATTTTAGTCAGCGAGCAGCACAATTAAAAAATGGATTTTTAAAAAAAAAATAATACAAACAAAATAATATTTACAAATATAAATAAAATCATTATACGAGTCAACTTTTATTATATAAGCAGATAACATGAAAGTTACAGAGCATCAATGTGAAATAGTCAAATACTTATAGATAAATATATATTGAACTATATATAATTAGAAGGGCTCAAGGGAAAACCCAGTGATGTCAGGTTTTGAGAGTTGTGAGAAAATTGATAATAAAGTTTGAAAATTCCTCATAAAAGTATCAAAATGTCAACATTTATAAATATTTATTTATTGACTACGCTGCTTTTTCAGTTGGACCTGTGTGTCATATTATTCCTTTGAATGGAATGTAGCCATACGGGAGATAACTTGCAAATTTCGAAAAACTAACATCACAGGTTTTTCCCTTGAACCCTTCAGTTATGTACACCAACAGAGTTATCACAAATATGAATATGCTATTTAGTGGAGTTTCAATAATTATCTAGTCTACATTTATTTTTTCTAAATAGAAAGGGGATTATTAAGAATTAGAGAATTCCAAGAGGTATAACCATGAAAATATCATTGGAATAAAATTGCTTCCCTTGTGCTCTTTCACTTTGCAAAATCAACTCCTTAAGTCACTAGTAAGGGATGGATGGTTGGTAATTGTTGCACATTATTAAATGAAAGGTTTCATATTATATTCTCAATACAAAATGTATCAAATCTATACAGCACGCTCCGGGTATAGATCCACATGAAGTCATCAGGAATGTTTCAACAGTTTCTATCCGTTGGATCTCTGTAAGTTAAGTTCAGGTGTCTGAAGACATCTTCTTCACATGTGGCCTGACGTGCCTCTTGCTGGATTCAAAATATATTTTAATGCTTAGTTTATAGTTGTTGTTTTTTTTTATTATCATTTGAACAGTGCGAATTTATGCTGAGTGGATAGAGTTAACACATGATGGTGGTGGGATGCACTCACGGGAAAGCTTGTGACTTGACCACAAGTATTGGAGGAAATGAGGAGGTTGGACAAGAAGATCTTATTTTTTGTGGAGACACCTGTAAGAGCAGCATGTGATGGGAGTGGCAGCATGTAATGGGGGTGGCAGCATGTAATGGGGGTGGCAGCATGTAATGGGGGTGGCAGCATGTAATGGGGGTGGCAGCATGTAATGGGGGTGGTAGCATGTAATGGGGGTGGCAGCATGTGATGGGGGTGGCAGCATGTGATGGGAGTGGCAGCATGTAATGGGGGTGGCAGCATGTAATGGGGGTGGCAGCATGTAATGGGGTGGCAGCATGTGATAGGAGTGGCAGCATGTAATGGGGGTGGCAGCATGTAATGGGGGTGGCAGCATGTAATGGGGGTGGTAGCATGTAATGGGGGTGGCAGCATGTGATGGGGGTGGCAGCATGTGATAGGAGTGGCATCATGTAATGGGGTGGCAGCATGTGATGGGGGTGGTAGCATGTGATTGGGGTGGCAGCATGTGATGGGGGTGGCAGCATGTGATAGGAGTGGCAGCATGTAATGGGGGTGGCAGCATGTGATGGGGTGGCAACATGTGATAGGAGTGGCAGCATGTAATGGGGGTGGCAGCATGTGATGGGGGTGACAGCATGTGATGGGGGTGGCAGCATGTGATCGGGGTGGCAGCATGTGATGGTGGTGGCAGCATGTGATGGGGGTGGCAGCATGTGATGGGGGTGGTAGCATGTGATGATGGTGGCAGCATGTGATGGTGGTGGCAGCATGTGATGGTGGTGACAGCATGTGATGGTGGTGGCAGCATGTGATGGTGGTGGCAGCATGTGATGGGGGTGGCAGCATGTGATGGGGGTGGCAGCATGTGATAGGAGTGGCAGCATGTGATAGGAGTGGCAGCATGTGATGGGGGTGGTAGCATGTAATGGGGGTGGCAGCATGTGATAGGAGTGGCAGCATGTGATAGGAGTGGCAGCATGTGATAGGAGTGGCAGCATGTGATGGGGTGGTAGCATGTAATGGGGGTGGAGCATGTGATGGGGGTGGCAGCATGTAATGGTGGTGGCAGCATGTGATAGGAGTGGCAGCATGTGATATGAGTGGCAGCATGTGATGGGGGTGGAAGCATGTAATGGTGGTGGCAACATGTGATAGGAGTGGCAGCATGTGATAGGGGTGGCAGCATGTGATGGGGGTGGCAGCATGTGATGGAAGTGAAAGAATGTAATGGTGGTGGCAGCATGTGATAGGAGTGGCAGCATGTGATAGGAGTGGCAGCATGTAATGGTGGTGGCAGCATGTGATAGGAGTGGCAGCATGTAATGGTGGTGGCAGCATGTGATAGGAGTGGCAGCATGTGATAGGAGTGGTAGCATGTGATAGGAGTAGCAGCATGAGATAGGAGTGGCAGCATGTGATAGGAGTGGTAGCATGTGATAGGAGTAGCAGCATGAGATAGGAGTGGCAGCATGTGATAGGAGTGACAGCATGTGATATGAGTGGCAGCATGTGATAGGAGTGGCAGCAGGTGATAGGGGTGGCAGCAGGTGATGGGGGTGGCAGCATGTGATGGGGAAGCAGCATGTGATGGGGGTGGCAGCATGTAATGGTGGTGGCAGCATGTGATGGGGGTGGCAGCATGTGATTGGAGTGGCAGCATGTGATGGGGTGGCAGCATGTGATGGGGGTGGAAACCTGTGATAGGGGTGGCAGCATGTGATGGGGGTGCCAGCATGTGATGGGGGTGGAAACCTGTGATAGGGGTGGCAGCATGTGATGGGGTTGGAAGAATGTGATAATAGTTAGGAAATTTGTTGAGGCCACAATTAATTTGGGTTATCACTGAAAGAAATCCATGGAGATACCAACAAGGTACAGATTTTTAAATTAGTTTGATTTGAACTGAGAATAAAACCCAACTCTGACAGGAACAAGAATATGTGGTAGGAAGGATTAGATAAAGGACACAGAAAATTAGGCAGGTGGCCTAGTAAGAATTTCGGGGTTGTGGTAAAATAAAACTTTAGACTCTGACAGAAATTTTAGGACATGTATGGTTGGATAGAATGAGTAGGGTAGTCACAATAGAGAGGAGACCAGCTTGTTCCATAGTAAAAAAAAAATCACCATCATAGAAAAACTTTGAGTTATTTTAAATTGCTGTGACAACAAGGATCAGAAACAACAAAACTAGGATCAGAAACAACAAAACTAGGATCAGAAACAACAAACAAATATGACACGAAATGTAAGCCATTAATTTTTTTACCTTTTTCATGTCATAGAGTCCATGGCTTGTAAGTCTCAGGTTTAAGACTTGTTGGGCATATAGTCTGGTGTCTCTGTTAAAATGCTTGCTGCCAGTCCATCCCACCAGAGCGTAGTAATACTGGGAATAGGGTGTGACAATCAAATCAACACGACGAGCCAACCAGTCTCGTTGTGGCCTCGCTATTTCAACAACCTCTTTCTCACTGCAGTCCTCATATTTGAATTTCTTTGTGCTTGGAACATGGGGTACGCCGTACACACGAGTTTTTGAAGTGCAACTTTTACTCTTAAATGAAACATTGGATCCATTTTTAAGATCTGTTTCTCCCTCCAACAATTTCTGAGAACCCAATGGGACTGAGAGATCATTTGAATTTCTTGTTAATTGAGTTTCCAAGAAAGGTAAGCCCAGAGGATCAGAATGTGTAGAAGAATTTTTATTGTCTTTCAACTCAGTGGAATCTTCCTTTGAACTCTGACACTTTGAACTCTGACATTCTGAAGGAGTTTTGGGATGTTGAAATGCTTTGGGAAACTTGCAGATGCCAAACCATTTTTCAAAATGATCAAACTTTCCATGCATTGATCTGCTCTCTTCATTTAAAGCTTCCATGCTGTGGGGCAGAGAATAAAGTCACAAAGTGGCATTTTAATGTCTTGTCATTGTTGCAACAAGCTCAATATAAGTATTGAAGTAGTGGCTATTTACATTGGAAACATCAAATTAATATTCTGTTAAATGTTTATATTTTTATTAGTACCGTAATGCTGAATGAATTGCACAACACATCAGATTATTGAATCCAGCT
The DNA here is from genome assembly GCA_964017045.1 of Omphiscola glabra. Taxonomy (NCBI): domain Eukaryota; kingdom Metazoa; phylum Mollusca; class Gastropoda; family Lymnaeidae; genus Omphiscola; species Omphiscola glabra. The sequence goes on along the minus strand of OZ024794.1, from coordinate 16,511,098 downwards.
GCTTTGAAACTTTTTATCTTGTAAAAGACTAAAACTAATTAATAATAATATGCAACACACCATTCAAGTCTATGGTTTTAATTTTGTTCAAAGTTTCAGTGAGAAACAGACTCCTAGTAAATAATTACTGTTATTTTAAAACAATTTGGAGTTGAAAAAAAAGAATGGCACAAAATTCCCTCTTACATCAATTTTTATTCCTATACATAAAAATGTTGCCAACACACCAGTGAAAGTCTCATGATTTTACAATCTAGCCACACCACTAGTAAGAATATTTTTTTCATTTAGAAGGGAAATAAATCAGGAATTTTTTTTTATACAATGAATAAAGTAATTTTTTCCCTTGCACGAGGAAAAGGGAAAAATAAAAGCTGGAAATTCGTTAAATATTAAATAATAATTTAAAAATCAAATAATTATCTTAGAATGTTTGTCGCCCAGGGAAAAGTTTCAATAAGTATAACCCCCCTCAACCTTAAAACCTTTTATTTTCCTCAATAATATATCATCGAAGCACATTTTTGCGTCATAAACTGTTTGGCACCCAAAATAATCTGGAACATCGGCATATCTGGCCTCCCTTCCAATATTAGCTACACCTCAGTCTATTATAAATTTTGTTTTGTTTTTTAAAATTCAAAATAAACTGAACAATTGAGATGAATACATTTTAAAAAGAACATACCTGAAGGTGTTCTTCATCCTTTGACCACTGAGAATGATATCCATTTTATCCAAGACATCCAACAGTTTGGATAGAATGCCACGTTCAGCTCCCTCTGTAGGATGTGTTATTAGTATATCAATATCATGGCCATTAGATTTGCCTCTAGTGAATGTACAAGCGGGAAAAAGAAAACATCAATAGCTGAAATTCATTTATTTAAAAAGTCAGATAATATCAGCTTTTAATGTACATGCCTACTGTACCAAGAAAACATAACCCTTACCAAAACTAAAAACTGTTTGTGACATGAAAACCCCTGACTGGTGGAGTGAGATGTTACTGAAACCTGGATCAAAATCAGACATTCAAATTTTCTCAATGCCTTATTTCATAAGGACATTAATCTAAATTAAATACTTCTGCATGACCAAAGCATTGACTAACTAAATTCTTTGCATGATTTACAAACATATTTCATAGATCAGTTTTGTCTTTATACCTTTATACCTAACAATTTATTTGCAGTATTTTTGTGCATATAGAATTCTTTATGCGCAAAAATACTGCAAATAAATTATTATTTTAAAGCGTATCTTGTCCGTACCTTCTAAATCCCCCAGTAAGAGTGATAATGGTCCCAGGAAGAATAGTTTGAACTTCACACTGCAAAATTTCCCTTAATTTGTCTGCTTCATGCCGTGAAACTGGAGTGGTGAGGTCTTCATAGAATGCTAAACCTAGAAAATTTAATAGTGCACATTTTCATTAACTTTTAAAACATATTTAATTTTTTTTTATTTTTTATTTTGTAAATATTCAAAAGCTTTAAACATAAGTGCAGCATTTTTTCCTGTCCCTTTTTAAACCTATCAGATAACACATGCCTGTCTCTAAACCTTATAAAAACCACAGCAGAACTTTGTAATGCTTAGTAATGTAGCCTGAATTGACCCATCAGTTCGGCTCCAGGTTTGCATTGTGGCTGAAGTAATGGATTTTTAAATCATCATTTAATGGGCTTTCAGGTTGGAGGCACTGACAACATTATTGCCATAAAACAAGAGGTGTTTTTTTAATGGTGAGTTCATTTTCCATTATCTTTCCTCCTCCAAGTCAAATATAGAGTGAACGTTATTGGCCCATAATATTAATGTCAAAATGTCACCTTTTTTCCTGTATTTTCTAAATGTATAATAATATAATTGGTAATAGTATAACATATAAAGTATAATAATAATATTAGTAATAATATAACATATAATTAATTATTTGAAAAAAAGATGAATTATAGACAATTCTTACATCAATTTCAAAGCATTAACTTTTAAGCCTTTGCAGAACTTTTCAAGATAACCTCTTCTATAAAACAAATTCTTGAACACATATTTGAAAACTCAGATCAATTTAATACATCTGAGTTTAAAAGCAGAATGTCAAAGTTAAGGAAATCTAGAATTAGATATAAATACAAAATGCATGTCTTGATTTTGCAAGAATGTTAACCTAAAAATAGAAATTTACCCCACACAATCCTCCAGTCTTTGCTGGGATGGCCAGCACTCCTCACATCTTCAATGGACTCCCTACCTTTCTCTATCCAGCTTTTGGCAGTGGCTGGACCAACTCCAAAAATACTTGTAAACAGCTGGCATTTACAGATATCTCATTTAAAATCTTCTTGAAAATAAAATTAATCATGTACCAAGCGGACATAAGTTGGATAATATAATGACTTATGCGTAGATGTACCGTCTACAATTGAAAAGTGATTTTTTTTCCACAAGGGACTAAGTAACAATTTTAAGTTTTGAGAAAATCAAGACAGTCTCTTAAAATTTTTATCAGTGATTGTGCATCAATTACCATAAAAAATAAATAGGACTTATTCCTTTTGCCTCTTGTGCCACAGTTAGACATGTGTTGAATGTTGAATTCTAAAAGTCCCATTTAAAAAACACACATTTAAATGTTTTTTGTTTGTAAATTCTTGATTTTTAATAATTAAATTTCTAATGTATTTTGAATAATTATAAACAGAAACTAAAGTGCTGTACTATTTATGAAATTATTCTCTACCTAATTATTTTGTTTTTAATTTAAAATAGTCCCATTGCCAGCTGCTTTAGTTTTTTTTTTTTTCATTCTATTTCTATAAATAAAAGAATCTATCCATCTATATTTGTTGATTTACTTCAATCACTGCATTACTAAAGGTCTAAGGTAAATAGTTAGGGGACAAAATCAATTTAATTCATTTTGTAAGCATAGAATAAGAGAGTCAAAAGTACCTTCATTTTCTTAAACCAATCAGAAAATTTGATTTCTTCAACTTCTGGGCTTGAGCCAAGGTCAAGTAAGTCCTGTTGAGGGATTTTTTAAACGTACAAGAGACATATCCCATTAATTACTTAGTAATAAATAATTTTTAAAAATATATTTTAAACATATTTAATTTAATACAAATCTTATATATTTCTTTATTTAAAAATTTAGTAAGCATAGAAACTATATTACTTTTACAAAACCTACAGAAATTACTTTCCGAACATGTCCGCCTATATACTTCACACCGTCAAGTTGTTTTATGTGTGTTAAAGGAAACGAAAGAGTTTTTAACACACATGATGCCCTACGAAAGGCAAGAGCACGTGATTGACTGCTCATCTCATTACAAATTTCTGCATGGGTTTGTAGGAGCTCAAGGTCATCCTTGAGGAAGGAAAAATGGTCTAAAATGAAATAGCTGTAAAACAAGTTCTGACAAATTTCATTTATTTTCTAAGAAATTATTATAGCAACATGTTAAATTTATAGCATAAATTTCACCTTCACTAAATCACAATAGGCTTAAAATATTTCAGATAAATAATCTTCAGCAACCTGCATAAATAATACTTATTAAAAATTGTATAGTTAACTAATAAATTTAAATATACAATACATAGCTGATACCCAGTGAATAAGCTTATGAGCAAAATACTTAATATCCTATTTAGACATACCGTAAATCGTTTGTTAAAATGTTCAAGTATCGCTCCTCTTTGGCAAGCCCATTCATAATTCTGGTCAGTATTTGTTATTGGGGTGATTAAATTTTCTACTTTGATCTGATAAGAAATGCAATAATGCCAAAAGTAAAAACAGAATGATAAAGGTGAGTAGAAAAAAATGCATATTTGCTTAATTATCATACCTTCACACTAAAATTTATTTAACACTAAGAAAAAACATTTAATTTTGTCTAGGTTACTTTGAGAGTGATCTTATATCTCATGAAATTACTAAATAGTTTGTAGTTATCTCCCATACATTTCCAAGATAAAGCAAAGTAAGTAAGACTTTATCTAACTTCAACTTAATGCAAGAGTGAGCCAAGTCTTTAAACAAACTTTTTAATATTTGTATTCTAAGGTTCAAATTCTACATGTCTTATTCATAAAGTAGAAAATGAATATTCTCTTCAGGAAATAAAAATGAAATTTGGATAAATATTTACAATATGCACTAATACGTTCTTTCCTCACACAATTTTTTGATGGATTTATGGCTTCCTCGTGTAAAATGTTAACACTACCTTTTTAAGTCGATGAACTTCAAGAACAGGAACAATCTTAGATTGTTGTAAACATTCTACAAGCCACCTTGTAGAAACAATTTCTGCTTCCTCTGGAATATCTGCCTCCTCTACAAATCGTAGAACTTGTTCATAGCTATCTGATTCTGTTACAATGTGAGTGACATCTGGCCTGGAAGAAAGAAACAACATTTTAAAAGTTACCTGAAAGGAATGAGGTTTAATGATTTTAACAGAAATGTCAATTTTACTTTTAATTAGAATTGTAAAAAAGAGTTGAAATTACAAAGTCAAGTTACAAAGTGTTTTTCCAAATGATTGAGGTTAATAATTCTTAGCAACTTAATGCTAAACCCATTTTGTCTGCAAGGTTTAACCATCGAGTATCATATGACATCTTGATATTTTCTGTCTTTCTAGACTCATGTTAAAGGTCCTAATGTTCATTTATTTTTTAAATTTTTGCTGAACAGAGGAAGATTTTTTTTGAATTAGTATGAATTAATTTTATCATCAACTATTTACATCTTTAATTGTGAATGTGATGTTAGGGGCTAAGTGTACTGCTAGAACTGTGGACTTGACTTGTAAGTATAAAATATAATGTTAGGATTGCCTTGTAATTGCAATAAGCGTCTTCTTCAAGTCTGAAGCTATGTGGGGGCTCAACTAGTTGTGTCCTATTTTTGTTTTGAATTTGAATCAGTGTGCAAAAAATTTTCATATTCATTAACCTAATTATAATCAAAATCAACAAATAAAAATATTTTACTTATACTATGAAGTAGTGATGGGACGATACCAAAACTTTTTAACGATTCCGATACGATTCCGATTCTACCCAATTATCCCGATTCCCGATACGATTCCGATTCAGATTCCTGGCCATTATTACATATATGTATTACTGTGCCCAGGTATTAACATATTAAATTAATATAAAAGTTGAGAATTGATTAGAAAAGTTTAATAACTTGCTATTGAAGCTTTACAATATGCTAGATAACAATGTATTGGAAAGGTTTAATATAAACACATCTATCAATAATTCCATTTTAATAATACAAAGATGTAGTATTGAGTTCAAAATAATATAAATAATTCCATTTTAATGAGAAAAACTTCATTCAGTTCAATCAGTTGATAGTAAGAATATGCATTTAATCATAGTCAAATTGAAGCACTCGCAAATTATAGATTACCTTGGTGCTGGGAGCGGCTCGTGGTAGTTAATCAGTTAAGAATCGTTTTGGTATCGGAATCGGGTCTGAATTATTCAGCTCCGATACCGATTCCCGATGCTTTGGAAAATTCGCGATATTCCGATCCGATTCCGATTAATCGTCCCATCACTACTATGAAGCTAATTCGATTCTTATTTATTACCCAAGAATGCTCGAACTTGGAATTTTTTTCTTAACCATTGATAGTTTCATATCATTCAATCTCTTCTTTTGAAACTTCTGTGGTATTATATATACCAAAGTTATAGGTTTCTCCATCCTACTAAATGTATAATTGTAAATTAAAAATAATTGTTTTATCCTCCTGCCTGCTGTGTGGTTTGTTTAGTTAAATTTATTATTCCATAGTGACGCGTTGGTAAGTGGGTTGTCGGCTTGGTTGAGCGTGGTAGTGGACGATGTTGGATGGAGGATGTTGGATGGAGATTGTTGGCCGTCGAGATGCACCAACACTCAGCACATTATCACTAATCATAATATGCTACCAGGGATAACTATCGTCACGTACGCTTGGCGAGGATATCAAAATGTTGCTCAGTTCAGCTCAACAACGGGATTTATGCTCACGCTGTCATTGTGCACGCGCGTGAATTTGTTGATTCAGTAGACCAGGACATTCACACAGAAACTATTAAAGGACTTTGGATGCAAGCGAAACGTTAACTCCGCTATTAATACTAATTAGCTTCAAATCAATCACTTCATCATCATCATCTTCTAAGTCGGACTAAGTCGTCTTCATTATTTATTTGTTCAGGAGATGGTTCATGCCATTGCTATGACTATGAGTACCGTATGAGCTACAGACGCATACACAAGAAAACTCCACCAATAATAAAAGATTAGCCAACGTAAATAAGCCGAAATGTGTCCAAATAATTTAATTAATCAAAATCAAGGTTAGCAGAGGTTTACTCTCCTATGGGAGTTGGTACAGCCGGTTTATTTACGTTCTTATACTTCTGGAGTGGTTTCCCTTCTGCTGAGCTCTTGTGTGTTAAAATATTGGTTCGGCAACCGATCGTTTCTATTTGTTTACAATATGGCGTCCAATCGCTCCTCGAATAATTGGAATCAAGAAACAAAAATACGACTTAATGAAAAGATAACTTCAAATATAAATGACATTGGGTCTCTTTCTCGTCAAGTTATAAGGGGATCAAAATCTAATGAAGTAATTATGAATACTTTATGATTATACTATACAGAAAGTACCGTATCTTTCATTACCCCAGGACCAAGTACCACCCCACCACTCTCGACCAGTCTCCACTGGCACAATACAAATTCACATTACCAGTAGTCTGAGTAGTCAGACTCACCTCAAAATTGTAAAGTTAGCAAAGACTATACATTTTTTAAATCCCTTTTTTTAGAGTGTTTGACGTAAGTTATGAATCAATAATATTGTCAATATAAATGGCCATGGCCAATTGTAGCTAGGCACTTTGGTAAAGCAAGGGAGACTACTAAAAATTTTGTATGGGAAATGGGCATCGGCGCGCGAAAATCCGTGTTTTTAATTTGTTGATGTTGGTGCAATTTCATTCATAAAATAATTACTATATCCCACAATTGTGTTCCTTTTCCGGCCTTACGCTTTAGAGGACATCTTGGCCTACATTTTAATCAATCTCTTTTTTATTTACAATCTGTTAATATTTGAGAAAATCCTTGGTGAATATAAGGCAACTTTCACCATTAATAAAAGTTAAAGTAAAAAACATGTCATTTTCATATTTATTATGGATCTCGGGCATACATTGATCTACCAGTATGCCAAATTTCAAAGCGACATGTCCTTTCCGAGAGACGCCATGGTGATCCGCATGAGCAGTTTACTATGTAGGTCGCACTACCCAAATTCGCTAGGGTGTGACCACGCCCCCTTTTCCAATGGCGGAAGATGCAGATCCTCAACAAATATTCAATTATTATCACTATTTACATCAAAATATTTGGATAACTTATAGTTTCGATTGAACTTAAAAGTCTTTTAAACAAGAATATCCTAATTTGAGGTTTAAAAACCCGGTAGAGTCCATATTATAAATGATCACAATTTGCTGTGTGCAAAACATTGTGCTGGGCAGCCATTCACACAGCCACTTGCATTTGCATTATGGCTATACCGTAATACTATTTCATTCATAAGAGTTGGCCGTGTGCAAAAACTATTAAACCATTGGTCATGGAGAGCTTTAATTAATTATTCATGTGCCAAAGTTGAAAGATTAAAATAAGTCGACCCTAAACAGTGTGTTTAAATAAAGGGGATGCGTTGCTATATAGTCATTGCGCATGACGCGATCAGCGGAATGCGGTCACAAGATGTGGAGGTGTAGTCCATAGTAAAAAATGACAAACCAAGTTGTACTTTAAAAATTCATAACTTTAAAACTAAAACAGCTAAAAATATGATTTTGGTGTTATAATTCTGTTAAAAATTAGCTCTATTCAACTATGCCATTGGTTTATTAAAAAAAAAATTTTGAATTTTTTACCAAAGTACCTATTGTAGCAAATACTACAATAGGCTAATGATACGAAGAGATAGCATCCACGGCTAATGCGAAGAGTTAGCACCGTGACTTTAGGGTTCAGATTACGTTTAGGGATAGATTTAGGGTTCAGGTTAGGTTTAGGGATACATTTAGGAAATTTTTTCATTATTTTTAATTTTATTCTTCATTTTACGGGTCACGGCAATCAAGTTGGCGGCCATGGTAAAAAACGTGGATGCTATCTCTTCGCATTTACCCTAAAATACAGTTAATAATACTAATACTAATACACTATTCTATTCACAGGCCTATACTATAACTTTATACTTTATATGACTATTTTAATACACTGTAATGATTTAAACTAGTATAATGACTGTATCAGTAAGTATCACTATATGTGTATACTATTACTGTGTGACCCTCACCCCCAGCACACTTTACATATATTTTATATGAATATGGCTATATCAATATATGCTGTTTAAGTTTATGCCTTAACATTATTAATTATAATAATATAAATAATAATAAAGTGTAAGCCTCAAAAAACAATAATGTCTGGACAATCAACTTGAATACCATTATCATAACAAATTAATATCTTGACTTGATTGATATGTAAGTCAGTCCAATGATTTGTTCGGTCGACCGGACGTCCCCCAGGCCCGGGGGGGAGGTCCCCGGCGCGCGGCCGCATGGCCTGTCGGCGGGGAGACCCGGCGCCGGGCCGTGTGGAAGGGTCCGGGGGGGGGGGGGGCATTAAGAGCTCACGCTCGACGGCCCACCGACGCCATCTCCTATGTGACGTGTCACAACCTTCCTACACTATGTTTGTTGACATGTCACAAAACACCCACGCTGAGGACAGCATCAATATATACAACCACAAATTAGAGAGAGTGGCTACATTCAGATATCTAGGGGTTACTATAAATGAGCACAATGAAATAATGTCGGAGGTGAAAAAAAGGATAACAGCAGGCAACCATTCCTATTTCAGCCTACAAAAGCTACTGGGAAGCAAAAACCTCTCAAGGGGAACAAAGAAGACAATATACACCACTATCATAAGACCGGTAGTAACTTAAGCTAGTGAGACTTGTTCCCTTACCAGAAAAGCAAAGAACCTGCTCAATACATTGGAGTGGAAAATATACGGCCCAGTGATAGAAAATGATGTCTGGAGAATCCGTACAAACCAAGAGCTTTACCAATTCTGCTAAGATCCACCCATAGTCACAACAATAAAAAGAGGCAGACTGCGCTGGGCAGGACATATTGAAAGGATCCCAGATTGTAGAGCAGCAAAAGTGATATACATTCAGATGCCTAGGGGCAGACGGCTCACCAGTCGTCCAAGACTGAGATGGATCCACAGTGTAAAAAAGAATATACACCAGTTTGGGGTTCGCGCATGGAGGCGGAAAGCTGTGGATCGATCCCAATGGAAGGAATTGGTGGAGCAAGCCAGGGCCCTACATGGGCTTTAGCGCCACTGACAATATTGTAGGAAGGTTGGGCTTTCACACCGGATGGGAATTTTTCAAAAATAATAATATATTTTTCGCAAACTGTTACTGGATATTGTAAATGTACAGGTGAATAGTGAATGTTGATTGGTCTAATCTTCATTAATCGGTATAGACTGATGTAATTTTATTAGAAAATGAATCAAAACTTTTGCCCAACAACAGACTGTATAGTAACTTTCATTGTCTTCGGTAGTATCACAATAAATGCATCAACATTGGAGGAAGAAAATTTGATAGGTATATCATGAATCCAAACTGAAACAAATCAATCGCAATATTATAAATTTTCTTAATAATTAGACTAATAACTTAAACTTAAATAAGTTAATGAAGGCATTTGATGATTTGTTTAAGGCCATGATTAATTCACGCTGCAATAGAAGAAAAATATGTTTGCTTTTTGACCTAATTACTACTATTATACCAGTACTTTACTTTTACTAATAGGATTTGAGCTGCCTAAGTAGTAAGTTTTAGACTTAACCCTTTACAGTTCTTAACGGCCGATCATCAGCAGTTATACCCCTTTCTGTTGTGTCACGGCTGATATAATCGTCAGCTAGCAAAATCATCATTAAAAATGCGAATGATTTAATGTAATTTTTATTAAGGGGAAATCACTCTGTATAAATGAGTTTGCTTCCTAATTCCGTTACTATCTGTGTGTTCAAATGCTTTTATCAGGGATTTTTGTGTCCTTAATTGGGTGGGAAATTTTCTCAAATTTTTTTACTGCCAAAATGTCTGATGCCATAGAGGGTCCCCTCTAGATTGCAAAATGCATACAGAATTTCTCTATTGGAATAATTTCAAATTGATTAAAATCAAGAGATATTCCACATGCTACAAATGACAGCATTAGCTCAAGGGGTGATGGTGACATATGAGTCAGATATTGACAATTTTAGCCCTAAGCTTAGACATATTGTTTGGGGAAGGATGGAAATTGAACAGAAAACTAATTTCATGCCTTCCCCTTTGTATTTTGTATGACAGAAATTTGAAGGTAGTGAATGAAAATAAATTCACCAATATTACAACTTTCAATATAAGTAACTGTAACTTGAAATTTTCTGAAAGAATATTGCTTCTAGTATCTCAAAAACTTGATTTTGTGATAGTTTGAACAATTTATGCAGTACCGGTATTAGTTTGAGTTGAATACAGGTACTAAAATTTTATTCACTCTGTAAAGGTCAAGGTCAATATCAACATACATAATATAAAAACAAATTATTTTCATACAATTAGATCCTTTCCAATGTACTTTCAGAAAATGTATACTTGCAGGGGTCTCTGAATTCATTAACTCTGGGATTTTGTCATTTTTTGACAAGCATATGAAAATGCTAGAAATGACGCTACAGAAAAATGTTCTTGATGGTTATAGGGTTAAGCCTACTTATAAATCATCATAGCCTTCTTTAAACTTTAGGTTCCATAATCATCAAAAAAATAGAATAGTTAACTCTAGTAACAATCTGTAACTAAACAAAGGGGAGTTTACTCATACACAGAAACTCCTGGTGAGTCCTAAAGCATAAATGGACCAAACTTTATCCTACATGATAATGGATATGATTTAATTCTAAATTTATTTTGAAATTAATACACCCCCCCCCCCCCCACCCTCTCACTAATGTATTTGAATTGGTTTAGCTAATCAGAAGTTGTAAATAATAGCTTTTAAAATAATAGCTGTCCTTTACAGATTAATATAAAGTTACTAAGCTTGGTACTACATTGGTAGTATTTAATTATATAGTTAGCATTTTAGGTGCTGGTAAAGTGATTTCCATCATTACCAAATATATACTCCAACTCTAATCACAATTGCATTTGTTGAATAAATATATTCCATAAAATACTTTCTACAAAATTCATAATAAACGATTTTTGTTTCAGTTTCTGGCCCAGGCAGCAAAAAATTTTGCATCCCAAGAAAATTGCATTCAAAATTCACATGAGGTAAAATTGCCAAACTTCGTATTTGTATTTATAATGCTTAGTTCTCTCTTTTTACTAAGAATTTCACATATTTTGACATTTCATCACAAAAATGTTTTGAAGGAAAATTGGTAAAGTTCATCAAAAATTACATCATTTGTTTGAAAACTAATGCAACAGGCAAGGAAATAACTACTTATTTTTATTATCTATCTCTTCCATTTTATTACAAATTATGCATTACTTTAAGTAGGCTCGGGCAATTACCTGCAAATTCATGAAAAATGTAATGTTGATATGAAGTGTTTTTTTAAGAGGGGGCGGGCTGTTCAAAGCCTCCTTCACACATCTTAATTATATTAAATTTTAATAGGTTTTTTCTTCAGGAACTATCAATGTCTTTTTATTTGTCTGAAAATATTCAAGTGCAATAGAGACATTTCCAAGTCTTTTACTTCCATGCCTGGAACTTGAGAAAAGAAAATGAGAAATATTATTTTGAAACCTTTTCTGTAGGAATGATGTTACTTTAATCCAAGGTTCCTCAACTACCACCCATGGACCAGATCCGGCCTACTAGGGTTTTTAAACCTATCCACCTGGCTGCCAATACAGGTACCCCGGTAGGAAAGTATCAACGAGTACCAGTGAAAATTCATATAAAGTTGCTGCAGTCAACAAGACACAGGGAGTTGCATATATTGAATACTCTTATAGCACTTGTGTCCAATTCTATTTTAGCATGCTCACAGCATATATACAGGAAGACAACACATCTGCACTCTGCATCCCTAACTTGCAGGCGAGGTCCTGAATGTGGAAGTGGAGGACACAGCGGTGGCCAGTGACTGCAGTCAATGTGCAGTGTGCATAGGAATTAATTCATAGTTTTTCAAACCTATAGTCCAGCCCCCAACAGTGTCTGAGGGACAGTGAGCTGTGAATTTGAGGACACATGTTTTAAAACATCAATGGAAAGGAGAAATTTATTAATCTTAAGAATTGTTAAGTTAGCTCCTCAAAAATTCTGCTATATTAAAAAAAATCACTTGCATAAGTTAGAGTTTGAAATTATAATAGTTATATTTATCTTCTTGCATTTCAGACAATGAGGAAAATGGATTTACTTCGTTCTCAGCTTGAATTTCAGTGAGTAGCTTTGAATGATTGAATGTTTAAAATAAAAAATTGAAAAGATGCCATGCAAGTTAGATAGCCTTATACTTATGTTGTTTAATAGCATAACTGTACAAATATTTTAATATAAACCTGCAAATCAAAAAAAAATAATCTAGAAAGTTTACTGAGGCATTTTTCTTATACAGGTATGCTGTAATTTGGGACTATCTATATTTTATTAATTGGCATTTCTGCTAATATTTTAATAATAATTTCTATATTTATTATTTCCATTGCAGACACTCAGCTATAGCTCGAAGGTAATTATATTGTTTTAATTTTGTAAACTTAAGTCAAATGGCAGACAAAACTGTAGGCTATATTTTTAATTCTTTATATTAACTTCACTTTTGATCCTGTGTGGCAAAATCTTTGGAGAGGCTGAAACTTGGCACATAGACTCCTTGCCGATAACAACACATTCAATCAAATTTTCTGCCCCATATCCCACCCTCAACAATCAGTTTTTCCTGTTACTCAAAATACTTGGTGTGGAAGATGCAAGGAAGGTAATACAGTTTATCCCCTATTAAAAGTTTTTTAAGGCTTTATCCCCTCAACAAAAGCCACGGTAGTGTAGTAAAGCCACGGTAGTGTAGTAAAGCCACGGTAGTGTAGTAAAGCCACGGTAGTGTAGTAAAGCCACGGTAGTGTAGTAAAGCCACGGTAGTGTAGTAAAGCCACGGTAGTGTAGTAAAGCCACGGTAGTGTAGTAAAGCCACGGTAGTGTAGTAAAGCCACGGTAGTGTAGTAAAGCCACGGTAGTGTAGTAACAATAAAATTTATTTTTGAAGGGGAAAATGAAGAAAACATGTAACGTGTTTTGGCCAGAAGTTTACCCATTTGCTTAACCACTTCTTAATAAATGATAAATCACATGAAAATAATTACACGAATGCAAACAAAAATGCATGTAAAGGACAAAAAACTGTAATTTGTGTGTATTCTGTCACGCTCGGTCCCAACTTACCTTTTTATTAAAATAATTGTTATATAAGTTATATCTTACTACATACTTAATTTTTTTTCATAGCTTAAGCTACTTAGATGAAGTGCAAGATCAAATCGCTTCCATAAGTCACTGATAGTAGTCACAAGAATCATCTTAAGTCGGTGTACCTGTATATAAATTATGTATCTGCATATTAATGATACAGACCACTAAATGTACAAAATCTTGAGGCTAGATTTTTTCTCCTTGAATGTTAATGCTTTTTCATCATTATTATGCTTCAATTTGAATCAATATAATATATATATAACAAAGGTTGTCATTGTAACCTCAAAAGTAGTTATTAAAAATATAAAATACCAATGCGTTATAGAATATTCTTGTGTTTGCAAGCAGCTACCTTTCAGTCAGTCTACAAATTTCTTTTATTCAACCTATAATTGCTTTCAGTTAAAATACAATTTTTTAATAAAAATTATATTCTATAGCCTTAGCTAAGAAGCGACAGTGTAAAATGGCTGAGCACTAAAGTAATATATCCTTGTCCAGCCCTCTATCTTAAGAAAGGTTCACGACCCATGTTTAAATAACAGACAGAACCAATAATTGTTACATATTTAGAATTGAGTGTAGAGTCTAAAGATTAACTATTCACATAATTCATTGTTTCAACCTTTTATGTGTTCTGCACCCCTTAAAAAATGTTTTTACTAGTCTCCCACCCTCTGAAAATTGTTTGATGAATTCTCCCACCCCCAAGCAATGTTAAAATGCATTTTAATGTACTGTACCCAGTATGTATGTAGAACATAGAAATAGAAAGTATAAATGTGACTATATTATGAAGAACTATAAAAAAATATATAAACATTTATATCATAAGATCAGGGCCAATTCTTTCTGTTAAACTTTAACCTCAGCTGCTGGTGTCAGACTTATTGATTTCTTTTAGTTTTGAAAAATGTACGTTTTAGAATTGGTTCCTTAAAAACTTGTGCAATGATTATTTATACTATACTGATATTGCATCACCTGTATTCACTTATGTATTTATTAAAGTAAAACTCAAGAATGTTTGCGAATAATTTTGCTTGTACCCTTTGGATTTCTGTTACTGCTTTAAATATTATCAGTTGTAGTTTAAGATTATTTGCTATTTTTTTTAAAAAAAGCTAGTCATTTTTGTATATTTTCAAAATTTGTTTTTATGTATTTTTTGGCTGTTTACTATCCAGACATTCCCTGTAACGGTAATACAATATTTCCTTATGAGTGTATTATCTTAAAGTTAGAACATTTGTATAATGTTATAAGTTTACAACAAATTAATTTGTCTGATGATTATTATTTATGTAAAAATACAGAAATGAGATGCACACACTAAAGAAAAAATTAGGGCCATTTTAACTATCTTTATAACTCATGTAGAAGAAAATAAATGATACTTACTTTGTAACAGTTGTAATTACAAGACCTAAAAATATTCAGATTTATTTTTCTTGTAATTGAAATCTGAATAAATTAAATTGTGAGCCTTTTTTTAATTTTTTTTTAAAATTTAATATTACTAAAAACTAACTGTAACAGAAACATTTTTCCTCACTCTTGTGAAGTTATTAGTTATGGTAATAAAACTACATCATTTCTGAAATTGTGTTTGTCTTGTGGTAATTTGTTAAGTTTTTTGACACCATGACAATTTCATTAAATAGACAAGAAAATTGGTAAACTCCATTCTAACAGGCATAAATTATTTAATGTCTTGAGCTACATGGCAGCATTGTTTTAAATTCAGTGTTATTTTTCTAATTCTTACATTTAAAAAAGTATCAACTTATTTGAAACTCCAACATGGTAGAAAATGTAATACCAAACCAACACTTTTACAAATATTTTTTTTAAACATATAAATAAGAAATCGTCTACTTTTTACAACTCTCTAACTCTTTTTAATCATAAAAACTAAATTTGAAAGATGGCATTATATATATATATATATATATATATATATATATATATATATATATATATATATATATATATATATATATATAAATATATATATATATATAAAGAAAAATCCCTGACCGTGTGATTTCTTCCTGTGAAGTCTACAGCATAGTCACAATGTGACAGACGAATGCCAGAAGAATATATATATATATACTAATGCCATCTTTAAAATTTAGCTTTTAAGAGTTTGTATAAAGTAAATGTTTTCTTATATATACATAAGGACAGTGTTTGTAAAAGGTTTTATATAGTAAAAAGTACCAGTAAGCAGATAGTATTGGGCAAATATGAAGAATAAAAAGTTAGGGGCCGTCCATATAGTACATACGCCGTATGATACGCAAAAACATCTCAATTTTTACCCCTCCCCCCTGGTTGCACACAGACTTTTTCACGGACCCCCTCCCTATGTGTATGCACATTTAGCTTTCAACAGCCCCACCCCAACCAAAAATTTAAAAAATAATCTTCATACAATTATGAAGCCAGAGTCAGCAAAATGTGTCACGGGTTTTCACAGCTGGCTGTTTGGCGAGCCCAGTGGTTCCCAGAATATAAACTGCATCGCCCTTGGTGCCACGTTGCCCTTGGTCCGGGCCATGAGAATAGGGCAAAGAGCAACAGGCGCCAAAATGGTCTTAGATAGGACCTTAATAGAGAATTCGAATTTAAAATCCCATATCTTCACAAAGACAAGGGGCGCAAAAAAAAGTTCTTTTTACTGGTCCGCCCGGGGGGGGGCACACATTTCTTTATTAGTTGCTGCGGCTTATTCAGTGGCGTTGCGAAATTTAACACAATTTTCATAATTTTATTTCCACTTTTAATCCAATGTGACATCTAGTGTTCGTGGTGCCAAAGGTAACCCACTTGATTAACTACTGTTTTCAGTTACTAGATGGCGCTTAGTGACCTACACACGTGTAATATTTACTTTTACCCAAACCTTAATTTTATTTTGTTTATGTTTTCGCTATTTCGAAATTCACTTGTTAGAATTTAAAACCTGTATTTGGCATTGGTGCCGGGAATCAACTTTTAGGAACCACTGGCGTAGCCTAGCAAAATATAGTTACACGTACATTGAACACAAGGTGGACTAAATATTACTGTAATACCTCTACTACTGTGTACTTTCTGAGCATATCTAGCTAGTTTATTTGTGAAAATACATGGCAACATTATGATTATTCGTACAAAACATTGTGTGATATTTTTACAGCATTTGAGATGTAAATATGCTAATTTTGGACAGTCAAAATTTCTGGATGATTGTAGATACAACATTATCATGTTTTTTAATAAATGTACGTACTCAATCTCCAGAATCGACAACCCTCCCCACTAAGTCAAGTGCTAACATACTAAATGGATGGCCCTTTATAATACTTTAAGGCTTCTCCTGGAATGCCCTGTTCGTATCAAAAACATCTAAAACATAATATAATGCATCTAAATTAATATTTTAATATATAAACACATATTATTTATAAAAGAAAAATAAAGATTCCATCAAAGAGAATGATAACTTTTAAACCCACCTGAATTGGTTACCTGACATTAGTTAGTCACAATAATTGTATTTTAACAAATGTGATACCGATATAGAGTTTGAATATTATTGTTTGTTTAGGTAACTGATAAATATTTTAAAATTTTAATTCCTAAATCAGGATTTATAAAAATGATTAATAATTTGAAAACAATGAAATAAAGTATTAGTACTAGTACATTCCTTTCATTTATAAAAAAAAATTTTATTGTACTTTTTTGACAATATTGTAAGCATGGAAATTTATTATAAAAATGAAAAAACTGTGTCAGTGTTATGGAACAGGACAGCAAATAAATAATAATGAGTTTCTTTACACATAATGACTAGTAATCTATAATTTATCATGAGCACCTGTATTGAAACCAAAGGTAAGTTAGATTAACTCAAATCTCACAAGGAAAGGAGTTTGTATTAAGTGATAAGTGATCAATTGTCTGATGTAGTGTAATATCTAATATAGTGTATTTACACATTCATTGGTGGGTTCATAGATTTGGAGGCAGATGTCTATCTTCCTTTTAAAATAAGCCATCTGGATTGATGTGAACTATAACAATGTGTTGTTGGATTGATGTGAACTATAATAATGTGTTGTTGGATGGATGTGAACTATAACAATGCGTTGTTGGACTGATGTGAACTATAACAATGCATTGTTGGATGGATGTGAACTATAACAATGCGTTGTTGGACTGATGTGAACTATAACAATGCGTTGTTGGATTGATGTGAACTATAACAATGAGTTGTTGGACTGATGTGAACTATAACAATGCGTTGTTGGATTGATGTGAACTATAATAATGTGTTGTTGGATGGATGTGAACTATAACAATGCGTTGTTGGACTGATGTGAACTATAACAATGCGTTGTTGGATGGATGTGAACTATAACAATGCGTTGTTGGACTGATGTGAACTATAACAATGCGTTGTTGGATTGATGTGAACTATAACAATGTGTTGTTGGATTGATGTGAACTATAACAATGAGTTGTTGGATGGATGTGAACTATAACAATGCGTTGTTGGATGGATGTGAACTATAACAATGCGTTGTTGGACTGATGTGAACTATAACAATGCGTTGTTGGATTGATGTGAACTATAACAATGTGTTGTTGGATTGATGTGAACTATAACAATGAGTTGCTGGATTGATGTGAACTATAACAATGCGTTGTTGGACTGATGTGAACTATAACAATGTGTTGTTGGACTGATGTGAAATATAACAATGCGTTGTTGGATTGATGTGAATATAACAATGTGTTGTTATTTAACCACTGATGTCTTTGTGTGCCTATTTTCTGGATCTAGCAATGTAAGAATTTTCAAACAGTTGTTGAATTTGAAACAGCTGGGATCTTTACAAGAAAGGCTAGTGATTAAAATAATTTGGAAGCACTAAAACTGCTTTAAATTAAAGAATAAAATAATGGACACCATTTACCAGGTTTGAGGATTACCACAAAAAGTTACCATTCTGATGAACAAAAAAGTTACATTAATTAATGCAAAATTAGCCCATTAAAATAAAAAGTAAAGGTGAATTTTTGTTATCATCTATCCAATCTGGAAGAAGCTGGCAAAAATTATGAAGGGCTAAAAAAAAAAACAATTACAGATTGTTGGGCTCAGATTTAAAAAGAAAAATGTCATACATGTTCAACCTCAAAATAATTGATCAAAATAATTTAAAGAAAATATAAAATGAAGGATTATAGGACAAATAGGTCATGTAAATTGACATTTAAATAAATAATCTCACTTTGTCTTAGTGAAATAAAACCATGATAAATTAGTTTTTAAAAAGTACAATAGAGACAAGAAAGTTTCCTGATACTAAGTCCATATTGCAGTGCAGTAAAAATGGCACAATGATCACATGGTACACAATGATAAAGAACTTACAGCTTAACTATTAAGATTGGAGTATCAACAGATTAATACTGGTTTGTGATGTTACTGCAAAACCTTAACATGCCTCAGTTAACAGGATCATTCTAAAGTGGATCAAAATGGAACAACCTACGTTCTGTCGTGTGAAATTACCCTGAGATTGTAACCCACTTTAAAATTACAAAAATTAGTATTAAAATACTAATCTTTGCAGGGATTTTGACTGCATTTTCTTTAATTGTCACTGAGTGGCCTATTCAACCAGTGAAGTATCCTCTTCAAAACTATACACAGGAACATTGCAAACCCCCTCTACAAACATAGGAGCCAGAATAATCAATACATTGATCGTGGGCCCTCAAAATATAGAAGAAGAAAAGTCTGGACATAAACACTAGAATTAGACATTAAATGGTGTTTTTTTTGGTGGTAATTTAACAAATATTTATTTACTTAACATTTTTTTGATAACACATTTTGTTGGAAGTTAAATCTTTTTATTATCCAAATTGCTTGTCTAAAGTGTAAACTAAATGTTTAAAACTGCCAATGAAAATGATTTATTTTTCAATTAGTCACATTTGCATTGACATAATGGTAAATTAGTTCCCTGAAAATTAACGTTGACGTCTGTATGGGTTAAAGCGTGAACGCCCTCTTTCTGCAGCTCCATGGTACGAACTTTCTTGATATGGCATCCAGTTGTAATTTTGGCTAAGACCATTGTAAAATCCCTGGCTACTATCTTGTGAGGAAGTGCAAGCTTGAAACAAATTACCGGTATTAGTCATCGCATTGATCATTGTCTGATTGATATTATTGATGAACTGAGACAAGCCGCAGGTTGTCTGTTCTTGCGTCTTCTCCATTCGCTGATAATGTCCATTACGTGCATGACTTGAACCATAGCTCCCAAAGGTGACAGGTCTTTTAGGGATAGGGATATTCCAGGACTCGCACACGTGTGTCAGGATGATGTTGGTGATCTGTCTATGAGCTACCATGTCCCAGTGGATACCATCCCTGACTCGTCGATGAAGTTGGTGTCTCAGGTAGAAATGAAGATCAAGGATATCAAAGCCATATTTGGTTGCTACCTGGGTGAGTTAAAAATAGAGCATTATTTTTATTATTACAGCTGCAACTATTTGGTGCAAAAATGGATCACTATTAAAATAATATTATTGGAGAGTTCATATTTATTAATGTAGTAGCACCTCACAATAACAGCTATTTGCATGACAGCATTTTGCAATAACCCCGCTTTTTAATCTCCATCCGTGATCCTCAAAATAAAATTATTTGTCTTTAAATTTCTATATTTCCATTTCAGTTGTAAATCATGTACTGTAGGTGCTAAATATATATTTAAAGGTAAACATTGTGTAAATTTCCTTTCTATCATAGTTTTATATATAGTGTTATTGCACACTTAATATATTTTAGTACATAGTACATAGTTTTGCTTGCAGGCTCTCGCAAGGCATAAAACAGCCTTAAATCACTTAACATTAATGGCGATGGTCAAGTCCCAACTTTGCCGTTATTGCGAGGGACTGCTGTATATCATAAATATATTTTGCATGCAATACATTTATAATTAAAATTAGTTTAAAAACTCTCATCAGTGAAAGAAAACTTGAAGTCCAATATTTTAATACATTTTTTACACAAAATGTATCAAACTATCACAGGTTTTATGTGAATACTTTTACTGCAGTTATAAATAGTTATTAAAACATAGATCATGTTGTTTTGTTTTTTAAAACTTTTTTCGTCTTGTTTTTAGACTGTCATTGTCAAATATTCTTTGGTCAGTAAGAATATTCTCGTTGTCAAGGCCTTGTTGGTAAATGATATTACTTCACAATAATTGTCTCCCGCTCTCTGACGTGAGGAGACAACAGGGTCCAGAGTACACTATGATACTTTTTTACATAATCACAAATCCATTTGGACATCGGTGAATGTATACATGTATAGTATAATTCCAATGTAAAAGAACTCGATAGTCACAGGCTTGCACTCAAACTTCAGCTATCAAGCCTCCATCCATTTGAGAGCAAATAAATTACCTCAGCTCTCGAAACAAGTCATCTCTCGCAGTCACGATCGTTCACTCGCCAGGTTAGTGAACATAATCCGTCTCTCTCTCTCGAACATAATAATCTCTCCCCTCACAAACAGTTAACCCCCCTTTTATACCTTAAACATCTCACAAGCCATTCACCCGTCCGTGACATGACAATCGTTCACCTTGCTCACATACCTCATTTCTCCCAAATCAACTCACACTCTCTGCCACTGATTCCATGACCTTGACACACATCTTAGAATTAAAGTCAGAATTTCTGTGTTACAAATTCATTCCTTAATTTTAAGGGGAATCATAGCAGTCGTAATGGTATGGCTGCATATCTTAGCTGCATGGCACCTTGTTCCATTGCAACTGTTGGTACATGTTTGGTATGTTTAAGGCTATTCCATTACCTTTTCAATAAAATTGCACAATACTTTCTGCCAAGTATTTAATGTTATTTTTTTATTAGAAATTAAGAATTCTATGAAAGTGTGTACAAGTTATAGTACAACAGCAACTTACTAATACCCTGATTAATTCTGCTCTTCATGTTCTGTTAATTTAGTATTTTAACTGTGGGAGCTGATTCACTTTTAAATTTCAATTTTCTTTT
Organism: Omphiscola glabra; assembly: GCA_964017045.1. Classification (NCBI taxonomy): domain Eukaryota; kingdom Metazoa; phylum Mollusca; class Gastropoda; family Lymnaeidae; genus Omphiscola; species Omphiscola glabra. Next base: position 16,489,330 of record OZ024794.1, on the reverse strand, counting down.
TTTAAGTTATCTTAAAACTTAAATAAATAGTGGGAAAAAAAAGACAAGACATTTACATGGAAATTTTGGCTAAAAAACAAGAAACAACAAATAAATTGAAATTTTAAACTTATGTGTTAAAAGATTCTGATCAAAATATAGTTCTCACAATCTCTGTTCAGAAACCAAAACATCCATACTTTAAAACTTACCCCCTGAGCATAAAAGTTGGCCTCCAGGATGTCAAGACGCAAAGTTGTTGTCATAAATTCAATTTCTGGTACCAGGAAACCACCCCTTGCACTGCTGGAGATGGGCAGTGTTGTATTCCAGATAACAAGACATTCAGGACGAAGAGTCTCTGAAAACCTTGAAAACAGCTTCACTAAATTGTCCTTGTAATCAGTTATGGCATCTCTGCCATATCTAATGAATGAGAGAGAGAGCTGGGTTAAAAGTATTTACCTGCAAGAGTTATCGTATTTTTCAGTATACTTTTATACCACGTAGGTTAATCAAATTTTTCCAACTGCTAAGTAGAATCGTGCCACAAGGGATAAGGCTTACATTTACCAAATTGGGTATATTTTTGTACAATATTATTCAGTCCAAGGCGTTCTTCTAAATGAACACTTATGCATCACAACACATTACTCAATTATTTCCCTTCTTTAGATCATTTGTTTAAACTTCTGGCAAAAATCTTACATTCCATCAATTCTGTTTCATTTTGAATTATTTAAATATAATATAATAATAAAAAATGACTACCTGGTTATATCCCATAGACAGGAATTAATGATGACCAGATCTGGGAAAGGTTCTTTCTGTAGATCACTAAGAATGCTCTCAATGTAGGTGTTGTAGCAACGAGTCACAAAGTAAAAGCGTACAAGATGTGCATTTGTTCTATACTGACGAACCTCTCTATAGCTGATACCATTTGACATTTCACCTCTGCATCCCCCTTCAACCAGTTCATCACCATTTATGGAAATTTCTCCCTAGTTGATTAAATAATCAAAAATATTAACTGTTTTAACTTTTACGTTGATTCATTTTATTTTTTTACCAAAATGTAGCTTTACATGGTCATACTTGCCAGTGATGGATTTTTTATTGAAAAGGTAAAAAACAACAGAAAAAGCTTTTTTTTGTTATGCAAACAAAATGCCTCAAGGAATTGGAATATTTTCAATCCACTTCAATAATCGAATTTTAAATTATATTGTAAAGTGTATTTTGTTGAAAAGAACACAAAATGATCTGCTTGTTGACAATTTTAAATAATCTAATAACAAACATTCGGTCTGCCTTTTGGGAAGCAAATTGTTTTTAGTTTAGAGCCTTTTATTTATTTACCATGAACACAATCCTTGTGCTTTTCTTGTCTGATTGTTTTAACTTATTTTGGACCATTTAAAAACCACTTCAGAAACTTCAACAATTCTTATCATTAAAAGCTCTGCCCACCTGTTGGAAAAACAATTGTATCTACCAACCTTAATGACAAGTTTTACTTTTAAAAGTCTCATATTTCACAGCATCAGGTGTCCAAAATAAGGTGGATAAAATCCCTTTATCCACCACTATATACCATACTTTTATAATATCTTTGTCTTTATCATCAGAGCTAAGGAGTGGGGTCCAAAAAAATTCATCAGACTTAGCCTCCAAATCTGATACCGGTAATTAGAACCAACTTGAGTCACATCAAGTTTTCTTTCGATATAATAAATAAATAACTGACTGACATTCCCAAGTCTGATTTCTGACAAGATTTCCTATGTGATTCTTGGAAACTTTTGAGTTCAGTAAAAAAAAATCAAAAAGGGGGTACCATTTATTTATGCTTTTCACCATCATTTAAAAAGGTACAAAAACTCAAACAAAAGATCTACTCTTCTAATCACGAAAATATTTATATTTTAACTATTTTCATTCCACTGCTCTCCATTCCCAACAAATATTGGTGAGAAGGTCCTATGTTAATATTTTAGACTAATTGCCACAGATCTCTAAATTAACAAAGCATTAATACTGTAAGTGAACTAATTTTTAAAGTAATTAACAAAATTAAAGTTTACCTTACTCCTCAGCTCACGGTCAGTCATATATCTTTCTCCCTGTAGTAGTAGCACCATGTCTTTATAAATTGATCTCTGAACTTGAAAATTAAAATAATTATTTCAGGCAGAATAAATTAATTTGGTTAAAATATGTTATTCATCTATAAAATTAATATATGTCTTCATTAGGTATGGTTTTTTTTCTTTATAACATATAATTTTAATCAATAGTTAGATTTAGTGAAATTAAATAAATTCATGACACATTTTAATTTTGTCTAATGTTAAACAGACTACACCTATTATACTCATATCACTTTTGTATGGCATGGACATATATTTGACTTTAAAATCACTAATCATACACTTACTTGAGTCACCAATAATTACTACAAATTTGTCACGTATAATTCTGATCATATCAGAACTCTTAAAAATATCCATATCCATAATCTTCTCAGTCTGAGAGCTCCACGGCCTAGTCAAACAATATTACAAGAATGGAATGCCAAATGTAAGCCTTTTGTTCTCAGCAACTGTAAAATAATGTTAGGCCAATGTAACCACTGTTTAAAGTGAAAGCAGAAGACTGTAAACAATTCATAAAACGCCTCAAGATAAAAGTAAAAGGGGCAAATGTCCTTATTGACTGACATATTTTATAGCTAAAAAGGGGGGGGGGGGGTTGTTTTGTTTCGTTAACAGACTGCCTCAAGCCACTCACTCAAGGGAAATCTTTTATAACAATAATATATAACAGGAAATATGTTAGCTCTTTTCTAGCCCCTGTAACTTATCACAAAAATATATAATTCATTTCATAGACAAGGTGACTGGATTTCAGTTATGGTAAGAAATTGTTTCAGAATCATCCAAACTATACTATGAATGTGATCTGATGTGTAATTTCTTTTTAATGCAGTGGTAGGTGGAAGATTTTATCTCATCCCCACATTAGACTATTCATTAGCCTTACTGTTCTAACAGTTATGTTGCCCCACTCTTCATAACTATATTGACCCACTCTTCCACAGGTATGTTGCGATACTCTTTTTTACCTGCTATATTGCCCCACTCTTCTACCAGCTATTGTGCCCCACTCTTCTATCAGCTCTTTTGCCCTTCTCTTTTACAACTATGTTGCCAAACTCTTTCACAGCTATGATATGCACACCTTTCTACAGCTATGTTGCCTCACTCTTCTACCAGGTCTGTTGTCCCACTTTTCTATAGTTATGTTGTTGGTACATACATTTCTATTGTCTAGTGAATAAGATGGATTAGTGAAAAAAGTAACCACATTTCTTTAAACACTTAGCACCACCCTATATCACCCCCTCCTCCATTTTTAATAATGCCGGAGCTTAGAGTGGACTGACAAAAATTTGTCTGGAGCAAAGCTCTGCCAAAAAAAGCCAGCTCTTTATCCCTGTGCTTAGCAGTGTGGGTAACATTATAGGCCCTCCTATTATCAAAAAAAGATAGAAAAACATTTCCTTTACATAATCATTAAAATTAAATGTTAATTTTTTTTCATAAATAACAATAAGTTTTGTGCTTTGGCAAATTAAATTCGAAGTCAATTTTATACTTCTTTAACTACTGCTCCCACTTATATTTGTCCACGGTACACAGATACTCATGAGGCCTGCTTATACTTTTACTATACATAAAACTATCTTAAAATTAAACATAACATATTGAATAGGATTATTTTCCTAATCTTACTTATATCCTAATAACTAAGTTAATAGATCTATAGACCAAGGGTCGAATGGTGAAAAAAATGAATGGCCGATCCATCTGCCTGATAATTCAAGCCTTGAGATTGGCTGGCTGGTCTTCGTACGAGCTAATCAGATACCGGTAGTTGCTTACATTTCCTGCACGTCCTTGGATTTCAATAGAAGCCTCCGTTGATTGCTTATTAGCTTTTGTTGTGTTCATGAATTTTTTCTTGAGTTGCAAGTAATATCTCAAAATTCCAAAATGTCTGACAGTGACAATGATAATACTACAATGATATTGATAATGTTATGAACCCTTGGTTTAGTACTAGGGGTCCTGAACTGATTGGAGATGATCCCTATGAATGTTTAAAAGATATAGGACCTATAAGCATAAGCAACTTAATTGAGTAGTCTCTATAAGGTCATAAAGGGTGCCTGTTACAGTGTCTGTAGCTACTGAAAAATAGCCATGGATAGGAAAGGTTAAAGAATTAGAAGTAGAACCATGTGCCTGAGGTGTCTGAAGACGAAAGGAAAGCTCATTTACATAATAAATTGTTGAGATTTCAGTTTGATTCAGAAAGATTGTATTAGTCTAGTTCAGGGGTCACCAAAATTTTTTCATTACGACGGGCCGGATAAGGGGGAAAATGACAAGTGCAGGCTTGATAATCATTCTGTACAATACTTTCAGGCCAGAATGAGAGTATTGGGGAAAAAGACAAAAGACTAAGTTTAGTTTCCATGTTAATCGTGGGTGAGTGGTGTGCAATGCAAAAAAAAAAACAAAGACAACCAACATATTTATTTACTTTAAAATTTAGCAAAGAAGGCAACGTTAGCAAAAAGATAGTTACATCAGGCCTAGTGCGCACATATTCAAACCTCACAAACTTGGCAGCAAAACCGGTTAGCGAGGTTAATGAAATTGACATCTGGCTTTCAAGATATCATCAAGGTTTGCTTTGGAATGGCTGCATCCAATCAAAAGAATTGATTTCAAATGTTCATCAATCGCTCTCGTTCGATGTGTTGACTTCAAATACTTTATTTTTGAAAAAGGCTCCGTCCCGAATGGGTTAAGAAGGTCTTTAATCTTTAGTAGTTCACGTAATTCACGTGTTGCCGTTGTTATAATTGTTCGACACCATACAATATTATTTATTATTTTATATAAAAATAAAAGTACGCGAGAGACATTAAATCATTTAAAAAAAACGTACTCAGGCATACCCAATTTTTCTCCGAGTTGTCAGTGCACTGAGCACTGTATATTTATAATTAATAAGGCGCGAATAAGTTTCTTCCATTCGCGTTTACCGCACCTGCACTACCAGTAAATAAATATTCAATTGACTTCCGGCTTTTTGAAGTCAGCCTCGAGAATTTTTACAATTCCAATTTTTTAAATTATAATAATTGCACATACTCTAAATATATATTCAATTTCAATAATAATTATAATTATTTATTAAAGTAAAAGATAACAAAAATATAATATAAATAAAATAACTTTTATCGAAGTGGCTTTTCGGACCCTGGTATCAGACGTGACAGGTTGGGATTAAATATTGTAATTGTAGGGTTTGTAACAAAATTTGGTATCAAATGAAAGATAATTGAATGGACTGGCATCCGTCCGTCACAAGGTGACGGTGGTGTGGAATTCAGAGGACGAAATCCACGAGGCCTGGGATTATTCCTCTAGGATTATAAGCTGGTTCCCAATCCAACAGCAAATCGCCTCTCTCCACGCCGCTGGATAACTCAAGTGAACATCATGTAGATGATACACCGTGGATCAGAGGCGTAGCGTAGGGAGGCAGGGAGGTACATATGTACCCGGGCGCTAGCTAGTTAGGGGCGCCAAAATGTGCTTTGGTATTATTTTATTGATGAAAATAATGGGTTTAAGAGTTGAAAAAAGGAAAAGAGGGCGCTTTAAAATGAATCTTGGGCACGAATCTTGTCCCCGGGCGCCAAACACTCTAGACTCTAGCTACGCCTCTGCATTGGATTCAGTGGCGTCGCAGGAGTTGTCGGAATATATCATTGTATCTATGTTATCCTCCTTCGGGACTCCATCTCCGGGTTTGAATTCAGAGTTTCCTTCTTTTAGATGAGTTGCCATCCAAGGTTAACGCGTGCCATCCACCCGGGATGCTGGTGGTGTTTTTGCTTGTTGGGCTTTGGAGGGGAATTTAACTCCAGACCATCAACTTGAGATTTGCTCAGTTTAGACCACTCAGACTATATGTTGGTAAACTTACTTTTTCAGTTTAACTAAAATAAACTATCACAAATGACATCCGAATAGCATTTAGTCTAAAGGGACCCGTGTCCGAATAGCGGCAGTGCTTATCTTTCATTTGAAACCAAATTTTGTCTTACAAACACTACAATAATATTTTAAATATTTTTTTCTAATAAACCCAACCTCTCACTATTGAAACCCGGGTCCGAATAGCCGCAGCCTAACTTTATAACGATCAGTGTCATGATGATGTAGAGAAAGAAATAATTATCTGTTACCTTTCTTCTTGTTTTTCTCCTTCCACTCACTCAGTCACTGGCCCTGGCCCTGGAGACCAATCCAGGGAACACACAGTAGCAAATGCGATGAACTGTCACAATTACTATTACAGTCCAGATCACGACTGTTGCTCCGCCCCTTAACAGTAGATACAGCCCCTTCACTGTAGATACAGCCAGTGGTGGACAGGAGTGTCCAGGTGGCCGGAATGGTTGGGGAAGGGGAGAGTAAATAGACTTAATACGCAGTTGCTGGTTATTACAGGCAGCCCACCGTAGCTCAATAATTCTTGAATGAACACTGAATAATGAGTGAATAGAAATTGCACGCCAAGTAGAACTTTTTTATTTCTAATCGATCTCTTTAAAATGCCGTAGTCACTTTTTTAAAGTGTTGCGGAAAATAATGTATTCTTTTTTTTTTTTTCTTTGCACCTAATTCATTAATTTTAATACCAGTATATTAAACACGACTTCACGCCCCCCCCCCCCCCCTCCCGAAACAAGTTTTATTTGAACTTGGTATCTTTAATCTTGGAAAGTCTTTGGATAGTCGATCAGAATCTTTCTAATGATAAAATGTCAATCGAAGGATCGGGTCCCTACTTATACTTGTAACTGAAAGGCTGTGCAGTATGTAGGGCACGTTTGTTTTTGGGGGGGTCCTAGAGGGGTCACTGGATTGGGGGAATTCTGCTTTATCTTGTTTTCTTTGGGCTTCCGTTTGCCTGCTGAACTGTCGCCTGAAATCTTCCTTCCATCTCTTTCACCAAATGTGGCCACACGGGATTTTTTTTTTTTAATTACGCTACTCCCCCCCCCCCTTTTTTTCCCCAAACTTCAGGTATAAAAGACCCCCCCCCCCCACCTTCACTGTCACACACACGCACACACACCACCCATTTAAAAAATAACACTGGACACTTGTCCGTAACTTGAGCCGAGATAATGCTTAATTAGAGCAACACGCACCGGAAATGAACCATACCGTAGTCACTGTCTCACTGTTTTTTTTAGAAAAAGGCAAACGGACAGCGGGTTAATAGGTTTGATTGACCCCGTACGTTGATAGTGATAGTGCATCCTTAGCGCTTGGGCCTAGAGTCGTAATGTCACCTCCTGGGCCTCACCTTTGACATATTTTTTTTTCTTCAAAAAGTAATTTTACTACATCATCAGCATGAAACAGATTTTATTTCTGAAAACCTATTACAAACACTTGCAGTTTTAATGTAAGGTTTTAAGCTTGAAACATTTTTTTTGCTCAAATAAAATCTATTACTTAATATTAGTAAAAATTGAGAAGATTCGCAAAGTTAAATATACCGGTATTGGTAAATAATAGTACAGGTAATAGTTCTTACAATTATTTTTTTTTTAAACTTATCTACAGGTGACTGCAATGTAATAGCACCCACTATCGCAGAACCGGGCACGCGAGACTGTGGCAAGTCGTTGTTTGATATCGCACGGTGTAACAAGTTTTTTTATACCAAGATGTTTATGACAAGTTTGTACCGAGATGGCGGGAAAAACAAAACAGAGAGAGAACAAAAGGAAGGAATATGGATTCCAACAAAGATTAATTGTAGGAAATAGTTCTTTCTCTGGAAAATATACTTAAGACTCTGGCCAGGATCGGAATTTTTGATTCAGATACGTATTTTTCCTTTCAACATTTTGCTAACCAGTGGCGTAGCGAGCTTAACTCGCGCCCGGGGCACAATACCTTTTTAACTCCCCCCCCCCCCAATTCGAAAACCATACAATATTATATGTAAACTATACCATTTGGCGCCCCTTTTTGCGTAGCGCCCGGGGCATGATGCCCCCTTTCACCTCCCTCGCTACGCCACTGTTGCTAACAAAATCTCCATTATCATCATATAAAGGGTAACTTCCCGCTACGACAAGATGGCGGTATAATAACAACAAAGTACAAAAATGAAAGGAATTCTTAATTATTTTTTTAATTAGTTATAACAGATAGCCATTTCAGTGGAAAATATACTTAATACTGGCCGCAATTTGCGTTTCCAGATACGTATTTTCCCTTTTTACAATGGGGTGTACGGGAAGAGGTAGTACCCTTGATGGGGGAAAACGTTGTGCTCCTAGGAGCAGTTCGTCTGCCTTGGTCCTCTCCTGTCACTAAACTGTCACCTTAGCATCCCAGCAGCTGTTAGCATGCAACGGCGGCCATACCCTGGGCAACGGCTTCCTCCAGCTGTCTAAACCGGGTGAGGGTAGCTGATGGGCCTCAAACCCTCGGAGATTTAGGACTGCCTACCTACTGCATGCAAAGCCTGGACGCAGTGCCGTCTTAAGGAATGGGCCCAGTAGACACTGGCCCAGGGCCCCGCGCTTGAAGGGGGCCTCACGTTTCCAGAAAACTTATTCTTATAACTTATAGAGGCATGATGCTTTACATATTATTAATGAATATTGAATGATTTTGACATTTTAATTGGATTTAAAATTCCCAATTTACCAATGTTACCCACCATATATATCAGCAAATTCCAAAATTAATATTATAAATGCGAAGCAACGTTGGACAATTTTAAATCTTTTAAAGGGGAATAACTCTCGTCAACAAGTTTCACTTTTCCCAGATATGAATCGAAAAAAAATAAGGTAATAATTTAAGTTTACAACAGTGGTTCTTAACCTTGTTGGAGGTACTGAACTCCACCAGTTTCATATGCGCATTCACCGAACCCTTCTTAATAGGAAAAATAAAATATAAATCCGATCGCGAATCATATGAGTCGGGTGTGTGTCTCGTATGAGTCGGGTGTGTGTCTCATATGAGTCGGATGTGTGTCTCATATGAGTCGGGTGTGTGTCTCATATGAGTCGGGTGTGTGTCTCATATGAGTCGGGTGTGTGTCTCATATGAGTCGGATGTGTGTCTCATATGAGTCGGGTGTGTGTCTCATATGAGTCGGGTGTGTGTCTCATATGAGTCGGGTGTGTGTCTCATATGAGTCGGTGTGTGTCTTGACCTCTGCCGAACCCCTGAGACTGACTCACCGAACCCCTGGGGTTCGATCGAACCCAGGCTAAGAACCACTGGTTTACAATCGTGTTAGACCAGCGATTCACAACCTGTGAGTCGCGACCCCTTTGGGGGTCGAACGAATAATTCACAGGGGTCGCCTAAGACCATCGGAAAGCACATATACTCTACAGTTATGTAGTAGCAACGAAAATAATTGTGTGGTTGGGGTTTGCCACAAGATGGGGAACTCTTATTAGGGTCGCGGCATTAGGAAGGTTGAGGACCACTGTGTTAGACAAAGATGGTGGCCACGGGCGGTAATAACCTAGCTACGCCACTGCTCAGTAGTGAAATAAGTGGAGAAAAGTCTATTCTAGCACCAGTTAAAGTACGACTGACGTTAATTAGCAATAAGGATTTTGTAGGTCACCGATGAATAATTCTTTTTAAAAGTTAATTTGTCATTAAAATAACAAACAAATAACTTCATAACAAATAACAGTCATAGTAGGTCTGAGCTGAACGCAGAAATATATTGTTATTTAGTTAGGCCTATAATTATAATTTGTACTCGCTGTTAAAATCTCAAAGTCATGTACAAAACAAGTAAGGTCATGCAGTCAAAAAATGCTGACATACATGTAGCCATAACACTTCTTGAGTCTCTGAAATCTTATCTTCAAGAAATTAATAATAAAATAATTCTCTACAAAAAATTACGAAACGGTTTTGTTTATTTATATTAAATAGGTCTAATGTATTCTATTTATGTGTCAATAATGATAATTTATCATCCTCAGTGATTATTTATAGTTTATTTCTGATAATGTTTTAAAAGTATTATTGATTTTGAATGATTTAGTTTTTTGTATCAATAAATTGAATTCATCGAAGTTTAACTTAATTGAATGTTTATTTTTATTTTACATTTTATTTCCCTTGGTGAGTTAGTGGGAAGCAGGAACTGTTTGCCCTCCCCCCTTTACTGTTTGAGCATGGGGCGAGTGCCCCCCCCCTTCCGCTTACGACCCCCTTCTCACTGTCCAGGTGTGTTGTGTTGCTAGGGGCCCCCAGTGCATTGATGTGCCCAGGGCCTCCTATGTTGTTAAGACGGCCCTGCCTGGACGTCATCGGATCCTGCGGATGAGGCCATTTGGGTTCAATGGAGGCAAAGGCGATTACAGCAACGCACCGTGGAGTGTGTAGATCAGCGATTCTCAACCTGTGGGTCGCGACCCCTTAGGGGGGTCGCACGACCCTTTCCCAGGGGTCACCTAAGACTATCTGAAAATTGAAACACATATGCTCTACTGTTATGAAGTAGCAAAGAAAATATTTATTGTGGCTGGGGGTCGCCACAACGTGAGGAACCGTATAAAAGGTTCGCGGCATTAGGAAGTTGAGAATCACTGGTGTAGAGTAAGATGGGGCACGTAGAACATCTTGGTCTTCCACTGCAACTGTACCCATCTCCTGTCGTCTTGACCTAGTCTTGCCACTGGACACGGTAGGTCCGGACTAGAGAGTGATGTTGACGCTGCGCAACTCTTCCTCACTTTAAACAAAATCACCCGCGCAAGTCATCAGTCATCTATCACCCATCATTCCAAATCATGTGGCGACGGACATGCTCTCCTAAATGCACGAGGAATGCGTGCCCAAACATTGCCTGCTCCTTCACACCCTGGCCGGCTAAACACGGTCGGCGGGGACCCAATTTTCGCGGTCGAAAATCAAAGATAAACTCTATTTCACTTAAAATTGCCACGTGGAACATCCGAACACTGCTTGACAGGGACTCTACAAACAGACCTCAACGACGCACGGCGCTCATTGCCCATGAACTTGCCAGATATGCCGGCTATTCTTTCTTCTGGAGCGGACGCGACCCTGACGCAAGGCGAGAAGCTGGAGTAGGCTCTGATATCAATACCTCTCTTGCGAGCAATCTCTCCAGCTCACCAAAAGGTACCAATGACCGTCTCATGACGTTGAAACTCCCCCCTCTGCCATGGAAAGAAGGCTGCCACTTTAGTCAGTTCCTATGCACCCACCATGACAAACACAGACGAGACAAAAGATACGTTTTGTGAAGACCTGAACACTGTCATCTCCTCCACACCGACTGCTGACAAAGTCATAATTCTTGGAGATTTCAATGCACGCGACCTTTTTATACAGTTCCTCATTGCGGTTTCCGAAAAGAACGAGGAACTATCGATATGGTGTTTGCTGCCAGGCTGCTCCAAGAGAAATATCAGGAGCAAAATACGGACCTAAATTCCACATTTATCGATCTGAATAGGGCTTTTGACAGGGTCAATAGAGGTGGCCTGTGGAAAATCATGAAGAAGTACGGATGCCCAGGCTAATTCACCAACATCATCCGTCAGCTGCATGATGGCCCGAGTGCAGGACAACGGTCAGTCATCTCAAGCATTCCCTGTCACAAACGGTGTGAAGCAGGGCTGTGTCCTGGCTCCCACGCTCTTCAGTATTATGTATTCTGCAATGCTGTCTGATGCGTTCAAGGACTCCACCACGGGCTTGCTAATCCGTTTCCGCACCGATGGTTCAGTACTCAACCTTAGGAGGCTTCAAGCTAAAACAAAGGTCAAACATAGCACTACCAACGAGCTTCTGTTTGTGGACGATTGTGCCCTCAATGCTGATTCTGAAACCGCCATGCAACACAGCGTTGATATCTTCTCTGAAGCCTGCAACAACGTTGGCCTAATAATCAACACTAAAAAGACTGAAGCGTTGTATCAGCCAGCTCCCAGTAGGCCCATCATCAGCGGACAGCGTCTTAACGCGGTCGATAAATGTCCTTACTTGGGCAGCAGCCTCTCCAGATCTGTCGTCATGGATGATGAACTGAATGCCTGACTCGCAAAAGCTAGTCCCATATTTGGGAGGCTCCGCAGCATTGTTTGGGACAGGAGAGGTATCAGACGAGAAACGAAGATCAAGGTCTATAACACAGCAGTCCTCTCGTCATTGCACTCCGTCACTACGGTGGTGAAACGTGGACAGTCTACCAGCGTCAAGCCAAGAAACTGAACCATTTTCACACAACCAGCCTCAGGAAACTCCTCGGCATCAGGTGGCAAGACAAAGTTCCTGACACAGAGGTTCTCGCTTATAGAGCGAACCTACCTATAGTATCTTCACCACCCTGATGCAGTATCAACTCCGTTGGATGGGACACGTTGCCCGTATGGAAAACCACCGACTCCCTAACCAAATATTATATGGATAACTCACGAAAGGCAAGCTCTCCCAAGGAGGTTAAAAAAAAACAACGTTACAATGCCTCACTGAAAGTGACACTAAAGGCCTTCAGCATCGACCTTACTAAGGTGGAGATCAGCTGTCAAGAAGGGGGCTAAATCTTATAAAGCCAGTAGGATAGCCACAACTGAGACACGCAGGCAAGCCCGAAAGAGCAATATTAAATCACGGACTGCAGCCACTATCCCCTGCCCGCGGTGCGTATCGGATTAGCAAGCCACCTACAAACTCACCGTAACCCACCCTCCCCCTTAACCGGATGACTGGATGGTCCTATTCGATGTTGACGGACGAACCACAACAACGTTTTTATCCCGAAATAAGGAAAGTAAAAGTGACTTGAAATTGACTTGCCGGTATCTATCTACATTTAGACCAGGGATACCAGCAAATAAACGTGAATACACGCTCGTAACCTCCAGGGGTCACGTGATCTACTCTGACATTTACCCCTAAAGTCGTAAACACGGTTGGTCCTCTGTGGTCCGTGACACGTCGCTGGGACAATCGCTGCGGACAATTAGCAAGGGGTGACAATCCTCATCCGTGGATCTCCCCCCCCCCCCCCCCCCCTTTTGAAACGTGATGCGGGTCTCGTCGATTCCTCGCGCCACGAGGAAAGATAATTCACTCGGTGATTTATTGACTGACAAGTGACCACCCCTTCCACATCCTCCATTGAATAATGCTATTAATACTTCCATTATTCAGTTCAGGGGAATTACGGTTGTTGTTTTTGTTAAATATATGGCGTCTTGATTTTTATCTTAACGATTGTAGGTAGTTGTTTTTTTTAAGAGGATGAAAAGTTGCAGGAAAAAAGTCATAGAAAATAAGTCAATTGAAAAAAAAAGAGGGAAAAAAAGTCACACCATTAAAGTCTCAGGTAAAAAAAAAAGTCACAACTAATGTTATGTATAATTACAATAAAGTCTTAGGTCTTAAGGGAAAAAAAAGGAGGGGGGTAGTGTGTATGCATTGATTATCAATTAATTGTACGTGAATCGTGAAGCAGGAAATGGCGCGGAGGTCAACTGCCCGCTCAAGATGTGTAAGGTGCAAATCCAGAGGAGAAAGAATACCCAGAGGTTTAACTATGTTAAAGTTATTTGGTTTTCACTTGCCTGTAGTTGCTTCATCCCACCCCCACACACACTTCTTTGGCCTAGCCCTAGTAATAGTTAACTAGCTAATAGGACTAAGTCTGGTACTGACATGAATACCCGGAATACCGGGTTGTAACACAGTATGCAAATACCCGGACCCATCAAAAAATGGAACAGGGTCCATGTGTTTACAAAAAAAAAAAAGTTATCTTCCAATTTATTATAGTGTGTACCACCCAGTGGAGAGCAAAGTTCTGAAAATAATAATAGTGCACTTCTTAATGAGAATTGTGTGTAATTATTTGTCTTGGCCTTGGCATGATGCATGTCTTTGTTCATGACCATGCATGACACTTTCTATATTTCACATGCCGACTGGCTGTTGAGTCTGAGAATGAGGTGGGAATCGAACCCACTTTTAAAAGTTCCGCTTGGTTATGGTTCGGTCGTCAAAAGGGTTCGGTTCGGTTTGGGTTCGGTCGTCAGCAGGGTTCGGTTCGGTTTGGGTTCGGTCGTCAACAGGGTTTGGTTCGGTTTGGGCTCGGTCGTCAGCAGGGTTCGGTTCGGTTTGGGTTCGGTCGTCAGTAGGGTTCGGTTTGGGCTCGGTCGTCAGCAGGGTTCGGTTCGGTTTGGGTTCGGTCGTCAGCAGGGTTAGGTTTGGGTTCAGTCGTCAGTAGATTTCTGTTCGGTTTGGGTTCGATCGTCAGCAGGGTTCGGTTCGGTTTGGGTTCGATCGTCAGCAGGGTTCGGTTCGGGTTCGATCGTCAGCAGCGTTCGGTTCGGTTTGGGTTCGATCGTCAGCAGGGTTCGGTTCGGGCTCGGTAACAACTAAAGCTTGTGCTCGGCAACCACTGCAGTTGGGCGCGTTCGCTAATTTGATGTTACTCTGGTTTTAATTTAAATAAAGCAGATGTATATTAAAGTTATTATAAACATACGGATTTTAAATAGAAATCACCAAAACATAAATAATATTTTTTTAAGCTATCCATCACAATGCACCGGGTTTTATATAAATATAACTATAAACAAACGTGTTTCTAAAATTTAATGAAAATACGACAACATAAACTTGTATTGTGTTTTATGTTTATGCTGATGGAGAGGACCATTAGAAATAGTTTATTATTGTCACACAATCCTTTCAACGGCACACACTTGAACAAACACTCTCCGTTATTATCATGTATTTCCTCACTTTTGATATTCTGCGGCGCGTTTGGGGGGGGGGGGGGGGGGTTTGTTGTTTACCTTGAAGGCAGTGGCGTAGCGTTTGATTAAGACTATTAAGAGTGTATTATTAAGAATTAAGGTATTTGTGACTTCAACTTTGATGCTTTTTGATCTCTGCTGGTTCTATTAGTTCTATACATGCACTTTTTAAATGATTCCCATTGGCTGGAACACATAATATAAAACGGGAAGATGCCTTTTTCCGAAGTGGCTATAGGTACACGGGTACCAGAATTTAGAGGTTGGTATTAAAAAAACGATTTAAAATATTATTGTTGGGTTTGTAAGACAAAAGAGGTATCAAATGAAAGATAATTGAAAAAGACGAAAAATGGTATCCGAATAGCATTAGTCAACATGGACCTGGACACGCAGCGCCGCCATTCGCACCCGGGTACCATTAGACTCAATGCTATTCGGATGTCATTTGTGGTAGTTTATTTTAGTAAAAATGAGAATTAAGTTTACAAACGTATAGTACATTCAATTATATTTCATTTGATACCTCATTTGGTCTTACAAACTTAATAATATTTTAAATCGCTTTTTAATCCCAACCTCTCACTTCTGGTACCCGGGTACCAATAGATGCAGCCTTTTTTTATATTGGGGGGGGGGGGGGGGTTGTACCACCCGGACCCACCCATATCCGGAAATTTGAAAGAAATTTCGTCAAATTTCATTTTGAACGCATTATTTTGTTTTACTATTTAGTATTGCGCGTTCAAAAATAAATTTGACGAAACTTTTAAAGTGTGAACTAAAAAAAAGGATTCGATCAAAAATTTTCCGTCGACGAAATTTCTTTCTAACGAATTTCCGGTAACCGGACCCACCGGGTATCGTCTCAAAGTTCCTAAACCCGGAATGGGTGTAAAAAGGCTGCAACCAACTCAGTCCTACTAGCTAATAAAATAATAACATGCTTTATTTTAAGACGTAAGTCGGGCACGATTATAAAAACACGGTTGCACTATATGGTGAACCACAATTTATATAAGTATAAGTTTTGCGCTCTTCACATATCTCAAATTCAAGTTTAAAATACATCACGAAATATTTGCAAGCCGATGTTTCTAACAACTTCTCAGGCATTTTAAGAAATTTCAAATTATTTTGTACTTTTGAGTGCCATTAAACATGTCTTAAAAATTTAATAAGTTAAATTAAATTAATGAGATCGGGAATTGTTTGGACCATACCATGCTAGTATTAGTACTAGTAGTGACTAGTAGTAGCACTTTAAAAAATAGGCCATGCTCTGCTGGGCGGAACACTTACAAAGGAGGCCAAAAGATAGAGGAATGGAGAAGGAACGTCACCAAAACTCCAGAGGAAAACGTCTGAAAGTCAAATGCAGACCTAGGCTTAGATAGACGATATGGAAACGGAACCTCATCAGCTGGGAATCCAAGCATGGAAAAGAAAGGCATCAGTTAGGGCTGAGTGGAAATGAAGTGGCGAGGCATGCCGAAAGCCATGCACAGGCTGTAGCACCACAGGGATGGATAGATTTACAAATTCAGTTTCGACATATAAATCAGTATGTGTGAAATGTCTCCGGAGAAAACGTCCACGCCTTGTCCAAATCATGTCCGACATTACTCCAAGAGAAAAGGGGGGGGGGGGGGGGGGGGGGGGGGTTTCAACAAACTTTTTTCACGGCGGGCCGGATAATCATTCTGTGCAATACTTGCAAGCCAGATCGAAAGCTCTGGGGGGGGGGGGGGGGGGGGGAGACGAAAAACTAATTTTAGTATTTTAATCATTGAGTGGCGAGCATTGACCAAAAAAAGCAAAGACAACCAACAGATTTATTTACTAAAAAATGTTAGCAAAGAAGGCGACGTTAAGAAAAAGACATCAGACCCGCAGTGCGCACGTATTCGTCTAATCTCACAAAAAAATTCGGACATCAATGCGCCGTGAGCATGCTAAAGTAGCATGGACACAAGTGCTATAAAAGTTATTAAAAGTACTCAATCATCAGAAAAGGTTAGTGAGATTTATGAAACCCGACGTTTGTTTTTCAAGATACCGGTATTATGATTTATCATCAATGTTTGGTTTGGAATCGATTCATCCGATCAAGAGAATTTTTTTTCAAATGTTCACTTCACTTTTGAAAATGTTTGATCTCAGACATAATTGGTAGTTATCATACTTTTTAAGATTAATTCTTATTGAAATTGAAATACATTTTGTTTTATGCTCACATGTCTTCGAGTTTGAACCACGAAAAATTTGAACAGTAACTTTATTTTTACCAGTGACAGACTATAATCTGTACGTCCACTCAGTGTAAATTAATATCTATAGCAAATACACGTCTGCAAAACAAAGTGACTGCAGATTTGAATCTAAACGTCGATCATATACTTTTAGTACCGTAGTTAACTTTTTTGACGCCACTTTAACTGGAACCTACTAGGCACTGCGATGCGAGTAGTTCATATAGTATAATATAGTATTCATATACCGGTAGTCATATAATATATATGGTGTATATAGTTAATATTATGATTGCAATATATTAACATACATGTATAATGATTAATATAATTAGAATACAATTTTATTTATTTACTATTATTATTACTTAACTCTATTAATTGTACGATTTTGAGACGATATTGTAGGATTTTAGATGTTCGAGGGTAAACAGGTCTGTAATAGACAAGAAACTCTATATAAAATAATTTAAACGGTAAATTAAGGCACAGCAGCCAGGAGGTATCCGCACGTGTAAAGGTCTCCTTCTCCTAGTATTTAAATATAATATTTAAATTGTATCACGTCTCGTGTTCCCCATTCGTCTAATCCAGCGAATTCAAGTGCCGTCGGCGGGACAGATGAACTGGCCTCTCGGGCCGTAGTTTGGTGACCCCTGCACTGAGGTACCGGTACTCAGCTACCGTACTGTTCATATATAAATAATTTATACCACCCGCATTTAGTTTTATCAGAAAACATTGGGAAACAATCAGAGTAATGTAGACTACGACACCATAACTAATAACATTGTTAAACAATAGAAACTTTGCTAAATCGTTGGCGTTGAGCCGAGTGAAAAGGGAACCTTAAACTTAAACTTTAAACTTAAGGCTACTAACTTCCCCTCCCACAACACCCCCCCCCCTCTCCCCACCTTAAGCTGTTGTGACCGTGATGTGATGAAAGTGGACGACGTGGAAACGAGGCTTTAACATCTGCGACGGATCAAAAGACTATGATAAGGACGCCGCTGGCCTTGGACTTGAACACGTGTAAAAGTCGTGTTCAAAACTTCATCAATGGCTGACGCAAGCCGCGCGGTCTACTAGAAGGAACTAGAAAAGAAAACTCGTGGGTACCGGTGCAGTGTTTAGGTGTATTTAATACAAATTCAAGGCAATATATATCAGGTATATTTTTTTTTTTAAAAATACACTCGCTAGCCCTTAGTAAGAAAAATAAATAAAATAATTACCGGTAGCGTACTCTTAAAGTTGAAGTCAATATTGTTGTTTTTAAAATGATGACCAGCGGCTAGTTTTTTGTTGTTTTTTTTCAATTGACAAATGCTGTACCGGTAACCTGTACCGGGCACTTTAAAATGTGTTACTAGTAATTACTAGTGTTATTATATCGGTACGGTTCGTTAAAAAAGGTTCTAATTTTAAAAACAATTGCTTTCTCTTAGTGTGAAAATTATTTACTGGTACTGGTACTGGTATATTTCTTTAAGTTGTTTTACTTATACTGGGATATCATATGGACTCAATAATTTTTTTTTTATTAATTACCCCCCCCCTTTTTTTTTTTAAATCTGTTCTGCTTTCAGACCACGACAAAGGTCCATAAAACCAGTGCCGGTATTGTCCTGGTAAAGTCAGTTGCGAATGGTCACCTCATCCATATGGAGATCTCTGAAGTATTTTACTTTTACTGTGCTCTGTTTCTTGTACTTCCATTTGTCCTGTCTACTGAACAGTCTAAGAACGTCTCAAGTCTAAGCCGAATCGTTTACATTTTTTGTATTTAGCTGTCTTTTGATTCAAGCTTCCCACATTGCGCATACCGGAACCTGTACCTTTTTCTATTCCGTTCACACAGCTTGAACTTGAACGCGGTCCTTTTATTAGTATCCATAGGGATATCTCTGTGTTTTAATGATGAGCTCTCTCACTAAAGGGGGGGGGGGGCTGGGGTTGAGCGACATTTTCTTGTGATCAGGTGGGGAAAGTGTACGAATTTTTTTTTTTAGAAATACTGGAAGTACCGGTACCAACCAATTCTATACACAATGCCCACCAGAACCGGTACCGTATCCAATTACCGCGCCTGGCACATGTAACCCACGAAATCGGTACCGGTATAACTTTCTTTTTGTAAAATTTGTGAACAACTTAAGGGCAATCAATTTACTCGGTATTACGTACCGGTACCGGACTGGCGTGCGCAAAAACAGTCCAATTTTATAGCCCTTCCTACCCCCTGTTGCATGTGTTTCATTGGGCGTCTCCTTCCCCACAATGGGTACATACATCGTACAATGAGTCAATGAGGTCTTTTGGAAAATCATTAGAAATTATGGTTTCACAGATTTTTAGCTGACGGCTTTTTCAATACAGATAGATACCGGGTATTAGTATTAGAGACAGTCCGAACTCCAGGATAATTATTCAGAATATTTATATTATTATTATATAAACGAACTTTCTGGCAACACTACCCCGATCCGTTGGCAAAGCGGAAAAAAGTCATGGAAAAAAGTCACGGAAAAAAGTCGCTGGAAAAAAAGTCACCAGGAAAAAAGTCATAATTAATAATGAACTATCAATGATATGATAATATTAATATCATATAAATAAATGTATAAATACAGTTTACTTTGTGCTGATCTAATTTAATGATGCAAAATTATAGGAAAAACATTTTATTACATCTTTAGTTAATCAACAAGAAACGTTTTTACACTTACATTTTATAATGCAGAATCAATTGAACGGTTGTTTAAGACTAATATCATTGTTTGTGGAAGTATAAATATGATTATTGTCAGTAAAGCTGACAAGTATAGTGTCTAGCTGCTATCATCTTCCCATAGAGTAACCAGGTATAGCTTTATCGTAACAATGGGCATCAGGGACATCGTTTGGGTAAGGAAAAGCCCCACCCGAATTTTCAGGTTTTATTTAAATTGCTATGTACTGTCGCGCGTCCAGTAATAAACAACTTACAAGCCGACCAAGTTTTGGTTTCCCCTCCCTGAAGAAACCCTGAAATGACGCCCCTGATGGACATAGTCTATAGTAGGTAGCTGATTTTCATCTTGCAGAACTGATATACCAGACAAATCAACATCATCCTCATCTAACCATTAACATTAATTAAGCGCTTTTTTAAAATAGAATCATTGTCGATGTGAGCTATAATTGAATTAATTGCCATACATTTCCTTGCAAATACTCGAATTGGTCGAATCCCTTTTTGTTGAGGAGCAGGTGGTAATTTCTTATGCCCAAGTAAGAGAGGGAATTTTCGGTGCTGTTGCACATGCATTTTCAACATGACGTGTGATGCAAAATATATGTTACCGGTACAGATTTTGCAAATCCGTTCAAGTTCAAGCAGAGATGTTATTATTGTTACTCACTTTACTTTCCCATAATTCTAAAAAAATATCGTATTCCTACTCTAGCAATCAATATCATTTATCTTGCCTGCACATGACACTTGAACTTGAACCTTGTCCTTGTTCCACACCGTACCTGCAACACGATCGCAAACATACCGCCTTGGTCATTGGCGACAAACAAAATCTACAGGTGAAGTCAGTGAAGAGAGGCCAACTTTTGACTTCTCTTGCACTAACATTAGTAACAAAGTGTGCTAACATTCTGACCAGCCATCTGCAGTGCACAGACAGACACACATTAAATAACTCTTTTAAAAGCCCAAAAAATTATTGACTATTTACACTTATAAATTTGTTAAAATAATGTTATAGCCAGTCAATTTCTAAGATTAACATTTTAATAGAGAAAACATGATTGTTGACTTCAACTAATCTAAACCCCCTTCCGCACCCCCCCCCCCTTTTTTTGTCAACAACTGTCAAACATTTCCAAACCCCACCCCCTTATTTGTTGACAAAATTATTGGACGACCCCTGATATATTTTTTTATATAATAACGCAACTGCGTTTGGCGCGTAATATTTTCTTTTCGGAAAATGAAATTGTCTCAATCTAAGTACCAAATGGTGTAACAAGTATTCGGTTTAAAAGTGGTTGGGACACCAGAATATTTAATATTGTTTACAGTGACCATGCGTAGCGAGCTTAACTCGCGCCCGGGGCACAATAACTTTTTAGCGCCCCCAATACCTTTTTAGCGCCCCCCCCCTATTCAGGGCCGGATTAACCTCTAGGCAAACAAGGCACGTGCCTTGGGTACCAAGCGTTTGGGGGCACCACAAGTCCTCAAGAAGTCCTTAAAAATTAAGCGCATAAAAAATTTAAAAAACTCCTGGTAAATGGTAATGAGCAAAATACGTACTCACTCGGCTTGTAAATAAATAATGCGATCGTATTCGAATTTTAAAAATGTTTGGGAAGTTTTATAAAAAAATTTAAACCATTTTTATATTTTCAATAAATAATATTAAAATAATAACATTAATTAATTAATTCGACCGGGAACCCCTTAGTAATAGACACAAAATGAGCATGTGAACTTGAAAACGTGTGCTGATTTGTATTCTTCACTAGCAGATCACTTGCATAAATCTAGGAATGAATTTGAAAGATTTGAAGAAGCTGCAAAAATAATAACACCAGGTGTAGATTATAAGTCAACTTTGACCCGTAATCGTAAACGAACGACAGTGGACATTGATGGTGATGCTCCTGAGGTATCTCTGAATGCCATAGACAAATTTCGTATATCTGCATTCTACGCCATTGTTGACAAACTTGAGACAGAAATGAATAGACGAGGACAAGTGTATAATGATGTAGCAGTTCGATTTTCTTGTTTGGTCGATGTATCACTATCACAAACATCTCAGTGTTGTGAAGAACTAAAAAAATGCTTATCCTAAAGATCTGAACAATAATTTATGTACTGAACTACAACAGTTTCATTCATATATTCGCCACAAGTTTCCTGCATCAAAATCTGAAAACAACACGTTCAATCATGCAGAATTATACAAAGTAATAGAGACAACATCGAGTGTGCCTTTCCAAAAGTGAAATCGCCTTGCGCATATTTTTTAAATTAATGGTTACTAACTGTTCAACTGAGCGCTCTTTTTCTCAGTTGAAACGTACAAAAAATCCAAATAGATCAACAATGAAACAAGAAAGGCTCGATTCCTTATCTCGGCTTATAATCGAGGCAGATGTGTTGCGCAAAATTAACTTTGACGATATACTCAAAAACTTCGCTAGTTGTAAATCTAGGGGAAAAAAACTTTAAATGTAAATGAAAATATCTTTCTAATAAAAAATAAAGTATTTTTATCTATTATTATTTATACATTTATTAACTATTAATTTTAATACAGAAATACTTTATTGTAGGTTTTATATAAGTAATAGTAGTACAAACTACAAACACACTTTTTAACAACTGTTTTCTTTGAATAATATTGAACATACCAGCGGTCACGGTCATTGTAAGATCAGGGGCCCCGGGCAGAAGGGGGCACCCATGTGGGTTTGTGCCTTGGGGACTAAAATGGCTTAATCCGGCCCTGCCCCTATTCGAAAACCATACAATATTATAGTAAAATATACCATTTGGCGCCCTTTTGTGAGTAGCGCCCGGGGCATGATGCCCCCCCCCTCACTACGCCACTGATTGTTTAGAATAGGCGTGAAATAAAATGTGTGCAGTGACGTATCATGTGGGGGGGGGGGGGTTTGTAGCAAAAATTTGGAAATCTTGAAGGAGAGTAACTCAGTTCATGTTTTATCAAGTAAATTTAGTTTAGATGGGATGTTCACGCATTGCTGCCGCCAATGTTCGGCAGGCTATGTCTAGTCTGTAATTTAATTAGGGCTCAGTCGGGTGCTTATCCAGAAATGCCGAATATTATTAGATACACCCGGTACCTACCCGAACTTTGAAAAGTTACCTCCCCAACAATGGGCAACAACTTAGCCAGCTGACCAGTAGTGCAGGCAGTAGAAACAGCATAGGTCGGGTTATTCTGCTTCCATTTCCGTTGTTAGCGTTAGAATGACTAATAGTAATACTACTACTAGTACCGGTACTACTAATAGAAAGTCGCGAAACTGCCGATGATTGAGACCACGTGTACCGTGTCATGTCACAAATGACCAAGTCTGTTCCGGTACCGTACCGGTACTGCAGTACGAGTGAACGATAATCGCAGTTACTGGACAAAGTTACAATAGGGGAGGGAGGAGTCGACTTGGGCATTTAACGATGGTTTATGTGAGGGCAGGGAAGACGTAGCCTGGGAACCAAAGTCGGCCGAGGGTACATCACCAAGGGACAGACAGTATGGGTATCACAAATAAGTTAGTGTAATGAGATGTGTGGTTTGCTGGTAAATGTGGAATGTCCATGCAGACCCCGGGTAGTGTTAGTTTAATTAAGTCTCCAGATAGTGAAAGCCAAACTTGAAAGGTGTTAATAAGTGGGTAGAGTCATGGAATAGGCGTACGGGGTAAACGCTATGGTCGGTAGAATGTTAGCAATAAGCCAATAACCGTGGGATTCAAGTGGTGGGAGGGCTAGATATAAGCTCAAGTTTTGGGGACACTCGCAGAGTGGAGTTTAGGTACAGCAGTTGAGAGAGAACAGTCAAGAGAGATAAGGAGGCGACAGTTAACTAGTTGACATAGGAATAGTTGAAGGGATACCGTTGAACAGTTTCGAAACAGTCAGAGCTGGTTGACAGTTAGTGAAAAGACTACAAGACAGCCTTTTATATTTAGTAATAAATAGGCCTATACTCTATTTTTATTTTATCATCTGGACACCTGGAGTTAGAGTTGTTTAGTTGTCATCAAAGTCTACATTGACATTGTGATTTGTCCGTCCCAACGCCTAGATACCCACAATATGAATCACAGAGAGGAGCGGTCCTGTACTGACCACTACTTAAGTCAATACAGTTGATGATAAGTCAGGATCGGAGCCCTCCTCCGTAACAACCGTTCTGTGACATACCGGTATAAAATTCATTATTGAATTGAAACCACAGCTGCCATCACATGCAGACAATTCTACATAATGCTTGATGAAAAATACAATGAAGAACCGTATGCTGGAACAGTTTACACTATCAGCCTTTAAAATGTTTTTATCACAATCTCTTGAGACGTAATTTTTTTTTTTTTTTGCCCATTACACATTGTACCGATCAATGGATTTTTCTTCCTCTTTGAAATTACCCCCCTCCTTGTTTACCAAGAGGTAAATTGTATCAAATTGAAACGGGATGCGAATTCTATCATTTTATTACTTACCCAGTTTCTATTGTAGAAATTCTTAAATTAAAACGATATGCTGGATCTTCTAAATGTTATCTGGTAATTACGGTGAAATACAGTTCACTGTTGTCACACATATGCTGATCTAAGCACTATGTTATTACTGAATTTATTAATAAATATCGTAACTATTTTATTTATTTAAATTTAATGTACCGGGTACATGACGTCGTGTAATAAGATGTTCATTTGTAGTAGTTTATTTGAGTAAAACTGAAGAATTAACATTACAAACGTATAGTACATTCAATTATCTTTCATTTGATACCTCATTTGGTCTGACAAACCCAACAATAATATTTTAAATAGTTTTTTAATCCCAACCTCTCACTTCTGGTACCCGGGTACCAATAGCCACTTCGTATGTTTTTGATAGGTTGCGATGCCATGTGACATACCAGTACTTATGTTTTTGATAGGTTGCGATGCCATGTGACATACCAGTACATAGGTTTCTTGCTATTGTCGTTCATTGTTAATGTATGAATTCGACAATAAGAATAAGACTATGAGGATGGGTACGGTATCCACAATTGTGTACCAGTATATATGCACAAACTTAATTACCACAACTGGTCAATGATAACAGGTACACCATAGATTGAAAAGAATAAAGTAACTCATTGTAAATTTATACATTTTAATTTTTAAAAATGTAAACAAAAAATTATTGGTTAAGTCCCAAAAGCACCGATGTCTTAGAGTGGTGTGACAACTCATGACTTAGAGTTAGAGTGGTGTGACAACTCATGACTTAGAGTTAGAGTGGTGTGACGACTCATGACTTTTTGAGTGGTGTGACGACTCATGACTTAGAGTGGTGTGACGTTTATTTAAATAGAAAATGTTGGAATGTTTCATCAAATTTGAAGGGTAGGCCCTACACGTAAATCTAAATTGAAATGATGACAAACAATTCATTTTAAAATAGTACCAAAACAGTACCAAAACTGTAAAAAGAGTGATTTTAAAAAATACATTGCTTAAACAATAAATCTATAGAATTGTAATGAAAAACTATTAAAACATTTATTACGGGTTAGGGTATATTAAATACATTGGACTACAATATTTCATAGATATAAATGGCAAAAATTAATACTGATTTGTTTACAATTATAGGTTAATACCCAAAAACCACCAGCTCTTGCAACAAACAAGAATGCATACTAACTCAATACTGGTGTGATAAAATTAAATAATAACGGTAGCTGGTACCACTACCATTAATTATGGAATCTGTGTAAAAGTTATTAACCACCCATTAATATAATTCTAAAATCTCCCACTAAAAATTAAAAACTAACTAATCACACCAATTTCATTATGAATGTGTTAACTACTGATGGGAAACATTTGACATACCCTGTAGTTTATATTTTATATTCCATTTGCATAGTACCGCAACAAAGAATATTGTGACATATAAAATAAAGACTTGCCAGAGTAGGTACATAAGATTTTGAGTGAACAGGAGCTGAATGATCTATGTGAAATTTTTGAGACAGTTTGAATGAAATGTACACCAGTATTTTTTTTCTGTGAAATTATATTTGTAAATACTTCTTTTGGATATTATGAACATTTAGTGGCTGATTGAACACACAACCTCTCTGGCTGATTGAACACACAGTCTCTCTGGCTGATGGAACACACAACCTTTCTGGCTGATGGAACACACAACCTCTCTGGCTGATTGAACACACAGTCTCTCTGGCTGATGGAACACACAACCTCTCTGGCTGATTGAACACACAACCTCTCTGGCTGATTGAACACACAACCTCTCTGGCTGATTGAACACACAACCTCTCTGGCTGATTGAACACACAACCTCTCTGGCTGATGGAACACACAGCCTCTCTGGCTGATGGAACACACAACCTCTCTGGCTGATTGAACACACAGCCCCTCTGGCTGATTGAACACACAGTCTCTCTGGCTGATGGAACACACAACCTCTCTGGCTGATTGAGCACACAACCTCTGTGGCTGATTGAACACACAGTCTCTCTGGCTGATGGAACACAGCCTCTCTGGCTTATGGAACACAGTCTCTCTGGCTGATGGAACACACAACCTCTCTGGCTGATTGAACACACAGTCTCTCTGGCTGATTGAACACACAACCTCTCTGGCTGATTGAACACACAGCCTCTCTGGCTGATAGAACACACAACATCTCTGGCTGATAGAACACACAACCTCTCTGGCTGATTGAACACACAACCTCTCTGGCTGATTGAACACACAGCCTCTCTGGCTGATAGAACACACAGCCTCTCTGGCTGATAGAACACACAACCTCTATGAGTATTATTTATAATAGTTACTTATCTTTGCAAATTGCATTTATAAAGTTTATTTAATGGGTAGCACACAAATAATAATTTGCTGTACCGGGTCCTTTACTTAAATGAATATTGGTAGCTGAATGGAAATTTCTAAAAGTTATTTGTGAGGATGACATAAATGTCAGTGGATATAACAGATTATGGAATGTCAAAATAAGAATGCTAATGTATAAGAGATCTATACAATTTAATAAATGCATATCTTGCATTATAATTAATGAATTATTCTTTCATGTAACTGGTACAGGTAAGACACAGTATCGGGGGGGTGGGGGGGGGGGGTTGGGGGGGGGTACAAGAAGAATTGAAGAAAATCGTTCCCACCCCCTGACTCTCTAAACAGACTGGTCAATTCCTAACTTATCCTAAATTTTTTACATACCCATTATCTTTAATTTTTTTACATACCCATTATCTCTTATTTTTTACATACCCGTTATCTTTAATTTTTTTACATACCCGTTATCTATAATTTTTTTACATACCCGTTATCTATAATTTTTGTACATACCCGTTATCTCTTATATTTTACATACCCGACTGATTACTGGTGGTTTATAATTTTACATTAAAAAATTATTTTATAACAATGTACATTAATCACCATACTGGAAGAAAATTTTAAGAAAACAACATTCTGTACAATTTAGTTTGTATTTCTTTTAGATAATGCCATTTTGAATTGAGGCACCAACGTAGCATAATGTAAAAGAACATAAAACTGACTGTGAATTATAGAAGTTTAAAATGCTCTTTCGAAAAGCTTCTGAGAAAAACAGAAAGTTTAAATTCAAGGTCAGGTGACCAGAATGAAACAAACTGTAGAGCAAAATCCAACAACATATTGAATGCAAGTTAACAATTTAATTGGCTAACACAGACCCATGTGTCCATGTAAGTTAAAAATAATTTTATTTGGTAAAGTAAAAATAACAAAAAAAACCATTTCAATGTGAATATTAAAATATATCTTTGGGAGTCAATGTGGTATTGCTATAATTTTGCTAATAAAAACACTGCTACCTACGTAATACGTTATAAAACCTAGTTGGGGATGTCTGGACTGTAAAAAAGACATTAAATTTAATAAAAAAATAGTTATAAATACTGCTGGTATCCATCCAAATATCACAATATAGCCAAAGGGTGGTGATTACAGGAAAACAACCACATTGTCTCGGATATCAGGTCATGTGTCAGGATTTTCTTGACCTTCATCATAGGAATCCGGGCTGGTGGAAAAAGTTTACTCCTCTGTCAAAAGATTAATAAGATAAAAGTACTGGTACAAACAACCTTTTTAATTGCAATGGAATTTTTCTTATCTATCAGGTTATCCCAATCAAGTTAGAAGCAACATCAAAAATAAAATAAGGAAATTTAGAAACCATTCAAGTGATATGAATGTATTTTTTTTTTAAATTTTATATTGCATTACATCTTTTTAGACATGTTCTCAAAATTGTGTACATTCATTTTTTTTCAATGGAATGCATACATTGAAGGAAATCTGACACTTCAAATTGAATGAATTGTCATGTTTCAGCCAATAGCTAATCAGCCCCCCCCCCCCCCCCCCCCCGCCAGCCACACCTTTTCTTCCACACTTCTTCAATTCATTTAAATATATTTTAGGCATTTGATGAAATGATCAATGTGTAATAAACAGATGCCCAAGAAAAATCTACAGAGAATGAACTTTCTTTACCCAGGTACTTGATTTCAAACTTTTTTTCTCCCTTCCACGTAACTGAAAAAGTAAAATGGATTACCTGTCACTTAGGTCTTCCTCTTCCCGAAACCATTGCGAGGAGTCCTCAGAAGATAGTCCACGGTGCTTAGCCCATCGTACTTTGGGCAATATTTAATTGTGTGGGCTTTCTTGCCTGTGTCTCCGCAGTAAGGACATCTGTAGCTGTTCAGAGTATATGGATTATTATTTCCTAAGTTCTTTTTTGCTGAAGCAGTAATTATTAAACAAAGTATATGACAGGCATATCTATAAATTAGTTCTCAAGTTACAATTATTATATTATTTGATGACTTCCCCTGAATCATTCCTGTAAATATCATTCATGAAAAATGTACTTAAGTGTTTGATTCTGAGTTACCTCGAGCAGATTTTATTGTATTTAAGTAAGAATTTAAAAACGTTAACTGAATTACATAATCATAAATAAATGTAATCGTTTTATGGAAAATTTTCAGTACCGTATAAATCTTAAGGTGTTAGGCATGAGACTCTTGCCTGAACAGGTAAACCAAATCCTACAAAATAGTCGACCTGTTTACCATCAAACTCTTAAAATCGTACAAAATCACCACAAAATCGTTCAATGCACTATCAAAACAGTAAAATAAAATAAACATGCAGTATATAATGTATACACCTAAAGTCGTACATTGTACGCCAAAATCGTTAGAGTAAACTGGTCGGAAATAGACAATGAATGGCTGCTTTACAGTTACAACTTCTTACTTTTAATTAATTTTATTTTCAAATGAGGCAGTAGAGTAAAAAAAAATTTTTGAAATAATTGTCTTTATACTTTATCTCCATGAAAGTTAACATGTGACGTGCCAATATCTAAAGAAAAGCTTTAAAACATTACATTCTATCAGCTGTTCGTGTTGTGTTTGAAATAAGTAATGTAACATATTTCCATTATACGCTTCGGAAAGTGCTCATATATATATATGGGTGTCATATAAAATATGGTATACGCGAAGAGAGAGCATCCACGTTTTTTACCATGGCCGCCAACTTGATTGACGCGACCCGTAAAATTAAAATAAAACGTATAAAAATAATGAAAAAATTTCCTAACCTAATCTATCCCTAAACCTAACCTGAACTTGAACCCTAAAGTCACTGTGCTATCTCTTCGCATTTGTATTAGCCTAAAATATTTTTTACACAAATCCTAAAAACCTGCGTCTTCTATATGGGCGGGGGCATCTTCTAATATTTAGGCTATTAGGTGTGTATTATATGAGCGAAAATACGGCCGGTAAGCGTTTCACGATTTTCATTCCAAGTTATAAAAACAATTGGGTAAGTGAATTAAGTGCTAAGTAATTACCACGTGTACCAATCCAATGCAGGCCACTTCTAATCTAAAATCCTTTCGTTTTAATATTTTGTGTATCAATGAAGCCACCTGGCGTTTATTGTTTCTAGAATCTAGATACCAGGTACTCATCTGCTATTGGCCCGCGGGCAGATAAAAATAAACAATAATCGCTGCGGTCCTGCCGCAGACGATTCTTTTATCAGCCGGTAAACTAAAAATGGTAGTGAAGCCTTGTTTACATCCGACGGGTGATGAAACATTTGACTAATTTTCATTTATGATAATAGAAAGGAAAACACTGGATAAATTGCTGGGTGCGGCAGGTGGCTAGGCCGCGTGCGCTTTATTTTTGTGAAGATTTGTGTGAACAAAAATTACATAAATTATGTATTTTTTGTTTATACAAATCGTCAAAAATTCGCGTCTTATATACGGGTGTGTCTTATATAAAATATTGTTTACACTAATTGTGACTAATACAAGTAATACAAACCCGCTTCTTATATACGGGTGCGTATTATATGCGCGAAAATAAGGTCGTTGTTTTTATTAATTTTATATTAACGAAAAAAAAACGATGGGGGGAGGGGGGTATTCTATTTGTTTATGTGGAAACATCAGGAAGTGGATTCAAAAAAAATTAAACTTTAAAATTATTTACTAAAATGTGTGCGGGTAAGGAGTGGAGCCGAGCCGTCCATAAATTACCTTAACAAAATAAAAGGAAATGGTGGGTTCGAATGACCGATTGTTTACAGGGGGGGGGGGGGGGGGGTCCTGGGGGTCAACATGAATGGACGTCAAAAATCTCATCCAGATATTTTGTGAGCTAATTAATTATTAGTTCATTTAATGGCTTGAGATTTTAAGTATTCGTATAATTCAAAAGGACGGAACCAATGTTGCTTTCTTCCTATGTTGGGCCTAAAAAAATGGAACTGCTCATCCTTAAGAAAAGAAAGGGGGTCGTTTCAAGTGCTGCCAAAATTTGTTGCAAAATGACAAAATACTGATATTTTAAACGCCAAAACAATATGATGCGTTAACCAGTCATTATTCGATATTGCTAATTATTGTTTAGCGTCAAGTCAAGATTTAAAAAAGCCTTAAATTTACCAATGATAATAATAATATTTAGACCTGGTCAATTCTTTTAATAAGTATGCCATACAACAAAGTGACTAGTCATATTCTTGTTACATGTTGACATATTCTTGTTACATGTTGACATATTCTTGTTACATGTTCAATGTTGACCTTTGTTTAAGTTTAAGAAGTTTTTAAAAATGCAACAATAAACGCACTTTTAAGCAATAAAAAGTTGGATATTTATTTTTATGTATTGGGGGTGGGGATTTGTTAACATTAGATGGGGATTTGTTAACATTAGCGGGGTACTTGAAAGTGTAACAGGTGTAAAAAAAAAAAAAAGATTTGCCTACATTTCTTTTTTTTTTTTACTATTTGTGAAAACAATTTAACGAAATTATTTAAATTGCATTGAATATCTAAATGTATTGTGTCACTGAGACTATGTAGTATGTAATTACTATTTTTAAACCACGAGCTGTCAAGTCAGAGCGATGGATCATCATGCACATGGGGTTAACTCTGGAATACTATATCCCACCCCTTTTTTGAACGGGATGCACAATATTTAGTTCTCCCTTTTACTTTAATCCAAAAATTGAACGGTGGATAAAAAACGGCTACACTGTACATTACGATTAACCAGCTACATTGTACATTACGATTAACCGGCTATATTGTACATTAAGATTAACCAGCTACATTGTACATTAGGATTAACCGGCTACATTGTACATTACGATTAACCAGATGTTTTGTACATTTTGATTAACGCATTATATTATGATCAAGTACATATCTTAAATAACTAACAGCATGGCATACATTTGGAGATAGCCTAGCTCATTACATAATACACGAGACTCATGTAATGAGCTAGCTTACCCACCGTGCACAGGAAAGTCGTTCGATCTTGTGCCCCAATAAAAACTTAAAACGTTTATTACCTAGCCGCAGCAGGGCAAAAACTATGGTTTTTAAAATGTATATACTATTACTATAGCCACTATAGCAGTGATCGGAAAATCGCGGCTGGCGACATAATTACTGACATCTCGCCACTTTATGACACACTACATCCAATTACTACTATAACCTATGACCTATAAGTGTAGCCTACAGATTTTGTTCGAATTAAAAAACTTACTTCATAAGTATAGGACACGTGACCTCCCCCAAACGATCTTTCACCAGATGGGTTGAGTAAGTCCTCTGGTCTTCGTTATTTTTTCGACAGAAAACGCAATACTGTTTGTTGGGAAGGGCTCTTTTTTGTTGCACCAAATTGCGTGCCTGGTTTAAAAAAAAAAAGGAAAAATAAGACCTAATAATAATAAGTTGAATACTTGGCATGGTCATGATCTTCATGGTGCTAAGGTCAGTCAGAGCATTGAATTGATACTAATAATATACTGCTATAGCTAGTATATGGTAATAAGTATAAATCAACTAACATTGAATGATTTAACATTGAATGATTCCATTCAATACATAGCTAACCAAGTCAGGATGGTCAAACTGACATTGTAATAAATTACGCATTCACACTGAAGTAAATAAGTCTAAATTAAATGCAGTGACACCAATAAACCGGCATACTTAACTTAGTCATTATTAGCATACTAACAATACTTCATTAGGTCAATGCGAAGAGATCGGGTCGCGTTTTTTACCATGGGCGCCAACTTGATTGCCGTGACCCGTAAAATTAAGAATTAAACGATTAAAAATAATGAAAAAATGTCCTAAATGTATCCCTAAACCTAACCTGAACCCTAAATCTATCCCTAAACCTAACCTGAACCCTAAATGTTTTGCAAACGAAGTCACTGTGCTATCTCTTCGCATTAGCCCTTCATAAATATAGAAAATACCCCTTTATGGCAATGGTCAAAATTATCACTGTAGAGAAGAATTTATCCTGATTGTTATTTAAGTTTCTGACAAGTAAATGGAATCCCGAAAGTTGATATATTATCTACATTCTTTTTTGCTTCAAAATATTTTTTTTTTTTTAAAATGCACATCCTAATAAAGTTCTTCAACCCTTGTTCACCATAAAAATTATGTTAAGTCTACTAGCGTTCCATCAGGAAAATCTGTTGCACCCAATTGGGATAGGATATCCTCAAATTTACATCCCTAACCACCTTTTAAAAATGATTTTACGATCTTCGAACAAAAGACAACATTACCTCCATCTTTTAGCCCTTCAAAGAGGAAATCATAAATGAAAATGACGTCACGCTATTTTGACCTTTACCTATTCCCCACTAACAAAAATAAAGTTACATGCGTCATAAATTATGATTAAATCGTTCCCCCCCCCCCCTTTTTTTTGGGGGGGGGGGGGGGTGAGTATGTTACGTGGAAAGATGCGTGACATGTGCCTCGAATCAACTCCTCCCCAGGGGAATTAATATAACATGTTACATTATAATTTATTTTTGATATTGCAGTTCAGGCTCCGGTGCGTATATTATTTCTGATCGCATTTCGTATTATCGCATGTAAACTTAAGTGTATTCTTGATAATATTAAGTCCAGACAGTATTAGTTAACGCTAACACTAAATTGTACAGCACTAACTTTTCTTTTTATTGATTTGTACGGCCCCCATTCAGACTATTGGTGCTATTATTAGGGATACATTTAGGGTTCAGGTTAGGTTTAGGGATACATCTGGGTTCAGGTTAGGTTGAGGGATACATTTAGTTGGGACATTTTTCATTATTTTTAAACATTTTATTCCACGGGTCACGGCAATCATTGATACATTGTATCCCTAAACCTAACCTGAACCCTAAATGTTGAGTAAACGAAGTCACGGGTGCTATCTCTTCGCATTAGCCGTGCGTTCTTTCTGCCGAACCCACCTCTCCTCCGACAACAGCTATTATACGCAGCAGTATCATTCAGTTTGCAAAAAAACCAAAATCAACAACCTCCTCCTCCTCCTTCCATAGTGAGTAAATGGATGGACCTATATTTATATACCATACTTTCTGTTTGTTTTCTCATTTCATGTTATTTTCAAATTGAAATATTTCAATTGCTACAAAATATTTTTAAAATTCTCATAAAACTACCGTTACAAATGAACATAATAAATTAAATATAAAATATACTTTTAATTAAAATGAAGAAGGGAAAAACAAGTAAAAATTTCGATCTCCATCTAGTTAATGATTACATAAAGTTTGATCTCGTTCCATTCACCCATCCCATGCCCATGCCGCCCATGCAATAGCCTTTGTTTTGAATTATATTTATACACCTCATATAAGAAAAAAAAATTTTGGGCCCCTATAACAAATGGAACATCTAATTAAGTTCAACACCCCCCCCCCCCCACCTTTTCTCGTATATTATTCTTTTTGTGAAAATTCCTACAGTTTAAAAATTTCGTTTAACATACCAACTTATAAGTGATCAAAAATATGGCGC
The DNA here is from genome assembly GCA_964017045.1 of Omphiscola glabra. Taxonomy (NCBI): domain Eukaryota; kingdom Metazoa; phylum Mollusca; class Gastropoda; family Lymnaeidae; genus Omphiscola; species Omphiscola glabra. The sequence continues at coordinate 16,454,904 of OZ024794.1, read as the reverse complement.
AACAGGGTGACAAAAATACAAAACAGATCTATGAATGGAAGATTGGGGGATGTTCAAAGATGCGTTTAGAATAAAAATAAAACCCAAACAAGCGCTGTATGATTCAGTATTAGTATTAGTTAACTATCACTGTCTGGATTTAATTTAATGAAGAATACACCTAAGACCTAAGTCTAAGTGTACATGCGATAATACGAAATTCGATCAGAAATAGTATACGCACCTGAACTGCAAGATTACCTTATTTTTCAATGGACTTTTGGGGGGAAAGATTAGAAATACTTATAACTTATAGCCCAAAGTGGTTTGAAATCGAATTGTAGGCTGAATATAATTAAAATTATTGGAGAACAACCTACCTCTGAAACGCCGACTTCAAATTCTAACTCGTCGTTGGTGCGTGATTCCGAACAGGAAGATGCACTTTCGAGGGACTCGAGATATTTTTTTCTTCGGCTATTGATAGCTAGGAGGTCAAAATCGTCAATGTCCAAACATTTACCATTGCTTTCAAATTCTCTCGATACTTCTTCGTAATCCATTTCGGGGCCGATGTGTTTAATCAAATGCTACAGCAACTGATGTCGACCGTAGGGCTATACTATATACAAAACGAGAAAGCTCCGCCCATTTAAATCCCGCCTCCCGGTCTGAAAGTGGGCGGAGAAAGCTAAGGGAAAAAAGAAAAGTGTGGGGGGGGGGGGGGGGGAGGCTATAATTTATCCATTCGCTAAATCTCCACCGCTTGCACTAACAGTTTTATCGAGTTATACATTTAAAGAGACACAAACGTAATCATTAGTAGTATTTTTTTAAACTTAAAAAAGCAACAACAACAAAACAAAAACAACATATTATAGGCATATTGTTTTAGTGAATCATGGGCCTATTTGCTCACAGTTTTCCAAGGAACAAACGTCTCATCACTGTTGGCTGTTGCCGTAAATGGGGACGGGGACTTTTAGTATGAGACGGCAATAGTAGTTTGTACTTTTTAAAAATAAAGGATGGCGCGCAATGGTGCGCAAAGTTCTGTCTTCTTTGACATAAGTCATAAGATTTTAAAAATAAGGACATTAAACAACACCTAAAAACACAGATTTTCGTTGAGGTGCGATTATGAATCGTTGAACTTCTGACTAAAACACATTTCACATATGTCATATGTCCTTCATTTTCCCCTTCAGAAAGAAATTTTATTTTTACTGCATACCCGGATACGTCACAAATAGGCCTACAAAGAAAAAAAGCTAGAAATAAACAATTAATCTTCACCCCTAAGAACTACACAATTAATCTCCACACCAAAATATGCACCCAGGGAATAAATCAAATTTCATTCATCTAGACCAGGCCTGCACAACATACGGCCCCCCGGGCCGCATGTGGCCCGCCAGCACCCACTTGGCGGCCCGCGAATGAGCGAAATATTCTTTAATTTATTCTTATTATTTTCTTTATAGCTTTCCGTCCTGTCCTATTTGCTATGGCCCGCACAAGTTTTTCATAAAGCACTACGGCCCGCATGGCATTTTGAGTTGTTCAGGCCTGATCTAGTCCATTGACTGCATTCATATATGCCATTATATGGTGTTTTCCCTCAGCCCACCTCTCCATTACTCCACTATTTTCCCTAATTAATTCTACGTCATTGCTCTCGCTCTCAAATATGAGAGACCAGACTTAGTATCCATTCTTTTCGTGATTTATCTTCATATAGGCCTATTTATACATTCCTCTAATATTTCCCTCTCTTGATAAGTCTTTAATTTCCTTTAGTTTAACTTTTTCCATTCCCATTTAGTCCCCTCCTGCACATTTTCGTGGTCTTCCTTCTGGCTTAGCGGTATATTTGTTTTAATTTCCTGGCTTCCCTTTGTATCATGATCATTCGTGCCGCATGCCTTCGACAGCCTCTCTGCATGCATTATCAGAACAGCGGTAAGAAAATGTCTTACTAATTCATACGTCGAGTTGGCTACACCATAGTAAGCCATTGAGAGTAAGCCATTGAGAGTAAGCCATTGAGAGTAAGCCATTGAGAGTAAGCCATTGAGAGTAAGCCATTGAGAGTAAGCCATCGAGAGTAAGCCATTGAGAGTAAGCCATTGAGAGTAAGCCATCGAGAGTAAGCCATTGAGTAAGCCATCGAGAGCTCAGGGGAAAAAATACACTGCATATCTTAGTGCCAGTGTCATGACTGCATATCTTAGTGCCCGTGTTATGAGTGCATATCTTAGTGCCCGTGTTATGAGTGCATATCTTAGTGCCAGTGTCATGACTGCATATCTTAGTGCCCGTGTTATGAGTGCATATCTTAGTGCCCGTGTCATGACTGCATATCTTAGTGCCCATGTCATGAGTGCATATCTTAGTGCCCGTGTTATGAGTGCATATCTTAGTGCCCGTGTTATGAGTGCATATCTTAGTGCCCGTGTTATGAGTGCATATCTTAGTGCCCGTGTTATGAGTGCATATCTTAGTGCCCGTGGTATGAGTGCATATCTTAGTGCCCGTGTTATGACTGCATATCTTAGTGCCCGTGTTATGACTGCATATCTTAGTGCCCGTGTTATGAGTGCATATCTTAGTGCCCGTGTTATGACTGCATATCTTAGTGCCCGTGTTATGACTGCATATCTTAGTGCCCGTGTTATGAGTAAACATTGACATCAGAGTCGTTCTTAGGGCTTCGAAGGCCATAGGCATGGAGCGTAGGTAGGGGGCCCTGGAAGGGGGAGGGGTCCGGAGCTCCCCCAGACCTGAGGATAAAACATCACCCACCACTGCGGCCCCTCCACCCTGCCTTCGTCACAATTCCCTCTTTGCTCGCGTGTAACCACTCACCATATTGATAATTCCTCCACTAGAGAAAATGTGACCTTCTGAGATATATTATGGACTTGCAAGTTGTAGGTTTAAAAAAAAGCGCCCGGCGGGGCCCCACTAGGCGGTCGCCTAGTTTGCCCTATGCCTAAGAACGGCTCTGCTGACATTTGGGGGTGAATGTGCATAAAAGCACTATTAGTCTTCTGTATTTTTATTTTGTGCTAATTTGATTTTTACAAACTTTTAGGATACCCAATAGTCTAAATCTCAAATTTATAGTCGGCATATTTTACTTGCCCGATTACACAATTAATGCTCGACTCATTACCGATTATCTGCAGATTAATCGATGCACTCCCAAAAATCGAAATTGATTAATTTTAAAAAAAAAATTCTTTCTGAACTAATCCAAAAAAAAAAATTTCCGGAGCGGAGTACAGTCAAAAAGTTTACGTAAAAACATGCTTAAAGCAATTATTTACTGACATTTTGTAAAGTAGAGGTCAGAGGTCACCCAGGTTACGCAACAATACGTTTTCGGAAATTTGTTTGAAAGAAATTTCGCCCACGGAAAATTGATCGACAAAAGTTTGATCGAACGGAAATGTGATCGAACGGAAATTTGGTCTAATTTTTTTTTCAGTTTATACGTTCAAATTTTGAGTCAAATTTCTTTTTGAACGCAGTATACTGTATAGTAAAACAAAATAATAGTGTACCGTCGATGGCTACGCCCAGGTGTAAGTGTAAGCAAAACCTCCAGATCTATGACGTGGTCGATGGGTGACGTTAATCCGTTCTTTGTATTATGGGTGTCCGCGAGAATGGTGAAAACACAAAGTCGACCACTCCAGTCGATTCGAGACAGACAGTCAGACCAGATGGTCAAACAAGGGTCACGAGACTGACAACTTACCAGACACATCAGCAAATACCTGAGCGGCCCACGCATTTCTGAATCGGCAGAGTGCCACTATAAAATGTGGTCAGCATGTCTGGTATCTCCCGAGATAGTCCCAGATTTCTTCAAGATGTTGATAGATTCGTTAAGTAAGGGTATTTAGCATACGCTTCATTCATTTCATATTTAATCCACCTCGAGTATCTATGACGATTATCCATGTACATTGAGTCACGATGGTCAGTCTTAAGCAGTGGTTCTTAACGGGTGTGCCATGCACAGTTTTGTGCCATATGAGATTAGTTAGGTGGGCCGCAAAACTTCTGAGACCTATACACTGGTACAAGTAATTAAAATCATTTAATATAGTTTAAGCAATACAAGGTAATCATATTCAAGATCTTAAAATTATTTGACATTTCATGTATTGGCTTACGTCTTACAACTCAAGATTTGAGTTATTAAAGAGCAACTTGATCTTGTCACTTCTAATGCAAAAGCTCGTTAGCCTTCTTCAACTATACCGTATTTGCCAACTTGTATTGTTAGCAGGCCGCGCGAACTCAATACATAGCACAGTGTGCCGTGGACATAATAGTTTAAGAACCACTGGTGTTAAGGATTAGATTCAAGGATGGCACTCTACAGTGATCACCAGAATGAGATGATGATGTCTGGGTGAGTTTATCACACTTGGTTGAATGTTACAACACTGTACTGGGGCGTACCACGACTAAGTGCCGCCCGTAGCGAACCGAAATTGCGGCCCTACCCGTCGCTTGTATGGGGCCCCACATTTCTAGGAGAATCACTCTTATTTTTAATAAATATTGAAAGATTTTGACAATTTAATTGGATTTAAAATTCCCAATTTTAACCCACGATATATAGCAGGACATTCAAAAATTAAAATTATACATTTGAATCTAAGTTGGGCAATTTTTAAAATTTTTAAAGGGGAATAACTCTCAGTCAACAAGTTTTACTTTTCCCAGATAAGAATCGAAAAAAACAAAGTAAGAATCAGCTTCGCAGTACGATGGGACAAAAACGTTTGAACTGGCTTTTACTTATGTGCATGGAAAATGACATCCTTAAAAGATTATTGACTTTTAAGCCAATAATAAAACAATTCTATGCAAAAAATAAAATAAAAAATTACGCAAACGATTACGTTGATTTATATAAAATAATGTATTCTATCTTAGTATCTATCTGTCCATAATGATAATTTTTCATCCTCTGTGATTATTTATAGTTTATTTCTGATAATGTTTTAAAACTATTATTGATTTTGAATGATTTTGTTCCTTTGTATTTGTATCAATAAATTGAATTCATCGAAGTTTAACTTTATTGATTGTTTACTTTACCTTTCTTTTCCTCTTGGTGAGTTGGTGGGGAACAGAAACTGCCCAGGTATGTTGAGTTGCTAGGGAGCCCCCATAGTGCATTGCTGTGCCCAGGGCCTCCAATGTTGTTAAGACGGCCCTGGTTGCACCCCTATTGATTTCAAAACTTATTTCCCGCCTATTCAAGAATGGGCTACATTATTTGGCATCCCAAACGTGCGGGCAATTTTAAGATTCGGTGGGAGCAGGAAGCGATGTGTTTGTTTACACTTTTTACAAACAAGGTTCGCCTCCACTGTTATCATTTGTCATGTCTTGTAATTCAGATATAGTTAACTGTTAACTCCGGTGCTGAGTGTTGAAACGTATTTTGTCAACACAGTATCAGAGGCGTAGCGAAGGGGGGCATGGGAGGGGATCAGATGTCCCCGGGCGCCGGCTAGTGCTTTGACACTATTTTATTGATGAAAATAATGGGTTTGAGGGTTGAAAAAAGACAAAAGGGGCGCTTTAAAATGAATCTTGTCCCCGGGCGCCAAACACTCTCGTTACGCCTCTGCACAGTATTGTTCTATTTTTGCATTTTGTGAGTGTGAGTGAAGCTCCCAATGCCCAAAATAGGTTGGCAAATTGAAACTTCAATTTTTGTGATGGCAACCTGGAGACTGTTTTGTTTCTTTTTTATCCTTCTTTTCAACCCCTTGCACTAAAATTTCATTCAAAAAAAATAACGGGTTGGAGGTTGGCTGGAGGGGCATTAAAAATGTTTTTTTGGTTTTTTTCCAACTCCCCTTCCTAATTCTTCTTCGTTTCTCATCAAGACAGTTGTCTGGCGACTTTCAGGCCACACTGCGTAGTCACGTGTTTGGAGGCGGGGCTAACACAGACCATGCTAACATGTCAGATCCGTGACGTCCGCCGGGGGGGGGGGGGGGGGCTGAGATGACCAAATAAACAATGGGTAGGTCAGTGGTTGGGTGATGGAGAGTACGGTTGGTTTGGGGATAGTGGAGGGGGGGATTACCAGAAACACACCCCCCCCTCCTCCCAAAACCGCTTTAAGTGAAGCACCATTAATTATCTCTGAATCCAAATATTGACATAAGCGAAATGAACCGCTGTTCATTGCCACGTGCTCCTTGTTCAATGTTGTTGGTAAAAATAGAACATTTCTTTATTTGGACTCCAATTATGTTGAAGTAAAGGTTAACGGACGGCGTGTAGTGCTAGATCTCTGCAATACCACCAACCGCAATTATTTAACCCCAACAACTAGATCACGCGATGTGAGTGGGTTAGAGGTCCCGACTCCATTAGAGGTCCCTACTCCATTAGAGGTCCCGACTCCATTAGAGGTCCCGACTCCATTAGAGGTCCCGACTCCATTAGAGGTCCCGACTCCATTACACTTATAGATCAGAGCATGTCATGCCGTGGGCGGCGTTGGGAGGGGGGGGGGAACAAATTTAAAATGTAAACATGTAGTGTGTAGCTTAAAAAAACAACATGTTTGAAACGTGTCTGTGAGTGTAATGTAGCACTTGTCTGTGAGTGTAATGTAGCACTTGTCTTTGAGTGTAATGTAGCACTTGTCTGTGATTGTAATGTAGCACTTGTCTTTGAGTGTAATGTAGCATTTGTCTTTGAGTGCAATGTAGCACTTGTCTTTGAGTGTAATGTAGTACTTGTCTTTGAGTGTAATGTAGTACTTGTCTTTGAGTGTAATGTAGTACTTGTCTTTGAATGTAATGTAGTTCTTGTCTTTGAGTGTAATGTAGTACTTGTCTTTGAGTGTAATGTAGTACTTGTCTTTGAGTGTAATGTAGTACTTGTCTTTGAGTGCAATGTAGCACTTGTCTTTGAGTGTAATGTAGCACTTGTCTTTGAGTGTAATGTAGCACTTGTATGTGATTGTAATGTAGCACTTGTCTTTGAGTGTAATGTAGCATTTGTCTTTGAGTGTAATGTAGTACTTGTCTCTGAGTGTAATGTAGTACTTGTCTTTGAGTGTAATGTAGTACTTGTCTTTGAGTGTAATGTAGCACTTGTCTTTGAGTGTAATGTAGTACTTGTCTTTGAGTGTAATGTAGTACTTGTCTTTGAGTGTAATGTAGTACTTGTCTTTGAGTGTAATGTAGTACTTGTCTTTGGGGGTAATGTAGCACTTGTCTTTGAGTGTAATGTAGCACTTGTCTTTGAGTGTAATGTAGCACTTGTCTTTGAGTGTGATGTAGCACTTGTCTTTGAGTGTAATGTTGCACTTGTCTGTGATTGTAATGTAACACTTGTCTTTGAGCGTAATGTAGCACTCCATATCCCATCATTTCCGGTCAATTAGGAACTTCCGTCATTGACCCCAAGATTATCATGCGAAGTCTTGGAAAGAAACTATCCGCTCTATCTCAAAGATGCGACAATCTATTAACCTTAACCTCGACCCCTTAACAATGCGCTCCCAAAACTAACAGCAATTTCCGTCCATCCTAATCTATAAAAGTTACCGTAACAACAATGGAGCTCTGTTCTGTACCCCTCTGCCCCAGTCATTTGTGACAAATATCTATAAACAATTCTTAAAACTGAAATTTAACCAATGCACGCAATGATAACTTGCGATCGGTGAAGTTTTACGCCAAACGTTTTTTGAACCCCGCCCCGCCCTTTCAGTCCGTTGTTTTGCAGTAACTTCCCATGCTTTGCACCAACTTGGCTTTCATCCATGGCATTATCAATGGCGGCGGTCGCCCAGATTTTACGTCTCCTGAAGACCGTCATCACTTGAACTCCATCGCTAGTGTTCAAGGACTTGGGACTTGGGTTGTTTTCTTCTCATGTTTCTCATGATTTTATTTACATAATAGGTGATGACGTGAGTTTATTACATCCCCCACCCCCCTTTTGGTAATTCTAGGTGTAGTGTCTCAATAAATTTAGAGTAGCGTCTTTTATCATTCTGCAATCCAGATAAATATATTATTTAGGAAAATGCCGGTCCGCGGACAATCCATTTATGGAACGCTACTATAGAGATATTTGGGAAATGTTATTCTAGGGATATTTGGGTAAAGCTATTCTAGAGATATTTGGGTAAGGCTATTCAAGAGATATTTGGGGATCGTTTTTCAAGCAGGTTCTAGCAGCAACTGATCTCACGCTGCATCCCCCCCCCCCCCTCCTTTCCACCCAGTCATGTATGTACCTTATGGCACTTATAAGGTGTGCTAATCAAACAATCTTTGATATATTACATAATAGTTTATGTTAGCATTTCAACCACAAAAAGTAATCAAAATGTTAACCTTGAACGAAGTTATTTATAGCTGTATTAAAAACAACAACAATAACAACACATAATTCTTGTCCAAACCGATCATCGGATTCACGTTCATTGTTAAAACACCGAGAGTATTATATGTACTATGGCAGACTGTGGCAGACTATGGCAGACTGTGGCAGACTATGGCAGACTGTGGCAGACTATGGCAGACTGTGGCAGACTGTGGCAGACTATGGCAGACTGTGGCAGACTATGGCAGACTGTGGCAGACTATGGCAGACTGTGGCAGACTATGGCAGACTGTGGCAGACTATGGCAGACTGTGGCAGACTATGGCATACTGTGGCAGACTATGGCAGACTGTGGCAGACTGTGGCGAACTGTGGCAGACTATGGCAGACTGTGGCAGACTGTGGCAGACTATGGCAGTCTGTGGCAGACTATGGCAGACTGTGGCAGACTGTGGCAGACTGTGGCAGACTATGGCAGACTGTGGCAGACTATGGCAGACTGTGGCAGACTGTGGCAGACTATGGCAGACTGTGGCAGACTGTGGCAGACTGTGGCAGACTATGGCAGACTGTGGCAGACTATGGCAGACTGTGGCAGACTATGGCAGACTGTGGCAGACTATGGCAGACTGTGGCAGACTGTGGCAGACTGTGGCAGACTGTGGCAGACTATGGCAGACTGTGGCAGACTGTGGCAGACTATGGCAGACTATGGCAGACTATGGCAGACTATGGCAGACTGTGGCACACTGTGGCACACTGTGGCAGACTATGGCAGACTATGGCAGACTGTGGCAGACTGTGGCAAACTATGGCAGACTGTGGCAGACTATGGCAGACTGTGGCAGACTATGACAGACTGTGGCAGACTATGGCAGACTGTGGCAGACTATGGCAGACTTTGGCAGACTATGGCAGACTGTGGCAGACTATGGCAGACTGTGGCAGACTGTGGCAGACTGTGGCAGACTATGGCAGACTGTGGCAGACTATGGCAGACTGTGGCAGACTGTTGCAGACTGTGGCAGACTATGGCAGACTGTGGCAGACTGTGGCAGACTATGGCAGACTGTGGCAGACTATGGCAGACTGTGGCAGACTATGGCAGACTGTGGCAGACTAAGGCAGACTGTGGCAGACTGTGGCAGACTGTGGCAGACTATGGCAGACTGTGGCAGACTATGGCAGACTATGGCAGACTATGGCAGACTGTGGCACACTGTGGCACACTGTGGCAGACTATGGCAGACTATGGCAGACTGTGGCAGACTGTGGCAGACTATGGCAGACTGTGGCAGACTGTAGCAGACTGTGGCAGACTGTGGCAGACTATGGCAGACTGTGGCAGACTATGGCAGACTGTGGCAGACTATGGCTGACTGTGGCATATGGCAGACTGTGGCAGACTATGGCAGACTGTGGCAGACTGTGGCAGACTATGGCAGACTGTGGCAGACTATGGCAGACTGTGGCAGACTATGGCAGACTGTGGCAGACTATGGCAGACTGTGGCAGACTATGGCAGACTTTGGCAGACTATGGCAGACTGTGGCAGACTATGGCAGACTGTGGCAGACTAGACTATGGCAGAATATGGCTTTTGTATGACAGTTCAATTAAGTTACGTCTAATACATAGGATATGATTAAGTTCAGTGTAACGGCATGGCCCAGGGCCCCAAACAACATTTTCCACCCGTGTATATAGCAACACAATCCATCCGCGTGTAAAGCAGTACAATCCACCTGAGTAGATAGCAACCAAAAAAAACGACACGCTTATATAGTTATATACAACTCAATCCACCCTTGTATATGGCAAAATAATACACCCATGTATACATTATCCGCCCGTGTATATAGCAACAAAATCCATACTAGCATATAGCTATTTTTGTAATATGTGAATGTAAAATCAATTAAATTAATAAACATGAAATACGTCATTTCCTAATGTTAGTGCATTTAGAAAAAAAATCACAATAATTGTATTCCATTTACAAGCAGACTATGGCTGACTATGGCAGACTATGGCAGACTGTGGCACACTGTGGCACACTGTGGCAGACTATGGCAGACTATGGCAGACTGTGGCAGACTGTGGCAGACTATGGCAGACTGTGGCAGACTGTAGCAGACTATGGCAGACTGTGGCAGATTGTGGCAGACTATGGCAGACTATGGCAGACTGTGGCACACTGTGGCACACTGTGGCAGACTATGGCAGACTATGGCAGACTGTGGCAGACTGGTGCAGACTATGGCAGACTGTGGCAGACTGTAGCAGACTGTGGCAGACTGTGGCAGACTATGGCAGACTGTGGCAGACTATGGCAGACTGTGGCAGACTATGGCTGACTGTGGCATATGGCAGACTGTGGCAGACTATGGCAGACTGTGGCAGACTATGGCAGACTGTGGCAGACTGTGGCAGACTATGGCAGACTGTGGCAGACTATGGCAGACTGTGGCAGACTATGGCAGACTGTGGCAGACTATGGCAGACTGTGGCAGACTATGGCAGACTTTGGCAGACTATGGCAGACTGTGGCAGACTATGGCAGACTGTGGCAGACTAGACTATTGCAGAATATGGCTTTTGTATGACAGTTCAATTAAGTTACGTCTAATACATAGGATATGATTAAGTTCAGTGTAACGGCATGGCCCAGGGCCCCAAACAACATTTTCCACCCGTGTATATAGCAACACAATCCATCCGCGTGTAAAGCAGTACAATCCACCTGAGTAGATAGCAACCAACAAAACGACACGCTTATATAGTTATATACAACTCAATCCACCCTTGTATATGGCAAAATAATACACCCATGTATACATTATCCGCCCGTGTATATAGCAACAAAATCCATACTAGCATATAGCTATTTTTGTAATATGTGAATGTAAAATCAATTAAATTAATAAACATGAAATACGTCATTTCCTAATGTTAGTGCATTTAGAAAAAAAATCACAATAATTGTATTCCATTTACAAGCATTATAGTTTTGATCCAGTATTCTGTTAACAAGGTTCAAATCAAAGTGACCAACATTTGAATACAATCGTTTCTTGATTGAATTCCTAACCAAAGGGTCTATGGCAGTGGTTCTCAACCTTCCTATGGCCGCGACCCTTTAATACAGTTCATCGTGTTGTGGCGACCCCCAGCGACAAAATTATTTTCGGTTTTACTTCATAATTTTATAGCATTTGAAGACCACAGCGGAAAAAACAGACATGTCACAAATTTTCATTTTTGAGTTATCCCCATTAAAAAATTCACACCATAATAAAGCTTAAACGGACATTGAAAACTACTGCACAAATCAACTCGTTTACGGGTAATGGTGGATTTTAAATAGTGCATCCTTTGGAAGAATCAGACATGCCCAGCGAAATTGTATTTTAAAAAAATCAAAGTAGCCTCCCTTAGTATCACGTGATGTGCTTAACCAATGGCAAGTAGGGAAAACGTAAATAAGCAATGAATGTAGGTCAATGTGCCGACGATGAAATTACGAAAAAGTCACGGAAAAAAGGTCACAAATTTTGCTAGGAAAAAAAGTCACAGGAAAAAAAGTCACAGGAAAAATAGTCACAGGAAAAAAGTCACAGAAGCATTCAGTCATCAGCTATCATAAATAAATTCTGAAAAGAGTGGTGGGATCCCGTTTCCTAATCTGATCCCATCGGGCTCCCCACCCCAAATGGTATCCCATATCCCATTGTAATCCCGACCCCAATCGGTTACAGATCCCGACCCCATTGGGTTACAGATCCAGATTGAGAACCCAATCGGGATCACGTTTCCAAATTGGAAATTGGAATTTGGGATCCCATTTGGATCCCGATCACATTGGAATTCCAACAACATTGGGATACCGATCCCGATTGGTATCCCATTAGGATCCCGACCGCATTGGGATCCTGATCCAGATTGGATCCAAATGGGGATTCTGACCCCATTGGAATCCCGACCACATTGGGATACCGATCCCTAAAGGATCACATTGGGATCCTGAACCCATTGAGATTTTGACGCCATTGGGATCACAACCCCAATTGGGTCCCATTCCCGATTGGTATCCCTTTCCAGAAAAGGATCTCATTGGGATCACAACCCCATTTGGGATCCAATTTGGATCCCGTTCCCTAAAAGTGTGCCATTGGGAACGTGGCCCCATTGAGATTCCGACCCCAGTGGGATCCCGATCCCGATTGGGATCCCTTTCCCAAAAATGGTCTCATTGGGATCCCAACCCCATTGGTATCTCGACCCCATTGGGATGCCGACCCCACTGGGATCCAGATCGGATCCCGTTTCCAAATGGGATCCCAGCTGGGATCCCGATTCATTGGGATCCCAACGCCATTGTTATCTTGACCCCATTAGGATTTCAACCTTACTGGGATCCAAATACATTTCAGGTAAAACCCAGTTATCAAACAACGAACATAGCACAATAAACAATGCTTGATAGTCATGGGATAACTCCGCGATCGACCAACACTGCATTGTCTCCCCTCATGTTTATGAACCTAACGTAAATAAATATATAAGAATACCCAGTTTGAGTAAAAATATTCACGGATAAAAAGTCACAAATTTGTCTAGGAAAAAAAGTGACAGGAAAAAAGTTACAGAAATGTTTTTCTTTATTATTCTTAGTTATTTTTTATAAACTAACATTCCTGTACATGTTTTTTTTCATTAATACGAGAAATAATATTATGAACCTAACGTAAATAAATATATAAGAATTCCCTGTTTGAGGTAGTCACGTGGTAATAGCTACAACTTATTCAATCAGTATAATTATTATTGTTTTACAGAGACGTGAATATTTAAATGTAAAAAATACAACTACATTAGTTAATTTATAAGCTTAATATTTATATATCAGGAATTTTTTTCAATGGTCACTATTAATATTCATGATTTAGGCGAATGTTCCAGCCCACTCCACGAAGAAAGTCTGTTACTGTATTGCGTTTTTCTTGTCTGGCTACACACAAATTATGAAGACGCTGTTGCATTTGGACGTTGCGTCTACATACTTTTTTCTGTGGACGTCTGCCAACGGCAAATAATGGTTCTGACTGTAGCTTCTTCACGTTGAAACCATTGAATGATACGCCAAATTGAGGGATGATGATGTCCAACTAGATTGTAAAATTTATTATTCCATCCTTCGCATATTTTATTTGTACGAGGATTATTTTTAAAATTGGCATTGTGCACATTCCAGACTCGAGGGGCGAACATAGGTGGAAGATTCTCAGGGGCACCATTTGGTGATTATTAGCACCAGGCTGCTCAATATGACGAAAGGAGCCACTGACGTAAGTGCGATCGAAATAATAGAGTAGTTCCTCAGCTGCTGGTGAATTAGTTGGAATGATAGTTTTAAGGTACCGCATACCTTCATCAACCTCTTCAAGTGGCAAAAAAGCTAGTGCATCAATCATACCCCAAAATAAGCGGAAGTCCGCATTGTCTTTATAATTTTGTGTAAGGCCCAACTCTTGGACTTTACGCCAAGTTGACTGTGTAAGATGATAAAAGCAACCTTTGCTGATACAGATGCAATTGCACGCAAGGCACTGTCTTCAAAGTCAGTCACAATGGTCTTCGCGCTGATAATATAATTAAAGTTAGCACATTTGTCAACTATTGATTGAAACAATTCTTCATAGGTTGCACGGGTCTTGTTTGGGAGAAGAGCATACATAGAAGTAACACTTGTCTCCTCAAAAGGTACACCAATGACATAAAGTTGTTTGAAAATATTTGGAGCCATAACAAAGTTGCCATCCATGAACACTGTTTCGGAATCTGCAAACATTTTCACGCTTTGACTGGAACCAAAGACTAAAATTCTGTTGTTGCGGTTTGGCCCATTATCGTATAGAAGAAACTGTTCAGGATTTGGTCCTACGGTATGAGTATACTCAATGGGAAGTTAGCCTAGATCTTGAAGTAGACGTGGTACTAGTGGAGTAGGTCGTTGGTTGCGTATATAGAGTACGCTTACAGGTGTCCGCAGACGGTAGAAGTGCACGAACATCATTATCACATTCGCTTAGACCATGCGCATGGATCTGAGCTGGTTTTTTCTTGTGTGATAGCTGCACGGTCTTTCATTGCATTGCGCACTTTGGCGAGACGAACGTGAGTCTCATCTGAAGCATGGTTGTAGGGTTTGCCTTCCTCTGGGTTTTCATTGTCAAGATTTGTCGTCAAACTGCCCGGACAATGTCCACTTGATCGTTGCACACATTTCCACCATATTTTGGTTTTGCGAACTGCATGCTTGGTATACATAAAACCATTTCAGCACAATTTTGATCCATGCTTATTACTGTCAATAATTTCCATGGCAAAAATATAACGGTGTTATTTTACAAACTCACATTTATGGAATTGGTATACACGGCGGTACGGTCGTCTCGGTCGTGCTACCAAAATCCAAATCACTTACACCTTTTTCTTCATCTATTTATCACAAATGAGGGGGGCGGAGGTACAGGCTAAGCTTCCTTGTTGTTAAGGTATCTTATAGCAGCGGTTCTCAACCTGTGGGTCGCGACCCTTTTTGGGGGTCGAACGACCATTTCACAGGTGTCGCCTAAGAACATCGGAAAACACATGTACTCTACAGTTAGCAACGACAATTTTGTGATTGGGTGTCACCAAAATGCAAGGAACTGTAATATAATAAAGGGTCGCGGTATTAGAAAGGTTGAGAACCGCTGTCTTATAGGATGGACGGAAATTGCTATTATTTTAAGGGGGTGAGTTAAGGTTAATAGAGTGTCACATCATAAGATAAAAAAGATTGTTTCTTTTGATAATATTATGTTTCCGGCCTTCCAGACCTAGCATGGTAATTTGGTGAGCGGAAAAAAGTCACAAGAAAATAATTCACGGAAAAAATACACAAATTTTGCTAGAATCCCATTTGGATCCCGACCCCCGTTGGGATCCCTTTCCCAAATGGCATCCCATATCTTTGGGATCCCGACCTAATTGAGACCCCAATGGGATCCCATTTCCAAGTAGGATACCATTTTCCTTCGGTATTTAAATATGGATAATTAAGTGTATGTGTACTAAATTTGGTCAATATCCATCTATTCATGTAGGAGTATTACGCATATTGGTATTTATATAGCTCATATAAGGAAAAATGAAATGCCCCCCCCCCCCCTTTTCCCAGCCCAGAAGAATGAATATTATGAGTTAAGTAACCTTTGGTATTTGAATGTGGATAATCAACTTTATGTATACTAAGTTTGGTCAAGAGCCATTTATTAGATTGTAGGAAAAAAAGTCACAGAAATAAAGTCACAGGAAAAAAAGTCACAGAAAAAAGTCACAAAATATGTATCATTTAAACTCCTAATTTTCAGTGTTTATTATATAAATCATATATCATATCATTTTTAACAGTGAATGTTTTTGGGTTTGTGGATTTGGGGGTGGCTCTGTTCCACCAAGGCTTTTTACATGGGTTCGGGATCCCAATGGGGTCAGGATCCCAAATGGGGTTGTGATCCCAATGAGACCCTTTTCTGGAAAGGGATACCAATCGGGAATGGGACCCAATTGGGGTTGTGATCCCAATGGCGTCAAAATCTCAATGGGTTCAGGATCCCAATGTGATCCTTTAGGGAAAGGGATCCCAATCAGTATCAGTATCGGTATCCCAATGTGGTCGGGATTCCAATGGGGTCAGAATCCCCATTTGTATCCCATTTGGAAACGGGATCCCAATCTGGATCAGGATCCCAATAGGGTCGGGATCCTAATGGGATACCAATCGGGATCGGTATCCCAATGTTGTTGGGATTCTCATGGGATCGGGATCCAAATGGGATCCCAAATTCCAATTTCCGATTTGGAAACGGGATCCCGATTGGGTTCTCAATCTGGATCTGTAACCCAATGGGGTCGGGATCTGTAACCGATTGGGGTCGGGATTACAATGGGATATGGGATACCATTTGGGGTGGGGAGCCCGATGGGATATGGGATCCCATTAGGAAACGGGATCCCACCACTCTTTTCAGAATTTATTTAAGATAGCTGATGACTGAATGCTTCTGTGACTTTTTTCCTGTGACTTTATTTCCTGTGACTTTTTTTCCTGTGACTTTTTTTCCTAGCAAAATTTGTGACTTTTTTTTGTGACTTTTTTTTCGCTCACCATTTATTCGTGTAGGAGTATTTGTTGTTAATTTTATTTTTAGAGCTTATTTAGGAAAAAACGACATTTTGGGCCCCCGGCCCCAAACGGAATGTTATAAAAAGTTCTTACCCCCCCCCCCCCACCAGTATTTGATTCTGGATAATTTTGGATAATGTGCCAAGTTTGGTTAAGATCCATCAATCCATGTAAAAGCCTTTGTGGAACAAAGCCACAAACCCACATATTTTCATTTATATGATATGATATATATGATATTATATAGGAAGTTCTATTACGGCCCTTGCACGATCTCCTTACTATGTGCTGGGAACAGGGACAGCTACCACAAGAGTTGAAAGATGCAAACATTGTTACATTGTACAAGAACAAAGGAGACAAGAGTGACTGCAACAACTATCGTGGAATCTTCCTTCTTAGTATAGTTGGAAAGGCCTTCGCCCGAGTTGCATTAACACGCTTGCAGACCCTAGCATCGCGTGTACTCCCAGAATCGCAATGTGGCTTTCGAGCCGGTAGGTCAACCATAGACATGATCTTCTCTCTGCGCCAGTTGCAGGAGAAATGCAGGGAACAACATATGCCTCTATACATCGCGTTTGTCGACCTCACTAAAGCTTTTGATCTTGTCAGCAGAAGCGGCCTCTTCCAGATCCTAAAAAAAATAGGCTGCCCTGCACGTCTGCTTAACATCATCGAGCAGTTCCACTATAACATGCAGGGCACAGTATGCTATGACGGTGCCACCTCAGAAGATTTTCCAGTAAGTAGTGGAGTAAAGCAAGGCTGCGTGCTAGCTCCTACTTTATTTGCAATCTTCTTCTCCATCTTACTCCAGTATGCCTTCAAGAACAACAGCGATGGGATATACATTCACACTAGAGCAGACGGGAGATTGTTCAACATTGCGCGCCTTAGAGCTAAGACCAAAATAAGAAAGGTCATGCTACGTGAGCTCGTATTTGCAGATGACGCCGCTTTAGTATCTCACTCAGCAGACGGCCTGCAGAGCCTTGTATCCAGTTTATCCGCTGCCTGCAAAGAGTATGGCATGATCATCAGCTTAAAGAAAACCAACATTATGGCTCAGGACGCTGACTCTCCCCCCACTATCTCCATCGACGACTGCGACTTGGATGCTGTTGACAGATTCACATATCTAGGGTCGAACATTTCGAGCACCCTCTCAATGGAGGATGAGATAAGTGGTAGGATAGGGAAGGCCGCAACTGTCATGGCGAGACTGAAGAAAAGAGTCTGGTCCAATGCCAAGCTCACAACAAGAACTAAGCTGCAGGTATACCAGGCCTGCGTACTGAGCACACTCCTCTATGGATGTGAGTCTTGGACCACATAAAACAGGCACGAAAAAAGGCTCAATGGCTTCCACCTCAGATGCCTGCGCCGCATCCTTGACATCAAATGGCAGGAAAAAGTCCCCAACACGGATGTCCTGTCTCAAACAAATATGTGCAGCGTCCCAGCCCTTTTAATCCAAAGACGCCTCCGCTGGCTTGGGCACGTCAAGCGAATGCAACCTGGTCGCATACCTAAGGACGTGCTGTACAGCGAGCTGGCGACAGGGAAAAGGTCAGTTGGACGGCCTCGTCTCAGATACATAGACATTTGCAAAAGAGATATGAAGGCGGCTAACATCAACATCTCAAATTGGGAGGACCTGGCGGAGGATCGATCCACATGGCGGGGCATCGTGAAGGAAGGATCACTACGTGCCGAGGAGGTCTACAGGGCGGAAGCAGCTGTGAAGAGAGCGCGGAGAAAGGCAAGAAAACACTACTCCACCGCATTCGTGTGCGGGACATGCACAAGAGACTGCCATTCAAGGATCGGTCTCATTAGCCACACGAAGAGCTGCAACCAGACAAGATAATCTATCGTCTCTCGTAGACGGAAAGATGCCATACATACATACAAATGATAAACACTAAAAATTAGGAGTTTATATGAAACATATTATTACGGACCGTTATAATTGGAGAATTTAATCTCTTAATTTTAGACTATGGCTCGTTCTAGAAACAGTCCATAATAAAGGACGATACCAACGTTTAAAAATAATAACAAATACAACGACAATCAAGGCCAGAGCTAATTACAATTAATAACTTTTTAATTTGTGAACTTCAATTAAATAATAACAGCAAGTGAAATATGATTGAAATTATAAACTTACAGATTTGCTGGTACCGGTACTGTATATCAAAATACAATGAGCACAAAATTGTACAGGAAATAAAAATCTCTACACACAACAAAGTATAATGACACATAGCATGCCTCGTAATCAAGGAAAGGGAAATCTCTGTCTTCTCTCTATCGGTCAGCCCTTTTTATAGGCATTTCCTACTTATGTCTAGAACCGTCTAATGCATTGTTTTGCCTTCTCGTTTTATCCATAATATTCTGTTATTTTCGACAGTTCTCCTGACTAGCATAAATAAGGTTTTTCTAGCCACACTTCAAAGGCGGTCACGAGAGTTCACGAGGGGTCATGCACGTGGGACGCGAGATAGGCGTGCTAAAAAATACGTCATCCTTCATAACACCTCCCCTCTTAAAAGAAAAAAGTTCATTTTTCAAAAATGGAATTCTTTTCCATTAAACAAGTACAAGAAAGTACATTTCTTCCTTTCAAAATATTAAACAAAAAGCTTCCTAACAGCTTATATACAACTACATAATTTATTGGTAGTGAAAAATTAATTTCTGGACAAAGTATCAGCAATCACATTATCTTTGCCTTTGATATGTTTTATGTCTAAATTATATTCTTGTAAGAATAGACTCCATCTTAACAGTCTTTGATTTTTGGAGACCATCTTATTCAAAAAAGTTAAAGGATTGTGATCAGTAAAAACAAGTACTGAATGTAAGGAACAACTGACATAAAAATCAAATTGCTGTAGAGCAAGGATTAAACCTAAACATTCTTTTTCTACAGTGGAATAATTTTTTTGATGGGCGTTAAATTTCTTTGAGAAATAACAAACAGGATGATCTACACTGTGGTCATCTTCTTGAAAAAGAACTGCACCAATGCCAACATCACTGGCATCAACAGCTTATTTAAACTGTTTGTTAAAGTCTGGTGCAATGAGAACAGGAGCATTAGCTAGTATTCTTTTAAGGTTTTCGAATGCTTCCTGACAGGCATCTGACCAGTGAAATTTTGCATTTTTCTTTAACATATTACTTAGGGGAGAGGCAATAACTGAGAAATTTTTGCAAAATTTTCTATAGTAACCTGCCATTCCCAAAAATCTCATTAACTGTTTTCTAGTAGTGGGTGGTGGAAGTGCTGCAATAGCATTTATCTTAGCTTGAACAGGTTTTACATGACCTTGACCCACTATGTGACCTAAATATTCCACAGTTGCATGACAAAATTCACACTTATTTAAATTTACAGTTAAATTTGCCTGCAAGAATTTTGTAAACAGAGATCTTAATTGGTTTACATGTTTGGAAAAATCTTGACTGTAAATAATTACATCATCAATATAGGCGCTGCAATTTTCCTGGTCAGCAATAATGTTATTAACTAGACGTTGGAATGTAGCTGGGGCATTTTTCATTCCAAACGGCATTACTTTATATTGGTATAAACCATCTGGAGTACAAAAAGCAGAGACTTCTTTTGCTCTGTCAGATAGAGGAACCTGCCAATAACCTGATAGTAGGTCTATCTTGGTTACATATTTGGCATCGCCTATTCGATCTATAAGATCGTCTATTCTTGGAATCGGAAAGGAATCAGACTTTGTAACTGAATTCACTTTCCTGAAATCAGTGCAAAACCTGTAACTTTTGTCAGGCTTTGGGACTAAAATACACGGAGAACTCCAGTTACTAGAGCTTGGTTCAATTATATCATTTTCAAGCATGTATTTTATTTCAGACCGGATTACTTCAAGTTTTTCCGGATTGACCCTATAGGGGTGTTGCTTGACCGGAACTGCATTGCCAATGTCAACATCATGTACAGCAATGTTGGTTTTATTAGGGACATCAGGAAAAAGTGAAACAAAATCTGCAATAACAGACTTGATAACATTTTTTTCCGACAATGACAAATGTCCAGGTTTCTGATCAATATTGGCCAGTATTTCTGAATTTTTAAGTTTGTAATGACCAACTTTTTCTGGGACACTGTCAAATATTTCAGTAACATTTACTTTAGGTACTGAAGTTACAGTTGAGATTGTGTTAACATTAGTTTCTGAGGATGGACAATTGTCATCACATTTTCTTTCTACATATTCTTTTAACATGTTAATGTGACATAACTGTTTCTTTCTTTTACGATCTGGTGTTAACACAATGTAATTTAAGTCATTAAGTTTGGACTCAACTACATAAGGACCAAAATATCTAGCTTGTAGTGCCTGTCCTGGTATTGGCAAAAGTACAAGCACTTTGTCCCCTGATTCAAACTGTCTGAATTTTGACTTTTTGTCATACCAAACTTTCATTTTGGATTGAGAATCCTTTAAATGGGATTTAGCCAAATTAACGGCATTAAAAAGTTTAGTTTTAAACTTTAGGACATAGTCCAAAAGTCCTTCAGTGGGTGTCGATCACATCCACGTGTCTTTTAAAAGTTTAAGGGGGCCTCGAACCGTATGGCCAAACACCAGTTCGAAGGGGCTGAATCCAAGTGATTCTTGAACTACTTCTCTTGCGGCGAACAGTAGCATGTTGATCCCTTCATCCCAGTCTTTCTCTTGTTCTAGGCAGTAAGTTCTCACCATGTTCTTTAATGTCTGATGGAATCGCTCAAGTGCTCCCTGCGACTCAGGATGATACGCACTCGACAAGCAGTGTTCTATACCCAATTGGTTCATCACTTGTTTGAATAGTCCAGCCTTGAAGTTTGTTCCTTGGTCTGACTGTACAGACTTCGGAAGACCAAACAATGTAAAAACTTCGTCAGTGCTTTGACGATGTTCGGAGTCTTGATATTGCAAAGAGGAATAGCTTTTGGGAACCTTGTTGGCGCACACATGATTGTCAGCAAGTATTGGTGACCTGATTTTGTCATTGGTAGAGACCCAACGTAGTCTATTATGACGCGACTGAAAGGTTCTTCAAACGCTGGAATGGGTTGAAGAGGAGCTGCTGGTATCTTCTGATTTGGTTTACCTACCACTTGACAAGTATGACATGATCTGCAGTAGTCCCCTACATCTTTCTTGATTTTGGGCCAAAAGAAGTGTGACGTAAATTTGTGATATGTCTTGTTCACTCCCAAATGGCCTGAAAGTGGTGAATCATGGGCTAAGTTGAGGACTTCGTTCCTGAAAAGTGCAGGAACTACAATTTGGTGAACAAGCCTCCATTCTTCATCAGCCTTGGCATCTGGGGGTCGCCATTTCCTCATAAGCATGTCATTTTTAGAAAATAACAAACAGGGAATTGCTCAGCTTCTTATTCGGTCATAGCGTTCTCTCGAAGTTTAATGATTTCTGGATCATTCTTCTGCTCTTCAATGAGCTGTGTTCGAGTTGGTGTTTTGTGATCCTTTGATTCTTCATTCAGTTGGGCAAAAAGGTCGTTCCCAGATCAATTTCAGATTGGATTTTATTACTTTTTGGTGAACTCTCTTCTTTGGAGATCTTCAAACTCATTGCCCTGGTAACAGCACATGCTGTATATATTTCTGGATCTTCTTCTGGAGATTCAATGAGACAGGGTTCTTGAGTAACGATGGGTTCGGCTATCACCTTCCCACCAGCTAAGTCGTTGCCTAGCAACAACGAGATGCCGTCCAATGGTAATTTTGGTCGGACACCTACAACCACAGGTCCGGAAACTAGGTCTGATTTGAGATGGATGAGATGTAGAGGTACATCGATACATCCTAGTTCTACGCCTTTCAACAGTATGTTGCTTCCAGTAGCAGTAGATGCAGATAAGGGAAGTATACCCTCTAGTAATAAGGACTGTGAAGCACCTGTATCCCTTAGGATTTTGATTGGTCGTAGACTGGAAAAATCACCTGGTAGTGATACAAATCCTTCCGATATGAAAGGCATGAAGTCTTGTAGGATTTTGATTGGTCGTAGACTGGAAAAATCACCTGGCAGTGATACAAATCCTTCCGATATGAACTGTCGAAAATAATAGAATATTCTGGATAAAACGAGAAGGCAAAACAATGCATTAGACGGTTCTAGACATTAGTAGGAAATGCCTATAAAAAGGGCTGACCGATAGAGAGGAGAGAGATTTTGTTTTGATCACGAGATGCTATGTCATACTTTGTTGTGTGTAGAGATTTTTATTTCCTCGTACAATTTTGTGCTCATTGTATTTTGATATACAGTACCGGTACCAGCAAATCTGTAAGTTTATAATTTCAATCATATTTCACTTGCTGTTATTATTTAATTGAAGTTCACAAATTTAAAAAGTTATTAATTGTAATTAGCTCTGGCCTTGATTGTCGTTGTATTTGTTATTATTTTTAAATGTTGGTATCGTCCTTTATTATGGACCGTTTCTAGAACGAGCCATAGTCTAAAATTAAGAGATTAAATTCTCAATTCATAACGGTCCGTAATAGTGATGAAGTAGACAAGTATTGGCCTTTTAAAAACCATTAAATATATTTTATTAGAAAATGTTCAGTGGAAAAATGCTTTTTTTCAACAAGTCAAAATGTTGGGTCAGCCTGGTAATAATCAGTACAAATGTAGTGAATAGTCACAAAATACCTGTTTTCTGCTGAGGTCATATGTGTTTTCAGATAGTCTTAGGCGATCCCTTGGAAATGCGACCCCCAAAGGGATCGTGACCCACAGGTTGAAAACCGCTGGTCTATGGAAACAAAAAAATTTGATCAGAGTAACATAATATATGATGAAACTATGACAATTTCTGTTCGTATTCGACTATGACTATTTGGGCACAACTCAGACTCGCGAGTACATATGCTTCTAATACTTCTATTCTAAAGATTCATACTTCTATTATGAATATTCATACTTCTATTCTAAAGATTCATAACTATATTTAAAAGAGTTGAAAATCCTACAAGGGGAAACCCTTGCGTGATATCATAACAAAAGGGGACTTCACCCTGCCTTGCGTTTAACGCCGTGTTGTCATCAAACGGTTCTGTGACAACACAAATAAACACGTCATGCTTGTTTTCAAGGTCTCCAAGGTCCACCATACCTTTCCACTATCTAAAAATACATTGTTCTTGCAAGTAGACAACTTTTTTTAAAAGGAAAAGAAAATACAGCAATCGTGGGACAAAAGTAAAACTTGCAAAATGTAGTGGGTGTAAATTGTAAGAGTATCGTAATACGATTCTGGCAAGGACGGAAAGGGGAAAAGGGGGTGGGGTGGGGGACTCCAGAGGAAAACTTAATTTGAATCGGACCTTCCAACTCGCACCTTTGACACACCAGGATGTCGTCGTCCACCACACCACCCCTTCCTCACCACGCCCCCCACTCCGCTCACACGCTGTAACACTAGGTGGTCGGAGGGATGGCCGTTTCAACAACCATCAATTATCCCTCATGAATCCCTCGCACGCTTAAAAAAACATTGTTAGTTTTTATCTCCCCTTGTCGAAAGCATTGTTCGTTTTTATCTCCCCTTGTGATTGTCGGCGTGAAACGTTTTTATTACCCAACCCCCACCTCCCATTTTTTGTCTTCTTTTATTTTCTTTTGTTAACCCTTCTTTGCTGTAACTGTAGGTGGAAACATTTCCGAAGCCAACATTTTGGAAATGTGTACCCATTTTACTTTGTTGACACGGTACGGGGATGTAGTAACTAGTAGTACTCGAGGGTTTAGGAAGGTGGTGGCGCCAAAAAGACAATCCTAGGATAAGGTCAAGTTAATCTCTTCCGATCGTACATTACGCATCGTCCATCGAATCTTTCTGTGCGGAAAAGTTGAGAATGCATCGTAAAACCAGATAGCCGGTTTAACAACCCGGGTACCTGAACCCACTAACCGGTTCGGTGAAGACAAAACGGTTTGAACGACGCTAGACCCATAGGGAAGTAATTAAAAAAAAAAATATATATCTGATAGAAAAAAAAATGAAGTAGATTTTTTTTAAAATGTGTTAATGATTGAGGTGATCGAAATATATAATAATTATATCTATCTCTCTCTCTCTATATACATATATAAAAAAAACTTTCCCGTCTGCTTTTGTTGTTCGGCGTTCTATATTATACCATGGCTTTCAACCGGGTGCAGATGTTTACACCGGGTCCGGGTATGTGGAGAAAATACCCGGGTCGTTCAAAAGTAACCACACAAAAAAGGGTTGACTTCTCATTTTATATGAACAGTGGGCACAAATGTTTGGACTTGAATTGTTATTGTAGTAAGCCCAATAAGCTTGACAAGCGGTGACCGTCAACAGATCGTCCTTGACCCCAAAGTAACACCATCGCGTCGTCACGTACTCACAGAGTGTTTAAATTATGGAGAACAAAGAGGCTTCGGCCAGAGTGGAATTTTGCTTTTCGTGTGCCGGTTACTTAATTACTGACCTATCTTGACCCACTAAGATTTGTATCGCTAATTTTTATTTTTTACCGAAAATTAGTAGGAAAAAAATCGTGTTCGAAGAAATTTTTTTTAAATTTAGGTTTTTGGGAAAACCCGACTAAAATAAATTTTATAAATAGTTTTCATTTTCCAAACTTATCCATCGCATCTTCGCTTAAAATTAACTTTAAAAATGTTATAAATAAATTACCGCATACGACTCCGTCCTACAGACTACGCGTAACGTGAACATATTTGAATCATTCAAGGAATGTTCATACTGGTTATTTTTAGGGCTGCTAACTTTAACGATTAATTAATCGATTAATCGTTAAAAATTGTTAACGGTTAAATTTTTTTTAACGATTAATCGACCCATCACTTAAACCATCACTTATAAATTTACCGGAAGTCTAAAAGTCAAAAAATGGCGGCCGAGAAATATAAACAAATCTCCGGACGATTACACAAACATTTTGGTTTGAAACTATTGACTGACGGGAATGTTGAACATGTAGATAAAGTTTATTGTATACATTGTGAGAAATCGTTTGCCTACCATGGTTCTAACACTTCGCTTACTTATCACCTGCAAAGCAAACATCCACTACAGCATCAGAAACTTACGCTGAGACGGTCTACATCAGCCTCAAGAAGCAATACAAAGGACCAAAATTGACTGAGTTGGATTGGGAGAAGATTTCGAAATATGTCAAAGTTTTGGACTTATTCTCTCAGGCCACGGTTATGCTTGATGGTCAAGATTATGTTTCATGTAGCTGCGTATTGCCGCTGCTAACATCGCTGAAAAAACACAGGACTGCACGTGAAGGTGATCCAGGCTACATAACTAGATTCAAGGCAGCATCTATTGATGACTCCAATGAACGTGTAACTGGTATGATAAGTATAGCAATACTACAGGTTGCAACAGCACTTGATCCACGCTACAAATTCCTGAAGTGTTGGTCAGAAGATGCAAAAGAACGAACCTGGTCACGTATTGAACAACAAATAGAAGTTGATACTCACGATGAGCACATGGAGACAGTTGCAA
Source organism: Omphiscola glabra (assembly GCA_964017045.1). Lineage (NCBI taxonomy): Eukaryota > Metazoa > Mollusca > Gastropoda > Lymnaeidae > Omphiscola > Omphiscola glabra. The sequence goes on along the minus strand of OZ024794.1, from coordinate 16,428,716 downwards.
CGGATGGTGATGGCATTGACAATGAAACTATATGTGAACCAAATGAAAAGCGTATTAAGCTAATGGAGTCTGACTCAGACACAGAAAATGACAACAACTCTTCTGATGAATTACTGCGTTATAAAATGGAGATGAAAGTTCCTGAATCTGTTGACCCTCTACAATAGTGGAAACTTAATGAACACCGATATCCGAAATTGTCATTCCTTGCCAAGACCATTTTGTGCATACCAGCTGCCTCAGTTCCATGTCAACAATTGCTCAGCTCGGCTGGTTATATTGTCAATAAGACACGCTCATCACTTGAACCAAATAATGTCAACAGACTTGTCTGTATGCGTAGTTGGTTAAAAGATGACATATAAAGGAGACATCCCAGTGTTATTTCGATTTTTCGACAAGTATGTTTAATAAATGTTACTTATGACACTATAAATTTTAATTTTTGGATTTAATTTAATCGAAATTAACTATTAATTAATCGTTAATTTTTCAAAAGTTAACTATTAAATTTAAATTAATGGTTAACAGCCCCAGTTATTTTATATACCCATAATTCAATTTTTACACTTGCAATATGTGAAATAGTTAAACATAAACCTGGTAAATAATTTATGAACAAAAAGGAAGATTGTTATAGGTAGTCGTGTAGACCTGGATGACCTCAAGCTTGTTTCAGTGCGGAGTTGTATCGTAGAGCCATCCCACCCTCACCCCCACTTTGTTTTTATAACTGCCAACACCAATTACTGCATGTTCGGTGGGTCAAGGTACAACCACGGCTCCCCTTGAACTTACTAGAAGTTCCCTATACATAAATATGGATAATTCGCGCTTTCCCTTCTAGACTTAAGGTTTCATTCTTGAAATGTCTCTCCCCTTAGACCAGTGTTTCCCAAACTTTCGCCATCTGTGTACCCCTATCTACAATTTTCGTAAATATGAGCAACCTTTGAAAACTTTTTGTCCGGTTACTTTAATTTCAATAATAATATATATATATGTATTTTTTAAATTTTTTATTTGCAGCGCGTACACTACCGAACTCTTTCCGTCGTACACCCAGGTGTATGCTACTGCGTGTGTTTGTGGGGGGGGGGGGGGAGATTAGTATTTTTAGATTTCTGTTTAAAAGTATTCACAAGCTGTAAGTTAACAGAGTTTGTAATTCTATTTATTTGATTTTGTTCTTTTATATCAAAATATTATAAATGAAGTACTACTCGCACTTGGATTGGATTGGAGTACTTATATAGCGTTCATTCCATGCTATGATAGCATGCTCACGGCGCTCCGATGTTCGATAGGTCTCACTGCTGCCTGTTAGTGAGACTCCATCTCCCCATCTCCGGGTTTGAATTCAGCGTTGCCTTCTCTTAGATGAGTCCAAGGTTAACGAGTCCCATCCACCCGGGGTGCTGGTGATGTTTTTTTGCTTGACTGGGCTTTGGCGGGTATTGAACTCCGGACCATTGCTCAGTTTAGACCACTCGGCCACCCAGCACCCACTTGCTGCTATTGGGGGGGGGGGGGGTAATCGCTCTTTCTTTACTATGTAATGTAATCAATGGTATCATTCTTTATTTTTAACTTTTGGTTAACGCGCCATTTTAAAACAACGTGCATGTATTACTATTCGATTTGTTAATGTTAGATGATGATGTGTTGTTTAAAACAACGTGCATGTATTACTATTCGATTTGTTAATGTTAGATGATGGTGTGTTGTTTAAAACAACGTGCATGTATTACTATTCGATTTGTTAATGTTAGATGATGGTGTGTTGTTTAAAACAACGTGCATGTATTACTATTCGATTTGTTAATGTTAGATGATGATGTGTTGTTTAAAACAACGTGCATGTATTAATATTCGATTTGTTAATGTTAGATGATGATGTGTTGTTTAATAAAAGGAAATGGGCAAAAACTTGAGAAAATTACGCAACAAAAGAACTTAAATTTTTTTATTTTTTTTCCTTTATTTAATAAAAATTTCAGGCTTGGAGAAAGAAGATACAGTGTTCTTATTATCAGATCCAATGTATTAACCCTTGAAAACTCGTCTCGCTTGTCCCCGATTCAACGCCCGTAACTTTTGTTTTAGGGTTCGCAGTTAAGTTACCCCCCCCCCCCCCCACCCAAAAAAAAACAACAACCTGCTAGCCAGGTTTTTTGAGGAAGTTTTTCGTCATTGGAACTTTTCTAGCCTTACTCTATGCTTCACTGGCAAGTCAGGTTATGGACCTACAGGTGTCGACATACAAAGGTTATGGACCTACAGGTGTCGACATACAAAGGTTATGGACCTACAGGTGTCGACATACAAAGGTTATGGACCTACAGGTGTCGACATACAAAGGTTATGGACCTACAAGTGTCGACATACAAAGGTTATGGACCTACAGGTGTCGACATACAAAGGTTATGGACCTACAGGTGTCGACATACAAAGGAAAATCCCCCCACCCAAAACTATAAATAAATAAATGGTAGTACAAAATAAGTAATGCGTTTGTTTAAATTTAACCAGTGACTCAGTGACAAAGACGGTGTGCAACATGATCTTAAAACTGAGACAAGGGTGCTGAACAGCGAGTTGCAATTTGTTAATAAGAAATTGAGCTTTTAACAATAAATTTAAGAATTAACTAAAGTAGTTCTACTGTCCTGCTGTCCTACTGTCCTGCTGTCCTACTGTCCTGCTGTCCTACTGTGTTGTTCAACAGATGACTTGAAGAAAATGATTTCTTACAATTGGAAAAAAAAAGAACAATCGTTGCCGGTGCAGATAATTGTAGAAAAGTGTCTACGATAGGAAGCTTCATCTTGAGGGACATTGTAGTTCAAGGGCTCTTTACATTTTAGATCGCACCCCCCCCCCCCCCAGGCCACACTCTTTGATTTTAAATCATTTCCCCACACCCCTTTTGGATTTCCCAGAATGCAAATAAACCATTATTTTCTGGGTGTTCCCACCCCCTCTTCTTCTATTCAGCAACCAATGTTCCCTTTAAGCTGCGCGGCTGCGCAGCTACCTCACAGATGCCGTGCCGCAGTTTTGAGCATCCGCGCAGCAAATTTTTATAAAAAATACATTCGAACAGATACGCTGCACTCTGCAAAGTAAAACTTTGCACACAACTTTATGATTTTGCACACGAACCAGCAAACCTTAGAGGGAACATTGCCTGCAACCCTAGTTAAGAACCGCTGCTGTAGTCCAGATTTCAATTAGTATTATTATTTATTATTAGGTGGTTTTATATAGTGCAGTACCCCAGCCTAGGGCTAGAACTTTCTGCGGTTTTTCTATGAAATGTTTTGGTGAACCTGACAGAAGAGCGTTACAATAGTCAAGACGAGAGGTTAATGGTCAAATTACGAGTAACTGATAGCCATTGATACAGTCTCCTCCGCCACTGGTCCAACCCATCTCCTCCGCTGACCAACGTCCAGCATTACGAAACAACCGACACTTTTAAGCTCTCTTTCACTTCGACGCAAGTTAATAATAGACAAGAGTCCGCGGCGAGGTTCGCATAAGGATAATAGACAAGAGTCCGCGGCGAGGTTCGCATAAGGATACGTCCTCAACTGCGTGTTCCCTTTCTAGCCCCCCCCCCCCCCTCGGTCGTTGGGGGATCGGGAGGTCAGTCTCATCCCCGGGTGGCGGTCTCAACCGCCTCACATACAGGGGGGTATCACATTTACAAAGTGATGTATTATTCAGCAAAATATAAATAAAATATATAAAAAATGAACAAAAACACCAAATGACCAAATAACCAAAATGACCAAATAACCAAAATGACCAAATAACCAAAATGACCAAATAACCAAAATGACCAAATAACCAAAATGACCAAATAACCAAAATGACCAAATAACCAAAATGACCAAATAACCAAAATGACCAAATAACCAAAATGACCAAATAACCAAAATGACCAAATAACCAAAATGACCAAATAACCAAAATGACCAAATAACCAAAATGACCAAATAACCAAAATGACCAAATAACCAAAATGACCAAATAACCAAAATGACCAAATAACCAAAATGACCAAATAACCAAAATGACCAAATAACCAAAATGACCAAATAACCAAAATGACCAAATAACCAAATGTAAAAAAAAAGAAGAAGTAATAATAAGCATTCTTATTATAAGTAAATATTTCAGTGGCTAAGATTTAGTGACACTCAGGGCGAGGCGGGAAGAAATATGACGCTGGTTACATAAGTAATTTCTTGTATATATGTTAGCTGCAGTACCCCACTAAGGGAATTGAAATATGGCTTTGTATATTTTATGTCCAGATTTATTACAGATCCGTCCTGTTTTAAATTTTTAATAGTAATGCTAATCTCTTGTAAATTGTGACTTTTTTTCCGCTCACCAAATTACCATGCTAGGTCTGGAAGGCCTGAAACATGATGTTATCAAAAGAAACAATACCCTCTGTCTCAAGATGTGGCAATCTATTATCCTAACTCACCCCCTTAAAATAACAGCAATTTCCGTCTGTCCTATAAGATACATTAACAACAATGGAGCTCGGCCTGTACCTCTGCCCCAGTCATTGGGGTTGGGATACCAATGGGATGCTTTTTGGGAAAGGGATCCCAATCGGGATCGGGGTCCTGTTGGATCAGAATCTCAATAGTGTCAGGATCCCAATGGCTCCCTTTTAGGGATCGGTATCCCAATTGGGTCGGTATCACAATGGGATCGGGAACCCAATGGGGTCAGAATCCCCATTGGGATCCCATTTGGAATCGAAACGGAATCCGAATAGGAAGCAGGATCACAAGGGTGTCGTGATCCAAATGAGATCCCAATCGGGATCCAAATGGGATCGCAATCGGGATCGGGATCCCGATGGGATACGATTTGGAAAAGGGATCCCGATTGGGTTTTCAGTCGGGAGCGGTAACTCATGGGAGGCTGGATTACAATGGTATTTGGATCCCAGTGTGGTCGAGATCCCGATGGGATATGGGATCCCATTAGGAAACGGGATCCCACCACACTTTTCAGAATTTATTGATGACCTCTGATGGTTAAATGCTTCTGTGACTTTTTTCCTGTGACTTTTTTTCCTGTGACTTTTTTTCCTGTGACTTTTTTTCCTGTGACTTTATTTCCTGTGACTTTATTAGACTTTTTTTCCGTGACTTTTTTTCCCGTGACTTTTTTTACTGTGACTTTTTTTCCTGTGACTTTTTTTCCTGTGACTTTTTTTCCTGTGACTTTATTTCCTGTGACTTTATTTCCTAGCAAAATTTGTGACTTTTTTTCCTGTGACTTTTTTTCCTGTGCCTTTTTTTCCTGTGACTTTATTTCCTAGCAAAATTTGTGACTTTTTTTCCTGTGACTTTTTTCCGCAAACTTTTTTGACGACCCCCACCCCACTTTTGCATATGAGCTTTTGCATACGAGTTTTGACTACAGAGCTATAGTAACATATAGTCCATTCAATTATCGTTCAGTTAATACCTCGTTTTGTCCTACAAGCACAACAATAATATTTTAAATTTAAATAGTTTTTTTAATCTTAACATCTCACTCATGGTACCCGGGTACGAATAGTCGCAGCCTAGAAATAAATAGGAACCCAAATGCTGACCCGGATATCCACAAGGGGTCGTTCGCAAATTACGTCACGCCAAAAATGACATTTTTATACCCCCTCCCCCCTGTAACAAAGTGTCTCAAATTCTTTACCCCCCCCCCCCTTTTAGTGTCACGTCACACCTAAAAATTCAAAACATACATAACATGTTGTTATAAAGGATGACGTATTTTAAGACGCTTTGCCCGCCTTCCACGTGCATGACCTCTTTCAAGTCGGTCCTGTGTTGGGGCGGCTAGAAAAAAATATCCCTTTGTTGACTATCGTCCGTTTCTGTGGAACAGGATCGAACGATCTAGAGAATGCGAGAAGCAGTAAGACTGCGTATTCCTTTTTCCAGAATGATCATCTGAAACTGAGTATAAAAGGGATAAGAATAAATGACAGGAGAGATTTTCCTTTCCTTGATTACGAGGCATGCTGTGTGTCATACTTTGTTGTGTGTAGAGATTTTCATTTCCTCGTACAATTTTGTGCTCATTGTATTTTTATATATAGTACCGGTACCACAAATTAAAAAGTTATTAATTGTAATTAGCTCTGGCCTTAATTGTCGTTTTATTTGTTATTATTTTTAACCTTTGGTATCGTCCTTTATTATGGGCTGTTTTTAGAACGAGCCCTAGACAAAACAACAGAGATTAAATTCTCCATCTATAACGGTCCGTAATAATGTGCATAACTAAATTAAGCTCTTTTTTTTATTCTTGAACATTTCCCCATAATGGATTAAGATGTATTATTAGAAAACTGTGACGTGAAACACCAAACAACGAAGTCCTCCCCAATGTAAAATGGCCACAACATTTTTCGATATGTCCAGAAGGTGTGAGCGACTGAGTTTTACGGGACTTGTAATACCTGAGGCAATTTCGACCTCAAATTAATGTTTTTAAAATTTGAATAAAGATTTTTCAAAATTAAAAAAAAAATTTGATTTTTAAAATAAGTGTGACTTCACACATTTTTACCCCCCCCCCCCAACCACCCCTTGAGCTTGGCGTAATTTGCGAACGACTCCCCCCCCCCTCCCCAACAGTCGTAGGCACTGTAGTATTAAACAACCGGAGAATACCCGGCTAATAAAAGGGACCGCTCCCGGGTGTTAAAAAATACAATTAAAGGCACATTTGAAAACAAAATTCTTTCCATGTTATGCGTACGATTAATAACATAAGCAATGATAGAAAACTGACTAGAGACTAATTTGACTAGTGACTAGACTGACTAAAGACTAATCTGATTAATGAATAGACTGACTAGAGGCTAATCTGACTAGTGACTAGACTGACTAGAGACAAATCTATATAGTGACTAGACTGACTAGAGACTAATCTGACTAGTGACTAGACTGACTAGAGACTAATCTGACTAGTGACTAATCTGACTAGAGACTAATCTGACTAGAGACTAGACTGACTGTAGACTAATCTGACTAGTGACTAATCTGACTAGACTGACTAGAGACTAATCTGAATAGAGACTAATCTGACTAGAGACTAATCTGACTAGTGACTAATCTGACTAGTGACTAATCTGACTAGACTGACTAGAGACTAATCTGACTAGAGACTAATCTGACTATACTGACTAGAGACTAATCTGAATAGAGACTAATCTGACTAGAGACTAACCTGACTAGTGACTAATCTGACTAGTGACTAATCTGACTAGACTGACTAGAGACTAATCTGAATAGAGACTAATCTGACTAGTGACTAAACTGACTAATCTGACTAGAGACTAATCTGACTAGCGACTAATCTGACTAGACTAATCTGACTATTGACTGTACTGACTAGAGACTCATTCAAAATGTCAGCTTATTGAAACTGCAAAGCTCTGAAAAACTGAGTGTGCTTATTTGTCTTAGCAAGATGCTTACTGTCTTTGGTCATGATAAGGACTCTTCCTGATAACAATAAATATTTCCTTTCACACGTTGAATGATGATACTAAGAAGCTAAAGAAAAATATTGATTGATTTCTAAGTTCTGCCGGGTGTGACCCAAAATACCCGGACCTGTTACCCGGACCCGGTACCCGGACTAAAAAGGGACTGCTCACTGCACAGACCAATAATACCCATAATAATAAATCCCAAACTTATAATGGTTTGGATAAGGGGTGGGGGGAATATCCCCAAATTCTTCAACCCCACTATCTCATGAATGAAATGTATGGGGTTGATGGGAGAGAAAGGATGGTTTCAGATGGACAGAGTCAATGAGTCAGTTATGGGAGAAGTAGGAGGGGGAGGGCATGACCCACTTGAATACAGACCTTAGAGTTCTGGTAGGTCGTGGGGGAGGGTCGGTTCAGGTGGAGTGATCAAATTCACCAGGACGAAATCGGATCGACCATTTACCGTTGCGGCGATGGGGGGAAAACCGTGATGGCACTCGCTACAGATAGCTGAGCCGTCAATCTCCCCCAGGTTGACACGTTGGAAATAAGTCACAGGAAAAAAGTCACATGTAAAAAAAAAAGTCACATGTAAAAAAAAAAAAAAAAAAAAGGCACAAAATATGTTTTATATAAACTCTTATCTGTCAGTGTTTATGAAATTATTTTCCTAAGTCCATACATATGTTTATTTACTGAAATAAAGTAAGTAGAAAATAGCTGCAGCTTATTAGGGTCTTCTTTTGATTCTCGTTTGGTATCAACTATGGGGGGCTTGTTATTCATATTATTATATACACAAATTATAATTCACACATTTAATAATATGATTCATTATTGCTCATGTATACATGAGCAGTGATAAATCATATTACCGTATCTGACATTTAAACAACTAACTCGTTTCAAAGGCTTTTAATTTTTTGTTTGGAGTGAAATGTTAATAACGGACGCATTGTAAGAAATTATTGACCTAAGTACAGATACGCTTAACCTTTTGAGCCACAAAATTATAATACATAGCGTTCCGAAGCTGTAACCCAACTCTATCAAATACAGAACAATTGTTTTCAAGCGCCAATACTTTTTCAACACCATACTTAGATACTAGGCCTGGCCCTGGGCCTTTCCAAGAGCTCCGCGCGGCGGCAACACCAATATCAAAATATACCTTATAACGGTTCTCAACATCTGGCATGCTGGTATACTGATATAATGCTATACTAATGTACTCATGCAATTGGTTGCAACACATCCGCAAAACGTTTTTTTCCTGTGACTTTTTCCTCCTTTGACTCCCCCACCTCCTCCCCCCCCCCCCAATACACTCGTGTGTGCTAGTGTTGAGTCCCTACCTAATAGAGATGGTAGGCCTATAGCCTATATCTCTTCGACATTCATGTAAACTATTGTAAACGATCGGTTCGACAGTTTCATCATCAACACCTGCTTTCCTTGCATTATAAATGTTGTTTCTTTATTTGAACAATTTGAAATAGCCTTTACGTTTTTAAACGGATTTACGCCTATGTAACCATGTTTAATAGGCTGATATCAATAGTAGGCATATTATAATTAGCTATGCAGGACTTGCTCGAGGCCCGAACAATTGCAAATATCCACTATCTCAAGCTACGACACGTTCATCAATGTATAATGTAATTTAAAATTAAAAAAAACAATATCAGAAACATTTACACATCAAACTTAAAATGCAGCCTAACAGAGGGTAATATTGGGGGGGGGGGGGGGGGGGAGACTGCAATCAGGTTAGCACAATAGGAAATTAGTAAAACATAGTAAGGTTAAACCTGAACAAAGCCTTCATCAGCGAACAAACAGACAAAAACGAATAAAATTAAAAAATATCAAATTTTTGTTTAAATAATACAGTTTTTAAGCCTTAGCTGAGAAGTAGTGTCCAAGAGGGCAGCAAAAGATTTGTGAAAGGGAGTAAGTGGGAGAAAGGTTAAATGGGGAAGAGGGAAAGAAAAGAGCAGTAAGTCTTCTGAACTACTGCGATAGGTCGTGACGTGGAGGGGCGGAGCTAGCCTCAAACAGTGAATAGAGACTTGACATTCATACCATGTCGGGGGAATAATGTAACAGAGGGAGATAACTCTAGAAATATTCAACAGAATAATGGATTCATTTAATGCCCCTGAAATCACTAAAAACAAATATTTTTTTCGAATGTGATTTTTCTAGCATAAACGTTTGAGATTCGGCACGGGTGTTTCCGTGGAAGAGAAAGTCTGTTATTTCTTATTTTACGGCTATTATTACGTAACACTAACCCAGCAGCGGGGTAGCTCATGTTAGCGACGGCCTATGCGAGCTCGGCTCTTTGTGAACCCCTCCCACTAAAAAAAAAAAACAATTTTGGTGCTTATAGTCATAATGGGCTTATACATGTATATGACAATATAATACATGGTCAATATGGAAAAAACAGCCGCCCGGGGCGGATCGCCCTGTCCACGCCCCCTTAATACGCCACTGCCACCAGGAAATCATATCCATTTTTGGGGTATATATTATCTGCTTCACAAGTTATTATTTTAATTTACTTTTGAAAGAAGAAAAAAAATTAGTTGTTTCTAATATAATTGTGAGTGTAAACCAGACATATTTACATCAAAATATCAATAAATATCAATATAAATAGCCTTTCCAACAACTTCTCAATTTAAAATAAATCTTATTTATTTTTTTAAAAAAATGAAATTTTCATCCACTCAACATGTTGAATGTAGCTATCTAATACAAAATGATGATGTCCCCAACAATTGGTCATCCGCTTGCGATTAGAAATATAATTTAGACCCAATAGATAATTTATGACAAATTGGCCTACATAAAGGGAATTCTTAATTTGTTTGATTATTTATTGGTTGATCTTTGTTCACAATTTGCTGAAATTAAATAAAGGCATACAACCGTAAAACTGGCAATGTAAGGAAATTTTTTGGATCGGACCACTGCCCAGATCTGAGCAATGCGTTACATCATGCTTCACTCTGACAGACGTAAGATCATACGTAATGACCTGCTCCCAGATCCTCTTACCCGCCCTGCTATTGACATTTCACGCGTTCCCCCTAAAGCCCGACTGATCGCTCAGACTGACCGCTCGACCGACTCACTCAACGCCGCCGCGAGTTGAGACAGGAGAGTCAACTTTTGAAGTTAGCGGTTCCCTTATCAAAAGAAATGACCTGGTGCATGGACAGAGTGGTTCAATTTAGTACAGCGGCTCTCAGCCTGTTAGTCGCGACCCCAATAAGGAAAAAAAAAGTGGGGGGGGGGGGGGGGTGTTTGAACGACCCTTACACAGGAGTCATCTAAGATCATCGGAAAACACATATTTAAGAGGTAGCAATGAACATAATTTTATGGTTGGGGGTTACCACAACACGAGGGACTGTATTAAAGTGTCGCGGCATTAGGAAATTTGAGAGCCACGGATTTAGGACAAAAGATGCCTGGGCCGTGCCAAGCAATAGCTGTGCCCGGGGTAAAACATGCCACCCCTCTCCCATTGATAATATGCATTGTATTTAAGTACTGTGCCTGAATCATGACTATGTGGTGATCCCTAGTTTGTGCTAGCAGCTAGGTGCAGGGACTGCTTAAGGGTGGGGTGAAACCTGACCTGTAAGTATAGATTCCTATTCTATACTACTTAAGTGCACTTAAATAGTCCTCTGAATAACTTTATACGGTACAAGAGTACTTAACCTTATATTCCCCGCGTCTTACCCCACACCATCCCCCCCCCCCCCAACCCCGCAGATTTCCAGCACTCACTTAATAGGGCTTGTCATTTCTCAGACCGGAAAACGTCATAGCGCACTACGTAATGTTACTATTTTTAGAACGGCGGAAAATTAATCTGAAAACACGGTATACAACGAAGAATTTTTTCTACAACTGGTATTTTTTTACCTTTCTTTTAGCTCTCTACTTCTTTTAGCTTTCTACTAGATTCCCATCTAAAAAGAAATCATTAAAATAAAAATGAATGCAAATTGGCGGGGCAGATTGTTTATTATTCTGAAAATAAAAAGATAAAAAACTGTCGGCAATTTAATAACTATAGGCGAAGATTTTTTTTAACTATGAAATTTAGGAAACTATGTTACACAAGTAGCAAATTTGAAGAAAACACAAATAAACACAATAATAATCGATGAAAAGTGCCCTATTTGTAAGCACCCGTTGAATTCTTAATTTTTGTTTTTAAAATATCAATTTTTGTAAGTGTTCGTGCTATATGTTATAAGATACCCAAGATTTCATACACCCTTTCACCCAGGAATCTACACAAATACTATTGATGGACTTTGGGTGCAGGTCAAGCGTAAATTGGCCTGTTTCCAAACTACAAACCCACCCACCCACCCACACCCCAACACAGAGACAGAGAGAGAGAGAGTAAGAAAGAGAGAGACACACACACAACGTGTTTCCGACAGTTGTTAAGTGACTTTTATCACATTTGACCATTTACTAATGGTAAAATATTATTAAACTGACATTTGATTTAGGCCTACTACTACTACTAGTGTTATGAATTAGGCCTACTAACTACTAGTGTTATGCATTAGGCCTACTAACTACTAGTGTTATGAATTATAGGCCTACTAACTACTAGTGTTATGAATTAGGCCTACTAACTACTAGTGTTATGAATTAGGCCTACTAACTACTAGTGTTATGAATTAGGCCTACTAACTACTAGTGTTTTTAATTAGGCATACTTTCTAGTAACTAACTACTAGTGTTATGAATTTTGGACCTGCGTTCGGATGATCCCAATCCCCTAACACCACTAATAATAATTAGTGTGTTTCTCTCGATCTCTCTCAAAAAGTATTATGTCATTTTATTATTGAGATTGTGGATTTTTTAAAGTGGTGTAAATATTTCATAAAATATAGTTGAAAACAATGTTTTGATTTAGGTTAAGAGTCACTTCGCTAACACAGCAGTACTGAACAGTGTTGGCATTTTGTCCGCATAATTACCCGGATGATTACAGCAGTTCTATTTATAGATTTCCGCCATTAAATGACAAGCCCTATTTATACATAACCTATGCATATTCTATACACTACCTATGCATATCATATACATAACATATAGACAGGCACAGGATATACATAACCTATCCTATACATAATTAGTACGGATATACATAACCTATCCTATACATAATTAGTACTGGCTCTCGTTAAGTCATTTTATTACTTTTTATTTCTGAATTTTTCGCTTTTTCAGATTATTTTTTCCCTTCATTTCGTTGTTGTATTTTTGCTTTAAAGAATTCCATGCCTTCCCGCACCCCATGGCAATCCTAGTTGAGAACCCCTCAGCAGTGGCGTTATTGGCGTAGCACCGGTTAGTGGCTCCCGCAGCTGGCCAAGATTTTTTCCCCGCGTCTCGCTCATCACTCTCAAGAAAATAACTCTACAGGGGTATAAACCCTGAGTGTCTTAGTTTCCAGTGAATTTTTATTATTGCGTCCCATAGACTGCACAATTTTTTTGATGCCCTCCCGGATACTAATTTTCAGCTACGTGCCATTTAAAAATGTTTTTCTGTTTTTTCTGTTGCTACTAAAGCATAAACAAAATGTTATTTATTATGAATTTTTTTAAGCCTTCTGATTGTTGTCATCGTAATTGGACGTGCGTACCGTCGGCTGCTGACCCCTGCTTAACTTTAATGTATCATTAATTTACTGGTCAAGAAAAATTACGACTTGCCTCAATAATCCAGTTTCCTACATAGTGTCCTACACAACAGTCTCCATAATGTCCTACACAACAGTCTACATAATTTCCTGAGTTTAGTCGTGCAGGCAGAGATGAATATACAGTAGAACCCGGTTATGTCGACGGCCTCGGGGTTTGCCAAAAAGCGTCGAGATAACCGAGGATCGAGATAAATGAAAACCAATATGGCGGCAAAATATTAACATGTGCTTGAAATTTCTTTATGTACATGATGTGCGTTAATAAGTGAGAATGTAGATGCACGTGTTTTTGGTGTTTTTTTTACACAACCTCACGATCAATAGGATACATTGCAGTGATATTTTTATAACCTTTGACACACCTACTAATCCCCCTACCCATGTGTCTCGTTTGCCACAAATTTCCTTGACAACCAACAATGCACAGCTAAGATGGGGTTGTCGATGCAAACGCGAAAATACGGTAGTGAGATGGTGAAGTGGCATCGATAACTAACATTTTCAAAAGATGGCGATTGGTCATGGAGATCGAGATAACCAACGTTACGTGGCAAATTTGGCCCTCTTTTGTGCTCGAGATATTAGGGTTCGGCGACATAACCGATGAGAAAATGCTAAGACAAAGAGAGAATTTGGCGGTTCCACTTCAAAAACGTCAACTTAATAGGGTTGGCGAATTAACCGAGGTCGAGATAAGCGGGTTCGTATATTTAAAAAAAACCAACGTAATTAACCCCCCCTTTTTTTTCTCCGTTTTTTTCTTCTTCTCCACATTAAACCCAATTACTCTAAGTGAATAGAATACATGTTTTTTGTTGCATTTAGAAAGAAACAAAATCTTATTAGTTGTTTACAACTTAAGTAAAAAGTGTGTGGTGGATGCCTGATATAGGCCTACCATTATGGGTGGTGGATGCATGATATAGGCCTACTATTATGGGTGGTGGATGCATGATATAGGCCTACTATTATGGGTGGTGGATGCATGATATAGGCCTACTATTATGGGTGGTGGATGCATGATATAGGCCTACTATTATGGGTGGTGGATGCATGATATAGGCCTACTATTGTGAGTGATGGAGGCATGATATAGGCCTACTATTGTGAGTGATGGAGGCATACTATAGGCCTACTATTGTGAGTGATGGAGGCATACTATAGGCCTACTATTGTGAGTGATGGAGGCATAATATAGGCCTACTATTGTGAGTGATGGAGACATGATATAGGCCTACTATTGTGAGTGATGGAGGCATAATATAGGCCTACTATTGTGAGTGATGGAGGCATGATATAGGCCTACTATTGTGAGTGATGGAGGCATAATATAGGCTTACTATTGTGAGTGGTGGAGGCATAATATAGGCCTACTATTGTGAGTGATGGAGGCATAATATAGGCCTACTATTGTGAGTGATGGAGGCATAATGTAGGCCTACTATTGTGAGTGATGGAGGCATAATATAGGCCTACTATTGTGAGTGATGGAAGCATGATATAGGCCTACTATTGTGAGTGATGGAGGCATGATATAGGCCTACTATTTTGAGTGATGGAGGCATGATATAGGCCTAACATTGTGAGTGGTGGAGGCATGATATACGCCTACCATTATAAGTTGTGGATGCATGATGAGCAACCTAAGAATCGGATAACTGAAATGTACTTTTAATAATAGTAAGTTTAAACCGGGGCGGGGGGGGGGGGGGCTGAGCATGAAATCGTTTGTGTGTATGTGTGCGCGCGTGTGTCTGTGTGAATGGGGCGGGAGCTATAATTATACAGTAGGGGTATTCCCAATTCAAAATAACTGGGTTACACGACTCAGTGTTAAGAAAAGATACCCGAGTCCAACAAACTCTCAGTTGACCAACTCATGCAGTGCCTGCAGTCCAGAACAAATCAACCTATTTGAGTTTGAGGTCACATTAAATTAGGGTCTTTTTGAAAAGCACGCATTCACACAGCAATTTTCGCCTACAACAGTTTTGGCGCGTATTATGGGTTTCGCTTTTTTCAAAAGAACGTTTTTTGAAATAGTCGCAACAACCATCCCGACCACACCAGCAATTCTCTAAACTGCCCCAGGCCCCGAACTTTGCTACATCACAGGCCTGCAGTCAATAATAAAATCAAAGCGCACGCCCCGGCGGTGTGTGTTACCTCCAATCAAATTGTAAACAGTTCCGATTTTTTTTTTTAAACGGAATTTCCCTCTCCATCCCTGATTACGCCCCCCTCACCCCTCTGTTCAAGCAAGTGGCTTCGGTTGCCGTAAGATCAATATAACACTGCGCGGCACGTCTCAAAATTTAGCGTCCATCAAAAACACGGACTGCCATTGGAGTTTTATCTAGGTCACGACGAATGACGACAAAAAAAAAAAGAAAAAAAAGCAACAACGGGGGTCGGGGAAGGGAGCATACCTTTGAGGTAGGGGAACATATCAGAACACACGGGGGCCAGGTGGAGGTGTGCTACAAAGGAAATAGATATTTGATTTACTAACACACCTACACGTTATTCTCCGCCCGTTATGTGCGGCACGCGGTGATTTGTATCTACACACTACGCCTGTGTTCTGGGCGGTGAAAACTCAACATACAGCATACAAACAATGTAGAAACACATGACACACGCTTATTGTAATCTACAACCGTGATTTGTTTTGATCATTTTGCTACTTATCATATTTCAACTGTTGGTCAACTTTGAGATTGGATTTATGGACTATGATTTTACAAGTAACGTGAGTTGGAAACTATATTTTGTTCTTCTATTCCCCCCCCCCCCCTTTTTCAGGTACTATTAATTTGTTCTCGCGTAATTTTATTGGAATTAGCTTTTAATAGAATTTGTGTTTTTGTTTACATTTCGTATGAGCTAATGTCATACTATTGACATTGGATTGATAAACTCCAGGTCATGTAATTGAACAATTCAACAGGTGTCATGATGAGCTAACTAACTTAAAAAAAAGCCCGTTTTGTTGAGTTAAATAATTTATTATAAAGCCTTATGCTATAGTTAATAGGTATACTAAGTTATAGTAACTTATAGCCTGCTAAACTACTACTATTACTACTAATACAACAACAACAAGAAGAAGACCCAATGCAAGTTATTTTAAAATCGAAGTGTGGTGACGGTTGGTTGTGGTCTGTATTGACATTGAATTTTTTTTCAGACACCAATTAGCAATAACTTGACTACAACTATAATCTATTAGGTTTGTAAGAATTTTGGATTAATTTTTTTTAAAGTGGGGAGCGGGGAGATGGGGGTGCTAAGGCGCGCGCCATTCAAACTCTAACATTAGAGAAATTAATTTAATTACGTCTTAAGTTGTAAAAAAAATCCTCAGATCTCGGGTATTTAATGTGCTCAAGTCCTCACCTTACTTACTCTTACAATTAAACAGTTTTTATAACTGCAACTCTTAGTCACTTAGTCTCAATGTAAGGCTTATAATAATACGCCTACCCAATTCTACTAACAGGTAAATCATCTGACATCTAAATGATGTAAATGACTCCATAGTAATATTTCGTAATTTGACCATAAAATCATTGGCGTCACAACGGCTTGGCAATTGGGGCAGATGCCAAAGGCGCCAGCCTGCGCCAGTTCAAAAGGGCGCCGCTAAATATCTAATTTTTTAATTTTTATTTAAATATCAAGGGCGCCAAAAATAAATTAGCCAAGGGCGTCAAAAACCCAGTTACGCCTCCGCATAAAATGCCCCCCACTCCGTACTCGTCCTCACCCCCCCACTCCGTCCTCGTCCTCACCCCCCCACTCCGTACTCGTCCTCACCCCCCCCACTCCGTACTCGTCCTTACCCCCCCACTCCGTACTCGTCCTTACCCCCCCCACTCCGTACTCGTCCTCACCCCCCACTCCGTACTCGTCCTCACCCCCCCCCCCCCAACAAACAAAAACACACAAAACTTCCTTTGCATCGATTTTTAATTTTTAAAAAATATTATTCTCCAAATAATTGGACACTCTCGTGAACCTTTCGTGACACACCGGTTGAGAACCTCTGGTCTGCGACACACAGAGATTCAGTATAAGACAATGCGCACTCATTTATGGCGTGAGATGTGTGCCTATTTATAGACTTGACTTAAAAAAAAACAAAACCAAACATTATCATTACTTCGGTTTACAAGGCAGGTGTTCATGCTTGCGCGGTTCGTCCTCTCATTTGTTGGCAACGGTTGTTTTGATTGCAGACGATTGAGGTGTTGTTTAATCTTGTGCCACCGTCCCAGCCACTACTTATTTGTTAAGGGAAAAAAAACAAAAAACACATGGACTTGAATTTATAAACTGTGTGTAAATTCCCCATCCCGATTCGTGGTGATGTAGCCATGGTCCGCATCATTACATCATCCCATAGTGGGGATGTAGCCATGGTCCGCATCATTACATCATCCCATAGTGGGGATGTAGCCATGGTCCGCATCATTACATCATCCAATAGTGGTGATGTAGCCATGGTCCGCATCATTACATCATCCTATCATAGTGGTGATGTAGCCATGGTCCGCATCATTACATCATCCCATAGTGGTGATGTAGCCATGGTCCGCATCATAACATCATCCTATTATAGTGGTGATGAGTCAGCCAAGAATTATTACGTGAAATAAATGTGACCGTGGTCTGTTGAGTTGATCCGTTGTTTAACATAGGCCTGTGACTTGTGTGTGGGAATACTACATGTTTAGGCCCGTGAATGAGAAGACGAGACCCAGTGAGCCAGTGATACGTGCTCAGTACATCGATGCTGTACCGGGACAATGGATTCACGACCCTATGTTCATTGATCACAACCTATTATTAATTGTTAACGACGTGTGGATCAAATCGCTGAGTATGTCTTTAATTGACAGATTGAGGTTTTTAACTGCATTCTCATATTTTAACATTTTTAAAACATGAAAAGGAGTGGTCCCCAATGTTTGGTCCATTGATTACTGTCCACTGCGAGTTACACTTCTGCCTGTCATAATCTGACCACGATTAACTTACATGGGTGATTATTTGGATTATTTCGCAATTTGTCACCTGTTCCATTTTTCTGTCCGGATGCATCAATGCCAAACGGATATATTACCAGGTCAAGGGCGAAATTGCATGGATTGCGGCCCTTTGCAATGAATAATTGAGCTCCACCTGACCGGAGACAGTTGACGGATCATTCACGGTGACTTAAGCGCATCAAAGACATGGTGCACTGATTAAGGGTAGTCCATCTCATGTATGTGTACGCCATCACAGGAACTTATATGTGTACACCATCCTAGGGACTTATATGTGTACACCATCCTAGGGACTTGTATGTGTGCACCATCCTAGGGACTTGTATGTGTACACCACCCTAGGGACTTATATGTGTACACCATCCTAGGGACTTGTATGTGTCACCATCCTAGGGACTTATATGTGTCACCATCCTAGGGACTTGTATGTGGGCACCATCCTCTTCACTGGTATGTACATCGTACATCGGGCCCGCAGCAAAGGATTAAAAAAAGTGTGTGTGTGTGTCCTGCCAACCCATCCCTGTCCATGTGCATGTTAATTAGATGACCCCCTCCATATTTTGGACTGACGCCTCCCATTCTAATTGTATTGCATCTATGACTATAATAAAATGGCACCAATGCAGATGGAAGTCCACGGTCCTTCGATGGCAATAATGCCCTGGGGAAGGTTCAGTAATGGATAAACCTGTAGGTTATAGAGTATATAATAGACCAGGCCTGCACAACATACGAACCGCGGGCCACATGCGCCCCGCCAGCACACACTTTGCGGCCCGCGAGGTAACGAACTATTCTTTAATATTATTATTTTCTTAATAGCCTTTTCCCCTGTCTAATTTTCTTTCGGCCCGCACACGTTGTTCATAAAGTATTACGGCCCGCCTTACATTTTGACTTGTGCAGGCCTGTTGTAGACTATTCTCAGAATTTGATCTTAAAAATTATCTTCAATATGGAATTCATAAGGTAAATCAGAGTACCAACGTGGGTCTGTTTACAAAGGGAGTAAGAATCCCTTAAAAGAGCTTAAAAGAGAGCTCTAAATCTTAGAAGAGAGGCATCCGTTATCGAGAAGGTTGAAAGGTACAGAAGACTTGACCAGACAAGCAACATTTAGACACAAGGTTAAAGGGTACAGAAAACGACCAGACAAGCGACATATAGACACAAGGTTAAAGGGTACATAAGACTTGACCAGACAAGCGACATATAGACACAAGGTTAAAGGGTACAGAAGACGACCAGACAAGCGACATATAGACACGAGGTTAAAGGGTACAGAAGACTTGACCAGACAAGCAACATATAGACACAAGGTTAAAGGGTACAGAAGACGACCAGACAAGCGACATATAGACACGAGGTTAAAGGGTACATAAGACTTGACCAGACAAGCGACATATAGTCACGAGGTTAAGGGTTAGAGTTATGGACCACATATGTTAAGGGTAAGAGTCGTGGGCCGCATATGTTAAGTTATGGGTTATAGTTTGGGCTCTTTGGGGGTGAGTTGAAACAGGGTGGTCCTGGGTGCTCACATATTATATTGTCCAGCCTTCTGTACCTTTTAACCTTGTGTCTATTTAGATGTTGCTTGTCTGGTCAATTGTCAAGTACCCTTTAAAAATATGCGGTCCACAATCTAACACTTAACATATGCGATCCACAACTCTAAGTCTGAACACAAGCGACTCGCCAACATATATCTGAACATAGGCAGTCCACGAACCCTATGCTGGACAAGATGCGACACACAACTGCCCACATTAAGACCCACGATACAGGACATCCACATTTCTTTATTAGCATGCAGTCACAGGACTGAAGATGACACCAGACCCTGTGTCTCACCTGAATGCAAGGAACTGAAGGTGACACCAGACCCTGTGTCTCACCAGCATACAGTCACAGGACTGAAGGTAACACTAGACCCGGTATCTCACCTGCATGCAGTCACAGGACTGAAGATAACACTAGACCCTGTGTCTCACCTGCAGCGCTGCCAGCGTTGAGATATACGATGCCCGAGCAGCCAACACCAAGTCCACCCTGTTTTACGAGTGAATTACGACACAAAATGGCGGCATGCCGCAAACTTCATTCAATGTCATTCAGTGAAATACAAGCCAGATATTTCCATTAGGTGAAGGTCATACACATTAGAGAATCCGGAGTCAGTTCGCTTTAGGCTGGTTCCATCGTCATTAGTCGTATAGTAGGTGTACATTTGTTAAAATTGGTGGTTACTTTTTTTGAGGATAGGAAGATACGATAAAGTTAAAAGTACAGTGACCCCTGGTGGAAACTAGATGAGTACAATGACCCCTGGTGGAAACTAGATGAGTACAATGGTCCCTGGTGGAAACTAGATGAGTACAATGGTCCCTGGTGGAAACTAGATGAGTACAATGGTCCCTGGTGGAAACTAGATGAGTACTACCTACGTCCCACATAGACACCTATCTACGTCCTACATAGACTCCTACCGACCTACGTCCCACACGGGTGCTGGGTGGCCGAGTGGTCTAAACTGAGCAAAATCTCAAGTTGATGGTCTGGAGTTCAATCCCCGCCAAAGCCCAGTCAAGCAAACACACCACCAGTACCCCGGGTGGATGGGACTCGTTAACCTTGGACGGCAACTCATCTAAGAGAAGGAAACTCTGAATTCAAACCCGGCGATGGAGTCCCGATAGGCGGATAACATTGATACAATGAAACATTCCGGCAACTCCCGGGTGGATGGGACTCGTTAACCTTGGACGGCAACTCATCTAAGAGAAGGCAACTCTGAATTCAAACCCAGGAGATGGGGAGATGGAGTTCACATGCGCCTAACTGGCAGCAGTGATGTCTCTCGAACATCGAACCTTGTAACGCGCTTCGAGCCTTTGGGAATGAAGCGTGATTTCTCAAATTTCTCAAATAAACTTCATTATTATTATCTACCTACGTCCTACATAGACTCCTATCTACGTCCTACATAGACACCTACCTACGTCCTACATAGATTCGACTCACTTAGGGGTCCCAACTGCCGACCCTGTAACTTGGCCACCGAAACACTAGAACACCTAATCGTTGGGCGAACACCCCCCCCCCCCCCCGATAGCAGCGGGGATTGTGACAGGTCAAACCCGGAAACCTGTGTCCGTAGTCTAATTTATGGCGATGGCCGCTCGTTGAGGCTCACGTGTGATATGCTAACCAAGGCCATAGGAGCCTTGGCTCGACCTTGCAAGAGAACAAAAGAATGAATCATATTGAACGCACTGTTCAGGGCAATACTAAATTTTGTCCCTCTTTTCATTGGTCCACTTTAAAATTGGTCGCTACTTGACCTTGTCCCGATAAATTTGGTCCCTTCTTGACTTGGTCTTTATTAAAATTGTTTTCTACCCGATTGTGTCACAAGTAAAGCTGTCCAGAATTTTTTTGTTGAATTTTATAGTTGTTTACTTTGAATATTAATATTGTTAACCCAATGCACTATTGGTATTATATACCCAAAGTAATATTGTATTATATACTCAATGTAATATTGATATTATTAACCCAATGTAATATTGGTATTATTAACCCAATGTAATATTGGTATTACTAACCCAATGTAATATTGGTACTATTAACCCAATGTAATATTGATATTACTAACCCAATGTAATATTGATATTATATTGCGTCCACTTATTGCGTCCACTTATTGCGTCCACTTATTGCGTCCACTTATTGCGTCCACTTATTGCGTCCACTTATTGCATCCACTTATTGCGTTCACTTATTGCGTCCACTTATTGCATCCACATATTGCGTCCACTTATTGCGTCCACTTATTGCGTCCACTTATTGCGTCTATTTTCCAAACGATTATTTGAGTGCGGTCAAGTCGTAGATAGAGACATTTTGAACTGGACCACCCGAGTGTTTGAAATCCGAGTGAGTTGTAGAAAAAGACATTTTGAACTGGACCACCCGAGTGTTTGGAATCCGAGTGAGTCGTAGATAGAGACATTTTGAACTGGACCACCCGAGTGTTTGGAATCCGAGTGAGTCGTAGATAGAGACATTTTGAACTGGACCACCCGAGTGTTTGAAATCCTAGTGAGTTGTAGATTCACTATATGCAAATAGTTTAACGCGAAGAGATGAGTGCTGAACTTTGACCCGCAGTCAATGATTAAATAGTTAGACCAGTGGTCCTAAAGCTTACAGAATCAAGCGGAACAATACATCTTTTCTAAAACTTCCAAAGTATCCCATCACAAATATAACTATGCGAATTTTCAATTCTTTGTGCGTTTGGCATATTTTAGTATATGACTAGCTATTCACGTCATTTAGCGCTCACGTGCCATCTGACATTCACGTGTCATCTAGCATTTACAGTCTAGCATTTACATGTCATCTAACATTTACATGTCTTCTAGCATCCACGTGTCATCTAGCATTCACATGTCATCTAGCATTCACGTGTCCTCTTGCATTCACGTGTCATCTAGCATTCACGTGTCATCTAGCACTCACGTGTCATCCAGCAATCACGTGTCATCTAGCAATCACGTGTCATCTAGCAATCACATATCATCTAGCATTCACATGTCATCTAGCATTTACGTGTCATCTAGCATTTACGTGTCATCTTGCATTCACGTGTCATCTAGTATTCACCACAAATTGAACATAGACAACTTTAGTTTGATCCACTGTGCCGTAATCGTCCACATAGGTGTGACACGACACACTTTAATACAGCGGTTCTCAACCAGTGGATAGCGACCCATTTGGTGGGGCTGTCGAACTACCCTTTCATGGGGGTTGCCTAAGACCATCGGAAAACACATATACGTTACAGTTATGAAGTATCAACGTCACTAATTTTGTGGTTGGGGGTCGCCACAACACGAGGAGCTGTATTTAAGGGTCGCGGCATTCGGAAGGTTGAGAATCACTGTTTTAACCGCATGTTACGTCTGCGCTGATCAGGAAGCTCCTACTACCTTTCATTCGGTGTGTATTTAAGTGGAAATGTGGAGACCCCAATTACCTGACGACATCCATTAATTGACCCTGGGTTCACCTGAGACCGGAAACGATTTGATCAATAATATCTTCATTAGGACGAATGCCACGACTGCCCGCGACCACACGTGATCGCCTCACCCTCTGGCGTACACGTGTCACTGGCTGACCCTTGATCTCACCTGTACAAGTTCTCACGCTCAGAAGGGTGCCGTGGGTAGGGTTCCTGGCCTAACCTGAACCGACCCACTTCCACCTGGCCTGCTCCCTAAATCGCTTTACTTTCACGAGTGTTCTGGTTTCGCACAGACACTTACAGATTGATCGGACTTTGAAGCCTTGCAGCATGCTCTGTTTTAATGACTTTTACATGTTGACTTTAGACTTGGGGGCAATAGCTTAATCTCTACACAGAAATGTTTGTGCTTGCATTATCGATTGGCGGAGCTCATTTAACAAAAAAAAAAAAAAAAAAAAAAAAAAAAAAAAAACTTTGGGGAGCTCTTCAGCACATACATTTTTTTTTATTCAAGCTGGGGTATAGCTTTGTGGTTGCCGAATTGTTCATAGGCAGGTAACATATGAGAAGGGAGAATGTATGGCCGTACAGTGATTCTAGGATACTAATATTACACGATTCACGCTCTCGTAAAAAACACCATCTAAGTGTACAAATTCAAAAAATTTATATCAAATCGTAGGTCAGCTCCACCATCTAAATATATGGAAAGGGTTGAGAATTCTCAAACTTGTGAAGCAGTCTTGTGAAGAAATTGCAATTTTTATCTTGGTGATGATATCCACCTTCTTTTTCATGAAAACCTTTGTCAGTCCGTATGAAGGCGTTGAGCCGTTCTTAGAATAAAGTTGTTCAGTGTCTAAATATGCTGAAATAACAATATACACAAGGTAGGAAATGAAGCTCACGGAAACTCATGCACATTTTCATGGGCTCCACAGTGATCCGCGTGCCACAGGTAGGAAATCTCTGCAGTGATACGTGGTCACAGGTAGGAAATCTCTGCAGTTATCCGTGGGCCACATGTATGAAATCTCTGCAATGATCCGTGGGCCACAGGTAGGAAATATCTGCAGTGATACGTGGGTCACAGGTAGGAAATCTCTGCCGTGGTCAGTGGGCCACAGGTAGGAAATCTCTGCAGTGATCCGTGGGCCACAGGAAATCTCTTCAGTGATCCGTGGGCCACAGTAAGAAATCTCCGCAGTGATCCGTGGGCCACAGTTAGGAAATCTCTGCAGTGATCTGTGGGCCACAGCTAGGAAATCTCTGCAGTGATCCGTGGGCCACAGGTAGGAAATCTCTGCAGTGATCTGTGGGCCACAGCTAGGATATCTCTGCAGTGATCTGTGGGCCACAGGTAGGAAATCTCTGCAGTGATCTGTGGGCCACAGCTAGGATATCTCTGCAGTGATCTGTGGGCCACAGGTAGGAAATCTCTTCAGTGATCCGTGGGCCACACGTAGGAAATCTCTGCGGTGATCCGTGGGCCACAGGTAGGAAATCTCTGCAGTGATCAGTGGGCCACAGGTAGGAAATCTCTGCAGTGATCCGTGGGCCACAGGTAGGAAATCTCTGCAGTGATCCGTGGGCGGTGTCTCACAGTCTAAGAACTTTTTAAAAAAAACGGTTAAAAGTAGGTTGTAGTGGAGAGGTTGGCTTTGAGGTATTCACCCCCCACCTCTTTCCTGTGAAATTGGTGGATTTGTAGAGGATATTTGTGTGTGTGTATGTGGGACAAAAAAAAAGGGGGGGGGGTCTCTTTTACGTTCATTTTTATTATACAAATGACAAGTATATCTATTTTTCTAGCTGTCAAATTACATGTATCTAATTCCGCCTCTGAATGTAAAATACTGTAGAACTATATGTTATGTAAAATATGACTTGTCCCCAAAATGACCCCCCACCCCTAAATGAATCCTCCATATTGACCCAACGGCTACCACATTGACTTTGGGAATTCCTACCACACATAACATAGACAGTCAAACTTTAGCTACGAGTGCAAAGTCCCAATTAGGACAGAGGAAAAATTGGGTGCAGCCCGGAGCAGCTCAAAGATGCTGTTGTGCTGTCCTGATGAACAGTAGAGAGAGAGAGAGAGAAAAAAAAGTGTTTATGTCGACCCGATTACTGGTGATAAAGCCAGTGTGCTGATAAACAGGCCTGTAAGACCAGGCGAACACTAGCCTGCTTGTTTACACTCGACTGGCTGTGGCCCGGCCGTGTTAGGTACACCACGACCCTAGTCTACCCTATAGTGTACATTAGTGTACAAGGTGCCAGGGGCCAGGACCCTGTCGTGTTGTAATGAACACTTACACCGGCGAATTTACACATTCTGGGAATAATTTTATTGGGACAGAAAAAGGTCGGAAGGTTTCTAACACAAGGTAATTTCAAATTATATCTCTGATCATTTTTTAGCCACGGAAAAAAGTCACACATTTTTCCAGAGAAAAGTCACAAATTTTGCTAGCGAAAAAAGTCTTACACTCGCACCTATAACTGAGTAATAATAAATCATATCATTTAATGTGTGAATTATAATGTGTATGTATATAATATACATAACAAAGAAAGATTTCATCCCAAGTGAGAATCAAACCACGATCCGAATAAGCTGCTGCTATTCTATACTTACAGTTTTTCAGTAAATAAACGTGTGAATTTTTTCTGTGACATCTTTTCGTGTGACTTTTTTTCTGTGACTTTTTCCCCCGTCACTTTCTTCCTACCATTTATACAGGCTGCACTCTCAGATTTGAACCAATCTTCACTAATGCGCCTAATCTTAACGTGAAGGGGATGGCAGTTAACATGATTAATTTAACAGAATAATATTATTATTAAATATCCTCAAGCAATAAATATTGATTTAAAAATAGAATATCCAATATCCAGTTCAGTGATTCCATTCAGCACGTTGATCACATTTGTGATTTGAAACATCAACACATCTCAGAGTAGAGACCCTATTTACACACATTTGTGATTCATCTCAGAGTAGAGACCCTATTTACACACATTTGTGATTCATCTCAGAGTAGAGACCCTATTTACACACATTTGTGATTTGAAACATCGACACATCTCAGAGTAGAGACCCTATTTACACACATTTGTGATTTGAAACATCGACACATCCCAGAGTAGAGACCCTATTTACACACATTTGTGATTCATCTCAGAGTAGAGACCTTATTTACAACCAGGGAGGTCATTTGGGTAGGGCAGAGTGGGGCATTTGCACCTCCCACCCCGAATTTGCAGGTTTTATTTACATTGCGACGTACTGTGGCGCATCCAATAATAAACAACGTAACAAGCCGACCAATTTGTGGTTTTGCCCCCCACCCCACTGAAGAAACCTAAAATGACGCTCCTGTTACAACCTTACCATTTGAAGATCTACTTTTTACAATTCGCTCTTCTTAAACATACAAATATTACGATTGCAACATTTAATAATTCAAAGAATTGATGTTGTTTTCCAAAATCTGACAGCTTTCCACCCCACAATTTTCCTTAAAGAAAATAAAAAATAATGCCAATAGAACACTTGATAGCCTGGCACCCTCACATTCGTACAGTTGATAGCCTGGCACCCACACATTCGAACAGTTGATAGCCTGGCACCCACACATTCGTACAGTTGATAGCCTGGCACCCACACATTCGAACAGTTGATAGCCTGGCACCCACACATTCGTACAGTTGATAGCCTGGCACCCACACATTCGAACAGTTGATAGCCTGGCACCCACACATTCGAACAGTTGATAGCCTGGCACCCTCACATTCGTAAACAAGAACAAACAATCTGTTAACGATTTGTGGCCGCTGACCGGCGCCGGTCACCAAGTCTAAAAGTGACCGATCAATAGATCAAATATTATGATCAGTCAATGAGGCATCGGCCCTTGTCGAACTGCTGATAACTCCTGCCAGTCCATCACGGCGAAACGTTTGAGAAGCACTGCTTTAAGCCACAGTAAACTTGGTTCATTGTTCCCAGTAGTAGACTAAACGTCTTATAAAAATCGATAATTGACATTCCAAAAGTCCAACATAAGGTCTTACTCACATAAACACACGTGACGATACAAACGACAATTAAGCCTTTCAGCAGCGGTCCCAGCAAGTGGTGCACGAAATCCCTGGGTTGGTGGTGCAAGAGAGCACTGGGTTGGTGGTGCACGAAATCCCTGGGTTGGTGGTGCAGGAGAGCACGTGGTTGGTGGCGCAAGAAAGATCTGGGTTGGTGGTGCTAGAGAGCCCTTGGCTGCTCCCTCACAGTGACTGATAACTCTTTCTTTTTTATTCAGGTGTCTGTAACTATCGCCCAAATTGTTGGCGCCGCCCTTTAGTGTCTTTACTATTTGTTGATGGTATAATTAAAAATATCCTAAATTTTGCGTCAGAAACATATGACATATACTTCATGCTAACAGCTCCTTTACACTTCAAATATGTATGCATGCCAACCTGTCTTATGGTAGCCTATCAAACCGTCAACCTGTCTTATGGTAGCCTATCAAACCGGATTATGCAAGTCAACCTGTCTTATTGTAGGTACATTGGCATTCCGGAATAATTCGTTCTCTCCAGCCCCGTCTATGTCTGCAGTCAATGCGGCTGGTTTGAGTTTTCACAAACTTTAATTTGGAATTATACAAAGTTGACATTGTGAAACAAGTGGTATTAGTTGGGTTTTAAGCATTCTCTTTAGGTAAGTTGAAGACATCGCTAGAAGTGATAGCTTTGATATACTTGTGGATATGGTTGACTTGAAGACATCGCTAGAAGTGATCAGTGATGGAGCGAGTCTTAAATTGTGAGTTGTTTATACCCAGCGTCATTCATTCATACAGTTCTAACATTGACTGATTGACAAACCATTTCCAGCGATGTCACCACCTCGATCTCCGGCGACGTGACCAAGCAATCTCCAGCGACGTAACCAAGCAATCTCCAGCGACTTGATCAAGTAATCTCCAGCGACGTGACCAAGCCATTTCCAGCGACGTGACCAAGCCATTTCCAGCGACGTGTCAAAGCAATCTCCATTGACGTGAACAAGTCACCCTCAGAGATGTGACCAATCCATCCCCAGGGGCGTGACCAATCCAAGCTTAAACAACACTAACTGTACCCTCTTTTCATCTTTCTTTTTTCATTCAAACGTACATTTCTAGCCTGCTTCGTGTCACAGTAAATGATTTAACGCGAATATTTTATTTTATTTTATTGATTGAGTTTCTTTATCAGTAATTTGTTTTTAAGCACACTGCGACTCCCGTGATCCACCGTAAAACTGCCACACAGTGTTGCAGCAGATGTAAGGAGCGTTTCTCAGATGAGTGGAGCTAAAATAGGAGGCACATCGTGATCTCAACCGTGGACGATTTCGTTCGCCTCGATTGACAGTGACAGAGGATTATTACCATCCGAGTAAGAAACGTTCTAACAGTGTCGTGGGTAATGTAACGAGCCTATTTTTTTTTACCCCGGAGCTGTGTATGACCACTGCAGTGAAAGTGTCAGATTGTACCATGAGAGTGTCACTTTGTGGACGTTGTTGTGTGACCACCGCAGTGAAAGTGTCTGATTGTACCATGCTAGTCTCACTTTGTGGCCGTTGTTGTAAGACCACTGCAGTGAAAGTGTCTGATTGTACCATGCTAGTCTCACTTTGTGGCCGTTGTTGTGTGACCACCGCAGTGAAAGTGTCTGATTGTACCATGCTAGTCTTACTTTGTGGACGTTGTTGTGTGACCAGCAGATTACGACACATGTGGGTGTGTCGGTTGATCTTAAACTATTAGTAAAGAATAATAATTTAAAAAAAAATAATTAAAGAAATAATTTTGAGAACTGGAGTTAGATGAAACTCTACTTATATTCTTTCAAAATTCTCATTGACTTCATTTTTGTTTAGGTCAGTCAATCAACTCAAGATGGCATAGATTTTTAGACACGGTAAATAAATTATATTTGATTGAAAATTCAACTCCATTTTTGCGACTTGTTCTGATAGGACTTTAGACTCGAGAAATGGTTTGCTTTGAGATTACAGATGAAATAGAATGACAATGACGTCATAAAATCTGATAATTATCTAAACACTTTTAATGACCATTTAAAATAGTATACTGGCTCTCTGGCTTTTCTGTACATTGAATATGGAATTACAGACAATACGAATTTGATCACGGGCGCAATGCAAACAAAAAAAAGTGTGGGTTTAAAAGGCCGACTGTAGTGCACCAGAAGGCAACACAAAGTTATCTTATAGGCAAATTCTCAAGATCAGTTGTGCAATCTCTGAAAGGGTCATTTTTTCTTAAACGTCTCCGACAGCCGCAGTAAACCCACTTGTTTAGAATCCCTGTTGTCTATCTACACACTTGTTCTCTGGTTCATTATTCCACCTTTGACAGCCGCAGTCAACTCACTTGTTTGGAATCCCTGTTGTCTGCAATACACACTTGTTCTCTGGTTCATTATTCCACCTCTGACAGCCGCAGTCAACTCACTTGTTTAGAATCCATGTCGTCTATTTACACACTTGTTCTCTGATTCATTATTCGAAAGAGGCCATATTGTTTTCCTGTACCTGTGCCTCTCCGAGGTCAGCCTGACATCGTACGGACTGTTTTTCAAGTGAAGGGTTTTTCCATATATGAGGGTTGGGTCCTTTAGACAACGTAATATACAACACCCCCCCCCCCTTTTTTTTTCTTCTCGTTTTTTCCAACAGAGCTCATATTAAGAGGTGCTAAATCTGTTTAGTCGGGAACATTGACATCATTGCACAGCTCTAGCTTTATCTCCCGAGACGCCATGGTCTGCTCATGAGACGGTACATAAGTTAATGCAGTGTCTCTAAAACTGCGCTTCATGGAGACAATGCAACTAAAGCACGTTTGGTTAATGGATTGGGGACAATGAGATATAAATCGGGGAAAATGAGATCTACATACGGGACAATGAGATCGACATCGGGGACAATGAGATCTACATCGAGGACAATGAGATCTACATACGGGACAATGCGATCTACATCGGGGACAATGAGATCTACTTCGGGGACATGGATCTTCGAAACGGAATAACGAAAGTTCTTTGAGGACGTGGATTGATAAGGGCCTTAATGTCTTGTGGACCTTCATAGGATGTTCTTGTGGACCTTCATAGGATGTTCTTATGGACCTTCATAGGATGTTCTTGTGGACCTTCATATGATGTTCTTATGGATCCTCATAGAATGTTCTTGTGGACCTTCATAGCATGTTCTTATGGATCCTCATAGGATGTTCTTATGGATCCTCATAGGATGTTCTTATGAACCCTCATAGGATGTTCTTGTGGACCTTCATAGGATGTTCTTATGGATCCTCATAGGATGTTCTTGTGGACCTTCATAGGATGTTCTTATAGATCCTCATAGGATGTTCTTGTGGACCTTCATAGGATGTTCTTATGGATCCTCATAGGATGTTCTTATGGATCCTCATAGTATGTTCTTATGGACCCTCATAGGATGTTCTTGTAGACCTTCATAGGATGTTCTTATGGATCCTCACAGGATGTTCTTATGGACCCTCATATGATGTTCTTGTAGACCTTTATAGGATGTTCTTATGGATCTTCATAGGATGTTCTTATGGACCCTCATAGGATTTTCTTATGGATTTTCATAGATAATTCATGGATCGTCCAAGTCTCTAAGAGGTCTTATTGATTTCCATTTGAAATCTCCAAAATTCAACCCATTTCAACTCTGAAATGAAACCCGAAGATGGAGTCCCGTAGGCTGATTGCCATTGGCACGATGAAGATTCCAACAACTCCCGCGACGTAGAACGCTACAGAGCACAGTGAGACACACAAGCCCCACTGAAGTTCATCACGGCATCCGGATCTATTTCCAGTCCTCTTGACTACGTCTTGCTATTGGATCGAATAGGCAAGGGCGAGAGAGTGAGGCTGACGAATTGAGCAGCTACCCCTTCATTTTAATCAAACTACAGCTCAAGTCAAGCTCCTGCCTTATGTCTGAAATTGCCTTGGTCATCTTCGCGTGCAAAGGCCGAACACTATAATTGATATTTATTGGGGGAGGGGGGCATTGATCTATCTTTTTGTATATTCATAGCGTATTTAAGGTCTTCCAATGAATCTTGTGATCCTCATCAAGGGGTCTTATGGTCTATATATGTAGGGTGCTAGTACTTGAGGTTCTTCATAGTGACGTATTCAGTATTTCACGAGCTTTACCAAAGTCCCAAATTTTCCAGAACTGTCGCGCGGGGTGGATTTACTTCTACCACTTGGTCACGCCCCTTATTAATTTAAATATGCCTTGATTGTCAAATGGAGCGTTGGAGTCATCCAGAGGGTGGGGGGGGGGTGTCGCTAGTAAGTAAGGAGCATAATCGCGTGTTTACAATTTCTTGAGAGTGCAAAGCCCTTGGTTGTTTGAAAATGGAACTACTGGTCTCGGTCGCGTGTTCCTGTGTTTCCATTCATCTTTTGGTTACCGGTGTACACAACCGTCATGGTGTATCACAGTAATGTTACATAAAGTGCGTTCATTGGAGCGGATCCTGTTCTACAGCTACCCCCCCCCCCCCGTGTATTCCCGAGCGTAAGGCGCACACTCCATTAGCCCCGCTTCAAAAGGGGTCGGGGATCGGAGGGGTTGCTGCTGGCTCATTTTTGGGGTTTTTAGAGCTTTTTCAAGTGACCGCCTGTTCATGTGTTTATAGCGGGTTTCCCCTATCAACACCTTTTTAAGAGGATGTCTCAAAGCAACACCTTTTCATGATGGTGTCTCAAAACAACACCTTTTCATGTTATTGTCTCAAAACAACACCTTTTCATGATGGTGTCTCAAAACAACACCTTTTCATGAAGGTGTCTCAAAACAACACCTTTTTATGATATTGTCTCAAAACGTTATTTTTAAATTGAATTCTCAGCCATCATTTTGTCCCCCCCCGTGCTACTACTTGGTCATAAATGGCGCCCCCCTGTGCCACTACGTGGTCATAAATGGCGCCCCCTGTGCCACTACATGTCCCCTTGTCACTTGAGCCACTACTTGGTCTTGTAATGTCCCCTTGTCCCTTGAGCCACTACTTTGTCTTTAAAATTCCCCTTATCACTTGAGCCACTACGTGGACTTTAAATGTCCCCTTTTCACTGGAGCCACTACTTGACCTTTAAATGTCCCCTTATCACTTGAGCCACTACTTGACCTTTAAATTTCCCCTTATCACTTGAGCCACTACTTGGCCTTTAAATGTCACCTTATCACTTGAGCCACTACTTGGCCTTTAAATGTTCCCTTATCACTTGAACCACTACTTGGCCTTAAATGTCCCCTTATCACTTGAGCCACTACTTGGTCTTTAAATGTCCCCTTGTCACTTGAGCCACTACTTGGTCTTTAAATGTCCCCTTGTCACTTGAGCCACTACTTGGTCTTTAAATGTCCCCTGTCACTTGAGCCACTACTTGGTCTTTAAATGTCGTTACGCATCATATTACTCTGTGGTGTTTGATGAATAATTAGAACAAAGGAAATTTTCTAGATGCTACATCTCGATCTGGAATCTAAGATATGTTTAAAACATTAAAATCAAAGTAAAGATACGAATCCGTGCCCTGACTTATTTGGTGATTTCTCACCAAATCATTACTTGTACCCCCGGTTTATTTGAAATGTGAGAAGCCCCGAAACGTATATCTGCAAGTTCATAACCCCTCGTTGCCGACATGGGACGCTATACTTATCTCACAAGACAGTATGTCATCTGTTACCTGTCTTTGGTCAACCAGAGTTGTCTATGCTTGAATATTTTTAACACAGTCTACACAGTCTACACACAGCCAGTTTCCTGTTGTAGATTTATCACAAGGACAAAAGATCAAGTTTTTAATTTATCTTACCCCCCCACACCTTTTTTTTCCCTCTTGCCACAGCTGAACGAGGACCCGGTGAGAGGGTTTTCAGTTGATATGTTCAGTTGGTGACAGGAAGGTCACAGTGTCCACGTAAATTAAGTGCTGCAGGGAGGATAGAGTGAGACCCACAGAGGTAAACAAGTCATTGTGTGCGTATTTTGGTCATTGTGTATGTATACATGTTTATACAATATGGTTGTATTAACAATAGTATAATAATAGTCTTCATGTTATTGTGATGTTCTAACCCAAGGTTACTGTGATGTTCTAAGCAAAGGTTACTGTGATGTTCTAACCCAAGGTTAGTGTTATGTTCTTAGCCAAGTTTATTGTGATGTTAAAAACCGCAAGTTTATTGTGATGTTCTAGGCCAAGGTTACTGTGATGTTCTAAGCCAAGTTTATTGTCATGTTATAGACTAAGCCAAAATTATTGTCATGTTCTAAGCCAAAGTTATTGTCATGGTCTAAGCCAAAGTTATTGTCATGTTCTAAGCCAAAGTTATTGTCATGTTCTAAGCCAAAGTTATTGTCATGTTCTAAGCCAAGTTTATTGTGACGTTCTAAGCTGGGGTTATTGTGATGTTCTAAGCCAAATTTATTGTCATGTTCTAAGGCTTAGAACATCACACTTCTAAGCCACGATTATTGTGATGTTCTGAGCTAAGGTTATTATGATGTTCTGAGCCAAGTTAATTGTGATGTTCTGGGCCAAGGTTAGTGTGATGTTCTGAGCCAAGTTAATTGTGATGTTCTAAGCCAAGGCTACTGTGAGGTTCTAAGTCAATATATTGTGATGTTTTCAGCCAAGGTTAGTGTGGTGTTCTAAGCCGAGGTTATTTTGATGTTCTAAGCCAAATTGATTGTGTCGTCTGAGCTGGGGTTATTGTGATGTTCAAAGCCTAGTTTATTGTGATTGTGATGTTCTGAGCCAAGGTGAGTGTGTTGTTCTAATCTAAGGTTATTGTAATATTCTAAGCCAAATTTATTCTGACGTTCTAATCTAAGTTGAGCTATTTTGTGATGTTCTAAGCTAAGGTTATTGTGATGTTCTAAGCTATGTATGTTATGGAGTCGGCAAAGTTGTTTTTAAATTGACTCCTTCATTGTTACGTGGTAACATTTATTGCTTAGTTGACTCACTTATTGTGTAGTGGACACGTTTATTGCTTAGTTGACTCACTTTTTGTGTAGTGGACACATTTATTGCTTAGTTGACTCACTTTTTGTGTAGTGGACACATTTATTGCTTAGTTGACTCACTTATTGTGTAGTGGACACATTTATTGCTTAGTTGACTCACTTATTGTGTAGTGGACACATTTATTGCTAAGTTGACTCACTTATTGTGTAGTGGACACATTTATTGCTTAGTTGACTCACTTATTGTGTAGTGGACACGTTTTAGTCGAGTGTGCTAATTTTGTTCAAACTTTCCAAAGAATGTAGCCAACAATGAAATATAATAACTTAATAAAACATGGGCAACGTCTTTAACATTATATACTAAAAACAAATGAGACGGACACAATAAAGTAATGAGACAGACACACTTAACATGTTTTATACCAAAATCTCAACTCAGATTTGGTCTGTTCAAACATCATATATATAAATCGTGAGGTGACCTGATGTAGCTCCCTCTGTCCGCATGCAAGATATCCATTATGTGTGGTCTGTGTGGATTATGGACTCTCGTGATCCAAATATTGATCCGTTAGCTTGTTAGATAACATACAAAAACAAATGGATGAACACCACCACGATGGTTAGAGTCCTGTCTCACACAGAGTCAACGGTGTATCACTCATGACGTATACCAAGTGGTCAATTGTCTAGAGAAGATGTTCCTTAATCAAACTCTATTTACATCACGGGTCGGCAGCATTTTGATATTAGTGTGCCAAAGTAAGACTTCTGATTCATTTAGCATGCCAAAGTAAGACTTCTAATTCATTTAGGATACCAAAGTAAGACTTCTAATTCATTTAGCATACCAAAGTAAGACTTCTGATTCATTTAGGATACCAAAGTAAGACTTCTAATTCATTTAGCGTGCCAAAGTAAGACTTCTAATTTATTTAGCGTGCCAAAGTAAGACTTCTGATTCATTTAGGATACCAAAGTAAGACTTCTAATTCATTTAGCATGCCAAAGTAAGACTTCTGATTAATTTAGGATACCAAAGTAAGACTTCTAATTCATTTAGTGTGCCAAAGTAAGACTTCTAATTTATTTAGCGTGCCAAAGTAAGACTTCTGATTCATTTAGGATAACAAAGTAAGACTTCTAATTCATTTATCCTGCAAGTAATTTACAATTGTGTTATTTAAGACATCGCTATGCGTGCCAAGTCTGGCACGCGTGCCGTAGGTTGCTGACCCCAGTTCCGAATTACAAGATGATCTCTACCCTGTAAAATTAAAATGTATATTGACTTCTTGGATAGTACAGTTTAGTGCAACACACAAAGTCCAACACACCAAATTTGTGTAGCGTATCAGAACATTTATTCGAACGGAAGTTTGTTCGAAATTAAATTTTTGAAATTAGATTTATTTAATAATTAAATTAATTGTTTTGAAAAATTTTTTTTATTGAAACGGTGAGACTATGAAATTTGGCTATTTTAAAAAAAACATTTCAAATAAAATGTATTAACATGTGATCTCCATTATTTAATTGCGAACAAACGTCCATTGGAAGTTCGTTACAAACACATGTCCATTGAAAACTTTTTTTTTTCCCGCCGCACTGATAGAAGTAGCAACATCACATACGATATGTTATTCAGGAACTCACGTGACGTACTTGTGACGCGTCATCCCCTGTCACGTGTCAACCAGTGATAAGTCAGTGAAGATTATGACGCCGAACGCCGCCATGCAAAACCTATATCATAAAGCCTCGTCTTATTCATCCTATTGTGATAGAGGTGAAGATCAGGTTTGGTTCAAAGCAGAGTGGCCGAACCTTACATATGAAATACCAACTCATGCAGAACTGTTTTAGCTGTTGCCCGTGGTAGTCACTGAGATGTTTAAGTCTTGTTGAGAACCAGTGGAATGCGCTCCATTTTGGGGTGGGGGGTGGGATTGTAGTAAAGAAATGAGAGAACTGAAAACAGATTGAAGGGGAGAGGATGTCTGTATAGTGATGAAATTATTAAAGGGATATAAGCAAAGTACTACAGTTAATCCTCGGTTAACGAACTTAGTCAAACTCTCCCCAGCCGAAATAATTATTTCCATTATATGAACGAGTTCCGACCTTAGAAATATGGTATTTTTAAAAACAATTTTAAATGTTGTTCTGTAAATGAATAATAATTCTTTTTATCTGAACTTGCAGCCTCTCCATGTCATAAAACGCTATCAATTCTACGTCTGCGGCGAAATTTATCAAACCAACCAGCGTCTCCTAACTTTAAAGTCTTCAGACTCGCCTTGTACTTTTACTCTTGTGTTTTGGGTCAACGAATCACTGGGCAGCTGCCTGGCTCTTGTACTCTTGTGTTTTGGGCCAACGAATCACTGGGCAGCTGCCTGTCTCTTGTACTCTTGTGTTTTGGGCCAACGAATCAGTGGGCAGCTGCCTGGCTCTTGTACTCTTGTGATTTGGGCCAACGAATCACTGGGCAGCTGCCTGGCTCTTGTACTCTTGTATTTTGGGCCAACGAATCACTGGGCAGCTGCCTGGCTCTTGTACTCTTGTGTTTTGGGTCAACGAATCACTGGCCTGGCTCTTGTACTCTTGTGTTTTGGGCCAGCGAATCACTGGGCAGCTGCCTGGCACTTGTACTCTGTGTTTTAGTTCGTTATCCAAGACAAATATTGTTCACCAAACTCTTTAATGGACCGTTTGTTCGTTAAATGGGGCGTTCGTTAACCGAGGCTCCGCACTGTATACTGGTACGTGAACATTTTTGTATGCATTATAGCAGAAATTAATGGTGGATTATAAGGAAATGGACTTTTGAATAACACAGCTCTGATATTATTATATTTTTTTGCAATAGAAATGTATGATGAAATCTTTCATTATAATCATTAATCCCCTTCTGGCCAATTACATACTAACAGCTTCACAGCTTAAATCATTGTTTTACTAAATACCATCATAGTCTCAACACGTGCCATCGTAGCTCTACCACATACCATCATAATTCCGCCACATACCATCATATCCCACGATATTCATACCCATCATGTTCTCACGACGTAACTTTGTAAGTCGTGTCATGTTATATTGTCTTATCTCTGTTGTCATCATCGTGTCATGTTATATTGTCTTATCTCTGTTGTCATCATCGTGTCATGTTACAGTGTCTTATCTCTGTTGTCATCATCGTGTCATGTTATAGTGTCTTATCTCTGTTGTCATCATCGTGTCATGTTACAGTGTCTTAGCTCTGTTGTCATCATCGTGTCATGTTATAGTGTCTTATCTCTGTTGTCATCATCGTGTCATGTTACAGTGTCTTATCTCTGTTGTCATCATCGTGTCATGTTACAGTGTCTTATCTCTGTTGTCATCATCGTGTCATCTTATAGTGTCTAATCGCTGTTGTCATCATCGTGTCATCTTATAATGTCTTATCGCTGTTGTCATCTTATAGTGTCTTATCTCTGTTGCCATCAACCGGTGGCATTTTTCTCACATTCGTGGATCATTGCGTTCATTCAGTCGAGCACCGACGAAAAAGGTCGACCTCTACACGTTTAGAAACACGTAGTCAACAGTGACCAGGCGGGGTTAATTGGACAAAATGACCTGGCATATTTTCTCGGCACAATGGCCTGGCGTATTTTCTTGGCATAATGACCTGGCGTGGTTTATTGGACAAAATTACCTGGCATTGTTTATTGGACAAAATGACCTGTCATATTTTCTCGGCACAATAGCCTGGCGTATTTTCTTGGCACAATGACCTGGCGTCGTTTTTGAACAAAATTTTCTGGCGTCGTTTTTGAACAAAAAGGCCTTGTGTCGTTTATTGGACAAAATGACCTGGTG
The DNA here is from genome assembly GCA_964017045.1 of Omphiscola glabra. NCBI lineage: Eukaryota > Metazoa > Mollusca > Gastropoda > Lymnaeidae > Omphiscola > Omphiscola glabra. The sequence goes on along the minus strand of OZ024794.1, from coordinate 16,390,318 downwards.
TGGTTTCTTGACACAATGGCCTAGTGTGGTTTATTGTCATGCTTTGTTGTGATGTGTTTGGACAAGATGTACCGTAATCAAAATGTGACGGAGGAACCACGCAGCACGCAGGATACATTATTTGTCTGGTGACCCTAATCTGTAATCGAACTGAGGTAGTATACAACTTGACGTATTTAATTATGAACGCAAGTCAAATTGATGGTTCACACATTCTTCTCTGTCGAGGAAACAAACGAACGATTTCAGCCGTGGTCTATTTATAGCACGAAGAATGACGTCTTTCCCGAACAAGAGATAAGTCCTGTCCTAATCTCTTTTAATGTAGGCCCACTACTATTTTCTTTGTCGTAGTCTTTTCAATGAAATATTAAATTTCATCCGTATTTATATTTAATTCGGTGAAAAATCCTTGTTAGATGTTAGTTTCAAATGAAAAAAAAAGCACTGTCAGTGAATACAAAGTATGAGTGAGTCATGGCATTCTAAAGCACTTGTGTATAGATAGAAACTTATTTTACGTGTTGTTAAACACGTGGGGGGCGGGATTGGAGGAAATGGAGTGGTAAATTAAGCCCCACAGATCGATACATCACAACAGTGGTATCGATTGGTCACGTGATACGTTAGTTGATATGAACCTGATTTCTGAATCTCACTAACCTGGATTGTCTTTATCTCTCTGTAACAGGATGCGACAGATTTTGGTTGGTCATGAGTCATAGCGGCCAGCGAGACATTGCACACAAACAAGGGTGTTTACTCTTATAGAGTAACTTCCCTTGCTTCATGTTGGGAGTTACCTTCTCCTGACCCATCAAGACAGAAATTGGTGGATAACGCTTAAAAAAATAAATAATGGTGATTTTCGGATATTTGGAAGAAGCACATTGGTGACCTGATTTACCGTGTAAGCGCAATATTTCATGGCGTCGTAAATGGAACAGTCGGATGATCTCCCTTGAAGAGAATGAAACGAGTTCAAGCCCTTGTCACAGGCAAGAAAAAGCAATGCACCAAGTTACCCACCCCGGCGCCCACTAAGGGAAAGAAATCGCCGACGCCCCCTCGCTCACCCACGGATGGTGTCGCAGGGACAAGCCCCACGTCACCAGGGGCGCCTCTCAGTGCAGGTGTAGCGCCGACGTCACTGCCAGGGGATAAACAGGCCGGCGCCGCTGGTTCCTTATCGTCTGCCAGCAGCACCATCAGCGCCAGCACCAGCAGCTTGAGCACCATCAGTACAGCTTCCAGTGTCAGGGGCGTGTCCAAAATACCAGGTACTGTAGCAGTCTAGTGGCTTATACTAACATTAAGTATACTTTAATATACTTTGAACACATATATTACTTAACCTACACTTCTGACTCCATTGTTTCATTTAAAAATAATCTCTACTACACTTGACATCTCTCTCTCTCTATTACACTTGTCACTACTTCTACTACCCTTTCCATCTATCGCAACTACACTTGCCATCTCGCTCTACTAGACTGGCCTTTACTTTCTACTACACTTGCCACTACTATCTACTACACTTGCCACTGCTATCTGCTACACATGCACTACTCTTTACTACACTGGCCTCTATTATCTAATACACTAGCCACTACTCTTTACTACACTGGCCTCTACTATCTACTACACTTGCCACTACTCTTTACTACACTGGCCTCTACTATCTACTACACTTGCCACTACTCTTTACTACACTGGCCTCTACTATCTACTACACGTGCCACTACTCTTTACTACAACTGGCCTCTAATATCTACTACACTTGCCACTACTGTCACAGAACGGTTCTTACGGAGGAGGGTTCCGGTCCTGACCTATCACAAACTGTATTGATGAAGTAATAATCAGTACAGGACCGCTCCTCTCTGTGATTTATATTGTGGGTATCAAGGCGTTGGGACAGACAAATGCACAACGTAGACAAACGTAAAGTGAACAACTCCAACTCCAGGTGTACAGATGATAAAGAGAATGTATTTATTACTAAAATATCAAAAGTTCTTCTGTAGTCTTCACTGTCAGCTAACGACTAACGATATGAATCTCTATCAAATCTACGACTGTTCCCTGTTTCGTCTCAACTATTCCTATGTTCAGCTAGTCAATTGTCGTCTCCTGTTCTCTCTTGCAACTATTCCCTAACAACTGCTATCTTAGCTCCTTTCTCTCTACTTCCAACTCAGCTAACTTCTACCAACTTCAACTAACTGCAACTCTCACTCCAAACTCAGGAAGAGTTCTGTCTTATATCCAGTTTTCTACCTCCTTAGGTGGTCCATGAGGAATGCTCTCCATTAACCCATTCCTGCCCCCTTAATTTCCGGTCAATCAGAATTCCCCGTCGTTAACACCAACATTACCATGCAAAGTCATTGAAATATCCCATCCCCTCTATCTGAAAACGCGACAATCTATTAACCTTAACCTCGACCCTTTAACAATGCTCCCCTAAAACTAACAGCAGTTTCCATCCCTCCTATAACTTACCTGAACAATAGAGTCCTGTCTTGTACCCCCGCCCCAGTCATTTGTGACATCTACGACAGTCTACTACCCTTGCCACTACTCTTTAGACACTACTATCCAATACACTTGCCACTACTCTACTACACTTGCCACTACTCTCTACGACACTTGCCACTAATGATCCCCACCTTTCTCCATTTATTGCCAACCATCTCCAAGTAGCCAATTCCTATATCATTTCTTTGCATTAACCCTCAATTACCCATTAAAATAGCTGTGTATTTCCTTTGACCTGCTCCCATTAAAGGCATCCACCTCAATTAACCCCACTTACCCATTAGTAACAGCGCCTAATACTAATCAACGCTATGCACTTCCATTAACCCCACCTGTCCTAATTACGTTACTGCACCTAATTACGATCAGTCGACAATCATCAAACATCAAACTGTTACTTGGTTTCAATTAATTTACTGTTAGTTTGCAACAACAAACATACAAGCAAACAACAAACAAACAAACAAATCCGTTTTTAAGTTCCAGAAACAACTCAGGAAGACTGACTAAATTATCGGTTATAAGACACACTTCTCTGTTAAAAGTCAATCTATCTGACACACTTGTCTGTTACAAGTAAATCTATCTGACACACTTCTCTGTTACAAGTAAATCTATCTGACACACTTCTCTGTTACAAGTAAATCTATCTGACACACTTCTCTGTTACAAGTAAATCTATCTGACACACTTCTCTGTTACAAGTAAATCTATCAGACACACTGCTCTGTTAAAAGTCAATCTATCTGACACACTTCTCTGTTAAAAGTCAATCTATCTGACACACTTTTCTGTTACAAACATGTCTGTGGCAAACTTCTCCTTGCAGTAGCAATGAACCATCATACACACTGAAATCCCCCCCCCCCCCCAATTTTCCCCCCTTTTCACCGGGGAGCAGGAAATTATGTCTGGAACGACTCCCCTCCACCTTGATCCCCGTTTTGTCTCAGGTGGTTTGCATGTTGCCCGGATAGAAGGTGGACCCTTTACCCACTTGAATGTTGATGGACGAGGGCCCCGCGGGGGTTATATGTTACATCAACAAAGCCTGCAGCGAGTTAGCCGAGGTGCTGAGATGAATAAACAGAAGTAGGAACAACACCCCCCTCCCCCCACCTCTTCTGCTTGTAACATGTTAGTTGTGGAAACATTGCCAGATGGGCTGGTAAGGTCAGTGTGTCGGAGAGGGCATTTGTTTTGTCGGAGTCGTAATATTTGTGTGTGTAACTTAAACAAAAAATAAAAAATTCAGAGGCTGTACACTATACAGTATTTCTGATTTGGTATAAAAACGTCATTCGTCTGTGTATCGCATACACACGTCATTCGTCAGGGTATCGCATACACACGTCATTCGTCAGGGTATCGCATACACACGTCATTCGTCAGGGTATCGTGACAGAGACTCTAAAGTCGTCCTCTGGAGTCGCATGCTTCTTGTGGCAACCGATGTCACACAGCGTCACACGATATTGTTTCTGCACGCTTTCAGCGGCGAAGTTGGAGACTTTTTGTCTTTTCACTCCGCCCCTGAATCCTTGTTTGAGACTAGACGTTATGACGTCAAACAAATGTTTGGTCACATTTTGTGAAGATTTTAACAACATTCTAAATGTCACCAAAAGGTGTACGCTCCATTCGTTTTTTATTTTCTCAAATACACTTTCGAAACTTCCCTTTTACCCCGTGTTGAGATAAGTGTTCACAATTTGGGTTCCATGATTTCGACACGAAAGAGAATGAGTCGCTCGTGTCAATGTGATAGTAATCTCTGACGTCACTACCCGGCCCCGGCCCCCCCCCCCCCGGTTAGCCCTCCCCCCCCCGGTTAGCCCTCCCCCAAGAGCTCGGTCCCAGGTAGCTCACAGTTGTTGTTCTCGTCCGGTTGTCGCGTGTCGTGATGTACCGGTGAAGGAATTATGTCAGATTAGCGTTGGCGTGTGTGAGCACCTGAAACGTCAATGACGTTTTCAGGTCAGAAGTGGGTGGGGGATTTGAGGGGGGGGGGTCCCCTTGGTTACCTCACTTCATTCATATCTGGTCAAGTGTACATTTATTTATTGTATACATGCGTGTAAGCTGATATTCGAAAAGCTTCATTACAAACTTTAACAGAGACGCGGTTGTTAGATGTGCATATTTCATATCACAGATTGCTGCACCGGTGACAATGGCGTTCTTGTGATTGACACACGAGCAAGCTGAAAAGGAGAAGGAAAACAAATTCTACCGAAATAGTGTTGACACTCCACAGAGCCATGTGATAAACGTGTTTTTATTATATTCTGAATTATTTTTGTATCTGATAGTTTCTTTTAAAAAGGTTTATTAAGTGTATCTGTTAAACTTTTTGCAACTTACTGAAAGAAAATGTCTTATAAGTGTATCTGTTAAACTTACTCAAAGAAAAGGTTTTATATATTATATTTCTAAAATAATGTGTTAATTTTAAAGATATGAAGAGCAGCTTTGTACGAACTGAGATAATCAACATTCACTTTAATATGACAATATTACATTTACACATTGTCATTTACTTAGAGTTGACAATATGACATTACTTAGAGATAACAATATGACATTTACTTAGAGATGAAAATATTACATTTACTTAGACTTAGAGATGACAATATTAAATTTACTTAGAGATGACAATATTACAGCGTTAAATAGAATTAAGCATCTTGCCCCTAAATTTCCCCCCTGGACCTGGGAGACTACTCGAATGACCTCATTCGTCATCAGCCTGATCTAACTAACGTTATGGTGCCTAGACCAAAACCAACACCACCAGAAAGTCAAATTGACCTATGTGAACACCTCATTATCTTACTTTACAACCTTTAACTTCGGGCTTCTAACCTTTGGGGCGTGTCCCAGGCGGGGCGGGGGTGGAGTTAACTAGAGATAAAGGGACATAACTCTTATCAGTAAACGCGTTACCCTTACTACATTTATTAGTTGTGCTATTTTAATAACTCTCTGGACAGGAGGAAATGCTTGGTTGGCAGTCTGTCTGTCTGCCCTTTGCCTGTCTGTCTTTCTGTCAGGGTTTTCTCTTCCTGTTTGTCTGTGTCCGTCTGTTTGTCTGTCTTTTTGTCTGTTTGTCTATCTGTCAGCCAGCATCTGTTTCTTCGCTGTCCGTTTTAAATGATACTTCCTGCAATGTTTCTCCATACACATAAACATATTTTGTTTAACCCGTTAGACTACATGTGTAGCATATCGTCTGCAGAATTCCAGTTTTTTCTAAAAGTAACTCATAAAATTAAAATCATGCTGGGACCCTAAGTTTAGAGATTTGCTGGGAATTTTTCTCTCCCAGAGTGCAGATTAGTTAGGGAACATTTCTCTCCCAAAGTGCCCTAATATGTTCATTGCAAACATGGTCGTGGTCTTTCCTCCATTAAGCAGTCTGTATGACTGTATGTCTGTATGACTGTATGTCTGTATGACTGTATGTCTGTATGACTGTATGTCTGTATGACTGTATGTCAACAAGAATGACATTGACCTCGGTGTGTTTTATATGATGTTTCCGCCGTGATGTCTCCTGGGGATGTCATGATGGCATTAAAAAAAGACTTTTTATTCTTTGATATTCCAACTTTTGATAAAGGTAAGTCAGTGTAGTGATCTTGCCAGTGTGTACTTAATTACAGTTGAGAACCATGTGTGCTAGCGGAACGAAACACAAGGTAATTTTATGGTCTCCAATACGGAAATAGAATGAAAGGGCCCTGTTTAAAGGGTGATAATTCTTATCGTTTTCTGCACAATGATGAATCACTGCAAGCGGGCTCCGCATACAGTTTGTGCTTAGTTCATGGATGGGCTTAGTTCATGGATGGGCTTAGTGCATTGATGGACTTAGTTGATAGATGGGCTTAGTGCATGGATGGACTGAGTTCGTGGATGGGCTTAGTTGATGGATGTGCTTAGTTCATGGATGGGCTTAGTTCATGGATGGGCTTAGTTCATGGATGGGCTTAGTTCACGGATGGGCTTAGTTCATGGATGGGCTTAGTTCACGGATGGGCTTAGTTCACGGATTGGCTTAGTTCACGGATGGGCTTAGTTCACGGATGGGCTTAGTTCACGGATGGGCTTAGTTCACGGATGGGCTTAGTTCACGGATGGGCTTAGTTCACGGATGGGCTTAGTTCACGGATGGGCTTAGTTCACGGATGGGCTTAGTTCACGGATGGGCTTGGTTCATGGATGGACTTAGTTCATGGATGGGCTTGGTTCATGGATGGGCTTAGTTCATGGATGGGCTTAGTTCATGGATGGGCTTAGTGTATGGATGGGCTTAGTTCATGGATGGGCTTAGTGTATGGATGGGCTTAGTTCATGGATGGGCTTAGTGTATGGATGGGCTTAGTTCATGGATGGGCTTAGTTTATGGATGGGCTTAGTTCATGGGTGGGCTTAGTTCATGTATGGGCTTAGTTCTGTTTAGGCTTGGTTGGTGGATAGGCTTAGTTCATGGATAGGCTTAGTTCATGGGTGGGCTTAATTCTGTATAGGCTTGGTTGATGTATATGCTTAGTTCATTGATGGGCTTAGTTCACGTATGACGTATGGGCTTAGTTCATGGATGGGCTTAGTTCATGGATGGGCTTAGTTCATGTCTAAGCATAGTTCGGTGAGCGGAAAAAAATCACAGGCACAAAATCACAGACATTTTTGTTTACATTGAAGTTAGATAATAGATAAGTCTGAAAGGAACACATTAAATATTTTTTCTTGTTTTTGCGAAAAATCACATGATTAAATGCACAGCCATGTACATTTATTATTTCAATACAAGAAATAATTTTATGAAATTAAATAAATTTTGACAAGATTGGGAACAAATTAATTTGTATATCTTTCGGTCCAACTACACTTCCTTGGAGATAATAATGAGTTTTATTGTGATTACAGGTATGTGATTGTACAACAGCATGGGAAAGTGGGGGGGGGGGGGTAGCATCTTGGTTAAGTCTGACAAGATTTTGGAAGAAGTGAATTTTTATTTCTCGTGGTCCAAAAGCCGCATTTCCCACATCGAGGCAACTGACCAGGCCTGGCCAGAGTTACCACTTACTAGTAGTACCACAATGCAAGGACCCTTGCTTTCCTTTGATTCCTTACCAAGTGAGATGTGCCGGTGAGATATCAGAGGCAAGAATCAAATGACTACCTCTTAGGAGGAGACTGACATTCATTGTTATTGAAACTGTAATATTCGTGTTGATATTACGGCATGCGTAGCAATGCCACCAATTATTTATACAATCAATGAATCATAGAATTATATGTATGATTAAATGTATACACGAATAACAGACACATATATAATCCCAAGCGAGAATAAATCCAAGATCTTAATGCGCCATATCTTACTTCCATTTACCGTCTATAATAAACATTTATATGAACTTACAAATAAAATTACTGTTCCGTGACTTTTTTTCATGACTTTTTCCCGCGATTTTTTCCGTCACTTTTTTCCATGACTTTTTCTCGTGTCTTTTTCCATGACTTTTTTCAATGACTTTTTTATGTGACTTTTTCGGTGACTTTGTTCCGTGACTTTTTCCATGACTTTTTCCCCAGAAAAACTTGTAGCTTTTCCCGTAACTTTTTCCTTTGACTTTTTTTGTTTACCTCTATAGTCAACATCAAGCGAATAGTCAACATCAAGCAACCATAAACAACATGTTTTGTAAGGTCTATGTAACGTCACGAATGTTTAACGGCAACATCCCAGGCCCACGTATACACTCCCAGTAAATGTCACCAGAGAATGTCATTTAAAATGAGCACACATTTAAGTACATACATAGAGAAATCAACCACCATCATTGGACATCACATCATGTACAGCGTGCCTTGAAGGCAAACCCCCTTATGGAACAAAGCATCCGCAGACGACCCACTTACGTAACAGAAGCCACCAACTTTGCGTAATTAATACATACACATAGCCCACAATCGCGTGCATCTACATTTCCCACGCATTCCACGTGTTGCTATTTTTAGCCCTGATTTCCTTATCAACCACCACTAGTAGAAAGTAGATCATTTTCCCATTAATTATGTAGCTCAATGAAGAAAATAAATAAAAAACCATCTCAAATAGAACACACCCCAATCTATTTCATTTCCATTTTCCCACATACAAAATTCTAATCTAATTGAAAAATCCTATCACATCTTGGACAGCCCCACCCCCCCACCGCCTTTTTTTTTTATACAACGCCTTTACATTGGTGGAACTCTGAGCGCGTGGGTTGAGATCAGCAAATGTAGTTCGTCACTATTAGACCCACGCCTTTAGACCTACGCCTTTAGACCTACGGCTTTAGACCTTCGGCTTTAGACCTACGGCTTTCGACCTACGGCTTTAGACCTACGGCTTTCGACCTAAGGCTTTAGACCTACGCCTTTAGACCTACGGCTTTAGACCTACGGCTTTAGACCTACGCCTTTAGACCTACGGCTTTAGACCTACGGCTTTAGACCTACGCCTTTAGACCTACGCCTTTATTTCCAGTGAAGATAAATGCCCCTTAAAATATTTTAGTGGAAACATTTGTTATCATAATGCGGTTTACATTTTCTCGTCAAAAGGAGTGTGTGGAGTGTGGGGTATGGAGTTTGGGGTGTGGAGTTAGGGGTATGCAGTGTGTGGTGTGGGTATGGATTGTGGGTTTTGGAGTGTGGGTTGTGGGTTGTAGATTGTCGGGTGTTGGGTGCGGCACGGGTAGCGAATACTTCTCCAGTTAACGAATACTGCTCCAGTTAACGAATACTGCTCCAGTTAAAGAATACTGCTCCAGTTAACGAATACTGCTCCAGGTAACGAATGCTGCTCCAGTTAACGAATACTGCTCCAGTTAACGAATACTGCTCCAGTTAACGAATACTGCTCCAGTTAAAGAATACTGCTCCAGTTAACGAATACTGCTCCAGGTAACGAATGCTGCTCCAGTTAACGAATACTGCTCCAGTTAACGAATACTGCTCCAGTTAACGAATACTGCTCCAGTTAACGAATACTGCTATAGTTAACAAATACTGCTCCAGTTAATGAATACTGCTCCAGTTAAAGAATACTGCTCCAGTTAACGAATACTGCTCCAGTTAACGAATACTACGCTGAGACCAGCGACAAATCCGATCTGACGTCACCTGCTCAATAACATGATTTCTACACCAGATGTCTTGGTCTCCCGTCAGCACGTGACAGCGGTGAAAGCATTACAGAGTTACTGAACCTTAATTGAAAAGGTCTCGCACAGATTAAAAAAAATGTATTGATAGATAGAATATGCTGGCTCCTACGTCATCACTGGGCTACCTGGCTCTCAAGCCAATACGCCCAAACCTGGCTGTGAAATCATCACGTGGCTACCTGGCCTTCAAATCATCACGTGGCTACCTGGCCTTCAAATCATCACGTGGCTACCTGGCCTTCAAATCATCACGTGGCTACCTGGCCTTCAAATCATCACGTGGCTACCTGGCCTTCAAATCATCACTGGGCTACCTGGCCTTCAAATCATCACTGGGCTACCTGGCCTTCAAATCATCACTGGGCTACCTGGCCTTCAAATCATCACTGGGCTACCTGGCTCTGACGTCATCACTCGTCTACCTGATATTATTGCCAAGTTAGTAAATTCTAATGATGCAGTCATTAATCTTTATGACGTCACTGACAGAGCAGGCTGGTTCACCGGGACCTAATCATCAAATGCCAGCCCCCCTCACCCCCGCCATAGCAAGAAGTCGAATTTGTGATACAAGGTCACGCCGATATTCTTTCCCCTCCCATTCCCCCTTCCTCTAAAATTATGAGCTATTATTCTACACATGTATACCTTATTTGGAATCAACACTGACCTACTTAAACACAACACTAACCTACTTAAACGCACCAGTGATCCACCTTGAACAGTACAGTGACCTGCCTTAAACACAACAGTGACCTACTTAAGCACAACGTTGACCTACATCAAACATAACAGTGACCTACCTTAAACACAACAGTGACCTTTTTAAGCACAACAGTGACCTACCTTAAACGCAACACTGACCTACCTTAAACACAACAGTGACCTACCTTAAACACAACACTGACCTACCTTAAACACAACACTGACCTACCTTAAACACAACAGTGACCAACCTCTCACATAACAACGACTTAAGTATAATGCATTTATTTAAAGATTCCAGAACTCGCCATCCGGGTTCCACGTTTTCCACCCCCCACGCCCCTCTTCATAAATTGTTATACCCCTGTGTCCAGTGGAAAAAAAATTTCTCTGTGGTGGGTTAAATGAATACCTGGCTTATTGTTTACCTGGCTTATCGTTTACCTGGATTATTGGTTACCTGACTTATTGTTTAGATGTCTTATTATTTCTCTGGCTTAATGCTTACCTGGCTCAATGCGTACCTGGTTTATTGTTTACCTAGCTTATGGCTTACCTGGCGTATTGTTTACCTGGCTTATTATTTACATGGCTTATTGTTTACATGGCTTAATGCTTACATGGCTTAATGCTTACCTGGCTTATTGTTTACCTGGCTTATTATTTCCATGGCTTATTGTTTACATGGCTTAATGCTTACATGGCTTAATGCTTACCTGGCTTATTGTTTACCTGACTTATTGTTTACCTGGCTTATTGTTTACCAGGCTTAATGCTTACCTGGCTTATTGATTACCTGGCTTATTATTTACCTGGCTTAATGTTTACCTGGCTTATTGTTTACCTGGCATTTTATTTACCGCTGTTTTTTTTAAATTAATTGTTTTAAAATGAAACCAATTTTATTGAGATCATTTGCGCATACCAGCTGGTGCGCTAATGTTCATTCGCCTCTATCTTTAAATCAGCGTAAGCTCGAGTTAAAAAGTGTGCCACAGTTTCTAATGTCTAATGGCTCCAACTCAAACAGGATATGTAAAATAGATCAGGGGAAATAAATTACTTGTATGCCATATTGACCTTTTGTTAACACCGCCCCCCCCCCCACACACACCTGTTCACCATCATCCACCCTTAAGTTTAACTCACAATATGTAGCCATCAACCTGATTTTAGAACCTCTGCCCAACGGGTCAAGTTTAACATTAGCGTAGTGCTACTTCTAAACGACACGTAGAAACTACTTAATGACCCCAAGTGACCTCAAGTGACCCACTTGAGATGAAATGGCTGACCATGAAGACCCCCCCCCCCCTAACGCAGCCCCGTTAAAATCTTGTTTAAGAGACTTCAGAGATGTACTAGAATAGTGATAGCTAATTAGTCTTGCATGGGGAGGTAAGTCATGCTACACATGGGGAGGTAAGCTATGCTAAGCATGGTAAGGTAAGCTATGCTACGCATGGGGACGTAGGCTATGCTAAGCATGGGGAGGTAAGCTATGCTACGCATGGGGAGGTAAGCTATGCTACACATGGGGAGGTAAGCTATGCTACACATGGGGAGGTAAGCTATGCTACACATGGGGAGGCAAGCTATGCTACACATGGGGAGGTAAGCTATACTACACATGGGTAGGTAACCCATACTACACACGGGGTCACCAATTAAATCATTAGTACTCATTGTCGGGTAACCCGATCTTACATGAGGAGATGACCAAATCAATTTCATGAGTCAGACGTCACTTGACTATCTACAACACATCACCTGATTCTAACCCACGCCCACCGGCACCTTTTTTTAAAAAAAAAAAAATATATATATATATCTATCCCTATTCTTCCTCATCCTTATCTACTCCTCTTTTCTACCTACCTCACCCCCTCTACCCTCCACACCTCTTTTTTACCCCACCCCTCATTCCCCGACAACCCTATTCTATCATGACCACAGAAAAGTGGCAATGTTCATTAAGCTGAAACAATGAAACATCTGCCGTATGTCGTCACTTCCCTTGATACACCAGGTCAGCGCTGTCGCCCGTACCTCCATTACAGACATGTAAGTGACACGCCACCAGAGGATAGCGTGCAGGGCGACGTGTGAGTCGGTCATTAATATGTCATCAAGAGCAACCGTGTCATTATCGAGGGCCAATTACACCCCTCTTTGTTTCCCTTTTGTTGGGTGTCGCCCCTGGAGCAGGTAACGACAAACACATGTATCTGCACCACAACACCAGCTACAACACCACCAGCTACAACAACACCAGCTACAACAACACCAGCTACAACAACACCAGCTACAACAACACCAGCTACAACAACACCAGCTACAACAACACCAGCTACAACACCAGCTACAACACCACCAGCTACAACAACACCAGCTACAACACCACCAGCTACAACAACACCAGCTACAACACCACCAGCTACAACACCACCAGCTACAACAACACCAGCTACAACAACACCAGCTACAACAACAACAGCTACAACACCACCAGCTACAACAACACCAGCTAAAACAACACCAGCTACAACAACACCAGCTACAACAACACCAGCTACAACACCAGCTACAACACCACCAGCTACAACAACACCAGCTACAACACCACCAGCTACAACAACACCAGCTACAACACCACCAGCTACAACACCACCAGCTACAACAACACCAGCTACAACAACACCAGCTACAACAACAACAGCTACAACACCACCAGCTACAACAACACCAGCTACAACTACACCAGCTACAACAACACCAGCTACAACAGCACCAGCTACAACAACAGCTACAACACCACCAGCTACAACACCACCATCTACAACACCACCAGCTACAACAACACCAGCTACAACAACACCAGCTACAACAACACCAGCTACAACAGCACCAGCTACAACAACAGCTACAACACCACCAGCTACAACACCACCATCTACAACACCACCAGCTACAACAACACCAGCTACAACAACACCAGCTACAACAACACCAGCTACAACTACATCAGCTACAACAACACCAGCTACAACAGCACCAGCTACAACAACAGCTACAACACCACCAGCTACAACACCACCAGCTACAACACCACCAGCTACAACAACACCAGCTACAACAGCACCAGCTACAACACCACCATCTACAACACCACCAGCTACAACACCACCAGCTACAACAACACCAGCTACAGCAACACGCTTGCTGACCGATGCCGTCTCAAAGTATCGTGCAACTACCACACTATATCATATATTGCTGTATGTTTATTGCCTGTTGTATTGTCACGTGAGACGTGGTGTATAGTTTCGTTCACAGCCTGAGTTAGGGCTTTTAACCATGGCGGGCTGGTACCTAGGCTGGACTCAAATGCGTTCAAAAAAATGTACCTTGCGCTAGATTGGTGTGTTGAGACTTACTTTAAAAAAAAAAAAATTTGATCAATCGGGTTGATTCCCCCCCCCCCCCCCCCCACACACTTTTTTTAACCGCCTTGTTTATCAACTCCCTTGTGATGTCATAGTTGGGCGTTGACATACTTATGATATATCCAACCATGGGGATCCTGTTCCAATTTGCTTTATTTCAGATTAATTCTTAATGTCAGGACATGTATGTGCTTTTTTAAAAAAAAATTAAAAGAGAAACGATTATATCACCCAACATCCGTCCTCTACATATTATTTTTGGTCCCTCTCATGCGAAGATGACCAGTTTACGTGTGGGATAGGAGCGAGGTTAGGAATGTAGGCCTAGAAATATTACTGAATTTATAACGAACTCCCACCAATCAAAAACGGGCCCTACTGCCCCCGCCCCCTCTTTTTTGGTACCCTCGGACTTCCCCTATTTTCATTCCTGTATCTGCCCCCATTTGTTGAATTAAAAAAACACGAACTAAAAATTGTAAATGAGCAAAAAATAACCCCCAATAACAGAGTATAACACTGATGTTATCGTCTGCGATAATTTAAATAAAATCTATATTTCTGCTACCAGTACGTGACGTAGACAGACGTGGGCTGTCGCCAAGTGACTATAGAACTGGCGTAACGCGAAATTAGCATACTTGAACCACGTGACCCGCCAGCACACATGATTGAACTGTACTCACACAACACAACACACAACATAACATAGACCGCCAACGACACGCAGCGGACGTGTGTGTGTTGCCTTGTTCTGATGGGAAAGTTGAGCCATGATCAAGAAGGGTGTGGGATAATTCCAATGCTCAAATTCATCGTCACAAGTAAGTGGTCGATATTTCACGTGTACTCACCTATTTATATCGCTGTGTCCTTTGAGAGGCGAGAACCGCGTTTCTGCACCATTCTGATAACAGACTAGTCATTGGCTACGTGCGCAAAAATTCAAGTATATCTATATAAAGCTATATATCTGTATATATCTATCTATCTCTCTCTATATATATATGAAGAGCTGATTTTCAAAATGCTGTATATCCATTTTGGGGGGTTTTGAGATTATTCAACTTTTTACAAAAAAATGAATAACGCGTTTAGAGAATTAAATCATTTTTAGACAGGAATAAAATTGGATTATAATGTGTTTAGTATATAAAATTTACCATGTCCTAAAGGAACCTGGTTTGCTCTACAAAAAGGTAAGGTTTCTTCATTTTTTTTAAAAATGGTGGATACCGCGTTTTGAAAATAAGCTCTTCATATATATACATATGCTCATCAATACCGAATATTCTAAGTAAATAATATGTAATGTAACTTTGAGGTGTGCCGGTAACTCAGCAGTATGTAACATGACCGAGACATTCCCCGTACATTGTGATTTTGTTCGGTCACTTCGTGAGTTGATTTTTGACCAGTTACGTCAATGTAAAGGGGTAACCGTACAACACCACCAGAACCGCTTGTTTTTTTTTTCTTTAGAGTGCAATAACCAGAGGCGTTCGTTGGCGCTGGCGACTGGAACGGCAGATAGACAAAGTGGCTCATCCTAAAGTAATTTGTCACCCGTTTAACCCCCCACTCCCCTGCACCAGCTTCCCCTGCACCAGCTTCCCATGCATCACGATGTTACATATTATCCTACAATCTCCTGCTTTCCGCGGTTACAAAAACTTTGGCTGCGATAAACTCACAGTGAAGTAACTCGGTATGCAGACGGAAACGAGCTTCTGTTACTATAGGGATCCTAAGATTTTATTTCATTTTCACTCTCGGAGGTTAACATTATTTACAAAGTGACGTGGATGGTGTAATTAAGTTACTGTGTAATTCTAACGTTTTTGTTGCATTGTAAAATCTTTACAAGATTAATCTTATGGCATTGGAGTCAAGATTTTATCATTTTTTTTAGACCAGGGGTCGGCAAACTTTTTAGCCAAAGCGCCAAATATGTAAATTACAACGATTAAAAAAATCGGCTAATTGCTATCTGTGGTCCCTCATTGGGAGTCACTGCCCTTTGTTTGGGATAGATTTAGGGTTCAGGTTAGGGTGAGCGATAGAGGTACCAGTAACGTGCAATTACCAAAAAAATAATTGAGAACCAAATCTGTTTATTGATTTAGCAAACCTTTATGATAATTTTAGCACATCATTAAATTACAGGTACACTGAATAAAACTTGATTTCATACTTGATAAAGATTTTTATTCATTGATAAAAAATAATGTGTAATTAAGAAATCCATAAAATGTGTATGATGGCAATGACTGACAAACTCGCAATGCGAACAATGTCCTTGCATCTTCTTAGAAAGTTTGAGTAAGTCAGGTTTCTATGTTGTTATACTTAATTTTAGGCACGATTACAGGCTTTCATCAGTAAGACGACTTCTCAGTTTACTCTTGATAAAGTTCATGCTTGAAAAAGATTGTTCGCATGAATTTGTCCATCCGAAAAAAGGAAAGAACAGCAACAAATACTTCGTCACCCGACCGATACCATCACTAGCGCGCCTACCCGTGGACATTTGTGCCAGAACTGCACTTAAGGGGCCAAAGAATGCGGGTCCGGAACCGCACTTTGCCGACCCCTGGCTTAGACGAAGGGTTGAAAACATCTTGTTTGATAGACAGGTGTAGGTATTATAATCTTATTGCACTAACCAGGTAGATGTGATAATTTTATTGTACTAACCAGGTAGCTATGATTATCTTATTGTGCCAACCAGGGAGATGTGATAATCTTCTTGTATTAACCAGGTAGATATGATAATCTTATTGTGCCAACCAGGTAGATATGATAATATTATTGTGCCAACCAGTTAGATGTGATAATCTTATTGTGCCAACCAGGTAGATGTGATAATCTTATCGTACCAACCGGGTACATGTGATAATCTTATTGTACCAACCAGGTAGATATGATCTTTTATTCTAACCACAAGATCACATGTTCTACTCCAGGATCTAACACCAATATGGCCCCCAGTTCCTCGTGCCAACCAGGTAGATGTGATAATCTGATCGTACCTACCGGGTAGATGTGATAATCTTATCGTACCAACCGGGTAGATGTAATAATCTTATCGTACCAACCAGGTAGATGTGATAATCTTATTGTACTAACCAGGTAGATATGATCTTTTATTCTAACCACAAGATCACATGTTCTCCTCCAGGAACTAACACCAATATGCCCCCCCCCCCCCCAGTGTCTCGTGCCGGACCAGATTTCACACGCGTACGTGCCGACAAACATACACGCAGACAAATATACACCCAGACAAACACACACCCACAAACTCGGGCGAACACAAGCATGAACCCTCGTGTCTGATTTCTAATTAGTTCAAGAATGCAGACATTGTAATTGAGATGTGGACATTTTGTTTTCATTTTTGAGGCTTTTTGGATTTCCCTCCCGCGGTGTTAGCAGACCACGTGCCGTGAATTCTATGACGTAATCAAAAGCTGTGCTTCCCCGTTCTTTCGGCACGGGTATTGTGAACAGTTCTATTCGCGCGGGGATTGTGAACCGTTCTATTCGCACGGGGATTGTGAACAGTTCTATTGGCACGGAGATAGTGAAAAGTTATCAAGGCAATACGTGCTCAGCTTCCAGTTTCACTGGGATACTGTGGACGTGGAAAGTCTTTCAAATAGATGTTTGAATGACGTCTCCAGTTTATAAACTTGTTGTGGGAACGTATGTAATTATAGATGTAAAGGAATTACGCTGATCTACTGTTATGTTTAAAAAAAAATAAAGATACCCGATTTACCATTTTAAAACAGATGATGACACGGCGACAAGCATAGACAAGAAAACAATATATTCCCTTGGTTGAGCAGAACTAGAGGTGAACATCTATGATAGATAAGCAGCTTTGGGGCCTTAAGTGGGCATAACAAAATATGCCAGTGCGGCGACTGTGTCGGATGAGTAACATTATATCGCAGTCTGTGGCAGATAAATGACACTCTGTGACAGCTAAATGACACTCTGTGACAGCTAAATGACAGTCTGTGACAGCTAAATGACAGTCTGTGACACCTAATTGGCCGTCTGTGGCAGCTAAATGACACTCCGTGACAGCTAAATGACACTCCGTGACAGCTAAATGACACTCCGTGACAGCTAAATGACACTTTGTGACAGCTAAATGGCTGTCTGTGGCAGCTAAATGACACTCCGTGACAGCTAAATGACACTCTGTGGCAGCTAAATGACACTCCGTGTCAGCTAAATGACACTCCGTGACAGCTAAATGACACCATGTAGTAGTAGCTGACGAGTTCCCCAACTCGAACCTAAAAGGTCACTAGTGCTATTTATAGTTTTTGTTTTTTTTGAGGTGTGTGGGGGACAAAAAATGGGGGGGGGGGTCCTGTTTAAGTTGACTATTATAACCGGGATGAAACGCCATTTAAGATTTGTGATTATGAGGAAATTACAGTGCTTCTGATAATCAGCTATAAAAACGTCTTCCACTTACGCACTTAATATTTTTTAGAATGTTGGTTCTGTCATTTGCCGCGGAACACCAGTATTGAATGACTTCATGCCACCGAGCAAGCACAGTGTCATCGAAAAGTATATGTCATGTTTCCGTGTGCAGTGGCGTAGCCGACATATGAAGATTTGGGGAGGGGGAGGTTGTTTGAAAAACTGCACTCTGCGGCTATTTTATCTTTCTGAGATGATTTCTACTAAAAAAACTATTGCCGTGTTTACGTTGTGTGGAAGTGGATTAGGATAGAGAATCACAAACAAAATGTGACTTTTAGGGACCATACAAGAATAGAAAGTGTATAGTGTTTTATGTCTTTGGGGGACATAGAAGAAAGTGTTTAGTGTCTCTGTCATTCTTGTCAATTGTTTGACTTTAAAAAAAATAAAAATAAAGAGAACTTTACCGGTAACCACTGACAGTTTTAATTTGATCTCCTTAATGGACCTCAAAATTTTGTTCCGTTGAGGGCCAGGTGTGTGTCGCCCCCCTCCCACCCCCACCCCCAACGTATTTGTAACGACTCTCAGTGGTCCCACCATGATTCACCTTGTTTCACCGTGATTCACCATGTTATGCTTTGAGGGCGAAAAATAAATATCACACGGCGTCGAATGACCTTCAGATTCACGGAAACCCAAACAAAGGTCGTCCGTTTAAATAAATGTTGGTTTTGATGAGCGTTTGGCGTGCACAAATAATTTCCATGGAAAAGAGAGAGAGAGAGAAAAAGAGAGAGATTGAGGGAGAGAGAGGTTCGGATCTGAGTTGACATCGGCGTCTGCTTAGAATGGGGGCTGTCACATCGAGAAGAACGGCACTTTATCAACTGATATCTTTTATAGAGGAACCCAACTTCAACGCGATTTATTGGGATATATACCATCGAATCGTGTTAAAAGCGGGGTCACGTTATAGCGGGGTCACGTTATAGCGGGGTCACGTTATAGCGGGGTCGCGTTAAAGCGGGGTCACGTTACAACGGTGTCGCGTTATAGCGGGGTCACGTTATAGCGGGTTCACGTTATAGCGGGGTCGCGTTATAGTGGGGTCGCGTTAAAGCGGGGTCGCGTTACAACGGGGTCGCGTTACAACGGGGTCGCGTAATAGCGGGATCGTGTTATATTGGGGTCGCGTTATAGCGGGACTTCACTATATTCCCCGCGAATAGCAATATTTGTTTTGATGTATAAGAAATGTAGACGATTTCGTTTTAAAAAAGACGTAGTTTTAAAAATCGTCTAGTAGCTGCGTGATGTTGAGGTTGCACTAGTCTAGATGGATATGGCTCTATAGCTTGACAGTCCCTAACATTTAACTGCCACCAACAATTGAATATAAACCAACATTTGACTGCCATTCCATACAGATTAAAAAACGTGGTTATCTCAATGTGGCGGCTGAATAATTTGAACAATAGATTTCATGTTAGCTGTTGGCCTCTTAGCATCTCTCCCATCTGATAGAAGATGTTATCAGAGCCTAGATCAGTACACACTAGCTTGCCGGGGGTAAATTGTTGTGACCTGCCGGTTTGTAGGACTTAACCAGGCCATTGTTTACCTAACAGTCACGTGACCCACAGCCTTTGGAACTTTATCTGATGGACCCCCGGGTTTAGTTTGGTCCGAATAAAATTAGGGCAACTGGTTTAAACTAGGGTAACTGGTTTAGACTAGGGTAACTGGCTTTGCATTCGATTCTGATGTTTGATGCAATAGGACTCGCTGGGTTATTTTTGAAAAAAATAAATTATATAGGGTTTTCCATTTCTAAGACCGTCAAACTTCGCATCGCATTAGATAATGTAACTATCTTTTTTGGTAAAACACAGCTTCTATAATGTATTTTCGCATATATTATCACACTGCGTTGAATGACCTTCAGATTCGCGGAAACCCATTTAAATAAATGTTGTTTTTGATAGCGCTTGGCGCGCTCAAATAAGTTCCATGGGAAAAGAGACAAAAGTAACAATTTTTTTGTATAATCTTTCTTAAAATGAAGTTCTAAACACGTTTACCCACCATGCTATCTCGCAGCTATTGAGAGATTGGCCAAACGGAATACGCAGGATGTTTTTTTTTTTATTAATGTCTTAATGAGATTGGCCAGACTTCACGCCCGGATGCTCTATTAATAGATTTCCGCCATTAAATGACAAACCCTAAAGGTACGCTGTTTTACGCCACAATTAAGCATTTGTATCAGTCCTTTTGTTTTGTAAACCAATCCTTGGTTTTGTAGTTTTGTATACACGTCGAGCGTTTTGATAAACTCGTTATAAAAATTGCCCCATGACAATACATCGAGAACAAAATATAGAATACTATTATCCATCCCTGTTTTCTTCCCAATACCTGTTTGTATTCAGTTGTAAAGCTATTATAGCTGTCAGCTCATATGGACGCATATGCCAGCGAAACATACACATATGGCAGATATCATGTTACAAAAAGTGGAGAGCACCGGAAGTTCATTAAACGAGTTTGTAACGTGTGACCGATGAAACTTATACGGGAACGTATGGAACAGTTGTTACATGGCCTAGTTTAACAACCATGGTTGAGGGTGGATTTTATTTGGACATACATAAATTATTTTCCCACCAACATATCAAATGGCAGTAATGAAATTCTTGTCACATGGATACTTTACGATAAGTGGTTCTCACGCTATGAATTCTTTAGTTCGAGATGTTCTTTTATAAAATCCGGGGCCATGTAGACATTTCCCAGTGCTCGATTCACCTATATTTAGATTTATTATCACCATATTCTTTCTCTATGGGTCTCAGCGTTGATCTCACTACTTGCATCTGTGTAATGCTTTTAGCATCCTATTTCTTTCATTTAACATCCTATTTCTTTCATTTAGCATCCTATTTCTTTCACTTAGCATCCTATTTCTTTCATTTAGCATCCCATTTCTTTCATTTAGCATCCTTTTTCTTTCACTTAGCATCCTATTTCTTTCACTTAGCATCATATTTCTTCTCTGAGTAATGCATTTAGCATCCTATTTCTTTCATCTATATTTTAATCCAAATTTGAACATTGCCGTTCAAACTGTGGCAAATATGCAATAATCCCATAGAAATTTAGCAGTTTCGTGATGAAACTGTGAGGGTGTGGTGTGGGGGGGGGGGGCTGACCATGGTCTACACCTGGGGTAGTTACACCGCGGGTTAGGAAACTATAAAATGTTTCTCTGAAAAAATATTAAATATTGTAAAACATCAAAACCATTACCAAAAATATTGTGACGGCTTCTCGTTATTTGACTAGCGAGATTACAATAGAACTTTGAATATCCGATAGAATTATGTTGTGTGTGGGTGCAATGGTTGAGTCGATCAACAGATATGGGACTATGCATGTACTTGGAGCAATCGTTCAGTCGAGCACCAGAGATGAAACAAACATGGAATTGGAGCAATGGTTGATTTGAACACCAGAAATGAGACTATGCATGAACTTGGAGCAATGGTTGATTTGAACACCAGATATGGGACTACGAACTTTGAGCAAATGATTCAGTTAAACACCATATTCACGATAATATGTCATGTTTGGACAGGGTATTTGATCTACAGATATTTATCATAGATAACTGCATAAATAAACCGTACACGTATGAACAATACATTTGCGAGCGGTGCTCAAATGCTCGACATTTTCGGGTCCTTTCACGGCTTAAATAACATATTTTCACCCAAGACCTGCTTATTCATGCGGTTCTCGTGACGTCATGACCATACATCTGTTACTGTTCATAAATTAAATACATATTGGATCTGATATCGAGTTTTCTTTTGTTATCAACCATCGATACCCCGCGGTGCTAATTAAATGATATTGATTCAATTTCATTGATTTATGGTTGGTTGAGGGCAAGGGTTCTCAAATCTCAACATTCGGACATTAGTAATATATAGATAGCCGGAACTTGTACTTTATCATGTAAATATCCCCACGTTATTAAACTGACAACTAGTGGCCATTAATGGGGCTGGCGTTGTAACAAATAAACATCGTAACTGTAGGCGTATAATGTATGTGGACAGACGCGTCTAGGGCAATATAAGAATATTATCATCAACTACAAAGACTACTAATTAGGCTATTCGGGCTTTACATACACTTGTGTTTTTAGTTCTAGAAGATTTCAACTGTTTGTTGTACATTGGAACAAGTGCTTGGCTTAGACTACAAACTGTTTGTTGAACATTGCAACAAGTGCTTGGCGCTGACTACAAACTGTTTGTTGAACATTGCAACAAGTGCTTGGCGCAGACTACAAACTGTTTGTTGAACATTGGAACAAGTGCTTGGCGCAGACTACAAACTGTTTGTTGAACATTGGAACAAGCGCTTGGCTCAGACAGCAAACTGTTGAACGTTGGAACAAATGCTTGTCTCAGCCTACAAACTGTTTGTTGTACATTGGAACAAGTGCTTGGCTCAGACTACAAACTGTTTGTTGTACATTGGAACAAGTGCTTGGCTCAGACTACAAACATTTTTATTATTGAGCATTGGAACAAGTGCTTGGCTCAGACTACAAACTGTTTGTTGTAAATTGGAACAAGGGCTTGACTCAGACTACAAACTGTTTGTTGAACATTGGAACAAGTGCTTGACTCAGACGGCAAACTGTTTGTTGAACATTGGAACAAGTGCTTGACTCAGACTACAAACTGTTGTACATTGGAACAAGTGCTTGGCTCAGACTAGAAACTGTTTGTTGAACATTGGAACAAGTGCTTGGCTCAGACTACAAACTGTTGTACATTGGAACAAGTGCTTGGCTCAGACTACAAACTGTTGTATATTGGAACAAGTGCTTGGCTCACACTACAAACTGTTGTACATTGGAACAAGTGCTTGGCTCAGACTACAAACTGTTGTACATTGGAACAAGCGCTTGACTCAGAATACAAACTGTTGTACATTGGAACAAGTGCTTGACTCAGACTACAAACTGTTTGTTGTACATTGGAACAAGCGCTTGGCTCAGTTACGGTACTCAACTGTAGCGTGTGACACAAATTGTTCTGGCATTAAGGGTCCTACCTTTGATCGCGTGAGCAGCTTACCTGCAACGAGCATATTCTCTCCCTGCCACCCCTCCCTCCCTCCACCTACATCCATGGTCTTCCTGGCAAGTGCCTCCGTTGTACAAGGCCTTCTTTCATTACCTGTGGAGTGTCTGAACATTACTATTCCCGCCTCGAGGCCTGGCGAACTTACAACGCTGCATGTCCATCAGCGTTAACGAACTGATCCCAGTCGGCTACATTCGGGGTGGCCGTAACGACGTCATTGGGAGCCGTTGACGCAGCCGGGCCATGTTTTGTTGTGACGGTGACGAGGCATCGAGTCCACAGCATAAACTGCAACATTACCAACAACAACAGCGGAGACATCGAGCACAGCGCCGGTCGCTGTCACACCCACAACGGGAGGGAGGCAGACCCCCGACCCCCAACTCCGCCCGAAAGTTGGCTAATCTCGACAAGAGCCGTGAGTAGAGGAATACGTCGATGTGTCGTAAGAACCTGGCATGTTGGTGTAACAACCTGGCATGTTGGTGCAACAACCTGGCACGTTGGTGCAACAACCTGGCACGTTGGTGCAACAACCTGGCACGTTGGTGCAACAACCTGGCACGTTGGTGCAACAACCTGGCACGTTGGTGCAACAACCTGGCACGTTGGTGCAACAACCTGACACGTTGGTGCAACAACCTGGCACGTTGGTGCAACAACCTGGCACGTTGGTGCAACGACCTGGCACGTTGGTGCAACGACCTGGCACGTTGGTGCAACGACCTGGCACGTTGGTGCAACGACCTGGCACGTTGGTGCAACGACCTGGCACGTTGGTGCAACGACCTGGCACGTTGGTGCAACGACCTGGCACGTTGGTGCAACGACCTGGCACGTTGGTGCAACGACCTGGCACGTTGGTGCAACGACCTGGCACGTTGGTGTTGTACGCATGATATAGTAGTATACCTGGCATTTAGGTGTTGTACGCATGATATAGTAGTATACCTGGCATTTAGGTGTTGTACGCATAATATAGTTGTTATATAGCTGACATGATGTTATTTGTATACACTTGATATTGGTGTTGTCATCCTGCAATTGGTGTTTTATTTAAGCCTTACATTGGGGTTTTACGTCTGACTTCTGAGTTGTTGCACACTTTACTTTGCTGTTGTACATCTGACATATGTTGATTACACGTGGCATAGGTGTTATACACCTGGAATTTTTGTACACCTCACATTGTATTGTACACCTGATATGTGTGTTGAAACCTGACATTTGTGTTGTACACCTCACTTTTGTGTTGTAAACCTGGCTTTAAGATGTTGTCAGTAATTTTCTGGGAAGAAGTTGCCAACTTTAAACAAAAATAAATGGTGGACATTTCACTATGTCTGAAAAAGTCGATCACCCTTCTGAGCGTTTTCAGTGACTGTTATAACAAAGGATGAGTTTGTGCTAGTAGATTAAGATATCATTGGTAGGATGAAACGATAGTTTATATACAAAATGAATGTTAATCAAACTTATTTCGTCACCGGATCTTATGTCTAGTCATTTTAGCAACCTTCACAATCATGCTCCTAACATTCTCTTTGCTAACATTTCCTTTTTGTCTATTGTCTGTCTTTACCCACCTTAAAATGCATGTCTCTCACCTGGCAGGTGTGCATGTGCCGAGAACTAATAATTCAGATGCTATTTGTGCATTTTTTAAATAAATCCATCACTTCAGAAATTATAGATAACCCCCCCCCCCCCCCCATTTTAGACACACATTTTGTTGTGTAAAAGTCAGCTCTATACAAATGTGCTCTAATCTTTAAAAAGAAAGATCATTCCCGAAAATTCTCACGGCATCTGATGCCAGAGGAATGTGTTTTTTAAAATCGATTTATTTTGAGTAAACTAAATTTAACTTCTACGTTCACCTATAAAACTAGATTTAACTTCTACACTCACCTATAAAATTTCATGTGAAAAACTAGAATACTGTGTTAATGACTACATTCACCCCTCACTACCAAGGGAAACAAATGCCAGGAAGGTAGAGGAATGTGCACTGTAAGAGGATTAGAGCAATCGGCTTTTCGATGGTTTCCCTTTGTAAGAGAGGCAACTCCTATTTCATTGGGAGAGAGAAAAAATATGTAGTCATTCGAATAAACTCAGGTACAGCTTCTGGTCTGGCCATCGGGCGTGGGGGTGGGGGGTAGGGCGGTGAGAGAAAACTTTCAAGTCTATTTCAAATTTACATAAAGCATAAAGGCCGTGATTCTCAAAAGTCTGCCGTCGCTGCACAGAATTAGGTATTTCATGACCCAGTAAAGGTTTTCAAAGAAAAGCCTCGATGGTTATGACTCAAGTTATAACAGAAATATATTATGTTTATTTCCACTAGTTGTCCATTAAGGAAACAAAGGCTAATAAAGTGAAGAGCCAATGAATGCTCAAAATATATTTCTCGAGTTATTGTTTTGGCCTTAGGTCTTCAGTTTCACCTAAACACCTTTATGCGGCTGTGACTCCCCGAGGGACCCGGTTAAAAACTAAATCGCGGACCGTTACCATCGCGTGGACCATGAGTTTGTGGACCTGGTCCGGGCAGACGTTAGCCGACAAATATGACATCAGACAAATGCAGTAGGCAAACTTGCTTTTGTCAGACACGTGCGCAAACACGCGCCCAGACGAATTTTACAATAATAAACATCTGGTCAAATCAGGGGTTCTTAAACTTTGATGTGTAATTTATAATTTTTTTTTTAAACCAATGATACCGCCCACATTAACCAGAGTCTGTTTTTCACGGATCCTCAAATCTTAAGATCACAATTGTTAAATAGATATTTCTTTTTGTTGAAACGTTCTCCTTCGTATAAAAACTTTGGGAATCCCTCAAAATAATGAAATCACTCTCGTACGGCACGGTACTTATGGTCCTGAGATTGAATTATGTTGTTCGTCCTTTGCACGCGAAGATGACCAAGGTTATGTTTGACTTGAGTAGTAGCCTTGGCCTGATCTGTATTTTGTTTAAAGTGAGGGAGAGTTGCTCATTCGTCAGCCTCACTCTCTTGCCCTTGCCTATTTTTTCCACTTGCAAGACTTAGTCAAGACGACTGGGAATAGACCATGATGCAGTAGATGCCCAGCTGTGTTTCTTGTGTGTTTCTCTGTGCTCTTTATGCGTTCTGCAGCGCAGGACTTGTCGGAATTTACATCTTGTCTATGTCATACCGCCTACGGAACTCCATCTCCGGGTTTGATTTCGGATTTCGCCTTCTCTGAGAGGATTTGCCATCTAATGTTGGGATTGAATCAGCTTAGATCGCTCGGCCATCCAACATCCGTGGCCTGAAATGATCGCTCGGCCATCCAGCAGCCATGGCCTGAAATGATCGCTCGGCCACCCAGCAGCCGTGGCCTGAAATGTTCACATGGTCACCCAGCAGCCGTGGCCTGAAATGATCGTTCGGCCATCCAGCAATCGTAACCTGAAATGATAGTCATTTGTTAATCTCTCTCCCCCCCCCCCCCCAAACCCTTCTCCACTCTAAACCATCTTCTTCTTTTTTTAATTTATGAATATTCAAACCAAGGTTAAGTTACTTTTTAACCCCGAAAAACAATTTTGATATATGTTACTCTTAAAACGTAATCGCGGTCATATATAGCCTGAATGTGGGTCATAGAAGTAAAACTTGACCCGACTGGCCCAATGTAAAAGATGTTTCCAAGCCGTTAAGTAATTTCTACCCGAACCTCGTCTGCATGGGATCCATTTGTTTAGTGTTTATCACAGTAGTCACCACATTTTTTTTCACAATGAGCTGGATAAAATGACGGGCTGTATAATCATTCTGCACAATGCTTGCAAGCCAGAACGACGAAAGCTCCGGGGAAAAAAGACGAAAAACTAAGTTTAGTTTTGCATGTTAATCATGGGTGAGTGGCGAGCAATGTAAAATAAACAACGAGGACAAACATATTTATTTACTTAAAAAGTTATTAAAGAGGGCGACGTAAGCAAAAGGATAGTTACATCAGACGTAGTGCGCACATATCCGAATATCACAAACTAAACAGCAAAAAAGATTCGTGAGATTTGTGAAACTGACTTTTGGCTTTCAAGATATCATCGACGTTTGGTTTGGAATTGTTGCATCCAATCAAATAAATTGCTATCAAATGTTCATCAGACAATATCGTTCGATGTGTTGACATAATAAAAACGACAATTTAGATACAATAATTTAACATGGAAATTGTAAACTTTAAGGCTCATAGCAGCCAGGCGGTCTCATAATATTCTAAACATAAAATTTCAATTGTATCACAACGTTTCGTGTTCCATATGTTTTTTTAAAAAGCAAATTCAAGTAACATCGACGGGCCAGATGAACTGACTTCGCGGGCTGGATCCGGCCCGTGGGCCGTAGTTTGGTGACCCTGATGTCATTTGTTGTAGTTTATTTTAGTAAAACTGAAGAATTGAGATTACAAACGTATAGTACATTCAATTATCTTTCATTTGATACCTCATTTTGTCTTACAAACCCAACAAAAATATTTTTAAATCGTTTTTTTAATCCCAACCTCTCACTTCTGGTACCCGGGTACCAAAAGGTGCAGCCTTTATAAAAACTGAATCACTTTACAACAGCATGTTGGTCCCAACAGTTTACGGCAGATTTGTATTTGAAGTCCAGTTAATATATGACATTTTTAAAGAGATTATATGAAATTGTAAGATATATGAAATTGTAAGAAATTATATGAAATTGTAAGAGATTATATGAAATTGTAAGAGATTATATGAAATTATAAGAGATCATATGAAACATCCAATCGACAATACGTTTCTACTCTGTCGTAATGATCAGAGCGCCATAAAGCCAGACCATATAAGACAGTGACAACACAATTGTGCCACATGTCACAAGTGACAGAGTGATAACAGTGACAACACAATTGTGCCACATGTCACAAGTGACAGAGTGATAACAGTGAATAAAACAACGGTAAATTAACATGCTGAATCGAGTATAGAGGTGGCGTCAGTACCACGTGCATGTTTGTAAAGATCGGCGCCAAAAGATTAGCATCACTACATACCTGGGAGGACGAGAGTAATTGCCACAGAAGTTTCTACCTGTCTCTCTCCCCGTGAACAAAACGTCTGCTCTATCGCTGGCAGGACATTTTTGTGTTTATCGAAGACTTACTTATCAAAGACTGTTACATAGCAAAGACAGTTACATATCAAAGACTGTTACATATCAAAGACAGTTGCATATCAAAGACAGGTACATATCAAAGACTGTTACATATCAAAGACTGTAACATATCAGAATTACATATCAAAGACATTTACATATCAAAGACGGTTACATATCAAGACTGTCACATATCACAGACTGTTACATATCAGACTTACATATCAAAAACAGTTACATATCAAAGACAGTTACATATCAAAGAATGTTACATATCAAAGACAGTTACATATCAAAGACAGTTATATAGACGGTTACATATCAAAGACAGTTACATATCAAATACTGTTACATATCAAAGACAGTTACATATCAAAGACAGTTACATATCAAAGACTGTCACATATCAAAGACTGTTAAATATCAGACTTACATATCAAAAACAGGTACATATCAAAGACAGTTACATATCAAAGACTGTTACATATCAAAGACTGTAACATATCAGAATCACATATCAAAGACAGTTACATATCAAAGACTTTTACATATCAAAGACTGTTACATATCAAAGACTGTTACATATCAAAGACTGTTACATATCAAAGACTGTTACATATCAAAGACTGTTACATATCAAAGACTGTTACATATCAAAGACTGTTACATATCAAAGACTGTTACATATCAAAGACAGTTATATAGACGGTTACATATCAAAGACAGTTACATATCAAAGACAGTTACATATCAAAGACAGTTACATATCAAAGACAGTTACATATCAAAGACAGTTACATATCAAAGACAGTTACATATCAAAGACAGTTACATATCAAAGACAGTTATATAGTCGGTTACATATCAAAGACAGCTACATATCAAATACTGTTACATATCAAAGACAGTTACATATCAAAGACAGTTACATATCAAAGACAGTTATATAGTCGGTTACATATCAAAGACAGCTACATATCAAATACTGTTACATATCAAAGACAGTTACATATCAAAGACAGTTACATATCAAAGACAGTTACATATCAAAGACAGTTACATATCAAAGACAGTTACATATCAAAGACAGTTACATATCAAAGACTGTAACATATCAGACTTACATATCAAAGACAATTACATATCAAAGACAATTACATATCAAAGACAGTCTTCTTCTTATTTTAAATTGAATTGGGATGGCGTTTATAAACGAGGTTCGCGACCCAAGAAAGGTTGAGAACCTGTGAGCTAGTTGAATGGGTTTCATCATACATGTGAATTGCTTCTGCCGCACCTTTCGTTGGCTCCAGGCAACGACTCGCACGGTTGGCGCTCCACCCATCACACTCCCCGCCTTCACTCACCCCTCCAACACGGGTCACCTCCTTCTCACGTCTTGAATTTTTACAATCATGTACACCCCCACTCAACCCCAAACGTGCTCGCCCCCGCTACACCAGCGCCCCCCCCCCACTCGCTCACCCCCGCAATCAAGATCGAAATATGGAAATGATAATCGGTATCCGAATGTTTCATTGAAGAAATTTTAAGTATATACTATTTTGAAAACTTTTAAACCTAGCACGAAGCTACATGACTAGCAAACTTTCACTTAGTTCAATGTACACAAAATGAAAAAGTAATTTTTAAAAAAGTCCCAACTGACACATATCTTACATAATGAATGCGAGGCTGCACGTGTTGGATCAGTGGTTCTCAACCATCCTAATGCCGCGACCCTTTAATGCAGTTCCTTGTGTCGTGGTGACCCCCAAACACACAATTATTTTCGTTGCTACATCATAACTTTAGAGTATAAGGGTCCTTTGACACCCAAAGTGGTTACGACTCATATGTTGAGAACCGCTGTTTTAGATGAATGAAAAGTCAGCTTTTCAGATTTTAAAACCACTTTTAAATATTACTAACTGCTATCCACGTTTGAAGCTTACCAAGTATACTAACGTATGTCCAAAAATATATACATGTCTGATAAAAGTCACATACATGTATAAACATGCATAATTCATGATTATATTCAATTCTAATGTAATTATCAATTTATTTCCTATTCAGCATCATCTCCCAGAAAGGGGAGCAAAGATGGCTTAGGGCTGGCCGCTCAGAAAAGCCGCATTCGACAGGACGTAGAGGAGAGGAGCAAATCTAAACAGAAGACGGACGCAGCCTCAAACAAAAAGTCTGCCAAGAAAGACTTGAAGCTAGTCATAGAGGACAAAACTCCTGCTTCCAGGGAACCCCAGTCTGTGAGAATTGTGGGTAATGTTGAAGGGTCGGGAGATTCGGGCTACGTTACTAAGAATGTGTTCGATGAGGATAACAAGAGAGCAATAGTTCACAATGGGAAGTCTGCAGACAAGGTGCTGGAGAGTAGTGCAGAGAGCAAGATAAAGGAAGCCCGTAGCAGTTCGTTAAATGGGAGTTCTGAAACCAGTGGCCAAGACAACACCAGTGGTCAAGAAAACACAAGTGGTCAAGTTAAGACCAGTGGTCAAGATAAAACCAGTGGTCAAGATAACACCAGTGGTCAAGGTACAACCAGTGGTCAAGGTAAAACCGGCAAAACTCAGGGGGACAGGTCCACGACAGATGGGAACATGTCTTCCATGGATCAGCAAAACAAGGGCCAGTCTCAGCCGCCTGGACATATGCAACGAGTTCTTGCGCAAAACGGATATCCCCAGAACAGTCAATCTCAGCACGGCCAGCCCCACCTTGGCCAGTCCCATCATGGCCAGCCACAAAATGGCCATACTGACGGTCTGTCGGGAAAATCACAGCCCAACTCACTGACTCAATCTCACCCTCCCCTTCAAGGGATTCTCAAAGACTCCAGCAGCAATGGATCTGCTCATAGAAACTACCCAGACGTTGATCCGCACGGCAGCTTGCCCAGAGATGGTTCCTATGGCCACGCCTCGCGTCTACCCTCTAGAGGCAGCTCGTCCCGCGGCAGCTCGGATATTGTCTACCAAGGGTACGGGTCCTTGCCGAGGAGTTCAAGATCGACGACCCCAACTCCCGAGAATCCTTATTCGTATGGATCCCTTCACAGACGCCCCCTGGCCGGCACATCCCCACAGTCCGGGAATTACAATGGTCATACTTGGGGGACATTATCCCGTAAAGCTGATTCTGATTCTGGCTTTGCCGTTGGCGCCATGGACAAGAATCCCAACTACGCAACGATACACTACAGCAACCCAACCTATGGGACCACCGGGCACAGCAACCCAACCTATGGGACCACCGGGCACAGCATCAAGACCTACGCAGTTATAAACCCGAGTTACCAGGCCTCCAGACCCGGGAGCGTCCCGCCCCCCAACAGTGACGCACCTGACTCTCTGTACGGGGTCTCCAGGCCGGGGTCAGTCCCGCCCCAGTATTACAGTGACTCGGATGCCGGCGGCTATCACCGTGGCGCCAGAGGCGGGAGCGTGCCCCTGGGTTATGACTCCGAGTCGGCTGCCTACAAGGAGTATCCAGGGCGGCAAGGCGGCAGATCCAGACACTACGGTACGCTGGATTCTGGTTACGGCGGATCCACGCCCGTGTCCACCCTGAGGGTCCATCCCGGGGACGAGCAGTACAGAGCTGGTCCAGGGAAGCGACCTATTCCCAGACGGCACACAGTGGGGGCACCAGGCAACCAAACAAGCAATAAAAATCAGGTGAGCCAACGTATGACGTAAAGTCAAATTTGCCCAAGTTATTTATTGTTGTTCTTTGTCTTCACTTTCCCTTACCTCATTACCACTTACCCCCACTCCTTTTCCGTTGTACGTCCCTGTTTCATCCTCAGCGGGTGATCAACCATTTCATGGGCTGTTATATATAGTTATTCACATCACCCTAACCCAGTGGTCGACAACCTCATTAGTCAAAAGAGCCAAAAATCAGCAACAGGTCGATAAACAAAAAAATTTAAGCACCTGTCAAGAAACATGTTTTTCGGAGTCAAAACCGATTTGCGGCCGATTGGCCGAGCCGCGATTTGACGACCACTGCTCTAACCTATTCTAACTCTCAGGTAACGCGACATCTTAACCAATCCTGCGGGCCAGTTAATGTGACTGTTCACTTTAAGTCCACCCTTTTTTCCCCTCAAAAATTTATTTGCATATTGTGTTATATTAAAACTGTTTTAGCCAGGCTGGTTTTATGTCTGTTTGCCCGACATAATGGGTCACAGGTTGTCATCAAATTTTGACACCATTACACCAGGAGTGGTCAACCCAAATGATTCTGCGATGAAGCTTTTTGCTGTCTAAAAATACATTTTAAAAAAATAATAACAAAAAACCCCTGAAAAATGTTTGACCTGAAAATATCAATTTTTTCTGAACATAACAGAATTGTCAGATCATAAACGAACACAACAGAATTGTCAGATCATAAATGAACACAACAGAATTGTCAGATCATAAATGAACATAACAGAATTGTCAGATCATAAATGAACACAACAGAATTGTCAGATCATAAATGAACACAACAGAATTGTCAGATCATAAATGAACACAACAGAATTGTCAGATCATAAACGAACACAACAGAATTGTCAGATCATAAATGAACACAACAGAATTGTCAGATCATAAATGAACACAACAGAATTGTCAGATCATAAATGAACACAACAGAATTGTCAGATCATAAATGAACACAACAGAATTGTCAGATCATAAATGAACACAACAGAATTGTCAGATCATAAATGAACACAACAGAATTGTCAGATCATAAATGAACACAACATAATTGTCAGATCATAAACGAACACAACAGAATTGTCAGATCATAAATGAACACAACAGAATTGTCAGATCATAAACGAACACAACAGAATTGTCAGATCATAAATGAACACAACAGAATTGTCAGATCATAAATGAACACAACAGAATTGTCAGATCATAAACGAACACAACAGAATTGTCAGATCATAAATGAACACAACAGAATTGTCAGATCATAAATGAACACAACAGAATTGTCAGATCATAAATGAACACAACAGAATTGTCAGATCATAAATGAACATAACAGAATTGTCAGATCATAAATGAACACAACAGAATTGTCAGATCATAAATGAACACAACAGAATTGTCAGATCATAAATGAACACAACAGAATTGTCAGATCATAAACGAACACAACAGAATTGTCAAATCATAAATGAACACAACATAATTGTCAGATCATAAATGAACACAACAGAATTGTCAGATCATAAATGAACACAACAGAATTGTCAGATCATAAATGAACACAACAGAATTGTCAGATCATAAATGAACACAACAGAATTGTCAGATCATAAATGAACACAACAGAATTGTCAGATCATAAACGAACACAACAGAATTGTCAGATCATAAATGAACACAACGGAATTGTCAGATCATAAATGAACACAACAGAATTGTCAGATCATAAATGAACACAACAGAATTGTCAGATCATAAATGAACACAACAGAATTGTCAGATCATAAACGAACACAACAGAATTGTCAGATCATAAATGAACACAACAGAATTGTCAGATCATAAACGAACACAACAGAATTGTCAGATCATAAATGAACACAACAGAATTGTCAGATCATAAATGAACACAACAGAATTGTCAGATCATAAATGAACACAACAGAATTGTCAGATCATAAATGAACACAACGGAATTGTCAGATCATAAATGAACACAACAGAATTGTGAGATCATGAATGAACACAACGGAATTGTCAGATCATAAATGAACACAACGGAATTGTCAGATCATAAATGAACACAACGGAATTCTCAGATCATAAATGAACACAACGGAATTCTCAGATCATAAATGAACACACAAAAATAACTTTATAGATTTGAGATATAACTCTTGGGATGTAGAATTCTTTAATTTAAAATGAGCGGTAAGAAAACGTTTTAAAAGAAGCGCAAAGTGAACGAAAAACAAGTCTGGCAGGACGAAAAATTTAAAGCACCTGACCGCATGCGGCCCGCTGTCCGTGGATAGGCCACACTTGATCAACAAGAAACCAATTTTCTGGATTGCATTGTACAAATGACGTGTTGGTTCGCTAACAATACCACGTGTTAATTTTAGACCGGGTGTTAACTTCAATTGGTACGCTAAGTAAGCACCAACGCGTCGCACCAACGCGTCGCACCGACGTGTCGCACCGACGTGTCGCACCAACGCGTCGCACCAACGTGTCGCACCAACGTGTCGCACCGACGTGTCGCACCAACGCGTCGCACCAACGCGTCGCACCGACGTGTCGCACAGCCGTGTCGCACCAAAGTGTCGCACCGACGTGTCGCACCGTGTCGCACCAACGTGTCGCACCAACGCGTCGCACCGACGTGTCGCACCAACGTGTCGCACCGACGCGTCGCACCGATCAAGCATGCTGCCAATCACTTACGCTCAGTAGGTCAGCCTTAAAAGAAACTATTGAGCATGGGCGCTCTCACGCGAGCATGTTCCAGCCTTATTTATTCCTATTATTTTTTTTACAAATATTTGTAACTGCTCTAGTAAATAAAGCAAGTGATCACACTGATAACAACGTCAGCAAACAAAAATAGTTTTAAAAATTGATTTTATTTTAACAACCCGCTAAAATCTATAAAATTGAAAACATCTTTTTTTGGTAAAAAAAATTAAAAATTAATCGCCAGATATCAATTTTTTGTTTTAATATAAGATGATATAAGATGATACAAGATGATATAAGATGATATAAGATGATACAAGATGATACAAGATGATACAAGATGATACGGCTCAATGTGTTAAGGTAATTGTTCTATTAAACTTTAATTTAAAGTGCAGCTAATAAAAGCGGGCAACTAAAATTGTTTTTAAAAAAAATATTTTGATTAATTTTTTTCTATTTTATCTATTATCCATAACGTGTATAAGATCAACCACAAATAATAAACACATTAAAAAAATTATCGCAATATCAGAACCACTGTTAGAGGTGCACTCTATGCTAAACCCATTGTCTTCTAAATAAATATTTAATGTACGGTCAACGTATTTGGAAGCCTGCCTGTGAGGTTGAGTTTCTTATGGGAAGATAACCATTTAATCGATACCTAAAAATACTACAACCAGACGTTGTCTCCCCTAGTTGAAAAAACACATTTGAAAAGGACATTTATACACGCTTTGCTTTCTTTGTTTAGTAGGAACTGTGCAAGAAACAAGAAAGACAAACATAAAATATTATTAAATAACTAATTGCGCGAATAGTTGTCGAGAGCAAAATGTTCCTTTTTTTAAATTTATTTTTGAGAAACGTTTGGAGTATCTTTCCCGATGTTCCCAAGTTTCACTCTCCTGGACCCCAGGAAGTTGAGGAAGCCAATGACAGTTTGCCGTGCAATATAAACTAATTGTCCTCTTGTGTGGTTTATTAGTCAGCTAAGGAGGCCGCTTCTAGAACTGCTTGCTTTAAGTGAAATAAGTAAAAACAATGCCATACATATATATATATTTGCATTGTGACCACCAATGCTAAGTTAAGATTTGCTGTGAGACAATCCCAAACCTGTTTGCCGAGACTTGTCTGGTGGAACTTTACTGGCAACCTTTGTATGCGTTCTTTATACCCCCCTTCCCCTTAAATTAAAAAAAAAAAAGTCACGTTGTCCCTCTTTGCAAAATATATTTATTAACACCCTCCCTCCACCCGTGGCTTTTGCTGTCCAGGACACCCTCCCTCCACCCGTGGCTTTTGTTGTCCCAGACCCCTCCCCCCCCTCCCAATGAAACCGATGTTCCCCAAAGATATGGCCGTCATATTGTTTACATATCGGCTCAGTCATACCCTTCCAACATCAGTCTGTTTCATCACATCTATTACAGCTTTTCACACAGAGACACTTTTCCAGTTTAGTGCGGTAAGTGCGTCATTATCATATATGCTGGTTCGCAGCAGGTGCGCACGGGATACGGGATGGGGATTGCAACGAGTGACACCATCCCAAGGGTGACATCAATACACCCTGCTATCCATTTCTAAAATAAAAAAAAAAAAAGCTTCTGGAGCGTCATTACGGGATGGGTACGGTATATCTATTGAGGGTGGGGGCGTGAAACCAATGTTTACGGGGGGGGGAGGGGGCGGGTGGACGGACACACGCCCTAGTTACGCCACTGATGTGCGGTTAGTTTTAGACAAATCAACATCACATTTAATCCGAGCGGACGAAATCTCTTAACAGATTAAGTATCATTAAGATTAGCTCCACAGTTCGACATTTAGCACTTCAGTAAGCACAATGGGGGCTGTTAGCCGGAGTAGACCAGATGGGGGAAGACGGTGGGTCTGACGTGGATAGGCCTGAAGATAACACAAGTTGTGGGGGTTTACTTCAACGGCCAGGCGTTCTGTCGCTTGGGGCCAAACCTCACCTAACCCCCCCCCCCCCCCCCCCCCCCCCCCCCGTGTGTATCTGTGTCTGGAGGTAAAGGACTTATGACTCAATGAAAGGGTTTCAGACTCGGGCTGATGTGACGCTTGTTGCACAGGGTGACAGGCTCACCAACACACTTTGGATTGGCGGGGTCAGGTAGGCGATTATCCCCGGGCGCTTCAACCCACCCCCACCCAACCCCGTTAATTACGTATCTTAATTTAAAAAAAACACAACACATGAATATCTTTTAGTAAAAGAATGACACAAGATATAGTGAGATTTTAAGTTGCCTAGCTTCCCCTCTTGTTTTATTTATCCCTTTCGAGGTTTATCCCCTTGATCCGCCTATGACTATGAAAATCTTAAAAGTGAATTCAGTTTTTATGTAGGCCTATGTATCGTAAAGACGCAGTAAGACGCCCTAGTAAGTTGTGTCTCGTAAGAAAGTGCACCCTTCAATATCTTGATAAAATTGTTGCACTACGCCAGTTTGGCTTTGACTCGCTTTCACCTTGAGTCTTGAGAAATCAGAGCCGAGTTGAAACTCTACCTATCTCCCTCATTAATGTTTGCTGACGAGACAAAGTGCCAGCACTGACCTGTGGTCTGTGGTCAAGATTATAATAAAAAGAATTGCACTGCAGGGGACTTAGCTTTCAAGTATTTCTCAAAACCTTTGATGGAGACACTTCCTCATTTAATCTTTTTTATACTTCGTGTTACTGAAGAGAACAGGGCCCACTTAACTGTGAGATTATCCAGTGGCTTAATTGTGAGATTATCCCATGACCGCGTCTTGATTGAGACATTCACAGTCATTTATCGCATGTCTTATTTAGTCAGAGTATCTTAAAGGTAAATTAAGATCTATATTCCACAACCGCCCCCCCCCCCCCCCCCCCCCCCCGCGGCCAACGAGGTGACACTGGTCAAACAAACGCAACTAAGTAGAGAAATGCGCCAAGTCCTGAAATCGATAGAACTCCGACCAGGCCGCCAGAAGCACGTGCTGCGATTGATTTGCGACACACCAGTTACATAACACTGGGGGGAGGGGCGCTTGGCATCAACACACATACGCGTCTTCGTAGACCCGGCACGGACCTTTAACACAACTGTGGATAATGTACACAGTGGAGGATGTACACAGTGGGCTCAGTGGCTTGCTAGTAAAATGCTACTCTCAAACACCGTTGGACACACTCGTCATTCGTCTCTTGTAATGCGCACTGCCGTTGTAGAGTGTGTTTGTGTTGAACAACATCTAAATTCTCTACTAGTTTCTTTATTCCTGGCGGCCGTGTGGTGCAGTTGTTAAAAGTCGCTCCTCGTTATAAGTAGTTCCGATCGACCAATACGCCTGACCATTGGTCAGCAGCACGAAACGGAGTTTTCTCAGGTTAGTACACCCAGCGATATAAACAAGGTGGTCGGTTATGGTCAAAGGCCCGAGACGATTACAGATACCAACGCTGTCCACTTGGCCACTCAGGTGAACATGTGAAGGGAATGGACGTTAATAATAGAGTTCTTACACTTGACGTTTTAGTCAGTTTAGACCAAGATTGAACGTGTATTATGAATGGCTTGCCATCAAAAGGTATGAGTTGTAACGTATATTATGATAGTATGGCTGGCCATCAAAAGGTATGAGCTTTAAAGTATATTATGATAGTATGGCTGGCCACCAAAAGGTATGAGTTGTAAAGTATATTATGATAGTATGGCTGGCCACCAACAGGTGTGAGTTGTAAAGTATAGTATGGCTAGCCATCAAAAGGTATGAGTTGTAAAGTATATTATGATTGCATGGCTGGCCACCAAAAGGTATGAGTTGTAAAGTATATACTATGGCTGGCCACCAAAAGGTATGAGTTGTAAAGTTTATACTATGGCTGGCCACCAAAAGGTATGAGTTGTAAAGTATATTATGATAGTATGGCTGGCCACCAAAAGGTATGAGTTGTAAAGTATATTATGATAGTATGGCTGGCCACCAAAAGGTATGAGTTGTAAAGTATATTATGATCGTATGGCTGGCCACCAAAAGGTATGAGTTGTAAAGTATTTTATGATCGTATGGCTGCCCACCAAAAGGTATGAGTTGTAAAGTATATTATGATCGTATGGCTGGCCACCAAAAGGTGTGAGGTGTAAAGTATAGCGTGCTTGTCAACAATTCCTAGCACGCGAACCGATCTGGTCACAGTATATACCACCACTACATAGACATCTCGACCGCTGTTACCTGGCCAGCGCTTAGTCGGTCACCCGGAACCACCGACTCACAAGCCGGTGCAGACACATCATTGCCTATTACTTCGGCGCGAGACTCCCAACATAAATATTTATACAGGGGAAACTTGTCACAAGTTGCAGCACTGTGCACGGCCCGAGTTCCGATAACAGCTGTTGATACACTCGAGCCTTTTGTCTTTCCTTCTTGTCATTTATCTCTCACGAGCTTATTGCACGAGTGCCTTTTTTTATCAGGAGCTGTGAAATTCAACATCCGTAGTATAAGACTGTGATCCTTCTCTTCCCTTTTCCGGACTCCGGTGTTTTTCTCTGGTGTTTATTTCAGTGTTTTTCCCTGGGTTTATTTCAGTTTTTTTTTTGGTAACACTTTCAAATGATCCAGCCAGGAGTGCTTACGTCGTCTGCGTTCTGTTCCCAGCGGTTGTGTTAAAAATAAGAACTCAAGCAACAATTAAAGAGATGCAAGGCAAGGGGAGAGAAGAGAAATTTAACGACCAACTCTTTTACAGGTGTTCGGTCTAAGTTTAGATCTCATTTATTCTTTTTTTTTTTCATTTTCATCTTGGAAAGAGAGAGAGAGAGAGAGAAAGGATTGGGAAAAGAACAAAAAAAATTGGCTCAAGAATTTACTTACTTAAATGAAAGAAGGTACGCGATGTGCTATTGAAGTCGGGAGAATAAGAATTCGTTGTATTCGAACTGTGGTGTAGGGTGAGTTACCTCAGTTACCTGTGTGTATTGGGGGCTGGGCCGTGTGCAGGTTTTCTTGTCGAGGAGGCGGATGTAGAATGGAACTGAGGATCTTTTGTGTATGGGAATGACGAGAGGATACCCAAGATTCTTTGGCGTAAGGGAATGATGATAGGATACAGAGGATGTATTCACGACACTACGAAGCTTCGCAATCTTCATCCAACTCTTCACTGGAAGACCTGCGAGAGGTGAGTTGTACACAAACTTTAGGGTAGAGGATGAGTTGTACACATACATTGCGGTAGGGGGTGAGTTGTACACAGACATTAGGGTAGGGGTGAGTTGTACACAAACAAGGTAGTGTTGAGTTGTACACAGACGTTAGGGTAGGGGGTGAGTTGTACACAAACAAGGTGGTGTTGAGTTGTACACAGACGTTAGGGTAGGGGGTGAGTTGTACACAAACAAGGTAGTGTTGAGTTGTACACAGACGTTAGGGTAGGGGGTGAGTTGTACACAAACATTAGGTAGGGTGAGTTGCACTCAAGCATTTCGGGTGATGGAAATTGTACACAAACATGAGGGGTTTAGTATTACCCAGACAATAGGGAGAGTTGTACACACGCTTTAGGGGAGGAGTGAATTGTATATGAGAGGGTGAGTTTGACACAAAAATACAGGTGGGTGAGTTTTGCACAAATAATAAGGGGTTGGGGTGCTATTAACAAGTATACGACAAATACAGGCGTGCATTCATTATAATTATGCAATATTTGATTTAAAAATCCGCAATTGCTATTTTTGTAAAATATATATTGGCATATAGTGAAATAGTTACATTCGACAACCAACCAGATACTCTGTACAAACAACCAGGTAGTCTGTACAACCGACAAGGTAGTCCATACAATACAAACAACCAGATTGTCTGTACAACCACCAAGGTAGTCCATACAAACAACCAGATTGTCTGTACAACCAACAAGGTAGTCCATA
This sequence comes from Omphiscola glabra, assembly GCA_964017045.1. Lineage (NCBI taxonomy): Eukaryota > Metazoa > Mollusca > Gastropoda > Lymnaeidae > Omphiscola > Omphiscola glabra. The sequence continues at coordinate 16,349,189 of OZ024794.1, read as the reverse complement.
CAAACAACCAGGTACCCTATACAGCCAAAAAGGTAGTCCATACAAACAACCAGGTAGTCTGTACACTTTCCCAATCTATTACGGTAGCATGTATTGATCGTACATTGCTAGGTGAGCATCAATGAAAACGTTATTGATCAGTCTAAGAAATAACCCTACCATGGTGTGCTGGACCACATCACACGAAACAGTGGCTAAGTCTTTCATGGGACCCCTTACTGCTATAACTAGGACCCCCTTACTGCTATAACTATGACCCCTTACTTCTATAACTAGGACCCCCTTACTGCTATAACGAGGACCCCTTACTGCTATAACTATGACCCCTTACTTCTATAACTAGGACCCCCTTACTGCTATAACGAGGACCCCTTACTGCTATAACTATGACCCCTTACTTCTATAACTAGGACCCCCTTACTGCTATAACGAGGACCCCTTACTGCTATAACTATGACCCCTTACTTCTATAACTAGGACCCCCTTACTGCTATAACAAGGACCCCTTACTGCTATAACGAGGACCCCTTACTGCTATATCGAGGACCCCTTACTTCTATAACTAGGACCCCCTTACTGCTATAACGAGGATCCCTTACTTCTATAACTAGGACCCCTTACTGCTATAACGAGGACCCCTTACTGTTATAACGAGGACCCCTTACTGCTATAACGAGGACCCCTTACTGCTATAACTAGGACCCCTTACTGCTATAACGAGGACCCCTTACTGCTATAACGAGGACCCCTTACTGCTATAACGAGGACCCCTTAATGTTACAACTTAGAATCCTTACTGTTATAACTAGGACACCCTACTGCCATAACTGGGACCCCTTACTGCCATAACTAGAACCCCTTACTGCTATAAGTAGGATCCCTTACTGCTATAACTAGGATCCCTTACTGCTATAAGTAGGATCCGTTACTGCTATAAGTAGGATCCGTTACTACTATAAGTAGGATCCGTTACTGCTATAATTAGGATTCTTTATTGCTATAACTGGGACCTCCTTACTGCTATAACTAGGACCCCCTTACTGCTATAACTGGGACCCCTTACTGCTATAACTGGGACCCCCTTACTGCTATAACTAGAACCCTTTACTGCAATAACCAGCGATGTTCGGCAGGGGCGTAGAATCTCTTGAACTGTGTCTTGTGTTAAATATTAGCCCCCAATGTTAAATATTGGTAATTTTATGGCCACGATATTCTTATATATATATTGTTTGGTCCCTACCGCTACGTCGATTAGTACTATTATGTCTAAAGTATGATTGTTCTTAAACTAGTGATATTACACGCTGTCACACTAACGCTACTGACTCTCTCACTCGCTTACACTGCTACTTATATGTAAACTTAATAACACAGGTGGTTCAGCCCACAAATAAAATATTTAATTACTAAAACTTATAAATTACTTAACATATACTTGATACATATAAATATACAGACATTAATTGTTACAGTTTGTACTCGTGACATAAGAGACTGGATTGGTACTCTGGGTAGTCTCTGGCCTGGAATCTGTTATGGGTCCGATACACACTCCAGACTTCACAAAGCACACTACAAGGGTCAACGGTCGTTCCGTCCCTTTCTGGGTCACTGTCGTTTACAGGTGACGGGTGATGAATGACCAGTCACGCTCCGGTGCATCCACTTGTACACAAGACGTCGGCGTTGTCAGCTGACTGCTTGAGCTATCAGTCTAGTCCACTGTTTACTTCTGAGTAAGCTACACCGATTTCTGACTGTCCCCAACTCTACGGGGTTATCATGTACAATGAGCTATGCTATATGCTCCACTGTACTACGTTCACTTCACTCTTCTATACTCAAATCAAGCCTCTGGCTACTAGGCTTTACTATGCGATTATATCTACTGCTAGGCTAACAGAACCTAAATTAACTGACTTAAGTTCATTCAACCTTAACTGGTATTAACTGGCTGTAAATAAGAATAAATACAATACATAAGCTACAAGAAAGAAGTACATTCCTAATACATTAGTAATGAGTATTCATAATCTAACAATACTTGACTAACTAATTAACATCCTAACATTTCTTATTAACATTATAATATATATTATTATGCAGCTAACAATTAACAATACCATATTACCAACCGAGCTATTCTTGGCTATACACACTATAGCAGCAAAAAAACAATCTCGCCAGGCTCTGCGTCTTCAAAGTGAGAGAGAGCGAGTCTCAAGCAGGCTTCCAATTTATAGGCCCTTTGGCATCGAGACATAAAGGAAGTTCAATGACCTACTAACACTTTGCTTACAAGCCGGGTCAATACTCTGGCGACGTGCTGAACTGTTTTCATTGTCCTAAGTTTTGGTACCTTTCCATTGGACTAATACTAAGCTATTCCATGGTCACTGAACCTGGAAAGTTTTAATGGTCTCTGATCCGACCCTTAGGTCACTTACCCTTAAGGCCAAACCCTAATTGGGTTATGTTGGGAAAATCCTAGGTTTAAGAATGTTTTTGCCTGTGAGTCAGTGAGTCTCACACTGGTGAGAACCAACGGGTCTCAACACTCCCCCCCTCTTCGCTTTGGGACAATACATCGTATTGTCACACATTGCCTGAACTAGAACCTTCTTACTACATGAAATATTTCATTTTAACATGAATAAAAAGACTGTACCCAATAATATAGCATACATACATTAATGGTGTAAGTAAGCATAACAACAATTGTAAGTACAATATTACATGGAATCAATTGTGACAAAATTGTATAACAGTGATACAGCATTGACAAGACATAATGATAAATTATGTTAATAGTAAATAAACCTGTGAGGAATAAAAGAAACAAAATGGAAAAATGTAAGTATCATATTCAATGATGAATTCTATTCTCCTACCCGTGAGAGAAAATCAGCTACAACATTATCTTGTCCTTTAATATAATCTATATCAAAAACAAATTCTTGTAATGCTAATGCCCATCTACAAATACGTGGATTGGCAAAATTGGAAGTTTGTAAGTAACTGAGACTTTTATGGTCACATTGCAGTTTAAACTTAGCTCCTAAGAGGTAACGAGCTAACTTACGTACAGCCCAAACAATAGCTAAACATTCTCTTTCAATGGTGGAGTATCTAGTTTCACGATCCAGCAATTTTCTGCTTATGTACCTGATTGGATATAATTTGCCTTCTCTCTCTTGCATTAAACAACCTCCTAAACCTTTATTACTAGCGTCCGTACTAACAATAAAAGGTAATTTTGTGTTAGGTAACATAAGAATTGGGCCCCGAGACAAAAGCGTTTGAATGGTCTTCAACGCCCTATCACACTCATCAGTCCACACTACCTTATTGGACTTACCTTTCTTTGTGAGGTCAGTGAGCGGAGCGGTTAAGGACGCGAACCCTTGAATGAATTTACTGTAGTACGATGCTAGTCCTACTACGCTTCTGACCTGTTTCTTTGTTTTGGGCTGTTGTAGCCTTAGAATTTTATCAATGTTATCGGGATCTGGTTGTAAGGAACCTTTCCCTACCCTATGTCCTAAAAATTTGATGCTGAAGAGTGCGAGCTCTAATTTAGATGGTTTTACTGTAAACCCTGCCTCTTTTAAACGCTTAAATACCTCCCTTAACTCTTTGATATGTTCCTCCCAGCTACTTGAAAAAATACAAATATCATCAAAGTACGTGATGACCTCATCTAATCCTTTAAACAATTTCCTAACTATTTTGTTAAATGTAAGAGGAGCTGTCGCCAGACCAAATGGCATGTACTTAAACTGATACAACCCTGAGGGAACCCTGAAAGCAGTTAATTCTCGACTCTTCTTGTCTAATGGAATTTGCCAATACCCTCTAGTTAAATCTAATTTTGTAAAATATTTACCCTGATGTAATTTGGACATTAATTCCTCCTGATCTGGGATAACCTCTGCTATGAATTTAGTGACTGCATTAAGTTTTCTATAATCAACACAAGTTCTGATAGTACCATCCTTCTTCTTAACTAATACTACAGGTGCAGCGTAAGGTGAATTTGATTCTTCTATTATGTCTAATTTTAACATTAACTCTATTTCGTTAGCTAATACATCCTGAAGATTATATGGGATGGCGTAAGGCCTTAGCGTAATAGGTTTATCTGAAGTTAATTCTATAGTATGATAACCTATATTGGTTTTACCCGGGCTATCTGATATGACTGACTCAAACTCTTTCAATAAGTCTTTGAGTTGTCCAGTTTGACTATCTGTTAATTCGGGATTGAAACAAATATTGCTATCTTTATCTGTGCCGGAATCTAAAGTGGGCACACTGCCTAAGTCCAAGTCTGGACTATCATCATCATGATCATCTGTCTCATTAATTACTGACGCTAAAGATCCGCTCAAGATATGGTTTTGAGTGTCAGGTGCTTGTGTACTAGGTAAGTCTAAACTTTCCCTATTATGAAATTTACAAACCCTATTTACGTGGTAAGTTTTAACTGAATTACCCCGTCTAACTCTAACATTAAATTTTGAAAGTTTTTTCTCCACAATGAATGGACCTTCCCATTGTAACATCAGTTTATTACCCTTTTTTGGTTTTAGAATTAATATATGGTCACCCTCTTTAATGTCTTTCTCCTGTGCATTCCTATCATAATACTTTTTTGCACTAGCTTTCTTAATTTGTGAATGGGTCAAGGCTGTCTCTGTAGCTACCTGTAGTCTGTTCTTAAGGTCTAATAAATACTCAAAAACTGGTTTCTGATCATCGTCAACTATTTTATCCGTGAACAGCTGTTTCAAAATGGCCATCGGGCCACGTACCTTCCTACCAAACACAAGTTCATATGGAGATATACCGGTGGTCTCATTAGGAATTTCCCTATATGCAAAAAGTGCAGCTGATATAAATCTGTCCCAATTCTGTGGTTCGTTTTCTGCTAACTTCCTTAACATAGTTTTGATAGTGCCATTGAATCTTTCAACCATGCCGTTTGACTGGGGGTGATATATTGATGATTTAGTCGGGTGAATGTTGAAAAACCGACATACCTGGTGATACATTTCTGAACGGAATTGAGGACCGTTATCTGAGAGTATAGTGTGTGGAAAACCTACTCTACAAAAAATTGCAAACAGTCCTTCTTGTATGTCCTCTGTCGTTATGTTTTTCAAAGCTATAGCCTCCGGCCAACGAGTGGCGGTGTCTACTAATGTCAAGATGTATCTATTTTTCCTATCTGTCAACTGTAGTGGACCTATGATGTCTATGGCTACTTTAGTGAAAGGAGTACCGACAATATCCATGGTTCCTAACTCTATCTTCCTAACTGTCCCTGCTGGGCGAGCTTTCTGGCATGTAGGACAAGACTTAACATAAGTTTTAATATCTTTGTCTACATGTGGCCAAAAAAATTCTGAATAGACCCTATCTCTAGTTCTACGAATAGACATGTGTCCGGCTAATGGGGTGGAATGTGCGGCTTCTAATACTAAATTTCTTTTACTTTTAGGGACTACTAGTTTACAATCTATTTTATTCTGGTCTGAATGATATTGAAAAATCCTATACAAGAGTCCCCCTTTTTCCTGGAAAGTTGTCGAACCTGTCTTTGTTAGATCTATTGTACCTAATTTAGCTTTGTCCCATAGGTGTTGTAAATCGGGGTCAGCTAACTGGTCCTGGCGGAAAGTGTTGTGGTCTACGTCAACACTAAAACGTGGAGGGGTCAGCTGCTGTGTTTGTTTACCTTGTCTAGCGGCTGCACGGGTCACCGCGTTTGCAGCCAACGAGGTTTGGCTATCTTGACCTACATTCCCTATAATTACGTCCGCTACGGGGTCATCAAACAACGCAGCTAAAAATGTGCCCGTTAAGTATGGTGTATCTAATATGACGTAACCCGTCGGAAAGCGTCGTATAGTGCCATCTATCAATTTCAAAGCAATTTTTTCATTTGACCATTTATTTCTAGGAATTAACGATTTCCTACATCCAATTACACTACACCCTGTATCCCTAAGCACTGTTACTTTATTCCCCATTAAAAATCCCTCGTCAAATGTTAATTTCCCTAGCGATTTACTACGTATTTGTTTGTGCCCTTCAAAACTGTTAAATGTCTCTACTCTACAAGGTATGGGAATGTCTGAGTTGTCTAAATTGATTTTACACGCGTTACAGTGTTGAACGCATTCATTGTTGATATTGTGTAGTCAGAACTGTCGCATTTGTCTTTGCCTATCCCTACTTTGTCTATTTTGACCAAATCTGTCATATTGTGTATTTGTGACTGTCTTGTTGGATTGCCCATATTTATTAACTCCGGGGTTACGGAAAGGTCGATTGCTTGAGGTATGAGTTGGCCTAAACTGTAGTGATTTTGCCTGAAACGAAGGGCAAGTATTGGCTAGATGTCCAGGTCTGTTGCAGGCATAACATGTGACGTCATCGGAACGTCTTGTCACTGACCTAGTTCGGTGTCCACTATAGGGCTGTGGGAAATTTGCGGCAGCAGCATCAACTATGGGAAATGTTTTATTAGTAAACTTATTAGCGACCCTACTGTCATTTATAGATTTAAGCATATCTATGTGGGTTAGAATTTCTGAGCAGTTTTTCGGTTCTTTTAGTAAGATCGTTTTTAAAGAGTTGGAGTTGACATTTAATAATAATTTGTTTAGACAAATGAGGTCTTTAAGCCCTTCAAATGTTTTAGGTGTGTCAGTTGTCTCTAACCAGTTGTCTAATGTACGTACCAGATTGGAGTGAAAGGATCGAAAATCATCCTGTAGTGGGAATAGTGTGTTCCATTTTATTCTATAAGTTTCGTTATTGTACCCTGCCTGTCGTAACAGTAATGTCTTAATCAGGTCATAATCAGTCCTTTTGCTTAATATGTCCTGAGTAGTCATAAATTGTCTAAGTTTAGGGGATAACTTTGTATGAAGATGGTCTATCCACTGAGGTTTCGGTATGCTACAACGCTCGGCGGTTATTTCAAATGACAACAGATAACTGTCTAGATCTTCAGTGTCATGGTAGTTAGGTAAGTTTCGATCTAGTCTGTCTCTAAAATTTGTCCTATGACTATGAGTATCTGTGTCTGTTCTATTGTCATTCTTAACGTTAATCTGAGTTTGTGCCAACGCGAGTTGGTACTGTCGTTCTCTTTCATTTTCCTCCAATTCTAGCTTTCTCATTTCTATAGTTCCAAGGCGTGATTTTTCTTCTAATTCTAGCTTTTTCATCTCTAATTCTCGTTTTTCTCTTTCTATTGTCTCAAGACGTAATTTTTCTTCTTTGTGTATAGCTTCAATACGTATTTTTTCTTCTTTTTCTTCCTGACGTACTCTGTCTTCCCTTTCTTTTTCTACAGTTTCTTTAGCTAGTTGTTCTTGTTTTGCTTTTTGATCTCTTACGTAGTACCCTACATCTTTACCCGTTAGCCCCATTTCGGTGGCTTCATCCTTAAGTTCTTGGATCGACTTCATTGTCGTTCTAACGGTATGTTAACTAAAGAACTATAGGAGATTAAAATAATACTATGGACAATAAACGCATACAAGACAACTGTGAACGTAAGACTTGACAGAACAATAACAATGTCCCCTAACAATACCCTACAAACAAGATAAGACAAGACAAGGCTGAAAAAAATATTTTGTTGTCCAGAACACAAAGAAAAAGAGAGGATAGTAGACACCACGTAACTTAAGAACCCTTTAAAGACAACAGACAGCACAGCTAAAAATGATGAAGAAATATATAGAGTAAAATCCCCAGCGAACTTTATCGCTCTTACGGGTATACGAATTTTATCTATATATATCTAAAGTACCCTAATAGAAATAGGAACATTAAAAGTAACCTTTCAAATACAGGAAAAGACACTTAAAATGCTACACACGGTGAACAAAAAACAGAAAACGAATACTGAATTAACCCAACTGGTGTGGTGGACTGTGAGGCGACAAAGGTGAAAAACACAAATCAAACCTTCTGTCCAAATGAACCCACTGTCCAATGCTCCCAACGATACAATGCGAGGAGACAAGTATCTCTTTCAACCACCGCTAGTACAGCACCAGCGTCAAACTGCAGTGGATCGTGACCAGCTCCGGTTTGTAACCCACAGAAATATGTGGAAAGGAAGTTACAAAATTTAATGCCAACTATTTTAAGAAAATTGTAACAAAAATCTCTCGTTCAATAACAACACTTGCACAAGTAACTATTGAAATAGAGAAATTAACACAAATAAATGAACAATAAACTAACTTAAGTGCTAACTTACATAAAATTGAACTTAAATTAAAATTGACTCTAGCTAAAGTTACTTCTAAAATGTACTAATCTACGTTAGTTTTAGACGAGCCCCCAATGTTGAATATTAGCCCCCAATGTTAAATATTGGTAATTTTATGGCCACGATATTCTTATATATATATTGTTTGGTCCCTACCGCTACGTCGATTAGTACTATTATGTCTAAAGTATGATTGTTCTTAAACTAGTGATATTACACGCTGTCACACTAACGCTACTGACTCTCTCACTCGCTTACACTGCTACTTATATGTAAACTTAATAACACAGGTGGTTCAGCCCACAAATAAAATATTTAATTACTAAAACTTATAAATTACTTAACATATACTTGATACATATAAATATACAGACATTAATTGTTACAGTTTGTACTCGTGACATAAGAGACTGGATTGGTACTCTGGGTAGTCTCTGGCCTGGAATCTGTTATGGGTCCGATACACACTCCAGACTTCACAAAGCACACTACAAGGGTCAACGGTCGTTCCGTCCCTTTCTGGGTCACTGTCGTTTACAGGTGACGGGTGATGAATGACCAGTCACGCTCCGGTGCATCCACTTGTACACAAGACGTCGGCGTTGTCAGCTGACTGCTTGAGCTATCAGTCTAGTCCACTGTTTACTTCTGAGTAAGCTACACCGATTTCTGACTGTCCCCAACTCTACGGGGTTATCATGTACAATGAGCTATGCTATATGCTCCACTGTACTACGTTCACTTCACTCTTCTATACTCAAATCAAGCCTCTGGCTACTAGGCTTTACTATGCGATTATATCTACTGCTAGGCTAACAGAACCTAAATTAACTGACTTAAGTTCATTCAACCTTAACTGGTATTAACTGGCTGTAAATAAGAATAAATACAATACATAAGCTACAAGAAAGAAGTACATTCCTAATACATTAGTAATGAGTATTCATAATCTAACAATACTTGACTAACTAATTAACATCCTAACATTTCTTATTAACATTATAATATATATTATTATGCAGCTAACAATTAACAATACCATATTACCAACCGAGCTATTCTTGGCTATACACACTATAGCAGCAAAAAAACAATCTCGCCAGGCTCTGCGTCTTCAAAGTGAGAGAGAGCGAGTCTCAAGCAGGCTTCCAATTTATAGGCCCTTTGGCATCGAGACATAAAGGAAGTTCAATGACCTACTAACACTTTGCTTACAAGCCGGGTCAATACTCTGGCGACGTGCTGAACTGTTTTCATTGTCCTAAGTTTTGGTACCTTTCCATTGGACTAATACTAAGCTATTCCATGGTCACTGAACCTGGAAAGTTTTAATGGTCTCTGATCCGACCCTTAGGTCACTTACCCTTAAGGCCAAACCCTAATTGGGTTATGTTGGGAAAATCCTAGGTTTAAGAATGTTTTTGCCTGTGAGTCAGTGAGTCTCACACTGGTGAGAACCAACGGGTCTCAACATCTTGGTATATGCCAACAGATTCAACAAATCCATTTTGTCTTGATGTCAAATGATGCCTACATTATGTCACTAACGTACTGGATCTGCTCATGTTGATACATTGAAGGGATCAGCGATGTACTATATACTTCTCTGGTTCATTTACCAGACTCCGCAAATTGAAGGGAATGAGAACCTTGACCAGACTTCAGAATGTCTTCTTTGATGCCAGACTATTGAAGGTCTTCATGTTTCCAAAACTTAGAAAGGTCTTTATGTTGCCCAGACTTATTAAGGTCATCATGTTGACAAGGCTTCTGAAGGTCATCATGTGGACAAGGCTTCTGAAGGTCATCATGTGGACAAGGCTTCTGAAGGTCATCATGTGGACAAGGCTTCTAACGGTCAACATGCTGACCAGACTTCTGAAGGTCATCATGTTGACCAGACTTCTAAAGGTCATCATGCTAACAATGTGATGTAAAACACACTATAGTCTAGATATTGGATATGAAACACTGTTACAGTCAAGAGAGTGGATATTAAACACTGTTATAGTCTAGAGAGTGGATATGAAACACTGTTATAGTCAAGAGAGTGGATATTAAACACTGTTGTAGTCTAAACACGAACACCGTTAAACGCCTATTTAAACGCCTGTAGTATTATTTCTCTCTGGACACTGGCGCCAAAAAAAGGACAGACAGTTGGCAACATTGGTCGTGATGTTGACCATCACTGTGACATTCAAGGATGATCTTTTGTTGAATGAAATATGATCCCGTGTTTCTATTTATCCCTGGCATGGCCGTGCAAGACTAGGGCACAGTGGTTTCTGGACATGACTTAACGTTGGACCACGCGACCTTCCCATCGCGTACAGGTGGAGATGGCGCTGTCACTTCATGGTTTCATAAATTTAGACGTCAAATTTGCCATCGCATCATCGAGTCCACGTACGAGGACAGAGGGGGGGGGGGGGGGATCAGGCTTGGGGTAGTGAGCCAGAAAATGTCCAATTGGTGTTGGCGGTTGTAGGCAAGGGAAGCAATCATGCCGTGTGATCAGCCATGAAGTGGCCAGCCAGAGGCCTGGAATTCTGTTTTGTGTGTGTTGAATTGGACGCAAAGGGTCTAGTGGACCACATCCTTGTTTGTTGGTCATCCAATAACACACAAGACAATTTTGAATTGATGTGAATGGTTGACCTTTGACCCCAACTGAGTGGTAGGTCACAGGTCTTGTCCAGTAGGTCACAGGTCTTGTCCAGTAGGTCACAGCTCTTGTCCAGTAGGTCACAGGTCTTGTCCAGTAGGTCACAGGTCTTGTCCAGTAGGTCACAGGTCTATTCAAGTGAGAAAGTTAGGCCACATTGCTTAGTGAGGGCTAGGTCACAGTGCTAACAACTCTTGACTTGTTGATGGAGAAGGTAAGAGTGCATTAAAGTTGAGTAAAAATCCTGAGAAAGTATGATTCCTTATAGATTTGGTTGTAAATCTGATGATAAGGCAGGCATATTGTAGTATATAACAAACGTATGTTTTGAGTTTTTCTATAAACGCTAATTTTTAACGGAACGCTCGATTTCTCCTGTCTTAATTCAAATTATTTGAACGCTAGATTTCTTGTCTTATTTCAAATCATTTGAACGCTAGATTTCTTGTCTTATTTCAAATCATTTGAACGCTAGATTTCTGGTCTTATTTCAAATCATTTGAACGCTAGATTTCTTGTCTTATTTCAAATCATTTGAATGCTAGATTTCTCCTGTCTTATTTCAAATCATTTGAATGCTAGATTTCTCCTGTCTTATTTCAAATCATTTGAATGCTAGATTTCCCCTGTCTTATTTCAAATCATTTGAACGCTAGATTTCTCCTGTCTTATTTCAAATCATTTAAACGCTAGATTTCTCCTGTCTTATTTCAAATCATTTGAACGCTAGATTTCTCATGTCTTATTTCAAATCATTTGAATGCTAGATTTCTCCTGTCTTATTTCAAATCATTTGAACGCTAGATTTTTTGTCTTATTTCAAATCATTTGAACGCTAGATTTCTCCTGTCTTATTTCAAATCATTTGAACGCTAGCTTTCTCCTGCCTTATATCAAATCATATAAACCTGGTCTTATGAAAGTATCGGATTTTAATAGGCATTTTGTGTGTGATGTTGTCAACCTTGTTAACAAGGAACACAAATCCGCCCTCAAGCTACAATGAAATAGTTAATGTGTTATCCATGAACTGAATGCATAATGGATTCACGATTTTTTGTCCCGCGGCGAGCAGACATTCTTTTATGTTGGATAAAATTTCTGAACTGAAAACACAGAAAAGCGTTTCTTGATATGCTTCAAATAACGCGAAGAACTAACATAAATAGAAATCTAAAAGTTTCACTTAACAGAACTCAAGATACAATGTTACCGAGGAGATAAAGTTGCTGAAGTAACTAAGTTACTAATATCATGATCGAACCAAGTCGTGGATTTAGAGCAGATTATCCTTAGGTGGCATTTGGGGTGGAGTGAGGTTGTATTTCAAGGGGTGCGAGATCGTATTTCAGGGGCTGTGAGGTGGTATTTCAGGGGGTGCGAGATGGTATTTCAGGGGGTGCGAGGTGGTATTTCAGGGGGTGCGAGGTGGTATTTCAGGGGGTGCGAGGTGGTATTTCAGGGGGTGCGAGGTGGTATTTCAGGGGGTGCGAGATGGTATTTCAGGGGGTGCGAGGTGGTATTTCAGGGGGTGCGAGGTGGTATTTCAGGGGGTGGGAGGTGGTATTTCAGGGGGTGCGAGATGGTATTTCAGGGGGTTCGAGGTGGTATTTCAGGGGGTGCGAGGTGGTATTTCAGGGGGGTGCGAGATGGTATTTCAGGGGGTACGAGATGGTATTTCAAGGGATAAAGTGAGGTTGCATTTCAGGGGGTGGAGTGAGGTTGCATTTCAGGGGGTGGAGTGGAGTGAGGTTGTATTTCATGGGGTCCGGGTGGTATTTCAGGGGGTGCAAGGTAAGTCGCAAAACATTATTTTTTAAAGTTCTACAATCATCTTTGTAATGGTCTTAAACAAATAAATAAACAAAGTCCATTAAAAAAATTAAAATGCATCGGCAGTTTTGTAGGTTTCGCATAACTCAGTCAAACAGTGCGTAGTTGGTGCAAGACTTAGTCAAACAATGCGTAGTTGGTGCAAGACTTAGTCAAACAATGCGTAGTTGGTGCAAGACTTAGTCAAACAATGCGTAGTTGGTGCAAGACTTAGTCAAACAATGCGTAGTTGGTGCAAGACTTAGTCAAACAATGCATAGTTGGTGCAAGACTTAGTCAAACAATGCGTAGTTGGTGCAAGACTCAGTCAAACAGTGCGTAGTTGGTGCAAGACTTAGTCAAACAGTGCGTAGTTGTTGCAAGACTTAGTCAAACAGTGCGTAGTTGTTGCAAGACTTAGTCAAACAGTGCGTAGTTGGTGCAAGACTTAGTCAAACAGTGCGTAGGTTGCGCATGACTCAGTCAAACAATGCGTAGGTTGTGCAAGACTTAGTCAAACAGTGCGTAGTAGGTGGTGCTGAGTATGGGGCATTGAAAACTTTGGGACTGACTGCCTTAGAGCACCATGGATATTTATCACTTTCTGTTATACGGTATCTCATTAACAGGTGTGAGCAGGTGACGTATAAATCTTACGACTTGGATACCGCCCGAAACAACGGAAGAAGTGTTAGGTTTCCATTGCAAGGATAAGTATAGACTCTAGCATTCCTGCATCTCATTGTGTTGTTGGGATTTTTAAAATGTATTCTGTCAAGTTGGATATTTGTGTGCGAGGCCAGGTTCCAATATTGCCATATATTCAAACAGCTCAATTAAATATTCCAAACTTCCACTCTCCAGAAGGTTCATCAATAAATTTAGATTCTTACTCTGCGCCAAGTGTAGCAATAAAGTTCCACTCTTACTCTCCGCCAAGTGTATCAATAAAGTTCCACTCTTACTCTCCACCAAGTGTAGCAATAAAGCTCCACTCTTACTCTCCGCCAAGTGTATCAATAAAGTTCCACTCTTACTCTCCGCCAAGTGTATCAATAAAGTTCCACTCTTACTCTCCACCAAGTGTATCAATAAAGTTCCACTCTTACTCTCCGCCAGGTGTATCAATAAAGTTCCTTCTATTTCTTACTTACAGCAAATGTTTCCCGGCATTCCCCTGTGTCCTCCTCCTATCTCCCCCTTGTCCACGTAACTCCATTACGATATTGGCCGTTTGGCTCTGAACACGACCTGACTTGTTTTTGAAATAAAATGAAAGCTTGATGAAGAGTTTGTTTTGTTTTTGTTTTTGATGGTAGGGGGTAAGGGGAGGTATGGAAATGTTCAGATAGGATACACACTTGGATACAATAAATTTGATATTTATTAGGAACAGGAATACGCGAAGATGATGTTTTAACACATCAAAATACTTAGATACTTACTGGTGCGGAACAATAATCTACTGGTGCGGAACAATAATCTACTGTTGCGTAGCTAGCTATTCTTACCTTTAGTGATAATCTCTTATCTTTAGGGACACTTTCTTACCTTTAGGGAAAATTTCTTACATTTAGGGATAATTTCTTACCTTTAGGGATAATTTCTTACCTTTAGGGATATTTTCTTACCTTTAGGGATAATTTCTTACTTCAGAGATAATTTCTTACCTTTAGGGATAATTTCTTACCTTCAGAGATAATTTCTTACCTTTGGGGATAATTTCTTACCTTTAGGGGAAATTTCTTACATTTAGGGATAATTTCTTACCTTTAGGGATAATTTCTTACCTTTAGGGATAGTTTCTTACCTTTAGGGATAATTTCTTACTTCAGAGATAATTTCTTACCTTTAGGGATAATTTCTTACCTTCAGAGATAATTTCTTACCTATAGGGATAATTTCTTACCTTTAGGGATAATCTCTTACCTTCAGGAATAATTTCTTACCTTTAGGGTAATTTCTTACCGTAAGTGATAATCTCTTACCTTTAGGAATAATTCCATACCTTTAGGGATAATCCCTTACCTTAGAAAATTTTCCATTACCTTTAGGGCAATTTCTTACCTTAGGGTTCATTTCTTCCCCTTAGGTTTCATCCATAGAGTAAAGGTTGAGAAACAATATCATCCTTAAGTTCTTTAAAATTAACTTTTAACACATTTTTAATGTGTCGCTTCCGTGCGGATTTCTTACTGAAAGTTATTTCAGCACATTGCAGATCTAAAAAATAGTCTACGCTAAGATATTTCATGGTAGGTTAATTTTGTTCACTGTGCTAACATATTACACGGCCCCAAGATATATCATGGTGCTAAGATATTTCAAGGCGCTAAGATATTTCAAGGCGCTAAGATATTTCATGGTGCTAAGATATTTAATGGTGCTAAGATATTTCATAATGCTAAGATATTTCATGGCGCTAAGATATTACATGGTGCTAAGATATATCATGGCGCTAAGATATTTCATGGTGCTAAGATATTTCATGGTGCTAAGATATTTCATGGTGCTAAGATATTTCACGGTGCTAAGATATTTCATGGCGCTAAGATATTTCATGGTGCTAAGATATTTCATGGCGCTAAGATATTTCATGGCGCTAAGATATTTCATGGCGCTAAGATATTTCATGGTGCTAAGATATTTCATGGTGCTAAGATATTTCATGGCGCTAAGATATTTCATGGCGCTAAGATATTTCATGGTGCTAAGATATTTCAGATATTTCATGGCGCTAAGATATTTCATGGCGCTAAGATATTTCATGGTGCTAAGATGTTTCATTGTGCTAAGATGTTTCAAGGTGCTAAGATATTTCAAGGGGCTAAGATATTTCACGGTGCTAAGATATTCCACATTTTATGCAGTCCGTAACAGCGCGTTCTAGGGCAAGAAAAACATTTTGCGTCGAAGGCCGCATGAATTTTAAAATATTTTCTTGAGCAGACCGTATATAATACTCTTCAGTGAATCTGGAGTTCTAGACAATACATTACAAATATTTTTAACAAATAAAAAATTAAATGACAGTGAGATGTTAACAAACAAAAAACTGAAGTTTTTAACGTAAGTTAACTGACAATGCAGTAATCCGTTTGGTGCGTATGCTCAGGTGTCAATCTTTAGCTGAAGATGCGCCTCGCGTTTAATGTTTCTGTTGGTTTGATTCGGTTCGTTCAATTGTTTATTTTTTAATATCAATTTATTTTTCCTTATATTATTGATAGCTGCAATCGTTCATCGTAAAAGCAACTAATTCAAACAACACAACTTGGTACACTTTAAAAAAAAAAAAAAAAAAAAATCCAACAACCGTTTCCAGCCCACTTGTCGTGCCATTGTGGCTGCCGTCATCTGGACACAGAGAGTGATGTTGACACTGCCGCCGTTTGCGGAAGAGAACTTTGAAATACCGTGCTACTGTTTTTAGAACTTGTATTCAAACGCTCTCATCGGACTTGTTAGCTAGGCCAGATTTCGTTCAGAGACTTATGTGGATATTTTAAAGTGCGTTACTGAAGATGGGCTTCTATAAGTCACTCCAAGTTCAGTTCGTAAATAAGCAATGGAATACACTTTCATATGATTATCATTATCACAGACAATTTTGCGCTGCATTTTTAATTTCAAGGTTTCTAAAGAAGAACTTTTGAAAATTTGTATAACTTCTAAAAACATTAACCCAGGTCCCAGAATCTCCGCAGGCCTCAGTTTGCACGCTGCCCTTGTAGAGCCTGAATTCTTGCGTTCAGTGTCAACATTTTAACTTATTATATTTCGTCATCACTCTCTGATTTTTCTTCACTCTCTGATTTTTCTTCACTCTCTGATTTTTCTTCACTCTCTGATTTTTCTTCACTCTGATTTGTCTTCACTCTCTGATTTTTCTTCACTCTCTGATTTTCCTTCACTCTCTGATTTGTCCTCACTCTCTGATTTGTCCGCACTCCCTGATTTGTCTTCACTCCCTGATTTGTCTTCACTCCCTGATTTGTCTTCACTCCCTGATTCGTCTTCACTCCCTGATTCGTCTCCCATTCTTTAAGAGTTCATCTTTTCCTCCTACTCCCAACTCCAAGACAAAAAAAAACTCCTACTAGGAGTGCCATTAAGTCGAACCGTAAGGCGATTGGGCACTAGGGCCTGCGACATGGTAATTACTACAGAACCCGGGGTGCGGTGGGGCCCGGTGGGGGCGTGAGGGTGGGGAGCGCGGAGGGGACCTCAGCTAGCATTTTCTGTGTGTGTTGCTATGGCCTCTAACAAGGTTTGGCGAGCTGTGAGGGGGGACACAACTAGTTTGTATCATTCCAGAGGACAGAGATGTTCTGGAATTGGTAGAGTTCACGATTCTTGCTGGTGGTCGCTGTGGTGTTGTTGTTTTTAAAGGGTGGCCGTGATGTTAAAGTGCTGGTGCTGTTCTAGATTTGCTATTGTGGTAGTGTGACAAGTGAACGTGACCGGTTTATTTCTATCGTTAGTGACAGGAGGGGTATCGTTCCCATGTTTTGCTGAGTGATAGGTAACAGGTTAAATTTTGGGCCACGTGATACCATTATGCGGTAATGTGAGACTATTAAAAGTGTGGCACCTTTTCGGCGGATTGTGAAAATGTGCTTTCGGCTGTTTAGTGTGTTAATATCTAATAGTGTTTTGGTCGGTGGTGTGTTTCGACTCGGGTTGTTGTGTGATGGATCAAAATGAGGAGCATTGACCCTTGACCTTATGTGTTGGTGACAAAGAGAAAAGTTCCTGATAAATGAAGTGCCATATAACCTCGCGATGGGATAATAAAATGATACAGTGTTTGGAATGTATTAGGAATATCCTGTGTTTGGAATGTATTGGGAATATCCTGTGCTTGGAATGTATTAGGAATATCGTTTTTTTTTAATGTGTTAGGGATATCATGTTTTTTAGAATGTATCGGGAATATCATATTTTGGATGGCGTTAGGAATATCATGATTTTGGAATGTGTTAGGAAGGTCATGTTTTGGAATGCGACAAATTGTAAACATAATCAAAGGAAGGAGAACCGTTTTTATTCTTACCGTCATGTGTCAATGTGGACATTAACTTGGAGGGACTGTCGTGCATAGTATGTGTCATGGACTGTCATGAGTGCTCTTGTTACTGAATGTCATGAGTGCTCATGTCGCTGACTGTCATGAGTGCTCTTGTCACTGCCTGTCATGGGTGCTCTTGTCATTACTGTCATAGGTGCTCTTGTCATTGACTGTCATGGGTGCTCTTGTCTTTGTCATTGACTGTCTTAGATGGTCTTTGTCATTAAATGTCTTAGATGGTCTTTGTCATTGACTGTCTTAGATGGTCTTATCATTAACTGTCTTAGATGCTCTTTGTCATTGACTGTCTTAGATGGTCTTTGTCATTGACTGACTTAGATGGTCTTTGTCATTGACTGACTTAGATGGTCTTTGTCATTGAATGACTTAGATGGTCTTTGTCATTGACTGACTTAGATCGTCTTTGTCATTAACTGTCTTAGATGCTCTTTGTCATTGACTGACTTAGATGGTCTTTGTCATTGACTGACTTAGATGGTCTTTGTCATTGACTGACTTAGATGGTCTTTGTCATTGACTGACTTAGATGGTCATTGTCATTGACTGACTTAGATGGTCTTTGTCATTGACTGACTTAGATGATCTTTGTCATTGACTGACTTAGATGGTCTTTGTCATTGACTGACTTAGATGGTCTTTGTCATTGACTGACTTAGATGGTCTTTGTCATTGACTGACTTAGATGGTCTTTGTCATTGACTGACTTAGATGGTCTTTGTCATTGACTGACTTAGATGGTCTTTGTCATTGACTGACTTAGATGGTCTTTGTCATTGACTGACTTAGATGCTCTTTGTCATTAACTGACTTAGATGGTCTTTGTCTTTGACTGACTTAGATTATCTTTGTCATTGACTGACTTAGATGGTCTTTGTCATCGACTGACTTAGATGGTCTTTGTCATTGACTGACTTAGATGCTCTTTGTCATTGACTGACTTAGATGCTCTTTGTCATTGACTGACTTAGATGCTCTTTGTCATTAACTGTCTTAGATGGTCTTTGTCATTGACTGACTTAGATGATCTTTGTCATTGACTGTCTTAGATGGTCTTTGTCATTGATTGTCTTAGATAACATCAGATGGTCTTTCTCACTGTTAACTCTTAACGTTTATTTGCATATGTTGTTTTTGATGGTATCTCTCACTCAATGCTAATGATTGAATTTCAGATACATTTTTCTCAGTCTTTTCCATCAAATTCTACTGTCAGCTCTCGTCACTCAACACGACTATGTCTGTCATTTGCATCTACAATCTCTTACAGATCCTGTCAAGCCCCACTTTCTGACAGCGTTTGGTGGTTGTCCTCAGAGAAACATTGAGTGAGGTTAGACTGTGAAGAACTTGCCACTTAAAATAACACAGCAAAAAATGCTTGGCCTTGAAATTTCCTCCAAAGTGATTTGGGATTTCTGTGTGTGTGTTTTTGTGTCCGTGCTTGTGTGTTTCTCTAAACCCAAATGATCGGGGTCGGAGCATTGGGGGGGGGGGGCTACTGAGATGAGACGATGATAGAATCAGTCAATCGATGGCGGGAAAATACAGGCCCGGGTGAGGGGGGCTCAGGAAGCTCACGTGATTACTCCTCGCTCCGGGGCTAGGGGTCGGGGGGGGTGAAGGGTAGGGTGGGGCTCTGGAGTTCAGTTTAAAGAAGAGCGTTTTTCTTAAAACAAAAAAAAACAAAAAACCAAAGCGACGTGTTGAAATATTGCGCAACATGTTGATTCAATGAAAGTTGATACACAACATTGTACGTGATTTCTTTGTTAAGTTCGTTAATGCTGTTCCGGTTGTTGAAATGGAAGTAGTTTCTCATAACAAATTAAAGGTCTAACAAAATCATTTTTCCTCCAACTTTGTTCAAATCCAGGTGCGCCGGTCAGTTCTCTTTATTTACACACCGCCCCTAACCATGTTGCGGTTATCATTCATACGAATTTAATATGGGATATTAAATTGACCAGCATATTGTTTTAAAAAAGATTCTCTGACCCTTACCATAATCTATAACCAAAACAACACGAATGTATAGATATAAGAGTTTTGTTTAAAAGAAATTTGAGATTTTCATGATACGTTTATTTAAAAAAAGTGTTCTATTAATCAGCTGGCGTGGAGGCTAGAGATTCAAGTTCACATTAAACTGTTGGCGTGGAGGCTAGAGATTCAAGTTCACATTAAACTGTTGGCGTGGAGGCTAGAGATTCAAGTTCACATTAATCTGCTGGCGTGGAGGCTAGAGATTCAAGTTCACATTAAACTGTTGGCGTGGAGGCTAAAGATTAAAGTTCACATTAAACTGTTGGAGTGGAGGCTAGAGATTAAAGTAAACATTAAACGGTTGGCGTGGAGGCTAGAGATTAAAGTTCACATTAAACTGTTGGCGTGGAGGCTAGAGATTCAAGTTCACATTAAACTGTTGGCGTGGAGGCTAGAGATTCAAGTTCACATTAAAATGTTGGCGTGGAGGCTAGAGATTCAAGTAAACATTAAACTGTTGTCTTGGAGGCTAGAGATTCAAGTTCATATTAAACTGATGGCGTGGAGGCTAGAGATTCAAGTTCACTACACTTGTTTATTAAAACTTATTGGTTTAGAAAAAGTGCGATCCACCCAAAACACACATTTATTCTGAGTCTCCTGTCACCGCAGAGTATTTCATAGGGAGACTTGCAGACTGAACTTAACTTGAACCCAACCACCCCTTCCCCCCTGAATCACGCCAAAGGGTTTCCTCTGGCCCTGCTCTTACAAATAAAAGGGGGGGGGGGCTGGGATATGCACGGCGGACAGTTTGGCAGCTCTTGAAAATATTGATGACAAGCTATTGCTCTCTGCACCTCCTACACCCCTCACCCGTTCCACACCTCTCCCTTCCCCTCCCTACACCGCCTCCTCAAATTCTTCCACTCGATCGTCCGTCATTTCTCCACATCTCCTCTGTAACGCGTTTTTCCGCAGCTCAGTACCCCCCTCCCCAAACTGAATTCACTCTCTCCAATCATTTGGCTCCTTTGTCAATGTCTTAGAGTTTCCAGTGGATAGTATCGATGTCTCTCAAACTGTTAAAATTGAATCCTTGGTTAGTTGGTTTTAGGGGGGGGGGGGGTAAAGGGTTTATATTTTATAACAAGAATAAAACAACATACCGGTACGTGTTTTATTCAATATTAATAATTCAATTATTGAAACATTGTTGTGAAACAATCTTCTAATGTAGAATTAGAGAACCACTTTTCTGGTCATCAACGTCAGTTGGTCATTTTAAATTATTTTTTTGAGATTTTAGTCTTGATTAAGAAAAGTTTCTTTAAAAGGAACTTTAAGATAAAAAACTACAATCCAATCATTTCCTACTCTCAGCTAACACCAATTACCTTTTCTTACTTTTTGAATATGGATGGATTTCAAGTAATCTATAGTAATATGAAATGTGTGAGTTGGCTGCTAAATACTAAACTCCACAGACTAGTGGGAAGCATTGAGTCATTGGTCAGACACATTGAGTCATGGTCGGACACATTGAGTCACTGGTCGGACACATTGAGTCATGTTCGGACACATTGAGTCACTGGTCGGACACACTGAGTCACTGGTCGGACACACTGAGTCATGGTCGGACACACTGAGTCACTGGTCGGACACACTGAGTCATGGTCGGAGACACTGAGTCACTGGTCGGACACATTGAGTCACTGGTCGGACACATTGAGTCACTGGTCGGACACATTGAGTCACTGGTCGGACACATTGAGTCACTGGTCGGACACATTGAGTCACTGGTCAGACACATTGAGTCACTGGTCAGACACATTGAGTCACTGGTCAGACACATTGAGTCACTGGTCTGACATATTGAGTCACTGGTCGGACACATTGAGTCACTGGTCGGACACATTGAGTCACTGGTCGGACACATTGAGTCACTGGTCGGACACATTGAGTCACTGGTCGGACACATTGAGACACTGGTCGGACACATTGAGTCACTGGTCGGACACATTGAGTCACTGGTCGTACACATTGAGTCACTGGTCGTACACATTGAGTCACTGGTCAGACACATTGAGTCACTGGTCAGACACATTGAGTCACTGGTCAGACACATTGAGTCACTGGTCGGACACATTGAGTCATGGTCGGAAGCATTTAGTCACTAGTCGGACACACTGAGTCAATGGTCGGACACATTGAGTCACTGGTTGGACACATTGAGTCATGGTCGGAAGCATTGATTCACTGGTCGGACACACTGAGTCAATGGTCGGACACATTGAGTCACTGGTTGGACACATTGAGTCACTGGTTGGACACATTGAGTCATGGTCGGACACATTGAGTCACTGGTCGGACACATTGAGTCACTGATTGGACGCATTGAGTCATTGTCGGAAGCATTGAGTCACTAGTCGGACACACTGAGTCAATGGTCGGACACATTGAGTCACTGGTCAGACACATTGAGTCACTGGTCGGACACATTGAGTCACTGATCGGACACATTGAGTCACTGGTCAGACAGCGTGAGTCACTACTCGGACACCACTAGTCGGGCGGCGTGAGTACCCAGGAGGTCCAAACAAGTCTTCCCACGGTTCACTATCGATCCGGGTGTCACAGTTTGTAGATGTTTTCAAATGATTCCTCACGATCGGTCAGTCCACATGGGCCTGTCCCCAGGTCGAAAGGAAATCTGATTTCACCCAGGATGTGTTTAATTCATTTTTTGGAACTAGGGACAAGATGGTTTTGTGTTTAGTTTATAGGGTTAGACCGTTGCCAAGGATACGATGACCATGTCTTTAGGGTTTAGAAGTAGACTGTTGCCAGGGACAAGGTCAACCTTTTCGAAAGAGGGGCAAAATTTAATAAATATTTCCTACCGGGCCACACACCTCATGTGTTTTGTTAATTAAAGTAAACAAGCAAGCGTGCTAGTCTACAGCTTCGACCACATCGTCGCTTCCTGCATCGTCGTGGTCAAACGCTTGCCTGGTTTAATGTAAAAAAACAACACACGAAGAAATATTTAAAAAAAAAAAAAAAAAGAAAAGAAAATATAACTAAGAATCAAACATATTTCTTAGACAATTTAAAAATATTTCAAAGTGTCACATTTTTGTGTGTGCAAAACTAAGTGCATCAAAATTGATCCGACGGATGTTGCCGCTACACGCAAACAGTTTTGCAAAATGAACATCAGTAATTCGTGTTCTCACTTGTTGATGTGCTTTATACCAGTGCTTCTCAAACTTTTTAGTATGGCGGACCGGCAGGAATTTTTCCATTGCACCAGGGACCGGTGCACTATTTTTCTTGTACTGACGTGGTAGCGAAATGAGTTTTCTTGAAAACTTCAGCGGGCCGGCGGATGATGGCCCACGGACCGGCACCGGTCCGCGGACCACCACTTTGAGTAGCACTGCTTTATACGACTTTAAAAGCTGTTCACGGGCATAAGTGTTTCCATATAGCGAAACCATCGACACTGCATGTTTGTAAAAGACGTTTTATAGAAGTCTTCCAAACCAACTTGATGAAATTTCTCCCTTAACTGAGTATCACAACACATGTCACAAGTTTCCATCGATAATCTTCCTGGTGATAAAGTCACGTCTGCCGCGAATGACGTTGCAAATGCACACAAAAAAAGCACATAATGAAATTTTTTTTTAATATCCCGAAATCGGTTTTTAAATTTGAGATACAAGTCTCCATGCTTTAATGTGACGTCATTATAATCTGAGTCCAAAGACTTTAGAAATTCTTGGAACTGACGGTGATTCAACCCGTTCGACTTAACGAAGATCACTTTGAGGACCACTTTCATAACATATGGTCCATTTTGAGGGACTTCGAACATAAAATATATTCTCCTGATAAATAATGCGATGAAAATTTAGCATATGACTTCGATTTTTTTTTTTTGGGGGGGGGGGGGGGCTAACATCATGGCTACTGTATCACTAACTTTTACACAGAATCTTGACTCTGAACCGCTCTAGTAAACATCTTATTTTGTGCAGATTTTTAAAAAAAAGTCATTTACTTTGTCTTGTTGATATTACCCTTTGTACTTATCAAAATTTGCATGTTTAGTCTCGTAGTGCCGTTGGATGCTATACTCTTTCAAAACAGAAACAGATTCGTTCCATATCAAGCATATGGGCTTTGTTTTGTAATGATGTGATGTTCTTTTGGTGATATATACAATAAAGTAAACATTTATGTTCATTTGACATAGCTCCGCGGGCCTCGCGTTGGCCACCGCTGGTGTATAGTGTTAGAGCGTTGCGTTTTAGCGGATTTTCAAATCTATTTGTGGTTCTACTGACCAATGCAGGAGCCAACCTTTCTTTGGAAGAATTTTCACTGAATTCTTCAATTAATCGTCACCTTCTGGAAAACTTTTATTAGTGACTTGCATACAGATCTATTAGATATCAGAACTAGCTGACCAGGCGCTTTTCTCCTGTTACAGTTCACACATTTAGAGATAATTTATGTTATAGTAGTTAAGCTTGGTGTGTCACGGGTTCCCATCTCTTCCCTTTTCCTGTTTCCTCTGTCACTGTTTCCCTTGTTACTGGTTCCTCTGTCACTGGTTCCCCTGTCACTGGTTCCAAGTTCACTGGTTCCCCTGTCATTGGTTCCACGGTCACTGTTTTCCCTGTCACTGGTTCTCCTGTCATTGGTTCCCCTGTCACTGGTTCCCCTGTCATGTTAGCCTTCTCATCAAAGCAATTTTATCTGCATCCTTAAGCCGCCAGCTCTCCACCCATTTACCAACAGACCCACGCACACACTGGTCACCTCCTTTGTTTTGCACGAGACGCGAGCCGTTGTTTGGTCATCGCCAAGACAGTAGGATTTCTCTCAGATTCTCATTAGCAGGCCGCACCGTGGTGCTACAATACCGGGAGGCCGTGGTCCAGGATGAAGCCCGCCACCCTCGCGTTAATTAAATTGTCCCCGAGGACGCAGCAGGCCAGGCCGTGTCATGTGACAAAATGGAGGATTCGATTGAGAGAAGGGTTCGGTGGGTATTTTTTTTAAAGAGTTGAGACAGAAATACAGCCACTGAGATTTTTGTCTCCTACTAGCAAGTCGAAAAACCTGTTGTGTTAATAAAACAAAAGAATAGAATTAAATAATTTATTTGTCTCGTCGCTACTACCCAGTTAATGTATTATGTAACGCAGGATTTACCTGAGTGTGCCCGTAACATCCCTCATAGAACGATTAGTCAACACCTGTGTTCTAATGAATGTCACATGTGCTCACTTAAAAAGCAACTTTTCATTTTGTAACATGATCAATTTGTTCGGGGTGTCCTCCACGAATCTCTCCTCTAACTTGTGTTTGCCCCTATCTAATCCAATGGTTCTCAACCTTTCTAGTGCCGCGACCCTTTAATGCTGTTCCTCGTGATGTGGCGACCCCCAACCACAAAGTTATTTTCGTTGCTACGTCATAACTGGAGTATATGTGTTTTCCGATGGTCTTAGGCGACCCCTATGAAAGGGTCATTCGACCCCCATAGAGGTTGCGACCCACATGTTGAGAACAGCTGATCTAATCCAACATAAATTTGATCTGTGCGTGTGTGTGTGTGATCTGAATACAAAAAAACACTATTTCAAATACGCGCTAAATTCGATTATTCCAATCACTATCAACGATTTTAGCAAATAACAATCTCAAACTTTAGGAGTTGATGGTTCAAGTGCTGCTCGCTGAATTTCAATAGCTCTGAGAAAGCTGAACACTTTGTCTGACACAGCTGAACACTTGTTTGAGTAGTCAAACTCTAATGCTAGTCTGTCTATGTTTCTGATACAGGCGTATCCAAATCATTGTTAATAAGATATATGATTTTATCTCACATCAAGGCAAAAAAAAAATAGAATTGGGGATTCGAGCCCCCACATAAATGAACGATTTTTTTAAAAAATGACTTAAGTCAAGAGATAAAAATGAATTGTTATGGATAATTTACGCGACTTGGTATCTATAGAAGTACGTGACTTAGTATCTTTAGTGGTATCATTACTCAATAGTGGTATCTTTACTCTATAGTGGTATCTTTACTCTATAGTGGTATCTTTACTCTATAGTGGTATCTTTACTCTATAGTGGTATCTTAACTCTATAGTGGTATCTTTACTCCATAGTGGTATCTTTACTCTATAGTGGTATCTTTACTCTATAGTGGTATCTTTACTCTATAGTGGTATCTTTACTCTATAGTGGTATCTTTACTCTATAGTGGTATCTTTACTCTATAGTGGTATCTTTACTCTATAGTGGTATCTTTACTCTATAGTGGTATCTTTACTCTATAGTGGTATGTGAAGCTTTGTTACGTCGCGGCATATTTTTGTATACGACATCTGATTGGTTCTCACACCTTCTGAGACACGCCCACCTGACCCCAAACTGAATCAAAGTTTCCCCAATGACATGTCTGGTGGAATCGAGTTATGTCTGGGTTCTCTTTGTACAGTTTTAATAACAGCATCCCCTTCACTGACATGATGCCGGGCTCTTCTCGCGTGATGATGGGCTCTTCTCGCGTGATGCCGGGTTCTTCTCGCGTGATGATGGGCTCTTCTCGCGTGATGCCGCTTGATGCCGGGCTCTTCTCGCGTGATGCCGGGTTCTTCTCACGTGATGCCGCGTGATGCCGGGTTCTTCTCACGTGATGATGGGCTCTTCTCGCGTGATGATGGGCTCTTCTCACGTGATGCCGCGCTCTTCTCGCGTGATGCCGGGCTCTTTTCGCGTGATGCCGCGTGATGATGGGCTCTTCTCACGTGATGATGGCCTCTTCTCACGTGATGCCGGGTTCTTCTCACGTGATGATGGGCTCTTCTCACGTGATGGGCTCTTCTCGCGTGATGATGGGCTCTTCTCGCGTGATGATGGGCTCTTCTCACGTGATGCTGCGCTCTTCTCGCGTGATGCCGGGCTCTTTTCGCGTGATGCCGCGTGGTGATGGGCTCTTCTCGCGTGATGATGGGCACTTCTCGCTTGATGCCGGGCTCTTCTCGCGTGATGCCGGGCTCTTCTCGCGTGATGCCGGGCTCTTCTCACGTGATGCCGGGCTCTTCTCACGTGATGCCGCGCTCTTCTCCCGTGATGCCGGGCTCTTCTCACGTGATGCCGGGCTCTTCTCGCGTGATGCCGGGCTCTTCTCCCGTGATGCCGCGCTCTTCTCACGTGATGCCGGGTTCTTCTCGCGTGATGCCGGGCTCTTCTCACGTGATGCCGGGGCGCACTTGTCGAGGATCACTGTCAAATATCATAATGACTGAATATTTCTATTGTTGTTCTAACCTCTTGTTGAGCCGTGTGCTCCCAGGATTGCCATCATTAGCGCCTTCATTTAGACACAGTTGTGTGTGTGTGTGTGTCCCCACGGTGCATTCGGTTGTTTGTTGGATATCACACACATTTAGTATTTTGTGTGTGTAATACACTTTCACGGTGTCTTGTCATGTGCATTTGTTTTGGTTTCCCTCGTGCGGGGCTGAGTTTGTTACCAAGGAAAGTCAAAAGCACGGGGCTAGACCTTGAGATGACTTTGAGTTGTTACAATAAGGAGCTTTTTGGTTATTGATGTGTTCATGAACGGACGTGTGTTAGTGAAATGTGATCTTGCAACCAATTGTGTTCATATGTGACGTCACGAAAACGCGTGTCTCGCGACTAACAAGAATGACATGTGACGTAATATATCTGAAATGTGACGTAATATATCTGAAATGTGACGTAATATATCTGAAATGTGACTTAATATATCTGAAATGTGACGTAATATATCTGAAATGTGACGTAATATATCTGAAAAGTGACGTGATATATCTGAAGTGTGACGCTATTTTCATGTTCGTAGGTGCAACACATGTAGTTATCATTTTCAGGCTTTTATCGGATCATTAACTCTCATGATTTACATTGTTTCTTTGTGTCATAAAAAAGTTAGATATGGAACTTGCATTGGAAGTCATGTTTGAGTTTAGTTACTGGCAGGGCCGACCCTAACGATTGCGGGGCCCTATGCGAAACAGATTGCGCTGGGCCCATTCTGGGTAGAGGATAAGGATAATAAGTGAAAATTAAGATTTTTTTTAGAAAATAAATTCGGGGCGGGGCCTATGAAAGTGCGGGGCCCAATGCGGCCGCATTGGCTGCAGTGGCCTAAGGCCGGCCCTGGTTACTGGTGTTTTGCGATATTTTCTGTTCGGGCGAGGTAGTTAATAATACGGCTTAGTTGAGACGCCATTAAAGTCTTGTTGAGACAGTGGTTAGGTTAGGCAAGTGGTCGGTAAACTCATGAGTCAAAAGAGCCAAAAAATCAGCAGCAGGACGATTCAATGTTTTTCTAGAGCCACATTTCTTTTCAAGAACATCTGAAGAGCCATGTTTTTAGGAGTCGGTTTAAATTAGCTACTAAACATTAAATACAACCAGATATAATAATAATAATAATAATCTTATTTATTGACAAAAAATACAAAACACACATTAAACAATAAATACAAATAGATAAAATAATAATACAAAACACGCATTTGATGTGAACTATGACCTTGAATGCGTAATGTGAACTATGACCTTGCATTTCCTTGGGAAAGTTTTGATAAGTCGGGTTTGTATGTCGTTTTTAATTTCAAGCAGGATTCCAGATTCTCATCAGTAAGACGATTTCTCAATTTACTCTTGATGAGGTCCATGCTTGAAAATGATTGTTCGCATGAATACGAAGGGCCAAAGAGCCGCACTCAGGTCTGTAAAGAGCTGCATGCTGCTCGGCTCGCGAGCCGCGATTTGCCGACCACTGGGTTAAGGAATGGGATCAGTGACTTGTTGAATAAGCATATAGATTACGGAGGCAGGGGTAGGGTACTAGCGTCAGTTTCGGGTTAACAGAGTCAGCTGACGCGGTGGCTTGTAGGGTCAACTGCCCATCTGCACCAGGGCAGAGTCAGCTGCGGGTTGGTGGTAGAGGCCGATGGAGGTTGCTGGCTGCGGCAACCTAAAGCCCTATTTGTAAAACAATAGTTAGCGACCATGCATGTTGCTCACAGAGACAGTTAGTGGCCTTAACTACAATGTTCGTGTCTTGTGTTACCTCTGCACGCCATTTGGAATCCCCACTTTCTCCTAAAAATAGATTTTTTTTTTTTACAACGTAACTGCTTGGGCTGACAGATTAACAACGTTTTGGAGCTCTTCATGATGGAGAAAAAAAAGTTAGTGTTGTAAAATCGGGCATGTCAATGGCATTGCCAGTATGGCTTTCCGCTTTTTAATCATAAATCCTGTAAGAAGGAGACAGGGAGGTGGTGTCATGGTGGAAGCAACAACGCACATCTCATTAGTAATAACTGCTAATAAAAAATAATAATTTTCTTGTTTCTTTTGAAAATACCCTTTTATGTGGTTTTAGGGTTGTTAATATTGTAGAGGATTGAAGTGTCATCACAGTGTCATGTTCAGGATTTCTAAAGTCAAGCCATATCGGTCTCATTTTGGTTATTACCTACTCCTATGTTAATCTCACTCGCATCTCACGCTGTGTTAATTCACTGTCTGCCTTAATTCACTGTCTGCCTTAATTCACTGTCTGCCTTAATTCACTGTCTGCTTTTATGCACTGTCTGACTTAGCTGTCTGCTTCAATTCAATGTCTTCATTATGGAGCCCCCGTGTATTTTTTTTATTAAGCCCATTCACACACACTCATACACACACACGACAACCGTGTCTGCGTGTAAGCAGAGAATGGTTACATGCGTGTAAGCAGAGAATGGTTGCATGGGTGTAAGCGGAGAATGGTTGCACGGCTGTAAGCAGAGAATGGTTGCATGCGTGTAAGCAGAGAATGGTTGCATGGGTGTAAGCAGAGAATGGTTGCACGGGTGTAAGGAGAGAATGGACGCATGGTTGTAAGCAGAGAATGGAGACTTACGTGTAAGCTGATAATGGATGCATGGGTGTATGTGTTTGTGTCATGGGTGATGGTCAGGTCAACGGATCTGTTAATGAGTGTGTTTTGGTGAGGGGGATGTGTAAGTGTGTACGTGTGCGGTGGAATTGTTGACAAAGCCACATAAACGTCACTATAACAAACATTAATATCAGTGGCCCATCTGAGTCTCCTTGTGTCTTCAAAAACCACATTGATTGAATGACACTAAGTTATTGATTGAATGACACTAAGTTCTTGATTGAATGACACTAAGTTCTTGATTGAATGACACTAAGTTCTTGATTGAATGACACTAAGTTCTTGATTGAATGACACTAAGTTCTTGATTGAATGACACTAAGTTCTTGATTGAATGACACTAAGTTCTTGAGTTAAGGCCCTCGTTCCTGTGTCTTCACAAACCCAATTGCTTGAATGACACTAAGTTCTTGATTGAATGCCACTAAGTTCTTGATTGAATGACACTAAGTACTTGTTTGAATGACACTAAGTACTTGATTGAATGACACTAAGTTCTTTATTCAATGACACTAAGTACTTGATTGAATGACACTAAGTTCTTGATTGAATGACACTAAGTTCTTGAGTTAAGGCCCTCATTCATGTGTCTTCACAAACCTAAATGATTGAATGACACTAAGTTCTTGATTGAATGACACTAAGTTCTTGATTGAATGACACTAAGTTCTTGATTGAATGACAATAAGTTCTTGATTGAATGACACTAAGTTATTGATTGAATGACACTAAGTACTTGATTGAATGACACTAAGTTCTTGATTGAATGACACTAAGTACTTGATTGAATGACACTAAGTTCTTGATTGAATGACACTAAGTACTTGATTGAATGACACTAAGTTCTTGAGTTAAGGCCCTCGTTCCTGTGTCTTCACAAACCCAATTGCTTGAATGACACTAAGTTCTTGATTGAATGACACTAAGTTCTTGATTGAATGACACTAAGTTCTTGATTGAATGACACTAAGTTCTTGATTGAATGACACTAAGTTCTTGATTGAATGACACTAAGTTATTGATTGAATGACACTAAGTTCTTGATTGAATGACACTAAGTTATTGATTGAATGACACTAAGTTCTTGATTGAATGACACTAAGTTCTTGATTGAATGACACTAAGTTATTGATTGAATGACACTAAGTTCTTGATTGAATGACACTAAGTTCTTGAGTTAAGGCCCTCATTCCTGTGTCTTCACAAACCCAATTGCTTGAATGACACTAAGTACTTGATTGAATGACACTAAGTTCTTGAGTTAAGGCCCTCGTTCCTGTGTCTTCACAAACCCAATTGCTTGAATGACACTAAGTTCTTGATTGAATGCCACTAAGTTCTTGATTGAATGACACTAAGTACTTGATTGAATGACACTAAGTACTTGATTGAATGACACTAAGTTCTTTATTCAATGACACTAAGTACTTGATTGAATGACACTAAGTTCTTGATTGAATGACACTAAGTTCTTGAGTTAAGGCCCTCATTCATGTGTCTTCACAAACCTAAATGATTGAATGACACTAAGTTCTTGATTGAATGACACTAAGTACTTGATTGAATGACACTAAGTACTTGATTGAATGACACTAAGTTCTTGAGTTAAGGCCCTCATTCCTGTGTCTTCACAAACCCAAATGATTGAATGACACTAAGTTATTGATTGAATGACACTAAGTACTTGATTGAATGACACTAAGTACTTGATTGAATGACACTAAGTTCTTTATTCAATGACACTAAGTACTTGATTGAATGACACTAAGTTTTTGATTGAATGACACTAAGTTCTTGAGTTAAGGCCCTCATTCATGTGTCTTCACAAACCTAAATGATTGAATGACACTAAGTTCTTGATTGAATGACACTAAGTACTTGATTGAATGACACTAAGTTCTTGAGTTAAGGCCCTCATTCCTGTGTCTTCACAAACCCAAATGATTGAATGACACTAAGTTATTGATTGAATGACACTAAGTCCTTTGGTTAAGGCCCTCATTCCTGTGTCTTCACAAACCCAAATGATTGAATGACACTAAGTTCTTGATTGAATGACACTAAGGCCTCTGGTTAAGGCCCTCATTCCTATGTCTTCACAAACCCAAATGATTGAATGACATTAAGTTCTTGAGTTAAGGACCTCATTGTCAAGATGTTGTATAATTTGACTTAAAGAAAATGCTTCCAACTGTAGGACATCTAGAGAAGTATTTTCAAGCACAAAATCTCTATGCTTTTCTCGTTATATTAAAATAGTTTGTACTTTACAAAAAACTGCGTGTGCGTGTTTCGTGGCAACATGTCTGGTCATCGAAACGGTCATAGTTAATTCTGGTATTGTCGGCTGAAATGGCCTATTGGTTGATATGACCTATTGGGTTCATATGACCTATTGGTTGATATGACCTTTTGGTTGATATGACCTATTGGTTGATATGACCCATTGGTTGATATGACCCATTGGTTGATATAACCTATTGGTTGATATGACCTATTGGTTGATATGACCTATTGGTTGATATGACCTATTGGTTAATATGACCCATTGGTTGATATGACCCATTGGTTGATATGACCTATTGGTTGATATGACCTATTGGTTGATATGACCTATTGGTTGATATTACTTTTTGGTTGATATGACCTATTGGTTGATATGACCTATTGGTTGATATGGCCTATTTGTTATTGGTTAAAATGACGATGTTTTCAGTCTATATAAAAGTTTTGTTCAATCCTGAAGTTTGATGTTTGGACCTAATCGTCAACTTAGATGTATGCTAGTCTCCGTGGAGCTAAAAGTCGATATGATAAGTGTGTGCTTACTGTAGAATAGTAAGTGTGTGCTTACTGTAGAATAGTAGTATGGACCTAAACGCCTACAAAGATATATAGCATAGAATGTAATGTTGAAAGTCTTATCTAAAACATTGTTCCATTAGTATCACCAATTCGGGACCTAACAGTTCTGACAGTCCGACCTTCGACCTTTCCAGCAGCATGGCTGGCGGCCGGAAGCAACAGAAGAAAAGACGTAAGAAAAGTTGGCGCGCTGTCCTCGAGGGTTGCTTTCACAGGCCGACATTTGGCTCCAGCAAGCGAGGAGACTCCCCGGACCCCCCTGCCTCGGACGCCCCTGTCTCAGACCCGCGGGGTCCGTCCCCGCAGAAAACAGCCCCGAAACCGCCCCAAACCTTACCCACGACGGAGGGTGGCGTCAACGATCCGCAGCAAGGAGAGACGGTTCGACTTCGCGGGATTTTAAAGAAGTCGCCGTCCATCTCTCCGTGCAGTTCACCGCTGTACGCAGAGGCATGCTCGGACGTGCCGCATCCGTTGTCGGACGCCGCGAGCTCGTCCCCACATCCACGTGCGGCGATGCTACCCGAGGATACGACTGAGCATGGCAACACCAAAAGCGTGTGTGGCAGTGAGTTCGGCTCGCAGCGTTACATTTACGAAGATCCACGGGACCCGTCAGTTGTGGCCGACTGCTATGAGGATCAGAGATCGTTCAGGCCGTACTCTTCGAACACAGAGAATAGACAAGGGTATGCTGGGGCTGTTGCCAGCCGAACGTATTCGAAAACGGACCAGTGTATGAAAGTACTGAATCCGAAACGGTTTTCACAGTCCTACGATAACTACGGTCATTCATTTTTAAACTCATCGTCGGAATCGATTCCAAGCAGATTCCACCCATCCTACGATACCTACAACGAGTCTTACGAAGCACTACGGGACAGGCTGCAGCGTAGGTGTCATGGGCAGAATCGATACACTTCAGACAACACCGGAAGTGCAGTTTTGCCTTATGCCTCCCACCAAAAGCCGTTTTCCAGTTCACGCCCTGAAGACCATGAACCGGAAGAAATCTACTCCAAACCACTTCCGCTCTTGTCCAGCCATGATTTAAACCCGACTCTCACCATCTCCTCCGCGGCAGACGAGACGTACGTCCAACTCCACGAAATACAAAAACGGAAACAGCAGCAGCGTTGCAAAAATGCTCGGCCCGTGTCCGCCCCACCCGTGTCCGCCTCACCCGTGTCCGCCCCACCCGTGTCCGCCCCACCCGCGTCATGGCACGGACGGTGTATCATGGCATCTCAAACCAACGAGGACGCCCCGAAACAAGTTGCCTGCGATAAACGCAACCCAACGCAGATACCGTCAGATAGTAGAGAAATTTTTCATGAGGATTTACTCACAGCGAGCCCTGGCCGTTACATCACTAGTGCTTTACCAAGATCACGTGATCCGATTAGGAAACCTATGGGTTCTCAGTACTGCCCTTACACCAATTCGTTGTACCAGACTGTCCTAACAGAAGATCTAGCCGGAGGTCTTCCGTCGCGTCGAGCAGCCGACCGTGACATACGTGACGGTTCATACAGTGGTCATCCTAGTGACCACACCAGAAGCGCAGAGCCTGACACCCTGGAGGTCTCCCACATCTACGCCACAGTTACCCGTACCAGCACCAAAACTACAGCGTCGTCTTACATCTACGCCAGCATTTCGTGGAAGGAGAAGCGGGGCACG
Organism: Omphiscola glabra; assembly: GCA_964017045.1. Taxonomy (NCBI): domain Eukaryota; kingdom Metazoa; phylum Mollusca; class Gastropoda; family Lymnaeidae; genus Omphiscola; species Omphiscola glabra. Next base: position 16,314,748 of record OZ024794.1, on the reverse strand, counting down.
GGCTGGTTTCCGGAGCAACCCGAACACCCTCAAGGCTCACGTCAACCCATCACCCCACCCCTTCCTCCCCCCATCCCGCCCCGACACTGGACACACCAGGATAACTCAGGGGCCCCCCGGCCACCCCTGCCCTCGTACGACGAAGTCATTGAATCTCGAAGTCGGGCCGTTCGCGGGAGACCCGTGTCTTGGACTGACTTCTCCCACTACAAGGTACCCCGGCAGCTGTTGGTGTCAATGCACTACCAGTCAGTGTTGTCAAGTTTTGTGTACATAAATGTATATCTACTTAGCTATTTACCAGCCCCCAATAACTAGATATTTACCAGCCCCCCAATAACTAGATATTTACCAGCCTTCCCCCCCCCCCCCACCCACAATACCTAGATATTTACCAGGCATCCAAACTCTGTTGGGCTTAATTTGAAATGCTAAAAAGTCCAATAATTGGCCCAAACGCCAACTTTATGTCTTACTAAGTCTTGTTATGGACAACGTCAGTCCGTTCCATAAATTAATACATTGAAGCCGTAATTGTGCAAGTACTGTTATATAACGTTTTTAAATTTGATTTTAAATCCGTACGGTCGAGGGTTCCCCAAATCTGGCTAATAAAGTTTTCTAATCGGTGCCTTCCTTTAAACGAAATTTTTAATTGCATTTAGAAGTAAGAATAGTTAATAGTATATGTTTTATTATATCTTTTATTCCCACCACCCCAAAAAAATATATACATAAAAAAAATAAAATAGTAATAATATAACATCGAAATTTAAATACTCTAAAATCTAAAACATACTCTAAAATCTAAAACATACTCTAAAATCTAAAACATACTCTAAAATCTAAAACATACTCTAAAATCTAAAACATACTCTAAAATCTAAAACATACTCTAAAATCTAAAACATACTCTAAAATCTAAAACATACTCTAAAATCTAAAACATACTCTAAAATCTAAAACATACTCTAAAATCTAAAACATACTCTAAAATCTAAAACATACTCTAAAATCTAAAACATACTCTAAAATCTAAAACATACTCTAAAATCTAAAACATACTCTAAAATCTAAAACATACTCTAAAATCTAAAACATACTCTAAAATCTAAAACATACTCTAAAATCTAAAACATACTCTAAAATGTCGTGACATAGGGCTAATTAAACCCCTTGTCCCAACATTATTATTTATTAAAAATATAATGACCACGCCTTCTATATTGGCCAACAAGAATGTTCCAGATACGTTGATAAAACACAACACAACAAAACAAAACAACAAAAAAACCACCAACTAACCAGTACGAAGATCGATTAAATTCGACTATATGACGACCCTGTGTACATTCCTGGTAAGTCATGACACGTGTATGATGCTTGATCCTAATATCGTGGAGACGGGGCCGGTGGATCAAAGGTAGGCGTTGTTTTAAAAAGAAGCTCTCAGGGTTGGTCTGTGTGTCAGTCACTGTCAATCAAAGTCACATCTCGCTTCTCCTCACTCATGTGGATATCTGGTGCACCACAAGCGCGGGAGGGGGGAAGGTCGCGGAATTAGTCCCTTACGTCCAACAGTTAAGGGCGGGCACTTAAATACTTCGTTCTAGTTTAGACTTTTCAAAAAGCGTACACGCCGATGGAAATATAGTTTTATCATTCGTGAACTACTTTTAAAAATATTTGAAATTTGACACAATTATTTCAGTACTCTAAATGCACTCATTATGTCCTACAACGATAGGTCAAAAATACAAATAAACAACTCGGCATTTCCCTATCGGTAAAATAAGACGTTGATCTCCCCTGAGTACATCATGCGATGATTGTCACCCTTTAGCAATGTTAAATGATGTCAGTTTTAAGACGTTTATCTCCCCTGAGTACATCATGCGATGATTGTCACCCTTTAGCAATGTTAAATGATGTCAGTTTTAAGACGTTTATCTCCCCTGAGTACATCATGCGATGATTGTCACCCTTTAGCAATGTTAAATGATGTCAGTTTTAAGACGTTTATCTCCCCTGAGTGCATCATGCGACGATTGTCGCCCTTTAGCAATGTTAAATGTCAGTTTATTTACAGCATGTATCATTACGTCAAAATAATTTCAAGGTCACATATACTGAGGTCTAATCCCCACGACTAAATCCATGTCATATTGTTGTTACAGAAGACCTAATCATGTCGCATTGTTGTCACAGAAGACCTAATCATGTCGTAATGTTGTCACAAAAGGGCTAATCATGTGTAATGTTGTCACAGAAGACCTAATCATGTCGTAATGTTGACCTAGACAACCTAATCATGTCGTTTTCTTGACATAGATGATGTAACGATTTTGTATTGTTATAAAAAGATATATGCATGTATTGTTGACCTAGACGACCTAATCATGTCGTATTGTTGTCGCTCTTTCAGGAAACTGAGCGTAAACGCGAGGCCTTCATGCAGCTGCTGGCACAGAGATACCCTCAGTATGCTGACAAGATCCAGGGGGCTGGGGGCTCACAGTCCCCCATACCACAGCACGTGGACAAGGTAAGGCGTTTGTTTGTTTGTTTGTTCTGCTGTCACTGATTGGTGACGGGGTCTAAACATCATGTTGAGACGGTAAGACGCCTGGTTGTCTTCCTTTAGACACAGTGTCTGTGCCCAGCACCAGCACCGTCCGTGTGTGTGGAGTCTGCTTGCAGCACAGCGCCGTCCGTGTGTGTGGAGTCTGCTTGCAGCACAGTGCTGTCCGTGTGTGTGTGGAGTCTGCTTGCAGCACCGTCCGTGTGTGTGGAGTCTGCTTGCAGCACAGCGCTGTCCGTGTGTGTGGAGTCTGCTTGCAGCACAGCGCCGTTCGTGTGTGTGGAGTCTGCTTGCAGCACAGCGCTGTCCGTGTGTGTGGAGTCTGCTTGCAGCACAGCGCTGTCCGTGTGTGTGGAGTCTGCTTGCAGCACAGTGCTGTCCGTGTGTAGGTGGAGTCTGCTTGCAGCACCGTCCGTGTGTGTGGAGTCTGCTTGCAGCACAGCGCCGTTCGTGTGTGTGGAGTCTGCTTGCAGCACAGCGCTGTCCGTGTGTGTGGAGTCTGCTTGCAGCACAGCGCTGTCCGTGTGTGTGGAGTCTGCTTGCAGCACAGCGCTGTCCTTTGTGTGATAAGGGAGCGATTATGTCAGGAGTCGTAAGAATTGATTTGATACAGCTTTTTTGTTTTTCTCTAACTGCGTGCCAGTTACGAATGTTCTACGAATTTTCTAAGAATATTCTACGAATTTTCTAAGAATGTTCTATGAATTTTCTAAGAAATATCTACGAATTTTCTAAGAATGTTCTAAGAATGTTTTAAGAATATTTTAATAATGTTTTAAGAATGTTCTAAGAATGTTCTAAGAATATTTTACGAATGTTTTACGAATTTTCTACGAACGTTCTATGAATGTGCTAAGAATGTCCTACGACTGCTCATCATAGAAGCTATTTAGTAAACTTCGATTGGTTCTTCTCGTCTGGTTTCGTGTCAGCGTTGTATTTGTGACGCCTTGGATCTATTATTGACAAAACACATTCCCTTGGGGGCAATGTCATTCGACTGTAGAACTGACAGGAAAGATTTGCTCATGTTCCGTTGTTTGGACTTAGTTATTACGCTCCAGGAAATGCATTTCCGCTTAATATTTAATGCAGTTACTTATCAATTTTTAAAGACGTTGGAAGGTAGATATTTCCATGGTCTAACATGAAATACCAAAGCCGTTGGAAGGTAGATATTTCCATGGTCTAACATGAAATACCAAAGCCGTTGGAAGGTAGATTTTTACTTGATCTAACATGAATTGCCTGGTGGTGGCTCTATGGGTTTCATTTATAGATACATTTCTGTGTGCGACCCCCCCCCCCTTTTTTTTAAATTTATGGACTCCTCGTAGATCCGGCTTTGCACACATTACAGAGAGTGAAGTGGTCCAGTCAGTGATTGAGGTGGTCCAGTCAGTGATTGAGGTGGTCCAGTCAGTGATTGAGGTGGTCCAGTCAGTGATTGAGGTGGTCCAGTCAGTGATTGAGGTGGTCCAGTCAGTGATTGAGGTGGTCCAGTCAGTGATTGAGGTGGTCCAGTCAGTGATTGAGGTGGTCCAGTCAGTGATTGAGGTGGTCCAGTCAGTGATTGAGGTGGTCTAGTCAGTGATTGAGGTGGTCCAGTCAGTGATTGAGGTGGTCCAGTCAGTGATTGAGGTGGTCCAGTCAGTGATTGAGGTGGTCCAGTCAGTGATTGAGGTGGTCCAGTCAGTGATTGAGGTGGTCCAGTCAGTGATTGAGGTGGTCCAGTCAGTGATTGAGGTGGTCCAGTCAGTGATTGAGGTGGTCCAGTCAGTGATTGAGGTGGTCCAGTCAGTGATTGAGGTGGTCCAGTCAGTGATTGAGGTGGTCCAGTCAGTGATTGAGGTGGTCCAGTCAGTGATTGAGATGGTCCAGTCAGTGATTGAGGTGGTCCAGTCAGTGATTGAGGTGGTCCAGTCAGTGATTGAGGTGGTCTAGTCAGTGATTGAGGTGGTCCAGTCAGTGATTGAGGTGGTCCAGTCAGTGATTGAGGTGGTCTAGTCAGTGATTGAGGTGGTCCAGTCAGTGATTGAGGTGGTCCAGTCAGTGATTGAGGTGGTCCAGTCAGTGATTGAGGTGGTCCAGTCAGTGATTGAGGTGGTCCAGTCAGTGATTGAGGTGGTCCAGTCAGTGATTGAGGTGGTCCAGTCAGTGATTGAGGTGGTCCAGTCAGTGATTGAGGTGGTCCAGTCAGTGATTGAGGTGGTCCAGTCAGTGATTGAGGTGGTCCAGTCAGTGATTGAGGTGGTCCAGTCAGTGATTGAGGTGGTCCATACAGTGACTGATGTAGTCCATACAGTAAAGGAGGTGGTCCAGTCAGTGATTGAGGTGGTCCATACAGTGACTGATGTAGTCCATACAGTAAAGGAGGTGGTCCAGTCAGTGATTGAGGTGGTCCATACAGTGACTGATGTAGTCCATACAATAAAGGAGGTGGTCCAGTCAGTGATGCACATACATAGACCGTTACAGATAAATTTCTGCTTGGCTAAGAGTTAACAAAACTGTTAATGTATTTTCTTAAATAAGCTTAAATATACGAGTATAAACCAGATGACAGTGGTGACTGGGGGTGATCAGTGTCCTAACATCTCAGACTGTATAAGGATAAGTGACAGTGATGGGTGGAGGTGACCAGTGTCCTAACATCTCAGACTGTATAAGGATAAGTGACAGTGATGGGTGGAGGTGACCAGTGTCCTAACATCTCAGACTGTATAAGGATAAGTGACAGTGGTGGGTGGAGGTGACCAGTGTCCTAACATCTCAGACTGTATAAGGATAAGTGACAGTGGTGGGTGGAGGTGACCAGTGTCCTAACATCTCAGACTGTATAAGGATAAGTGACAGTGGTGGGTGGAGGTGACCAGTGTCCTAACATCTCAGACTGTATAAGGATAAGTGACAGTGGTGGGTGGAGGTGACCAGTGTCCTAACATCTCAGACTGTATAAGGATAAGTGACAGTGGTGGGTGGAGGTGACCAGTGTCCTAACATCTCAGACTGTATAAGGATAAGTGACAGTGATGGGTGGAGGTGACCAGTGTCCTAACATCTCAGACTGTATAAGGATAAGTGACAGTGGTGGGTGGAGGTGACCAGTGTCCTAACATCTCAGACTGTATAAGGATAAGTGACAGTGGTGGTTGGAGGTGACCAGTGTCCTAACATCTCAGGCCGTAGAAGGATAAGTGACAGTGGTGGTTGGAGGTGATCAGTGTCCTAACGTCTAAGACTGTATTAGGATAAGACAACCACCAAAATTATTGATTTGTATCTCCATTTCGTGTACCACTGGCGAGATTCAAGGAAAATAACTCGCCGACGAAGGCACTAGCCTATCGCCTCGCCCTCTCTCCCGCGGTCAGTTCCACCACGACCACGGCAAGCTCTCTTCAGCATGCTATATTTATGGAGAATTTATTTAGTTTGAGGCCATGGAGCACATCCCTTCAATTTAGCATTTCTTACTGGTAATATGTGTGAACCCAACATTAATTATTTATTCTTTTTTTCAATTAAATCCGCCACTGACTTGGATTGGTGCCTTTAGAGTCAGTGGATATTCGGACCCTTCTTTATCAGGCAGAAACTCACCGTGCCATTCCTATGACATTGGCATTGATAAATATCGATGTAAACTGTGATGCTCAAATTGAAAGTCCCAGTGACGCAGTGGCAGCTTTCTTTCTGGAGATATTTAAAGATTTTTAGCAAAAACATAGACATCGATGCTGATATAATAGTGGGCATCGATACTAATAGAAGTGTTGACATCGATATTAATAGAAATGTTGACATCGATACTAATAGAAGTGTGGACATAAATACCAATATTTCGATTCAAATTCTGTCCTCTTGTTTCCGCCTTTCTCGCCCTCGGAAAAGTGTGCTCGAGTGTGTGTGTGGGGGGGGGGGGCTTGCGGCGGGGTTGGTGTGGGGGCCGGGCGGCGGGGTTGGTGTGGGGGACGGCGGGGTTGGGGGGGGGGGTGTCCCAAGCAACAAGCTACTAGTGGGCCTAACTGCTAATAATGCCCCTCTAGAAGCAGTTCTGTTCTGGGCCATAGCTCTAACCACATGCCCCCTGTGCTTATTGTGTCGGTAATAATCGTCAATGTTTGCAACCTGATCCCGCCAAATATTTCAATATCAGGACCGATTTCCCTTTCTCCACCGCCCCCCCCCCCCCCCCAAACACTTTTGGTCCATGCCCTTGAACAATTTGAACCTACCAACGCGTTCACACGAGCAGACAATAAATCTTTTGAAAAAATGTATTTTGTCTCACTTGAATTATGGGGGTGGGGGTGGAGAAGGGCGATAGGTTGGGGGGTGGGCTGGCAAGGAATAGTTTTTTTCAACACAGATTCGGTGACCTGAATTATGTACCTGACATGGAGTTTCCTGAATTGTGTTCCTGGCATGGAGTTACCTGAATTGCGTACCTGGCATGGAGTTACCTGAATTGTGTACCTGGCATGGAGTTACCTAAACTGTGTACCTGGCATGGAGTTACCTGAATTGTTTCCTGGCATGGAGTCAGGGCCGTCCCTAACAATTGTGGGGCCCCATGCGAAACGGATTGCGCGGGGCCCAGTCTGGGTAGGGATAAGGATAATAAGTTAAAATTAAGATTTTGTATTAGAAAATAAAGTGCGGGGCCCACTGCGGCCGCATAGGTTGCAGTGGCCTAAGGTCGGCCCTGCATGGAGCTACCTGAATTGTGTACCTGGCATGGAGTTACCTGAATTGTGTACATGTCATGGAGTTACCTGAATTGTGTACCTGTCATGGAGTTACCTAACATATCTGATATCTGCCTTGTTTAGATAATTTGCTCAACTGGCCGGTGATATGGTAATTAATTATTCATATGCTTTCCACTCATCATCGTATATCTTAATTCTCTTTATGTGTGTTTTTATACAGAGCAGATTGACAACCCCCCGTTTACCACTCTGACTTCTTCACTCCGTGTCTTTGTGTACGAGGAATGGTACTCTTGTTAGTACTCTTGTTAGTACTCTACACAGACATAAATCTTGTCTTGGTGTGCAGTTTGTCCCCCCCCCCTCTCCCTTTTCCCCTCTCCATCTCAGCACATCCAAATAATCGATGTATTGCACTGACGTCACAGATGTTTACCTATTAAGTACACGATTCGTGGAAATCTCAGGTAGACAAGTTGGTAGCAGGTGTGTTTGTAGGTGGGAGGGAAGGGTGAGCCGTGGGTGTTTGTAGGTGAGGAGGGAGGGGTGAACCGTGGGTGTTTGTAGGTGGGAGGGGGGTGAACCGTGGGTGTTTGTAGGTGAGGAGGGGTGAACCGTGGGTGTTTGTAGGTGGGAGGGAGGGGTGAACCGTGGGTGTTTGTAGGTGGGAGGAGTGAACCGTGGGTGTTTGTAGGTTGGAGGGAGGTGTGTTTGTGGAGAGAATGGTTTAACCATGTTTGTGGGAGACAATGAGTGAAGTACGGATATTCTGGTAGGGACACTCAGCAGGGAGACTCAGCAGGGAGACTCAGCAGGGAGACTCAGCAGGGAGAGGTGAACCAGCTTTTAGAAATAGTAGTGCCATTTAAGTTTCGGGCATTGAAATGGTGGATGGCGGGTGGGGTGGCTAGGGGTCGTTGTTACAATGGGTTGTTACAGTGGGTTGTTAAAGTGGGTTGTTAAAGTGGGTTATTTGTTACAGTGGGTATTTTGTTACAATGGGTTTTTGTTACAGTGAGTTGTTTGTTACAATGGGTTTTTACAGTGGGTTGTTACAGCGGGTTGTTACAGCGGGGTTGTTACAGTGGGTTGTTTGTTACAGTGGGTTGTTTGTTACAACGGGTTGTTGCAGTGGGGGTACTTCAATTTTAATTCGCCGCAAAAATTATTATTATTCACACTTCCAATAAAACAAATGTTCTTTTGAATAAAAACTTTAAAAATGATTAAACATATACATTATTTCACATTTCCTTTAAACCAGTTAGTTGGTGGCATCTCCAACGATCTGATTGGTTATTCAAGGATAAAATCATGTAAAGGTTGTTGGCACGTCGTCTGACAGCATGTGTAATACCGTGTTGTTGTAGAAACAAGATACTACTGGCTTTATCGTGAGCTAATGCAGAAATTGTCAAAACATTCATGGCGTCTACAGAAGCAGTTGTATTTATTAAACCGGATATAGCTGCATAGATTAGACTAGCAGTAATGACAATGTTTGCGGTGAATTAAAATTGAAGTATCACAGTGGGTTGTAACAGTGGGTTGTAACAGTGGGTTGTTACAGTGGGTTGTTACAGTTTTAAAGGAAAATAGTCCTTTTGTACGTTTAATTGTTGTCGTAAAAATTATTATGGTACCGCATGGGCATGGTGGATGAAATGAACGACCTTGACCTTATGTGTTCTTTGTTATAAACATCAACGTTGTTCCCCAAACTCCGGACCAACTTAAATCTTGCAAAACTCACTGGAAAACGTCTGCGTTGGTACGTCTGTGCGATGTTGGTTTACAGAAACTGAATGACGTGTGACCCGCCAAGCCCTGGTACAGTTATCACGCGTCAATGAACTCATTCGGGAACCTTATCGTGGATTATTAATTCCCTTGCTGTTTTGGGGGGGGGGGGGGGTGTGGCGGCTTGTGAACTTATCTAACCTGACGAGAGTAGTTAAGTAAGTTTGGTAGCTACGCTGGGGTTAAGCCCTTAAAGGATAAAGCCAGCGTTAGTTTTAAACGCAGTACCTTTCCTGGCTGTGCGACAGGTTTTGAGACTATGTTGTGTATTAGTGTAAGCACACGTGTGTAACTGTAAGCTAAGTGTTCAATTTGTGGTTTTGATTTTTATCTCGACGCGGAGCAGGCCACCACCGGGACGACGCGCCATCTTTTCAAAACATGTCAAGGCGGGAGTGTGGGGGTGTCCCCCCCCCCTACTTGCATACGTCTCTGTGAATCTACGTCACCAGTCCTTTGAAACGAGTGATGAGGAAAGAAATGCGTTATAGAAAAGTCGCAATGTATGGATAGCTGAGTTTGATTTCCACCAGAGGCTCAGCTACACTCCTTGGGGATATAGAATAGTGCAGTTATTTCTCTACATCTTTTTGTTTTTCTCATGAAATCGATAGTAAGGAGCTGAAGGAGTTGTACTCAATTCTTTGAAACTTTTCAAACTAAACACCGAACGTCACCTGTGCATAAACTTTAGAAGTGTTTGTTTTTGTGCGGATACTTAAACTATAAAACAGTGAGTTTTTGTGTGACTCCACTACTTCCAAGGACATAGTTCATGTGTTTTTGTGTGACTCCACTACTTCCAAGGACATAGTTCATGTGTTTTTGTGTGACTCCACTACTTCCAAGGACATAGTTCATGTGTTTTTTTGTGACTCCACTACTTCCTAGGATATAGTTCATGTGTTTTGTGTGATTCCACTACTTCCAAGGACATAGTTCATGTGTTTTGTGTGACTCCACTACTTCCAAGGACATAGTTCATGTGTTTTGTGTGACTCCACTACTTCCAAGGACATAGTTCATGTGTTTTGTGTGACTCCACTACTTCCAAGGACATGTTGTGTATTTGTGCAAGGACTTGTTAGTGCAGATATTTCGATGTTAGTGGTATACTTGTGGTTACGTAACACAGCGTGGCCGTGTGCAGTGTTCGACCAGGTGGTTTATTCAACTTCAGGAACAACTGAACCGATTTGGATGGTCAGAAAATGAATGACACGGAAGAGAATATCTGGAAGAACTACAACACCTCTGCCCAGGTACATGGTGTTTATTAAACATGTTAACATTTGGATTTTTAAGTCGTGGGTTTTTGGTGGGACAAGTTCTGTTTGCAAAAATCACACACCTAAGTCATAGTTGACAGAGCAAGTCAGATGCGAGATGTCAGATGCGAGATGTCAGATGCCTTTAGAACTGAAAACCTATAGTCTTGAGTGTTCTTGACATTCACATTATCGTCTTTAACACTTACACCCCACTCACACCCCAACCACACCACACGCCACCCACACCCCATCCAATTGAATATTTCCCATGGGCGTCCGCAGAAAATATTCTAGGGGGGGGGGGCAAAATATTTTATAAGGGGTGGGCAAAATACTTTCTCTGTATTTTCTCTTCACTTTAATAAAAACATTTTCTAAAAAAAATCTTTAATCAATCAATCCAAGGGGGGGGGGGGGGGCAAGTGCCCCACCTTGCCACTACTTGCGGGCGCCTATGATATTTCCTGATTGTCAAAACACATTATTGTTTTTTAAAAGAATGTGTTTTTACATTACACGTCAACCGTTCTCATGTTACACAAGGAGAGACGGTTACAACCCCCCCCCCCCACCCCCCGGATTACTAAAAAAAAAAAAAACTCCTATTACAATATGGGATTCCCGGGGATCTTGAGTTGACGGTCCTGCGGTGATCTTGAGTTGACGGTCCTGCGGGGATCTTGAGTTGACTGTCCTGCCAGTCAGACGACATTGGTTCAAACTGTTGTGCTCACGAGGCGCGAGATTCGCTGCTATGTTTAGAGATGCCAGCATGGAACGGCGGGATGATGTAACCTGCTGATGGAGAATCACACCAGCGATTGGTTGAGAAACTCATGGGGGGGATCTGGGGGGTCAGGGGGTGGGGGTAAAGGGAAGTTTAAAAACGTCCAGTCAATGAAACTGTGTTACGCACGTGTATGTGTGTTTGTTGATGAGTTCTTGTGACAGCGTGCGCTCGCCAGTGTGCGTGTGTGTGTGTGTGTGTACTTAACTTACAATCCCTTTAGAAGCATTCCAGGTCACTTTAGAGTTGAAATAAACGGTTACCGGAAATTTGATCGAAAGAAATTTCGTCGACGGAAAATTGATAGACGGAAATCTGATCGAACGGAAATTTGGTCGAATCTTTTTTTTAGTCCACACGTTAAAATTTTGCTTCAAATTTCTTTTTGAACGCATCATTTGGTTTTACTGTATAGTATATTGCGAAATAAACAGGTCGTGGTCAAACTAAATAATCGTTATATAGGTCTGCTAAGTCTTTAACATCGACATTGTGGCGGAATGGTGATGTAGTCTGGCGGAATGGTGATATAGCCTGGCGGAATGGTAATATAGTCTGGCGGAATGGTAATATAGTGTGGCGGAATATTGATATAGCCTGGCGGAATGGTAATATAGCCTGGCGGAATGGTAATATAGCCTGGCGGAATGGTAATATAGCCTGCCGGAATGGTAATATAGTCTGGCGGAATGGTAATATAGTCTGGCGGAATGGTAATATAGCGTGGCGGAATATTGATATAGCCTGGCGGAATGGTAATATAGCCTGGCGGAATGGTAATATAGCCTGGCGGAATGGTAATATAGCCTGGCGGAATGGTAATATAGCCTGCCGGAATGGTAATATAGCCTGCGGGAATGGTAATATAGCCTGGAGGAATGGTAATATAGCCTGCCGGAATGGTAATATAGCCTGCGGGAATGGTAATATAGCCTGACGGAATGGTAATATAGCCTGGCGGAATGGTAATATAACCTGCCGGGATGGTAATATAGTCTGGCGGAATGGTAATATAGTCTAGCGGAATGGTAATATAGTCTGACGGAATGGTAATATAGTCTGGCATAATGGTAATACAGCATGGCGGAATGGTAATATAGCCTGGTGGAATGGTGATATAGCCTGGCGGAATGGTAATATAGCCTGGCGGAATGGTGATATAGCCTGTCGGAATGGTGATATAGTCTGGCGGAATGGTGATATAGTCTGGCGGAATGGTGATATAGTCTGGCGGAATGGTAATATAGTGGTGGCATAGTAATAAAGCCGTGAAGTAAGGTAATATATCCGGTTGGGATGGTGAGATAGCGGGTTGGTATGATAAAATAGCGGTGTTGAATGGTAATATGTTTGGGTAAATGGTAATAAAATAAACTGTTTGGAATGGCTTCATTGTCATAGCATGGTGGAATGGACTCATAGCATGGTGGAATGAACTCATAGCATGGTGGAATGAACTCATAGCATGGTGGAATGAACTCATAGCATGGTGGAATGGACTCGTTGGCCAAGCTCTTGAAAAGGTGTACCCTGTGTAAAACAAAAATCCTCATAACAAATGGCTGTAATCTTAACACGTAAGCTATGGAAGCCGTAGTAAAAATCAATAACTTATTAGAATGAGGATAACAATGTCCATGATAATTATGGGAAGGGTGGGGAGAGACAGGACGTATGCACAGAGGCAGAGGCCCTCGGCAACAAGTTTAAAAAGTTTAAGAACCACTGATTTACTCAAGCTAATAATTGGTCACGGAACATGTCTGAAATAAACCCCATTGCCCATTGTTATAAAACTGGTTTTCATCAATGCGGACTCTATCAATAGTGGGGCACGCCATAGCTGTGTGATCTACGGTCACAAAACTTGACACATTAGATGGATCACTAGATCATTGAAAAATGCCGCCGCCCCCCCCCCCCCCCCCCCCCCCCGCTTCCCAACTATTGGCGGAATATTCAAGGATTGCGGATAAACAAGGAAGCAACGTTTTGAGTGGAGGGATGTGGGTGTAGGCTAGTAGTTGGAGAGGGTAGCCTGGCAGTGGGGTTAGCATGGCAGTGGGGGGGGGAGAGGTAGCCAGCCGGACTGTTGGATGGAGGTAGTCTGATGCGAGGGGATGGTAGCCTGGCAGTGAGGAGGGTAGCAAGACAGTGCCGGGAAGGGGGAGGCCTGGCAAGCGTGTATCGATCAACGCACTCTTAATTGAACAAATAATGTCTTGTTTGTATTTGAAAGAAATTGTTCTAGACCTGGAGACAAATGTAACGCGAGGAGGTGGGGGTTGTTGGTGGCGGGCGATCAAGTCTTACAGTTAGAGGAGAATTGTGGTCTGGTGATCACTTGAATTTACCCTGCTGATGGTAGTCGGCGGCTTGGGTATGAGGGCTGTCTGGTGGCCATAGATTGGTGGCCATGGACTTGTGGCCATAGATTGGGTAGAATGGACTGGTGGCCATGGACTGGTGGCCATAGATTGGGTACTATGGACTGATGGCCATGGACTGGTGGCCATAGATTGGGTAGAATGGACTGGTGGCCATGGACTGGTGGCCATGGACTGGTGGCCATAGATTGGGTAGAATGGACTGGTGGCCATGGACTGGTGGCCATAGATTGGGTACTATGGACTGATGGCCATGGACTGGTGGCCATAGATTGGGTAGAATGGACTGGTGGCCATGGACTGGTGGCCATAGATTAGGTACTATGGACTGGTGGCCATTGAATGGTGGCCATAGATTGGGTAGAATGGATTGGTGGCCATGGACTGGTGGCCATAGATTAGGTACTATGGACTGGTGGCCATTCAACTAATATGTCTATATTAACATATAATCTCTTACTGTTCAACTAATATGTCTATATTAACATATACTCTCTTACTGTTTAACTCATATGTCTATATTAACATATAATCGCTTACTGTTTAACTCATATGTCTATATTAACATATAATCGCTTACTGTTTAACTAATATGTCTATATTAACATATGATCTCTTACTGTTTAACTCATATGTCTATATTAACATATAATCGCTTACTGTTTAACTCATATGTCTATATTAACATATAATCGCTTACTGTTTAACTCATATGTCTATATTAACATATGATCTCTTACTGTTTAATATGTCTATATTAAAAAATGATCTCTTACTGTTCAACTAATATGTCTAACGCCCATTGGTATCGGAGTATGTAACAAGTTACGTATTTTTTGACCAGTGCACACACTTTGATTGTAACTTCAGTATAGATGTAACTTCAGTATAGATGTAACTTCAGTATAGATGTAACTTCAGTATAGATGTAACTTCAGTATAGATGTAACTTCAGTATAGATGTAACTTCAGTATAGATGTAGGTAGATTATTCTATGAAGTTACGGCGTGCCATATCCACAAGAAAAAGTGATCACATTTCAAGTAATCGATTTGGTTCTATCCCGTCCCGCCCCCACCCCGGGGGTTTTCGAACAAATGTTGAGAACCACTGAGATGCTGTTCTCACATGTCAGCTCCACAATTGAGATGATTAACTCTATTCTTTTTTGTTGATTTTAAATTAATTTCAATGATGCGAAGGCTGCACATAAAACAAAAGTAATTAAAAACTGTCACGCCGTTACCATGGCAACTGCTCTACACGTTGGTTGATATAATTGAGACACATGTCCTTATCTAGCGTATGCGATGGTTTCAGAGGGGGAGGGAGGGGAGGGTATAGGTGGAGTAGGGGAATAGATGGAGGAGAAAGGATTGTTACAAAAGTGGTTGGGGGGGGGGGGGGGGAGAATCGGACATTTTTTATCCATCTCAATGACAACCTGTTATATTGGCATAGGCGGAATCGGGAGGTTGGGGGAGGGGAGACGTAAAGTTGTCCTTTCTTGAATCTATCTCAAATGATAACGATCTAGTTCTAGGTATGATGAGAGTATGGCCGTAGCGATGTGTTCAATAGGGCCGTAGCGATGTGTTCAATAGGACAGTAGCGATGTGTTCAATAGGGCAGTAGCGATGTGTTCAATAGGGCCGTAGCGATGTGTTCAATAGGGCAGTAGCGATGTGTTCAATAGGGCCGTAGCGATGTGTTCAATAGGACAGTAGCGATGTGTTCAATAGGGCCGTAGCGATGTGTTCAAATGGGCAGTAGCGATGTGTTCAATAGGGCAGTAGCGATGTGTTCAATAGGGCAGTAGCGATGTGTTCAATAGGCCAGTAGTGATGTGTTCAATAGGGCAGTAGCGATGTGTTCAATAGGGCAGTAGCGATGTGTTCAATAGGGCAGTAGCGATGTGTTCAATAGGGCAGTAGCGATGTGTTCAATAGGGCAGTAGCGATGTGTTCAATAGGGCAGTAGCGATGTGTTCAATAGGGGCGCAAAATGAAATTTCCAGAAGTGCGCACTAATTGGGATTCTTATAAAGTTCCTTACTTGAATGCATGTTTAGTTAAAGTAACTTTAGTAGAGGGGAAGTTCACGTCATTATTTGGCGTTTTTTTCCCTCCTAGTAATTATATAAACCACTGGACAAACCCTGGATGCGCCCATGTCAGTATGTGTTAAACCACTGGACAAACCCTGGATGCGCCCATGTCTGTATGTGTTAAACCACTGGACAAACCCTGGATGCGCCCATGTCTGTATGTGTTAAACCACTGGACAAACCCTGGATGCGCCCATGTCTGTATGTGTTAAACAACTGGACAAACCCTGGATGCGCCCATGTCTGTATGTGTTATTGCCTTATATTAACATAGTTTCTATTTCAGCGAAGTAATTTTTTTTATTGTTCAAATGATTGATGTCGTATGTCAGTTGACATTGATGGACTCTGGGCTGTGTCTGTGTAGTGGAAGATCTTCCTCAGTTTTTGTGGGATTGGCTGAGCGAGCGCTGAGCGAGCGCGCGCTGACGTCACACGGAGGCTTGTGTAATGAAGTTGGGGTTTAAGGGGGCCGCCACCGAGGGCGCCGTGATGATGACGAGCTCTTTCCGGGCTGGGGGTGTTGTGAATGGGTGTTGGAACGTTGTTGTCAGGGGCGGTGCACTCGATGACGGCGATGACAGAACGGCGTATGAATGACCGGTGGACACGGGTGGGGGGGGGGGTGACAAATAACGGCATTTTAGATGTTCTCTAGGGGCTGGTGGTGATAGTGATAGGGTATGGCCGGACAATGACGGGGCAAGTTTAAGCCTAATGCTCTATATCTTTCCTAGACTGTTATCGACACGTGACGTCGTGTGTTAAACTATAGAGGCAAAAGAAAAGATGCAATGTTACCATTCCTATGCATATCTCTCTCTTTTTTTAAAATGTACACAATGGAAGAAAGCGTATTGATTGTAAAACTTCAGAGACCATTTTCATCATTTATGGCTTTCATAAATTGAATGAAAAATATTGCAATAATGCAACTTCAATACACAAAAAAAGATTATATATATTTTTCATTCAATTTATTAGGAATAAAATTATAAATCTATTCCTTGTGCATGGCTGTCGTTCATAAGTTGCTGTTTTGATTGTTTAACTAAAATAAGGGCCGATAAGTCAATTCCTTCCTTGAAAGATTTGAAATCACCTAGTTGTTATATATGTAACGGCGGTCCGTAATTCAAAGGTGAGGTAGGAATGTGGTCCTCAGATGGAACTAGATCTGGAGGCCCACTTTTCGTCAGGTGGAACTAGATCTGGAGGCCCACTTCTCGTCAGGTGGAACTAGATCTGGAGGCCCACTTCTCGTCAGGTGGAACTAGATCTGGAGGCCCACTTCTCGTCAGGTGGAACTAGATCTGGAGGCCCACTTCTCGTCAGGTGGAACTAGATCTGGAGGCCCACTTCTCGTCAGGTGGAACTAGATCTGGAGGCCCACTTCTCGTCAGGTGGAACTATATCAGAAAGCCACTTCTTTTGTTATCTATATTAGATTTATTTTCAACACGATGTCAAAGGCCAAATATTATTTCACTCTCTGGTTCAGTTATTGGCATTCTTAACCATCCGTACTCCGTCATGTAGTGCGTAGTTTGACCTGATAGAGCTCGTGGGATGAGGGGCCCCGTAGCGGGAGGTCAGCAACACGGAAAGCCACTTCCGTTGCCGTAACTCTTTGTTCACTGAAATGGAATGAATGGCTACATTTTTGGTTTCTCATACGTGGGTTTGAAAGGAGGTGGGGGTAGAAGAATTCTCACCAAATCACACGGTGTTATTTGTTGGGTATTCTCCACTCACTGCCTCTAACCTCCTCACTCTCCTTTCACCCCACTCGATGTCTCTACCCGCCCGACTCCTCTCTCCCGACTCCTCTCTCCCGAATCCTCTCTCCCGAATCCTCTCTCCCGACTCCCTGTCTCCACCCGCCCCCACCCCCTGTCTCACAATTTAATCAATACTTTATGTATGAATGAGAATAAATTGGAATTTTCAGACAAGCCACCAAAATCTTATAGTTGTGTGTAAGCCCTTTGATCACTTATGGGATAGATGTTAGCATATTTGAGACCCGTCGCGTTCCTACACACCGGCCGTTGAGATCGCTTGCCTAGCTATGTATGAGGCCATAAGGCCCTAGTGTTATCGTACCCGGGCCGCCAACGGGGTCACCTGAGGTTGTCAAGTAAGCCATGACTCACCGTGTTGTGCGCCCCCCCCCCCCGGGGAGCGGAGGGGGTGGAAAGATCAGCCGACAACGAATCCATTAGGTCACGGTGGCTCGCAGTCGTCGAGGGTACAAGGAGCCTTCACCTGTTATATAACTTGGGTGACGGCTGTGTGGGGAAGGTGGAGCTGATACTGGCTGGAGATTTAAAAAAAAAAAACAACCCGAGGTAGAAATGAATTTTGTCAGCGCTATCGGTCGTTTTACTGGATTATGGATTAAGTTCATAAAACGTATCCAAGATCCAATAAACGGGGATTAAAAAAAAAACAAAAACACATTAAATAATGAAAGACCCCCGAGGAGGACGAGGGTAGCCATGTTATACATTGAAACTTATGAGGGTAGCCATGTTATACATTGAAACTTATGAGGGTAGCCATGTTATACATTGAAACTTATGAGGTAGCCATGTTATACATTGAAACTTATGAGGTAGCCATGTTATACATTGAAACTTATGAGGTAGCCATGTTATACATTGAAACTTATGAGGGTAGCCATGTTATACATTGAAACTTATGAGGGTAGCCATGTTATACATTGAAACTTATGAGGGTAGCCATGTTATACATTGAAACTTATGAGGTAGCCATGTTATACATTGAAACTTATGAGGGTAGCCATGTTATACATTGAAACTTATGAGGTAGCCATGTTATACATTGAAACTTATGAGGTAGCCATGTTATACATTGAAACTTATGAGGTAGCCATGTTATACATTGAAACTTATGAGGTAGCCATGTTATACATTGAAACTTATGAGGTAGCCATGTTATACATTGAAACTTATGAGGGTAGCCATGTTATACATTGAAACTTATGAGGGTAGCCATGTTATACATTGAAACTTATGAGGTAGCCATGTTATACATTGAAACTTATGAGGGTAGCCATGTTATACATTGAAACTTATGAGGGTAGCCATGTTATACATTGAAACTTATGAGGTAGCCATGTTATACATTGAAACTTATGAGGGTAGCCATGTTATACATTGAAACTTATGAGGGTAGCCATGTTATACATTGAAACTTATGAGGGTAGCCATGTTATACATTGAAACTTATGAGGTAGCCATGTTATACATTGAAACTTATGAGGGTAGCCATGTTATACATTGAAACTTATGAGGGTAGCCATGTTATACATTGAAACTTATGAGGTAGCCATGTTATACATTGAAACTTATGAGGTAGCCATGTTATACATTGAAACTTATGAGGGTAGCCATGTTATACATTGAAACTTATGAGGTAGCCATGTTATACATTGAAACTTATGAGGGTAGCCATGTTATACATTGAAACTTATGAGGGTAGCCATGTTATACATTGAAACTTATGAGGGTAGCCATGTTATACATTGAAACTTATGAGGTAGCCATGTTATACATTGAAACTTATGAGGGTAGCCATGTTATACATTGAAACTTATGAGGGTAGCCATGTTATACATTGAAACTTATGAGGTAGCCATGTTATACATTGAAACTTATGAGGTAGCCATGTTATACATTGAAACTTATGAGGGTAGCCATGTTATACATTGAAACTTATGAGGGTAGCCATGTTATACATTGAAACTTATGAGGGTAGCCATGTTATACATTGAAACTTATGAGGGTAGCCATGTTATACATTGAAACTTATGAGGGTAGCCATGTTATACATTGAAACTTATGAGGGTAGCCATGTTATACATTGAAACTTATGAGGGTAGCCATGTTATACATTGAAACTTATGAGGGTAGCCATGTTATACATTGAAACTTATGAGGGTAGCCATGTTATACATTGAAACTTATGAGGGTAGCCATGTTATACATTGAAACTTATGAGGGTAGCCATGTTATACATTGAAACTTATGAGGGTAGCCATGTTATACATTGAAACTTATGAGGTAGCCATGTTATACATTGAAACTTATGAGGGTAGCCATGTTATACATTGAAACTTATGAGGGTAGCCATGTTATACATTGAAACTTATGAGGGTAGCCATGTTATACATTGAAACTTATGAGGGTAGCCATGTTATACATTGAAACTTATGAGGGTAGCCATGTTATACATTGAAACTTATGAGGGTAGCCATGTTATACATTGAAACTTATGAGGGTAGCCATGTTATACATTGAAACTTATGAGGTAGCCATGTTATACATTGAAACTTATGAGGGTAGCCATGTTATACATTGAAACTTATGAGGGTAGCCATGTTATACATTGAAACTTATGAGGGTAGCCATGTTATACATTGAAACTTATGAGGGT
Organism: Omphiscola glabra; assembly: GCA_964017045.1. Taxonomy (NCBI): domain Eukaryota; kingdom Metazoa; phylum Mollusca; class Gastropoda; family Lymnaeidae; genus Omphiscola; species Omphiscola glabra. The sequence goes on along the minus strand of OZ024794.1, from coordinate 16,294,638 downwards.
AGCCATGTTATACATTGAAACTTATGAGGGTAGCCATGTTATACATTGAAACTTATGAGGGTAGCCATGTTATACATTGAAACTTATGAGGGTAGCCATGTTATACATTGAAACTTATGAGGGTAGCCATGTTATACATTGAAACTTATGAGGGTAGCCATGTTATACATTGAAACTTATGAGGGTAGCCATGTTATACATTGAAACTTATGAGGGTAGCCATGTTATACATTGAAACTTATGAGGGTAGCCATGTTATACATTGAAACTTATGAGGTAGCCATGTTATACATTGAAACTTATGAGGTAGCCATGTTATACATTGAAACTTATGAGGGTAGCCATGTTATACATTGAAACTTATGAGGTAGCCATGTTATACATTGAAACTTATGAGGGTAGCCATGTTATACATTGAAACTTATGAGGGTAGCCATGTTATACATTGAAACTTATGAGGGTAGCCATGTTATACATTGAAACTTATGAGGGTAGCCATGTTATACATTGAAACTTATGAGGGTAGCCATGTTATACATTGAAACTTATGAGGGTAGCCATGTTATACATTGAAACTTATGAGGGTAGCCATGTTATACATTGAAACTTATGAGGGTAGCCATGTTATACATTGAAACTTATGAGGGTAGCCATGTTATACATTGAAACTTACTTATGAGGTAGCCATGTTATACATTGAAACTTATGAGGGTAGCCATGTTATACATTGAAACTTATGAGGGTAGCCAAGTTATACATTGAAACTTATGAGGGTAGCCAAGTTATACATTGAAACTTATGAGGGTAGCCAAGTTATACATTGAAACTTATGAATACACGCCATGTATACATTGAAACTTATGAGGTAGCCATGTTATACATTGAAACTTATGAGGGTAGCCAAGTTATACATTGAAACTTATGAGGGTAGCCAAGTTATACATTGAAACTTATGAGGGTAGCCAAGTTATACATTGAAACTTATGAGGGTAGCCAAGTTATACATTAAAACTTATGAGGGTAGCCAAGTTATACATTGAAACTAATGAGGTAGCCATGTTATACATTGAAACTTATGAGGGTAGCCATGTTATACATTGAAACTTATGAGGGTAGCCATGTTATACATTGAAACTTATGAGGGTAGCCATATTATACATTGAAACCTATGAGGGTAGCCATGTTATACATTGAAACTTATGAGGGTAGCCATGTTATACATTGAAACGTATGAGGGTAGCCATGTTATACATTGAAACTTATGAGGGTAGCCATGTTATACATTGAAACTTATGAGGTAGCCATGTTTTACATTGAAACTTATGAGGTAGCCATGTTATACATTGAAACTTATGAGGGTAGCCAAGTTATACATTGAAACTTATGAGGGTAGCCGTGTTATACATTGAAACTTATGAGGGTAGCCAAGTTATACATTGAAACTTATGAGGTAGCCATGTTATACATTGAAACTTATGAGGGTAGCCATGTTATACATTGAAACTTATGAGGGTAGCCATGTTATACATTGAAACTTATGAGGGTAGCCAAGTTATACATTGAAACTTATGAGGGTAGCCGTGTTATACATTGAAACTTATGAGGTAGCCATGTTATACATTGAAACTTATGAGGTAGCCATGTTATACATTGAAACTTATGAGGGTAGCCATGTTATACATTGAAACTTATGAGGGTAGCCATGTTATACATTGAAACTTATGAGGTAGCCATGTTATACATTGAAACTTATGAGGGTAGCCATGTTATACATTGAAACTTATGAGGGTAGCCATGTTATACATTGAAACTTATGAGGTAGCCATGTTATACATTGAAACTAATGAGGTAGCCATGTTATACATTGAAACTTATGAGGGTAGCCATGTTATACATTGAAACTTATGAGGGTAGCCATGTTATACATTGAAACTTATGAGGGTAGCCATGTTATACATTGAAACTTATGAGGGTAGCCATGTTATACATTGAAACTAATGAGGTAGCCATGTTACACATTGAAACGTATGAGGGTAGCCATGTTACCCATTGAAACTTACAAGGGTAACCATGTTATACATTGAAACTTGCAAGGGTAGCCATGTTATACATTGAAACTTACGAGGGTAGCCATGTTATACATTGAAACTTACGAGGGTAGCCATGCTGTCAACCCTAAGACAGACTGTCAACCCTAATGGTTGGTCGCCCCAGTTTTCATTTTGGACCAGGCAAGGCGCCACGTCATAGGCTCGGTAGATTAATCCCCCCTCCCATACACATTAATACCTCCCGGCTTATCTCTCCTCACTAGTATATGAAGATTGATGGCTTGTCTGCCGGTTGTCAACCCTGTGTTGCACCTACCTGACGTTGACAAATGTTATTAAAACTTTGCATTTTAAGGATTCTCATAAACCATCTCTAGGGCATCCAACTCTACACAGGGGCTGCCACGACCTACCAACATTGTGAGACCCCCCACCACCATCTCATGAGTCCAAGTCTTTTCATCTAAGACATCCATGGTTGCCGCGAGACCCCCTGCCCCCAAGGTTTGCCTCACTTTTGTACGAATTTAACCTCAGTCGTTCCATCTTGCGTAATGGACCCAGTGCAAATAAATGGTACCAAAATATCATAAGGACACATTCTTTCATAGGAGGGGGGGGGGCCTTCTCATTGGGGACCCACTTTTTCAGAAGAGATCCATTCTTTCATTCCAAATCCATTCTTTCATTCCATATCCATTCTTTCATTCCATATCCATTCTTTCATTCCATATCCATTCTTTCATTCCAGATCCATTCTTTCATTCCAGATCCATTCTTTCATTCCAGATCCATTCTTTCATTCCAGATCCATTCTTTCATTCCAGATCCATTCTTTCATATGGGACCCGGTCCCTCATATCATGTTTACTTAATTTTTATATGTCCCCCCTTTCTTACCGCAAGGGGATCAGATCAAAGTTGGTTCCAGAATTTCACATTGCACGCGCCCACACGCTCCTAAGGAAACATTATTTTTTAAAAGTTTAGAAATATTGTTTCTTTTTTAAAGAAATGGAGATGTCACTGAGTTACCTAAAGACTGTTTTTTAAAAAAAAATCTGTCATTGATTGGACTCACGTTTAACTGCAAAATGATATTAACCCACGCACAATCACAATCACATTATTGATTTTAAAATCTACTTGAGAATTTGGCCCTCCATTAAAGTCCAATGTTTCGCATAGAAGGTTACACGCACTTTAACATACACACACACTTAATCATGTACACAAGCACACTTTAACATATATGCACTCATACTGTAAGATGGTATACACACCACGTCAACAATAAAAAAATCCATTTTTGCCTCAACCCAGTGCACCTGCCATAAATCTTGTCAATGTTTTTTTAATAGGTTTCTTCTATTTAGGCAGTTTGGGGGGGGGGGGGGCTGGGGGGCTGGAGTTCAGTGACAATATATAACAATGCATTTGGGGCGGGGGAATGGGGAGGAGGGGCAACATGTGACTTAATTTTTTTTTCTGTTTAACCCTTGGAACTATATCCGGCACGTGACTGTCCCACTATTGCACTGCCTCTATTTGATCTCTTGAGATTTAAACTGTTGAAGTTGCAGCACTCGTATGTTCTTACGCTAGACCAGTGGTCGGCAAACTCAGTAGTCAAAGGAGCCAAAAATCAGCAGCAGGACTAAAAAAATTTTTTTCAACCATGTTGTTTTGGAGTCAAAACCGATTTGTGGCCGACTGGCCGAGCCGCACTCAGGTCGTTAAAGAACCGCATGCAGCTCGCGAGGCGCGAATGGCCGACCACTGCGCTAGGCACATGAACATTTTATATTGAAACCTTAAAAGTTGTGCGCTAGAGTGACATTGCACACGGTTGAATGAGATGAGATGATGAGATGATATTAGATGTGAAGTGAGATGATATATGATATTAGATTGAGATGATGAGATGAACTATGAAATGAGATGTGGTGAGATATGAGAATGACATAATAAGATGATATATGAAATGATATATGAGATGTTATATGGGATGAGATGAGAAATGAGAATAGACTTGGGAGGAGATATGACAAGATGTGTGAGATGTTTTATGGATGAAGACGAATGAAGGCAGGGGCTATCATGTTGGCAAGATGTTTACAACAGTTTTGTGTCGCCAGGTCTTGTTAATATAATCTAATCCATATCTTTCCTTGTTTTCATGCCCCCCCCCCCGACATAGCCCCATTTATTTACACATATGAGTAAATAGGTGTCACACGTTCCCTTGCTATGAGATTATTTCAGCATGACTCATGAAAATAGCAACATATTCGTAGCCACGTTGATACTTCATCGCCCGATTCACAAGAGCCAGGTTCATAAGAGCAAGATTCAGAAGAGCCCTACCCAGAAGAGCAAGATTCAGAAGAGCCCGCCTCTGAAGAGCCCTACCCAGAAGAGCAAGATTCAGAAGAGCCCGCCTCTGACGAGCCCTACCCAGAAGAGCAAGATTCAGAAGAGCCCGCCTCTGAAGAGCCCTACCCAGAAGAGCAAGATTCAGAAGAGCCCGCCTCTGAAGAGCCCTACCCAAAAGAGCCTTACCTAGAAAAGCCTTAATCAGAGATGGCCCTAATCAGAAGTTTAGAGGATTACGAGGATATTTCACGACTCCAATTCCGGCATTCAATTGATGCCTCCAAACATCCCGATTCCATACTTCTAGATTTCATACATTCCGATACTCCACCTGAGATTGATACCATCCATTTCGATACTCCACCTGAAGTGTATACCATCTATGTCGATACTCCATCTGAGGTCTATTTCATTCAATTCGATAACATCCATGTCGATAATCCCCCTGAAATCATTATTATTTAAGTCGATACCATCCATGTCGATACTCCACCTGAGGTCCAAAGCAAAGACGTGGGACACGATATTCATTTCTCTTGTTTATGAAGAGATGTTTTGGTGGGGGTGGGGTTGGAGTTGAACGAGGGGGTAGGAAGGGGGTGATTGATGGTTAACTGAAGCGTAACCATAGTTATAGAGCAATTTGTCTACGGTGTCAAGGTCACTGTGTATCTGTCATGTAAAACAAGCTTACGGAGCTCTTGGGATGACCGAGTAGAGGGGGGGGGGGGCGGGGCGGGTTATGTGTTTGAGATAACAGGGATGGAGAGTGATGTAATGAGACGGTCTCATCTGAAATATTACTAAATAATATTGAATCTGCAGCCCCTCTTTTTTTGATTGGGAGTGGGGGGCGGGATCATTATTGAAAATTTCCTAATAAAGGAAACGATCTGTGATTGCTTTGTATTGTATTGTGTGGAGAGGATGAATCACATGCAATGCAGACAAGTATAGAGGATGAATCACATGCAATGCAGACAAGTATAGAGGATGAATCACATGCAATGCAGACAAGTATAGAGGATGAATCACATGCAATGCAGACAAGTATAGAGGATGAATCACATGCAATGCAGACAAGTATAGAGGATGAATCACATGCAATGCAGACAAGTATCGCCATTTCTAAGGGTATAGTTAGTGCTGGTAGTTAATGATATCGGGAAATTCAACTTAAAAAAAAAAAAAAGTACCGAAAATAAAAATTCATCACTGTAACGATTTAGTAATGATTGGGAAAAGTTTCGTTCTATTCTTATGAGACAAAGGACTAGGTATCACTGGGCGCTAACCAGGAAGTGGGAACCATGTAGTGATAAGAAAAAATAGCACATTAAGAAAGTCGAGAGACTGGTGATCTATTGGGTTGTGTGGTGATCTATTGGGTTGTGTGGTAATCTATTGGTTTGTGTGGTGATCTATTGGTTTGTGTGGTAATCTATTGGTTTGTGTGGTGATCAATTGGTTTGTGTGGTGATCTATTGGTTTGTGTGGTGATCTATTGGTTTGTGTGGTGATCTATTGGTTTGTGTGGTAATCTATTGGTTTGTGTGGTGATCTATTGGTTTGTGTGGTGATCTATTGGTTTGTGTGGTGATCTATTGGTTTGTGTGGTAATCAATTGGTTAGTGTGGTGATCTATTGGTTTGTGTGGTGATCTATTGGTTTGTGTGGTGATCTATTGGGTTGTGTGGTAATCTATTGGTTTGTGTGGTGATCTATTGGTTTGTGTGGTAATCTATTGGTTTGTGTGGTGATCTATTGGGTTGTGTGGTAATCTATTGGTTTGTGTGGTGATCTATTGGTTTGTGTGGTAATCTATTGGTTTGTGTGGTGATCTATTGGGTTGTGTGGTGACCTATTGGTTTGTGTGGTGATCTACTGGGTTGTGTGGTAATCTACTGGGTTGTGTGGTGATCTATTGGTTTGTGTGGTGATCTATTGGTTTGTGTGGTGATCTATTGGTTTGTGTGGTGATCTACTGGTTTGTGTGGTGATCTACTGTGTTGTGTGGTGATCTATTGGTTGTGTGGTGATCTATTGGTTTGTGTGGTGATCTACTGGGTTGTGTGGTGATCTACTGGGTTGTGTGGCGATCTACTGGGTTGTGTGGCAATCTACTGGGTTGTGTGGTGATCTACTGGGTTGTGTGGTGATCTACTGGGTTGTGTGGTGATCTACTGGGTTGTGTGGTGATCTATTGGTTTGTGTGGTGATCTATTGGTTTGTGTGGTGATCTACTGGGTTGTGTGGTGATCTACTGGTTTGTGTGGTGATCTATTGGTTTGTGTGGTGATCTATTGGTTTGTGTGGTGATCTATTGGTTTGTGTGGTGATCTACTGGTTTGTGTGGTGATCTATTGGTTTGTGTGGTGATCTATTAGTTTGTGTGGTGATCTATTGGTTTGTGTGGTGATCTATTGGTTTGTGTGGTGATCTACTGGTTTGTGTGGTGATCTACTGGCTTGTGTGGTGATCTACTGGTTTGTGTGGGGATCTACTGGTTTGTGTGGTGATCTACTGGTTTGTGTGGGGATCTACTGGTTTGTGTGGGGATCTACTGGTTTGTGTGGTGATCTACTGGTTTGTGTGGTGATTCACTGGTTGGTGTGGTGATCTATTGGTTTGTGTGGTGATCTACTGGTTTGTGTGGTGATCTACTGGTTTGTGTGTGTAATTTCTTTTAGGCTTGTCGGTTCTTCCAGGGCATTGTGTTGGAAGGATCGTTGTGCTGGCGTGATCTTTGTGTTGATGTGATCTTTGTGTTGATGTGATCTTTGTGTTGGTGTGATCTTTGTGTTGGTGTGATCTTTGTGTTGATGGGATCTTTGTGTTGGTGTGATCTTTGTGTTGGTGTGATCTTTGTGTTGATGGGATCGTTGTGTTGGTGTGATCTTTGTGTTGGTGTGATCTTTGTGTTTGTGTGATCTTTGTGTTGGTGTGATCTTTGTGTTGGTGTGATCTTTGTGTTGATGGGATCGTTGTATTGGTGTCATCTTTGTGTTGGTGTGATCTTTGTGTTGATGGGATCGTTGTGTTGGTGTCATCTTTGTGTTGGTGTGATCGTTGTGTTGGTGTGATCGTTGTTTTGGTGTGATCTTTGTGTTGGTGTGATCTTTGTGTTGGTGTGATCTTTGTGTTGGTGTGATCTTTAAATAAAAAAATTAAGGGTTCCCAAGAACTAGGCTTCACTTACTTCCTCCTACTCCTTGTTGCCAGAGACCTGGCAGCACTTCTTCTTACACAGCTTAGCAACATTTCGCTTGAGTGAGGAAGCTACTGAGACACTCAGTATAGCTTGAAGATGCTAATAAGGAAGTTTGTCCCTGAACTTTGACATGTTAAAGTTCATAGTGGAAAAGAGCTTTTCGAACAGGTATGTTTTCCCAAAAAAGGTACACGAACTTGGAAATCTAAGGAAGGTGAAGGGCAATTCTCTCATACATTTTCCATTCACCTCCCAGAACTTAGCCTTGTGTTTAGAATTGCACTGAAGATCAATCATCTCAAAGAGGGGCTGGGGGCATCTTCCACTTTGAAGGAGAAAGGGTCAGCAAAAATATGTAAAGTGGTTCTGTGTATTTTGAAGTCTGCAAGCCTGTGAACCTTATCGTAGAAAATATCTTTTTGACCAACTCTATTTTGTAAGTGACCAAGCTGACCGGCTCGGAATTTCCATCACTCGTACTCACCAGCGGCAGTAATAGGGATCCTTTGTCTTTGATACTGTGTCAAATTGTCACGAGTTACACAATGATGGTCGTGCATTATACACTAACTGACTTTTTAAACTTTTGATATATTATGTATATGCAATATTCAAATCGTGTTTTCTCAAAATCGCACTATGGCCATGTTTGTCTTATAAAATGCTATGAAATGAAAACTTTTAGTTCGATTTTCAAACGGTTTTTACTGTTATAATCAACGTCCAAACATATACAAATATAATAGAATCAGAATTAGACTAGTCGGTGAGCTTCGTCTGAAACCGTCGCGTGGTGTCACACTATAGATATGACAATGGGTAAAACGCGCGGGCCGCATTAACACTAAACCATGCTGTCAGGTATCGGGCTGCAATATATCGTCTTGCGGGCCGCAAATGGCCCGCGGCCGCGTGTTTGAGACCCCTAGTCTAAGGAGTATCATGACATGATAGGAAATACATTTCGATTTTGAAATAAGTCAAGTATTTAATGGCACGTTGTGCCCTGTTAAGTTAAATTAGGTACATCTCCGTCGCCCGTACATCTCCTTCGCCCGTACATCTCCGTCGCCCGTACATCTCCGTCGCCCGTACATCTCCTTCGCCCGTACATCTCCGTCGCCCGTATATCTCCTTCGCCCGTACATCTCGTTCGCTATTCCGTACATTTTCTCTCATGACCATGATACTCCCTGTCGTCGCTTGTACACAAATGCCATGGTGAAATCGGTTAACCCGTGTCAAGCGACAGGTCGAAGCCTTGCACACGTGGAGAGAAGAAAGATCGAAGCCTTGTTCGGTTAGGTATAAAGAGGAGAGCAGGCCCATCTTTTCTTACTCCGTCGTCTGCTGTCTGTCGCCAGTTGATAAAGGGCGGTGACGTCGACAAGGGGGGAGTTAATGCGGAGACGAGGAGGCAATGTCCAGGACATCGCGGCGAATCTGAACCGTATTACAATCCTGTCCTGACTGGCCGTTGTGTGGATCTAGACCAGGCACACCTGATGTGCCCACAAATAGCCCCTCGTGTTTGTTAAAGAGCGCAGTGTGTACACCTGCCCGAGACAGCCAGGGGCATGTGAAGTTGTGTGCGCCTGCAATCTTCATTTCGTTCTTTTAAAATAATTACTATTAGAAGCGTTTTTATCTCTGACCATTACCAGCTGTGTGCCGTGTGTAGTCGTCGGATTATATTAAAAACAAGAAAGGAAAAAAAAAACACAATTAGGTGTTATCTTTAGTGACGATTGATCGAGATTTGGACGTAAGATTAACTCTTCGTGACACACGGCAAATCGGCACAGCTAGAGGCAGAGGTTTTCATTAACATAAGCAAGTGAGGATGAGTTTGAGACTATGTTTAAGAGATCAAGTGATCTGTGTTTGAGAGTATGATGATTGTTTACTCGGAGTCGGCCCAGCTGGACTAACAACACGACATGGCCTGTTACTACTGGGGACCACCTGTCAAGGTAAGGTTGGGGGGTGGGGGGGGGGTTGGGGTTTGAGAAAAGTAAGGAAAAGGAGGGGGCGGGGTGGAGATGTAGCACACCTTGATTAATCTGTACTATTTGTGCCGGTACAACGCCTCGCGAGGTCAAGTGGTGCATTCTTCAATTCATGTGTAGATCGTAGGCCTATAGTCTATAGAGAATTGTCAAAGCGTTTGTTCGCACTATTTCTAATATCGTTCTAAACTTTTGAAAAATCATGAATGGGAATGACTGTATTGATCTGAGGGGGGAGGGGGGGGGGAATTGGATATTCAAATAATTAAACATGTGCTTTTTCTTTCTTAGTCTTTTCTTTCTTAGTCTTTTCTTTCTTAGTCTTTTCTTTCTTAGTCTTTTCTTTCTTAGTCTTTTCTTTCTTAGTCTTTTCTTTCTTAGTCTTTTCTTTCTTAGTCTTTTCTTTCTTAGTCTTTTCTTTCTTAGTCTTTTCTTTCTTAGTCTTTTCTTTCTTAGTCTTTTTTTTCTTAGTCTTTTCTTTCTTAGTCTTTTCTTTCTTAGTCTTTTCTTTCTTAGTCTTTTCTTTCTTAGTCTTTTCTTTCTTAGTCTTTTCTTTCTTAGTCTTTTCTTTCTTAGTCTTTTCTTTCTTAGTCTTTTCTTTCTTAGTCTTTTCTTTCTTAGTCTTTTCTTTCTTAGTCTTTTCTTGTGTTACTGCTTTCAAAATACAAATACACTGACACATAAGAAAAAATGAGATTTACAAAGTAGCTTTTTTTTAAAACTTGTATGGCCGCGTAGAGTGTTCATTACATTAAATTACTTGTATAAAAATGTGTGTACATAATAATAATAATAATAAAGTTCATTAAAAAAAAACACACGCTTCATCCCAAATTAATTCTCGAAGCGCGGTACAAAGTCAACCATTTATGATATGACAATTTATATTTTTCCACATTAAAATACACAACGCAACAATACAAAATCTACATACAAGCCAATGGACAATACTAGCCAATATACTGATCTGTGGCCTACGCCTACAGTGTAAGCTAAGCCCGCGCCCAGACCGTGGGCGTAGGTTTCCGACACTTGGAGGTAATTAGTTACATCTTACGAATGACCCCAAAAGTTATCCAATAAACCTAATAAGTCATATTGTTCTAATAAAGACATATTGATCTAATGAAGACATATTGTTCTATTAAAGACATATTGTTCTAATAAAGACATATTGTTCTAATAAAGACAATTGCTTATAGATAATGAACTCACAATAAATTACCCCCCCCCCTCTTACCCCCCTTTTTTATAACTAATGGATTCACCAAGACACCTCTATCATAGCCTACATCATAGCCTACATCATAGCCTACATCATTTCCTACATCATAGCCTACATCATAGCCTACATCATAGCCTACATCATAGCCTACATCATAGCCTACATCATAGCCTACATCATAGCCTACATCATAGCCTACATCATAGCCTACATCATAGCCTACATCATAGCCTACATCATAGCCTACATCATAGCCTACATCATAGCCTACATTCTAAGCCTACATCATAGCCTACATTCTAAGCCTACATTCTAAGCCTAGATCATAGCCTACATTCTAAGCCTACATTCTAAGCCTACATTCTAAGCCTACATCATAGCCTACATTCTAAGCCTACATTCTAAGCCTACATCATAGCCTACATTCTAAGCCTACATTCTAAGCCTACATCATAGCCTACATTCTAAGCCTACATTCTAAGCCTACATCATAGCCTACATTCTAAGCCTACATGTACTTTACTGTGACGTATTCAGTTTCTTGCTTTATAATGAATTCATCCATGTTCCATAATCCATCCTGGATTCTCTCGTGCTGCCCCCCCCCCTTTTTTTTTTTTTATAGATTTGTCCCCGGGGCAAACACTATTTTTGATTTGTCAGCGCCCCGGGGGCTGGGCATGAAAGTAAATCAATTACTGCCTGTCAGCTACGGCTGAAATTTGATTTGTTTATAAAACTAAAATTAGTCCCCCCCCCCTTCCTCTCTGAAGGCGTTAACAATTATGTGAAAGTATCCTTAGAATAATAATACAATAATTATTAATTATGATCAGTGCCTTTTTTAAAGAAATAAGTTTCCAGATTCCAGTGTGTTAAATTTAAAAACAAATATAATAGTGGAATTCTTAATGCTGCCAAGTCTCACCCAGACTCTACCCCACCCGGCACCCGGATATTTTGAGGTTGTGACCCCCTGCTTTAGACCCACACACCAAGCCCACCAAAACAACGATCCCATCAATTTTTTTTTTTTTAAAATCGTCCGAAAATGTATGCCTGGACACCGTTCCGTTGGGTATGACAATACAAGCACGCACAAATTCAAAGTAACAGTCCATCCACTCACAATTCAAAGTAACAGTCCATCAACTCACAATTCAAAGTAACAGTCCATCCACGCACAAATTCAAAGTAACAGTCCATCCACTCACAATTCAAAGTAACAGTCCATCCACTCACAATTCAAAGTAACAGTCCATCCACTCACAATTCAAAGTAACAGTCCATCCACTCACAATTCAAAGTAACAGTCCATCCACTCACAATTCAAAGTAACAGTCCATCCACTCACAATTCAAAGTAACAGTCCATCCACTCACAAAGTCATAATACCATGATAATAACTAAACTGCAATAAGTTGTCACCTTCAGTTTCGGCGTTCGAATAAATTTCCCGCCAAGTAAGTCAAGAAATGATATTATGTTACAAGTCAATATATGATAATATGCTAAATGTCATGTAATTTCAATATTTTTTTTCATTTAAAATCTAGTTGATTTATTTTTGGGAAAAAAAATATAGTTGTTACAAAGGAGTTGGAATCAAACATAGCATCACGTTTAATATGGGACATTTTATCATCTGTATCATACATTCTTCTCATATTTGTTCAGGGTTTAAAAATTATTTTTAAAGGGGTTGAGGCTGTAGGCCACATGGGCACGTGCCCTCTTTCAATTTAGGGCTGTAAGCCACATGGGCAGGTGCCCCCTTTCAATTTGGGGCTGTAGGCCACATGGGCAGGTGCCCTCTTTCAATTTAGTGCTGTAAGCCACATGGGCAGGTGCCCCCTTTCAATTTGGGGCTGTAAGCCACATGGGCAGGTGCCCCCTTTCAATTTAGGGCTGTAAGCCACATGGGCAGGTGCCCCCTTTCAATTTAGGGCTGTAAGCCACATGGGCAGGTGCCCTCTTTCAATTTGGGGCTGTAAGCCACATGGGCACGTGCCCCCTTTCAATTTGGGGCTTTATGTCACATAACACCACTCAGTGTCCCCATAACACCACTCAATGTCCCCATAACACCACTCAATGTCCCAATAACACCACTGAATGGCCCATAAGACCACTCAATGTCCCCATAACACCACTCCATGTCCCATAACACCACTCAGTGTCCCCATAAGACCACATGATTGAAAGCTTCCCGTTCCCTATAATTCCTATATAACTGATCATAAAATACGAGACTAATAGACAACCTGCCGTTGCTCATAGACCTGAGAGAAAGTGTTGGGAGACACGAGACATGATCATCAATTTACTTCCATGTCCCCAAATCGCGGTATTCATTTCTTAACAGATGAACCACTTGAAAAAATTAGGTGTTCTCAAATATTTTAAATGAACCCCCATCAAATAACCACGAAAAGAACTTTGTTGAGGCGGCATATTTTTGTAGAAAAGAAACATTGTTTGGAAACGCCAAAAAAACATGCAGGTCCCGCACCGTAACCCCGGCATATAACTAAATTGTGCACACATGAATTATTATCTCCACTTGGCATCTCCATTCTGCCTGGGGTAGACATCGGCCACTTTTTACCAAGGATTTTTAAATTATTTTTTCTATAATCAGAGCATTGCTATGATCGGAAAGTAGCTACCACAGAAGAACTGTTCCATCCGGCCATCCGGAAGTTGTTAATATCGTGCAGGTGTTACCGTTTTATAACTTTTACAGACCTGTTTACTCTTACGATTTTAGTGTAAAAGGTACGATTTTGATATGTATACATTATATATACTGTATGTTTATTTTTTACTATTAAGATAATGTATTGACGGATTTTGTGATGATATTGTACGATTGTAAGAGTTTGAGGGTAAACGGGTCTGCTTTTACCATAAAATGTGTATGTGAAAACCAGGAATTTTCAATTAACTACCCGTACCAGTATCCAATTAAAGCCTTTATCTACACTATTCTACACGATCCGGAATTCCCCAACAAACTTCTAATTTCTAGGAAACAATTGTTGTTTTCTCTGAACCGGATATTAGTGAGTGAAATAACGCTCACGCCACGCGAACGTTAAAATTATAAACATACTAATAAATAATAATAGGAATGCCATAATCTTCTTATTTCAGCCACCATTAAATATCTAGATGTACCGGGTATTTCCTTGACACTTACAAAAAAACAACCAAATCCGTATGTCAACATTTTGATGCGTATATTCTTCAACAGTTATTTGATGTACAGAATATATCTCAATTAAAATTGAATAAAATGGATAGGAATTTAGAAACTGAATGTTTTCAGTATGTCAATGTAAGTGATATAGTTGTGTGTGTCTTCATTGTGTCAGTTAGTTGATAGATGTTTTAATGCGTCCATGGGGCTAAGTGAAAATAACAACGTTGTTGTGAATTTTCACGAATTACATGAATAGTTGAACATGGATAGTTCGACATGGATGGTTTAACATGGATAGTTTAACATGGCTAGTTTAACATGGCTAGTTTAAAATGGGTAGTTTAACATGAATAGCTCGACATGGATAGCTCGACATGGATAGCTCGACATGGATGGCTCGACATGGATGGCTCGACATGGATAGTTCATCGGATGGGCGAGTTGTGTTGGAGTTGTGAGTGTTCTTGATTGTGTTTTTTTTTTTAAAATTGTCTCTCAGTCAATCAGTGATTGCAATATACCTGTTGGTGAATGTAATGCAATTAATAGTTATTGCAATACACTATTATTAGTGATTGAAATGCAAGTATTGGTCATTGAAAAAAAGCTTTTGTATGCGAGTATATGTTTACGTCTGCCACATTATGTACCATATGAACACAGGTCTTGAGTTGATTTCTTGACAATGGATTCCCGTTTGACTGGGTGAAGTGTCATCCCCACCGTCACATCCGTGATATGTCAGCTTGATTAGTCGCGTCAACACGCGACCTTTAACCTTTCTGACATCACGGACCGGCTCTCGTCAGCTTGCTGATAACCCACCCGAGGGCTGATAGTCGCACGGTTCTCAAGCGTGGAGGGCACGACGCTGTGTCGCGCGAGGCTGTTAGGTTCAGTCACAAGCCTGCAGCATGACGAGCCTTAAAATGTGCACGTCACAACACTTATATCGTACGAAATGTTTTAAAATTTCCCCACGAACCTACAGTAATGTCAAAATTGAAGTTGTCAGTAAAGTCACTGTTGTATTGTTTACTACTGAAAATATTCTTTTAAAAAGTAAACATTTTACATAGAAATGGTTGGGGGTGGGGCGTGGTTGGGGGTGGGGCGTGGTGGTGGGTGGGCGTGGTTGAGGGTGGGGCGTGGTTGGGAGTGGGCGTGGTTGAAGGTGGGGCGTGTTTTGGGATGGGGCGTGGTTGGGGTAGGGTGTGGTTGGAGGGTGGGGTTTGATTGGGGGTGGAGCGTGTAATTATTCCATAAAACTGGGAAATATAACATAACATACTGGGGGAGATTAAACAGTTTGAGAAGCACTGCTATAGTTTTGAGAAGCACTGCTATAGTTTTGAGAAGCACTGCTATCTACCCTGTCTCCACATGAGCTTCCCCCCCCCCCACATAGTGGTCATCAACCCAGATGAGAAGATAATGGACAGTCACAATTCACGAGTGTCCCGTTGCAAATCTTTATGGAAATATGTTAGGAATTTCAAATCAGGTTTGGGGCATTCGACTTTTAGCATACATTCTTTTCTTCAACAATTAAATGTGGATACTTGGTGGCTTAAGTTGTTTATTACTGCACAGTACATAGCAATTTAAATACAACCTGCAAATTCAGGGGGCCAAATCCCCCCCTCTGTCCTACCACAAATGACGCCCCTGCTCATCATCAGACATTTATTGATCATAGTTTAGTAAATGAAATTCTTTTTTGTCTTCATCAGCCGGCCAGATCTAGAGAAGTCCAGCGTCGCAGGACAGCAGTGGTCACCTATGACCCGAACCAAGCTGGACAAACTCTGGAGTACGATGACCTCGGCACGATGAGTGACCTTGAGTTACCATCCTTCCAGAGGGGCGGCTTCATGAGGACCAGCATGCCCATTGTGAGGAGTGCCTCCACCTCTCTGGAGCGGCCTCTGGGTAGGTACAAAATAAAATATTCCAATATGTTTGTCTAGAATTATGGAGACAGGTAATATAGGTAGAATGAATAAGGAACTTAGAAAAAAGCTGGAATTTAAAGGTAGGGATAGAATTTAACAAATCAATTATTATCACATGGATGTTCAATAAATAATTATTTAAAAAAAAAAAAGTTTTTATTATGTTTGAAGTAACTATAACTGGTAAATGTTAAATGGTCTGGTCTCTATTTAAAAAAATATTCGTGAAATTCCTAACAGCAACTCTAATCAATTGAATAATAAATGTATTTCCTAGGTATAAATGTAGAAACAAAATCTTCTTTGAAAGCAATAGGTTTAGCTAAGTACAATTAATTATTCTATTAATAATTATACGCCTTTAAAAAATTTTTTTTTTTTAGCCTAATGATTTTTAACCTGAGAAAATTTTTTTTCACGTTTTAATACCTTTTAATTGAAGTCCATAGAATTCCGGCTAACTTTCATTCCTGGTTTTCTGCATATCATTTTGAAAACCGTTAATTTTAGCCTCCACGTTAAATGCTGTTTGTTTTTTTGGTCCAGGTCTGGTGTTCCTGGTGTACGGTGATCAGACCAAGAAGTCGCTACTGCCCAATGAAATCACCACCCTGGACACGGTGAGGGCCCTGTTTGTCCGAGCCTTCCCCAACCTGACCTTGGACATGCTGGAGTCACCAAGGAAGAAGATTTACATCTTAGATCCTGCCACCAACATCTACTTTCAGCTTGAGGATCTTGTGTAAGACAATTTCTCTTTGTTTGGATCTAATATAAGACAAATTTCTCTTTGTTTGGATCTGATATAAGACAAATTTTGCTTTGTTTGCTTCTGATATAAGACAAATTTCTCATTGTTTGGATCTGATATAAGACAAATTTCTCTTTGTTTTAAACTGATATAAGACAAATTTCTCTGTGTTTGGATCTGATCTAAGACAAATTTCACTTTGACAAATTTCACTTTGACAAATTTCACTTTGACAAATTTCACTTTGACTGTATAAGAATTCAACACATTGTCCACACATTAAAAGACCACTTAAATTTGAGGCCAGGAACTCTAAAATAAACACCAAACTAATAGAAGAAAAAAATGGAAACTATACAGATAAACTTTTATGGCAATGAAATTTATGACTTTAATACCGATTAAACTTATGAAAAAATATAATTTTTGAAGAGACAATCTTTTTCTAATACAATTTAAAGATACAATTTTAAAAAAATGTATTATTCATTAATTACGTTTGTAAATAGTTAGGATAAGAAACAAGAAAGTGAAAATGAAAATTGATTCAGTTGGAGGAAGCTCATTTTTGCCAGAAATTTTTTTTTTTGTGTGCGCCATTTTATAATTGAAGACCCTAGTGCTAAAAGTGTCAAAATCAATCTAAACTGTGACCTTTTCTTATCCGGTTAAGCCAAGCGTACTGAAGAAATTTGAACACATTAAAATGTGCCTAAGTCCCTTAATTTAACAAGACAAAATATGAAGATGATCACATTTTATAGAGGAAAAACATATATGAACTTGATATCTCAAAATGGGTATTTTGTGACTTAAGTACTTTTAGCACTAATGTCTTTAATTGCTTACCATAATTTAACCTCAAACTAGTTTTTCAAAAATCACATAATTCAGAAAGGAAATGGGTGTGATCAGTCAAAAAGCTTATTTTGATTATTGCATTATTGTTCGGGGGGGGGGGGGGGGTTGGTCTCTCCCTGAATGAATATCCCATCCTAAGGGGGGGGGGGGGGGTGGGGGGGGGTTGGTCTCTCCCTGAATGAATATTCCATCCTAAGGGGTGGGGGTGGGGGGGGTGGGTCTCTCCCTGAATGAATATCCCATCCTAAGGGGGGGGGGTGGGGGGGGTTGGTCTCTCCCTGAATGAATATCCCATCCTAAGGGGGGGGGGGGTGGGGGGGTGGGTCTCTCCCTGAATGAATATCCCATCCTAAAGGGGGGGGGTGGGGGGGTTGGTCTCTCCCTGAATGAATATCCCATCCTAAGGGGGGGGGTTGGTCTCTCCCTGAATGAATATCCCATCCTAAGGGGGGGGGGTTGGTCTCTCCCTGAATGAATATCCCATCCTAAGGGCGGGGGGTGGGGGGTTGGTCTCTCCCTGAATGAATATCCCATCCTAAGGGGGGGGGTGGGGGGGTTGGTCTCTCCCTGAATGAATATCCCATCCTAAGGGGGGGGTGGTGGGGGGGGGTTGGTCTCTCCCTGAATGAATATCCCATCCTAAGGGGGGGGGGTTGGTCTCTCCCTGAATGAATATCCCATCCTAAGGGGGGGGGGTTGGTCTCTCCCTGAATGAATATCCCATCCTAAGGGGGGGGGGGGGTTGGTCTCTCCCTGAATGAATATCCCATCCTAAGGGGGGAAATGAAAATTGAAATATTCTGTTATGTCTCTTATCCATCAGGGAAATTAAGGACCGGTCAGTGCTCAAGATTCATGAAACAGACAGTGATGAGCCCCAAAAGGTCAAAGAAAGACAGGAGGTCAGAGGTCGTACTGTCCAGATGCCAGTTTCGAGATCACAGTCACGACCTCCTTATGGAGATATTCCTGTTGGTCCACCTGATGTGAGTAATTTTGTTTTAAATGGAATATAAGTTCCAAACACTACTAGACAAGCTATTTTGTTAATATTTTCTCCTTAAAAACACTATAAAAAAAATAATAATAAAAATTACAATAAAAATGTTCATGTTCTTACCCTAACCCTTGAAACAAAAACTATTTTGTTTATTAATATAAATCTAAAAAGCATTTTTATTATATTATTTATTTTTACTTCAGCTTATAAATCTGAAACCTTCCTGTGTTTTATTCACTTTCTATGCCATTTTTTGGGTCAGATCTAAACACATATTCTAAATCTATCCCATGGGAAACAGCTTAGGCCAGTAGATGAAAATATTGCCAGCTTGTTTTATTGGCCTTTAGCTGATATTCTTTATTGTACAAAATAACCAGCCCCTCTCCACATCTTTCTCTCCCCCCTCTGAAAGAAAGAAAAAAAAAAGATTTAAAAAAAAAAAAAAACCCATTTACAAAATAGCTACTGAGAGATGCCAAAAAACAAAAAAAAAGCTTTCAAATTTCAGATTGGCTTTACATTTATTTTCAGCCAATCAAATTATTGACTTCGATGTTTTTGAGATAACTTCTTCTTCTTCTTATGTTTGAGGGCCCATGATCAATTTATTGATCATTCTGGCTCCTGGTTTGAATTCAAAGTTTGCCTTCTCTTAGATGACGAGTCCCATCCACTCCGGAGTTGCCGGAATGTTTCATTGTATCAATGTTATCCGCCATCTCCGGGTTTGAATTCAGAGTTTCCTTCTCTTAGATGAGTTGCCGTCCAGGGTTAACGAGTCCCATCCACCCGGGCTGCTGGTGGTGTGTTTGCTTGACTAGGCTTTGGTGGGGATTGAACTCCAGACCATCAACTTGAGATTTGCTCAGTTTAGACCACTCGGCCACCCAGCACTTAAACAATTTGCAATTAAAATCCTTTGAAAAACCCAACAGAGTTGTCCAATTGAGTCATTGTAAAGCTATTTAAGAATAAGTATCACAGCTGATAATTCATGATTTGCCCAAACTGAAATGGCCTCCAACACAAAAGAAAGGGGGGTCCTCGTTATTAGATTAGAACAGATTGCTAAATTTACTTTTAAACCCCTCCCATTTGTAAATGCCTACTCTGATTCTGCCTTTAAAATCATTTTTTTCTTCTTCTGTTGCCATGTCATCATCATCATCATCATCATCAGGTCCCGTAGTCCTTCGACCGTTGGGGCGCCACAGATGACATGTGCACTATTCTTCTCCATTCCTCTCGGTCTTCTGCCCTACGCATAGCATCCCCTAGTTGTAATCCCAGTTGTTGCCATATGCCCCATTGTATAATAGAGTAGCCTATTCATTAACACGTTATGTGGAGTCCTTTTGTAAAGAACTGCTCAGATCTTTGTCCTTACACTCTATTAATAGCTGAGATAAATGTCCTCCTAGTTTATAAAAGCCCAGTCTTTGCCACCTCAATCTGCTCACAACTACCAGGAACTAATGCAAGACCAGCGCAACCAATGGGAGATTGAGAGGAGATCCAGGTCAAGGACACCTGAGCCGGCCGATCGGCCAAGGTCACTTTCAGCAGGAGCAAATAATCGACAGAGGTGAGTTTAAAATTTCTTTTAAATTCCTGAATTCCTTGGCATGACACTAAAGAAGTATGAAATGATACGACACTACAGAAGTATGAAATGGCATGACACTACAGAAGTATGAAATGGCATGACACTACAGAAGTATGAAATGGCATGACGCTAAAGAAGTATGAAATGATACGACACTATAGAAGTATGAAATGGCATGACACTACAGAAGTATGAAATGGCATGACACTACAGAAGTATGAAATGGCATGACACCACAGAAGTATGAAATGGCATGACGCCACAGAAGTATGAAATGGCATGACGCTACAGAAGTATGAAATGGCGTGACACCACAGAAGTATGAAATGGAGTGACACCACAGAAGTATGAAATGGCATGACGCCACAGAAGTATGAAATGGCATGACGCCACAGAAGTATGAAATGGCATGACGCTACAGAAGTATGAAATGGCGTGACACCACAGAAATATGAAATGGCATGACGCCACAGAAGTATGAAATGGCATGACGCCACAGAAGTATGAAATGGCATGACGCTACAGAAGTATGAAAAGCTTTGAGATCAGAAACAATGGTGTTGCCATGTTAAATTTGTACAAAAGAGTGTTAAACCTGTTAAGTGAATAAACCTAGGAAAAAAAAGTAAAAATATAGGAAATACTATCCCTTTAGATCATCAGTTCTCAACCTTTAATGCAGTTCCTCATGTTGTGGTGACCCCCCCAAACACAAAATTATTTTCTTTGCTACTTCATAACTGTAGGTTATGTGTGTTTTCCGATGGTCTTACACGATCCCTGTGAAAAGGTCATTCGACTCCTTAAGGGGTCGTGACCCACAGGTTGAGAACCGCTGCTTTAGATGTTTGTTGATAAGATGTTTTGATCAGTTATTAGTACATAGTGAGTGACCAATACAAAATACAACAAAAATTGTAGCTTTCCCATAACATATTAGGTGTTAAGTTGGGCTTTAATAAATGCAGAAGAGGGAATTCTGTTATTTCAATATATAAACATAAATAAATACATGTTCAAAAATAGAAACAACTTGATGATGACTCTGAAATTCAGCTAATTAATTTTAATAAGATAAATAATTTTGTAGACTTTGTTTTAAAGATGGTTGAATGGAAATTTTTTGAGAGTTGAACTGTTGCAGGCTTGGGAAGAGTTTTAAAGATCCTAGACTTTATGAGACGGGACAAAAACTTCATGAGACAGGACAAACACTTTATGAGATGGGACAAACACTTTATGAGATGGGAAAAACACTTTATGAGACGGGACAAACACTTTATGAGATGGGAAAACACTTCATGATATGGGACAAACACTTTATGAGACAGGACAAACACTTTATGAGATGGGACAAACACTTTATGAGACAGGACAAACACTTTATGAGACAGGACAAACACTTTATGAGACAGGACAAACACTTTATGAGACAGGACAAACACTTTATGAGATGGGACAAACACTTTATGAGACGGGACAAACACTTTATGAGACGGGACAAACACTTTAAGAGATGGGACAAACACTTTATGAGACGGGACAAACACTTTATGAGACAGGACAAACACTTTATGAGATGGGACAAACACTTTATGAGACGGGACAAACACTTTATGAGACGGGACAAACACTTTATGAGATGGGACAAACACTTTATGAGACGGGACAAACACTTTATGAGACGGGACAAACACTTTATGAGACTGGACAAACCCGCAAACTATTAAATATAAAGACTTAATCAAGTGAAAAAAATATTTTTTTAATAAAAAGTTAAATATAATGGGAAATTACTTTTCACGTAAGTGTTAGTTATTCTCATTAATATTACATTTGATCATGTACTCAAAATAAATTATAATTCTTTGCTTATTCACTTTTCCACAGATTCTCACATTCCCCTGACCGTCTTCCAACTCCTGAACGAGGTCCTCTCAACCCGATTCCAGAAAACAGACAACTGACACCAGGCTACCAGGACCAAGGCAACTATTACGAATCTGTTGCAGCTCCAGGTTTTAGGGGTACCTACCCTACAGGGATATATGATGTTCCTGTCCCATACCAGGGCTACCTGCCTCCACCTCCCATACCCCCTCAACAGACCTACGTTGCACGCAGCCAACGGGCTGCTCCTATGGCCCACCCACAGAGGGCGGTCGCACCAGGCCCTGATGGAAGTAAGTCATTTTTTTAAAAAAAACATTTCTATCAGAAATTTTGTTGCTACAGAGAATGTGCTTAAAAGATTGTTGGCTTGTCTTCTCTGACTTGTTGCTCCTTTGTTGTAATGCCTTGTTCAATTTTTTTGGTGCTTGTTTTATTTATAAAATTGTTTTTTTTTTTTTACAAGTTCTGAATTTTTCATGCATAAGCACTGCCTATGTTGTGCACATTATATCAATAACTTAAAACATATGTTAATATAAATATTTTGAATAAACTTTAAATTATACATTTTTATTTTTGGTAATAAGACATATTAAGGTGTTTCTCAACATGCTTATTTAACTAATTTGATTTTATATTAAAAAAATTATCACCGTGGAAATTATCATTTTCTTAGAATCAAATGTTTAATAAAATTTGTAAGAACATTTGTAAGAACATTTGTAAGAACATTTGTAAGAACATTTGTAAGAACATTTGTAAGAACATTTGTCAGGTCTTAAAAGAAGTTTAGAACCATTGACATCATCAATTAAACTAGCTTGCATGAATACATGATGCAACATTTGCCTGGTAATTAGGAGATGGTTCCAGGGGAGGAATCGCTAACAGACACTCATTAGCTTTTGCGCCAATTTCTGCACCCAACACACCTGAAGGAGGATACCAGCGCTCCCACAGCTATCGCATTCCCCCAACTGAAAGAGACAGTACAGAATTGGTCAGGTCCCATTCAGTCACACCGTCAGATGACACTACAAGGTAAATGATAATGCCAGTCGTCAGAGACAAATATAATCTCACTTTGTGGGCCATTTTTAAAAATTAATCAATCAGTCTCAATACTTTGCTTTTTGTGATCAAGAATAAAAAAAATTGTGAAAAAGGTTAGGCAATAATACTAATATATTGAGAGCCTCTTGGGGACCTCACACACTAATTATATATTAGAGTTTCACTCTCTCGTGTCATTAAAAGCATCTCAGGTTTTACTTAGCTTATTGGATTATTGGATTAATGGACTACACTTAAATGTCTTTTACTTATAAAATTCTTAAGAAAAAATATTGGTTAAAACCTATTCTCATCCTTTATTTAAACAAAAACTAAAATAGAAAATATATTTCACAAAGGCCTCAAATAACTCAACCAGAGTTATTTATAATTCATGAGTACTGCATTACTGCTAATTAAAACCCAGTTTTCAACATTCCTAATAAGATTGACATCATCCCTCAATAAATCACCTTGTCCAAAATGACACAACTTTTATCGACTACCCAGGGAAATTAAAGTTATTGCCTAGGGAAATAAAAGGTAGGGCTGCCATGGGTCAACGGTCGCCACCATTGAGAGGATTAAAATTGCACATTTCCTGATGGAAAGAGAATTTGTATTTGTTGCACAGTCAGGATATATTCTGCTGCATTCCGTCTCTATCTACATAACAAGCTTCGCATGTCTCTGCTTCTTTATGAATAGACGTTGTGTGATAGATTGGATTTCTTTGAGAAATTTTGTTCCAATCCTTATTTAATACTCAAATGGTGGATTTCATAAATTGTATTCCCTTATCAACCGTGGGATCAGCCATGCCAACAGGAGTGTGGAATTTTGAGACCTCTATATGTCATGCGACAAGGTCATCTGATAAAAATTTAAATCTGATAAAAAGTTTTATTTTTTAAGTACTGGCGTAATTATTTATTTTGTTTAGTCTATAAATAAATCAAACTTAGGTTTTTCATTATTTAGTGAAAAGCAAAGAAAGCAACTAAAATCTGTTGAATTGACAAATGGCATTTAATAAATGTGATAAAAGGCACAGGCTTTGTATGTTCCACAGGTACGGGGCTTTGGTCTAGTGATTCTTTACATTAGGTTACAAAAACTTTACTTAAGGTTGAAACACTTAAATTTTAGGAATGTTATTTCTAAGCCAATCAGATGTAAGCTAAACTGTTACTATTACACAGTTAAAATACTTTAAGATTTAGTCTTAGAGTAGTTTTAAAACCCAGTAGAAAATAAATGTTCAAATAAATTGTGTGCATTTCCGGTTTATTTAATTTAATTTTGTTATGAAAACTACCAATTGAAATATCACAAATAATTTCAAGGTTCTTCAGAGTGATTGTTAGTTAAATGAACAAAGCTCTGCCAGATTTCATTACCTCTTTCAACTCATTACAGCTATCAGAATTATAGCTATCATAATTGCAGCTATCATAATCAGCTTAAATTTAGGAAATTAGTTTGGTGTGTTTTTACCTCCTCTCTGAGATGTTTGATGTGTAATTATTTTAGAAAAGCTATACTGATTATGTTAGTTGGTGCACTGAGAATAAAAGCGTTTCCCCACTCCCTCTGTACTTCTGATGGAGCAGGAATCGCATAGAGAAGATGGAACAGCAGCTGGCCAGCCTGACGGCTTGGGTCCACTACCAGAAGTCAGATGGCACAAGAGTCATTGTGCCCCCACCTCAAAGTGTAAGCAGCATGTCTGACAGCTCTGACACCTTCCCAGCATCCTCTGCCAGTAGTAAGTAGTCCCTCAAAGTTTCATTAAAAAAATTCTATTCATAAATTTATTGTTTATTTAGTAACTGTGAGGTTAGGGTTTTTGAAACAGTGCTTCTTTATAGTGAGAAAAATCAACTTTGGACCATGGAACTTTATTTGATGAATATTTTGCTTACTTACTGCTGTTAATGGGGAAAAAAAATAATTATTTAAAAAGTTGCACTGCATGAATGAAATTCTTGCTTTGAAATAATAAATAAATAAATATTGTTGTAAAAACCCCTCTGATACCTGCATTTGTAAAGATATTAGCAGCATCATGGTGCATGAGGTGTATGATTTGAGCACACCTTTCTTTGACACCTCTTATCATATTACTTGTGATTTTGATTTAAACCCTCTTGGAATTTTGTGTGGTTTTTTTTTGTTAGATAGTTTCACAAACTACTAAAATAGTAACTACATAAAAAGGGAGTTCAATATTTTATCAGAGTAAGAGCACACAGGTATTGTCTTGTTACAAGAACCTACAAAACGCACTTATACCAATCCTAATTAAATACTTCATACTTACACTTTTGTTTACTCCTCTGAAATCTTTGACAATAGATGTAATCTATAAATATTGTGTACAAAATGAATTACAATTTCATTATTTCATCACTGCTTGTCTACTGAAATAATGAAAATCATGACAAAATAAATAATATTTATAAACAAAAGCCTTCCTATTCACTGTTAATAAATCTCATATAACATATCTAATAAATTCAATAAAGCATTATATGAAATTTTATTATTTATATATTAACTTTGTCTATTCTCAATCTAATCTAGACAGCTATGCTTTTTTAACATATTAATATTATTATTTAATGTAGATTTAGAAGCATACTTTCCTATGCTATTTAGTAAGGCTCAAGCATAAAATGGTGATTTCTCTGTTACGTCGTAACATATATTTTCTGTTAACTTTTAAAATGAAAAATTGAAAGTGTTTAACTATTTTTCAAATTTTCCAACAGTAGCTCAAGCTATGCGATCTGGGCACATGCAAAATTTAAGCTTTTTTTGTCTTTTAATGCTTTATCAGGTTGCGATTAGAATTAAGATTTTGATTTAGGATAAGCCTAAAAAATTTTTTCTCTTAGCTAACGCTTTCGTATGTTTTTTTTTTTATTTGACCATATTTCAGAGCACAAAGGAGAGAAACCTCCCATTTCGACTCTAGCTACATCAACTAACCATGTAGCTCGATTGAAAGGTCTAGACATTTTTCTTTAGCTTATAGTTTCACTATAATATAACTTTTGATTTGTTGTTAGCCATTGTCATGAACTTTTGCATGTATTTAAATCTTCTACCATAACTGTGCGGTTTTATTAGCACTTGCTTAGGGTTGGTGCTTTTCTTTTCTTTTGCATTTTAAAACTTTTTATTCACAATTTTTGGTTTTAAAAAAATCAGATATTATTATAAATTGTCCTTTAAAAAAAGAAATTTCATTGAAAATTATCAACAAGATAAATTGATTCTTTGCAAAAAGCATCAGTAAAATATCCAATTTAATTGGCAAATTCATAACATAGCTTGTAAGAAGGAAATGAATTCTGTTGAAAGGAATGAAAAACAAAATGCTTGATTCAGTGCAAAATAGCCCATAACCATATCAGAATTTAAATAATATTGATTATAAAATTAGATTTTATGCGGAAAACCTATGAAATAATTAGCCATTAAACCATGGCCATGGAGGCCAGTTTTGTGCTATTTAAGTATTAAACCCTCGATTATGTTAAGTTTCTGACTCCATTTGGTTACCGATTCCAAATTTAAAAAAAATAAAACTAACTTCTTAAATTACTGATTTGAAAAATAGCTCTGTGTTTTCACTCTGATTTATGCATTTTACAGCTCAGGTAGATAATTGAAGAGATTGTTAATTTAGTTTCTAAGTTCTCAAATTTTTTTCTGCCTTTCACCTTGAGAGTATAATGTAAATAATGAGTTTTACTGGCATCAGGTCAAGTAACTTCTTTTGTTAAAATGATAATGGTCCTGTGCAAAAAGCAGTTTGCAGTTTAGCATATAGAAATGGTAGCAAAGTTTATTTTAAAAAGGGTACAATGCAATGGTTGGTCAAATTATGTTTGTTCTGTTGAGTTATGACTTCTTTTGATGTTTAGTAGCTTTTTTAGTTTCATGTTTAAAAAAAAACAACAAAAAATGTAGGAAATAATGGCAATTTGCCTGGATCTGAAAATATGTGATGTCCTTATTTACAGGAAGGGCATGCCCTGTTACTACTACACCTCTAGTAAGGGGGGGGGAGTTCTGTTATTATAAATACTAAGGGGGGGAAGGAAGAGTGACTGGTTCAGAAGACAGTGGTTTGCGTTTCCAAGCTAATAGTTGATTTTTATGAGATGCAAAAAATCACTGTTTGGCCATTATATATATTTTTTTCAAAGTCACACTCGTTAAGGACACGGTGTAACTTTCGTCAGCACTAATTTATTATTTAGGAAGCACTGTAAGAAGCAAGAGAATTCCAGATAACATGACAATTTATTATTTTCTTTTGCTGTTGCCAACAGATATTTATCATCCCACTTTTTAAAACTCAGTGTGTAATCCTTTATTTAAAAATCCCTTATTGTTGTTTTAGATTCTCATGCTTTTTTGAAAGACCCTTATTCATATGATCCATTTGCCAGACATTCACATTTACTGTCTCTATGTATAGTAAATGTTTATCTTGCTGTTAGTGTTGCATTAAAATTCACGTACAAATTATAAGTTCTAAAAATCCCAGAATAGGTAATGTCAATTAAAAATATCTTAATAAGATTGTATCTAAGTGCAAGAAATCAACTTTTAAAAAAAACAGAGTGAGAATGACAAATCTTTAAAAATATTTATCCATTAAAAATTAAATGTTATTATTCAAGTGATGAAACAAAATTGCTTTGGCCAAATAAGTATGACTGTTTGCATCCATTGTTGTTTGGTGTGGGTGTGTATGTGTATGCTCATTTCCTTTTTAGTAGCCTACACCTTCAAACGAGTTTCATTTCTTTTTTTTGGGAACCTTTCATATTTTGACATTGTAAAGAATGGGTAATCCTTTTTCTATTTTGCTCAGGTATTGCATGCTTGTATTTTTTCTGTAAATCCATTTTCCTCATTTTCCTCTTTCTTTGTAAACAAGGTATCAAATACTTATTGATTTGTTAAAAAATGTAATAATATAATGATAGTCAACTATTCTATTATTTTTATTTCATAGATACCATGTCTATCTGTGGTTCTCTACCAAAGTAACCAATGACATTGAGTTACCAATTTTTTCCTTCCTGTCCTACTCCTAGGTCTTTCGGATATTCCTGATGGATACCAAGGTTCTTCAGGAATTAGCTCACGGGAGTCCACTCCGTTAAGTGCTCAGGCTGAGGTGACATCCAAGCTAGCCTTACTTAAGTCTGACCTCCATATACTTCGAAGACAGCAACAGCTCAATATGGAGGCCATGAGAGATGAGTTCACGGCAGCTTTTACCAAAATAAAGGTGCAGTTTTTATTTTTATTGGAAATGCATTTTGTACACTTGGCATAGAATTTAAGGCAGCGGTTCTCAACCTGTGGGTCGCGACCCCTTTGGGGGTCGCACGACCCTTTCACAGGGGTCGCCTAAGACCATCTGAAAACACATACACTCCACATTTATAAAGTATCAACGAAAAACAAAATTGTGGTTGGGGTCGCCACAACATGAGGAACTGTATTGAAGGGTCGAGGCATTAGAAAGGTTGAGAACCACTGATTTAAGGCATAAAACCTCAAACAGAAAAACGCTATGTAATACTACAAAATAAAATATAATTTTTGTTGTCATTGGATTTTTAAGTTGAAATGAGAAAGTACTGTCTAATATAAATTTATGATTATATTAACGCAAACAATAATAAAGACTTGTAAATAAGGTGTGCAGAGTCAATGATTAATTGTTTTCTCTTTGTATAATCTTATAACGGGTGTGGAGGGTTGTGTTAATTTATGAGATGAAAATGATTCCAAACTTTCTGTTCACCTTTTTTTATTTACGAATTCATGCCAAAATCGAAAACAACCTTAACAAAGGATTTTGTTAATAAATGTTATGGACCTGAAAACATTGTTGACATAATAAAACACTGGAAATGCATTCTACATTTTAATGTGCAATGAGCAGCCATTATGTTTTAAAAAATTTTATCAGGATTTCATCAGTGGGGAATTTCTTGAAAAGATGATCTGGAGTTATTTTTATTGTTGAAGAAGTAAATAATACATTTTCTTCTCTAGAAAGTTCTTTCGACATTACCTCTGGCTGAAAACCAGGTAAACTTTCATAAACGCAATGAACTAACTTTAGCCAAAAGTTCATACAAACAGGATAAGGAGCAAGTGAACAAGGAACTCAGGTAAATAGGCCTCAGGCATTGTAATATTTTCAAGCTTGCCTTTATGTAAATTGAAATTGAAATCTATATTTAAAGAAACACAATTAAAGTTTAATATATAATTTAAACATTTTTTACCACTTGAATAATAATAAAATTTCATGCTATATGAAAATATGTCTGAAGAGTTGTTGAATATTTTATTATGAAATGATCACAATATTTTGATTTATAAATTTAGTCAATTAAAGAAATATTGATGTTGACATAGACTTGGTACTTGATTATTTCTAAATGGAGCTAGCAGATAAAAACGGTTATTAAATAAAGATTTTACATTTTATTTTACAGTGACCTTGAGGCTAGTGTTGAAGAGCTTAGAACTGATGTCATATCAAGGCAATGCAGAGTAAATAGTTCAGATGTGGAGGGCATGGCACTATTGCTCAGCAATGTGACAAAATCACTAGCTGACCTAAAAGGTATTTTCGGTTCCATTAAATAAAATTTGGAATGGTCCTCATTCTTGCTTAAATTTAACAAGTGGTTCAATGTTATACTTAAGCTAAATTATTATTTTTTATATAATTCCATATGAACATAGTATACAAGTTCACCAACAATTCGAATTTACTTCATGTATTGTAAAAATTTTAAGTCACAATTTTATCTCAATATTTTAATTTATTGGATTCCTTTAAAATTTTTTTGTTTCTCAGCTCGCTTTCCTGAAATTCATGGTCAGATGAAAGCTGTAATGGATGCCGAAATGAGAGTAGTTGTATCTGAAGAAAAGTAAATTTATATTTTACCAAGCTTTTTTAAATAATACTTTTGTTTTTTTTGTGTGTTTTTTTCAATACATGCATGTTTGAATAATGAAATTTAAAAAAAAAAAAAATGATCAAGGCCCATTCCCTTTAATACAAAAAATTTGAAAAGTTCGCTGGACCTGGGTGAAAAAAATGGTAACTCTGTCACCTGACCAAGAGGCAAAGGGTGGTAACTCTGTCACCTGACCAAGAGACAAAGGGTGGTAACTCTGTCACTTGACCAAAGGGTTCAAATGAATTTGATTTTCCCCAAGATATGACCAACATAGCTGTAATCAAAATCAAACTGGAACTGCTGAAATAAGTTGGGAAAGTGCATCAAAATTTATCAAACAGAATGTTACTAAACTGAATGACAAACAGTAATCTGGTTGTTGCTATCTCCTGGGCCTATTGTTTATACCTGGACACCTTTGACTTAAATTCTGAGTTCTATTGTTTATACCTGGACACCTTTGACTTAAATTCTGAGTTTTATTGTTTATACCTGGACA
Organism: Omphiscola glabra; assembly: GCA_964017045.1. Taxonomy (NCBI): domain Eukaryota; kingdom Metazoa; phylum Mollusca; class Gastropoda; family Lymnaeidae; genus Omphiscola; species Omphiscola glabra. The sequence continues at coordinate 16,263,921 of OZ024794.1, read as the reverse complement.
CCTTTGACATCAATTCTGAGTTCTATTGTTTATACCTGGACACCTTTGACATCAATTCTGAGTTCTATTGTTTATACCTGGACACCTTTGACTTAAATTCTGAGTTAAAATTCTATTTTCAAATTGTTAGACGAGAAAAAATGTTCTATTGATCCAAATAGCGGGAATGATTTTTTTAAAATGAAAGTTAACATTCTGATTAAAATAATTTTAAACTAGATACATTTTAATGAAAGACATTTTTAAAAGTATTTTTGCCTGTGCCAAAAAAAACAAACATCCATGATCTGAACATAAGGTTTATTATATCATCTACCATGCTTTACCAGGTTTCTGAAAGAAGAACCAACAGATATAGAAAATTCCCTCAAAAGGTGTAAGAAACTGACTGGAACTCTTTATACACTCAAGAGGTAAAGATTTTTTAAACGTTAATTTGCCATTCTATTTGACATTTTGAAATGGTAACCATATTTTTTTTTAAATCGAGCCCTGCAAAAAAGCGGCAAATCTTTAGAAAAATTTACAGAAAGTTGTTATCAAAATGTTAATATATGCTAATTATTTAGCATTTTTTAAAATATATAAATCATAATGAAGATTTGTAAATTTTACCTTCTCTAAATAATGACAAATGATAAGAAACAAAATATTTTTTGTTTCAAAAGGTTTAGACTTAAAATTGTTTTTAAAAAATCCATTTCACAGAAACTGATTTCTCTCTTTTTTTTTTAATTGACAATAATTACAGACTTGCTTCAGTCCAAGACCACCGTCCATCCCAAGTGCCCAACTTGCCTCAGCCTACAGGAGAGGTAATCACTGAACAAAAGACAGCTCTGTTGGATAACATCAAGGCACTTGTGCCCAACCATGAACAGAGAGTCCAGCACATTGAGGTACATAGTAATCAAACTAGCAAGTCCTGTCATAGGAGATTAGGCAATGGGTGTATTTAAAACAGAATTCAGTTGTAATAAATTAAATTAAAGTGTTTTTTTTTTGTAGGGAATTTTAAATATTAAATGTTTCCTGCCTGATAATAATAGATTTTACAAAAACTAAATAAATTAAATATAATTACGTGAATAAAAATTTGAAACTCTAATGCCAAAGGTGTATCCTTATAATATAAAGAAATTCATTGGAATAATGGATTAGATTGAACTATAAACTTGTTATAGATGTGAAAGTATCAGACATGTTCATGAAAATCCATTTTGTTCTCAGACATTATTGACAGCAAATTATTTTATTATTATTGCAGGCCGCAGAGGCCGCCCGTGAGAGGAAGAAAAAGATTAGCACCCAGCAAGAAGCCCTCAAGTTTGGAAAGACATTGGAGATTGCATCTAAAAACCTGAGACCACCCTCAGCCACTGGAGATAGAATTTCTGAAACGACTGCCATATCAGAAGCTACACATGTCAGTCAGACTGCTCCAAGCAAGCCAGCCGTGGCTTCCAAACCCATGCTACCGGTAACATCTGCATCCACCCACACCTCAACTGTCACTGGCATGGCTTACACTTCTACCGGCACCAGCTCCAACATAGCATCTGTCAAGCCATCATTTTCTGTGGCTTCGTCATCGACCAAACCTCTTGACAAACCAACGGCGACCGTTTCCGCCATGACCTCAAGTGTCTCTGATTCTGTGACAACAACAGCCACCAAGTCAACGACAGAAACCAGCTCTGGTGCTCCACATGTTACAAAAAATGTGGCCCTGCCCCTGACTGTGACCACAGGTCGTTTGTCCAGCGCTGGCCTGGGTGGGACAGAGAAGGTGAAAACTGAAACGGAGGACTTGAAGAAAGCTGATGAAAAGCTCAAAGCTGGGATGGAAATCGGTAAGAAAACTGATGACAATATTAAAATCGGTACAGGGAGTCCCAAAAAGACAGATCCCAGTATTTATACCTACCAAGTGTGTGGGCCGGTAAACCCAGTCATACCTGTTCCTCCTGTGTTCAAACCACTGAAGACAACTGAAGGAGGTGAGAAAGGTCTGTACAGTTTAGATAAAGCAAAGCCTGGCCCTGTAGCAGAGAAACCATCAGATTTGGCAATAGAGAAACCAGAACCAGTTAAGAAAGTCTCAGTGTCATTTTCTGAGGCTTCACCAACAATTATTCCTAGCTCAAACATGGATTCACCTGTTAATGGACATAAGGCCGACCTCATTTCTCAAAGACAAGCTGCTCGTTCTGCATTCTTTAGTTCTTTAAATTCTCCACCAACTTCACCGACACTCGGCTCCCCCAGCAGGACTTCAGCAAGCCTAGATCCTGGTCCGATTGTTACCCCTACTGGTTTAGTTGGTAAAGTACTACCTGGCCCAACTATTAACCTTGTCCTTTCAGGTACAGCCAGCCCAAAGTCTCCTACCAGTCCTGGAACATTCACCATTACCCCACCTCGGGAAATAGTTTACCCAGCTGTAGAGCTGAGAAAGACTTCCAGCTCACCCCTTGCATCCCCCACCCGGGGCATCCCTCGTCTCATTTCTGACAATAAATCACCAGTATTGGACTCCTCATCGGACTCAAGTTCATCGCAGACAGACGCCAAGAAAAAGGTTCCTCCCCCTCCACCACCCAGAAAGGGCAGCCGACCTACTTCAGTCGGATCATCCCTGCAATCACAAGAGATGCCTCGGTTTGTGGGTGGGATACTAGGCCAGCACAGGCTCTCTGGTGGGCCGCTATCCTCGACACCCAAACCTATTCAGAAACCTTTGTCAAGATTTGAGAACGACCTAGCTTCTGGAGTCTATGCAAACATGAACAGACCTGACCTGCAAAGTCAGATGACCTCTGCACAGCAGATGATAACAGAGGCCAAGTCGGAAAGTGATAACTCTTTTGATAATCCTTGTTCAATCCCCCCACCCCCTTCGGTGACTATTCCACTGGAGCGCGAGGAGCGGGGCAGTAGCAGCGAAAGTACCAGCAGCAGCTCTGGCACGTCCATGGGATCCCAGCAGAGTGTCATCGCCAGGTCAGCCTCGCTCAGCATCAAGTCCACCGCCATCAAACCTAAACCGGACCCCCCAAGACGACAGTCGAGTCTCATGTCAAAGTTTACTGGTGGTTCAGAATCCAAAGACTCTAACGCTATGAATAATGGAAACTCCAATCTGAATGGTGTGGATTTATAAGAGAGAGCTAGGAACCATACTTTTGAATAAGGAGGCATATCAGTTTAACAGAATGGAATAATGTGCTTCTAGATCATAACAACTTTGTATATATCATAGTGATGATGTTTTTTTTTTATTTTTTGTTTGTTAATGAAAGAGTAAGTAAAGAAATTTTAGTAGTCGCATTTCCAACAGGTCATGAGTTTAAGTGATTACCATGTAATGCCTAGTGATCTTTCTACTTCTGAAGCCTTGAGAACAACTAAGACTTGGTCTGAATATTATTATTTGTATAGGTCATATATCATGGGAAAAGTCCTGGTTGGATCTGTGGTGGGTATTCAAGGTTGTCCCTGTGAGAGTGGTCACCTAAAGTGTTGCCACTTCATCTTAGCTGTTATCTTCTTTGGTCAGGCTCTATACACATGCCTCTGCACATGATCAACAAAAACAGGATGGATAGACTAAACCAGCTGACAAATCCTCAACTTTGAACAAAGAACAGCAGAAACCATTAAGTCATTTAAATGGGCATTATCAACAGACCACTGGGCTTATATCTAGTGGCATAAATGGCCTGGGGGTGGGGGTCAAGTTCTACCTGACTGATGTTTTTTAATTTTAATTTCTAAAAAATAGATAAGAAAATAGATTTTGTGGTCAATTGACCTTCATGACCAATTAAGCTACGGCCCATAAGTAAGCACTTTGGTCCCATTTATCTGTATCACAAGAAGTGCATTTTGTCATGTCATCAACAGGATACCTGCTCTATAAGAGGGGTATAAAGCTCAACTGTCCCAGTGTCTTACTTAAGTGAGACCAAGTTCAAATGTTAGTGAACAAGTTGGTTGATCAAAGGCAGCACAGATTATTCCTTTACCTTTGGTTTTGTTCTCATTTACCCATTATGCAAGGCAATGTGGCCAGGAAAGCTATCAAACTGGAAGTCAACTCACAATTATTAGTCTTCAGTGCAATTTCAAAGGTTGTGAGATGGATGAAGAAAACGCTGTGTTGAGGTAATACATTTCCTGTATATATTGTGAAGTTTTACTATTTTTTTTATAATCATATTTATATTGGTTATTATATTCCTGTTTAATAAACAAATGTGAGAAATGTCAAAATTTTCATTTTTTTGTTAATACCTTTCTTTAAAGAAAAGGAAGATGTATCTTAAATAGAAAAACAATTGCTGAAAGAAGTCACTTATTAGCATTATTTGACTCCATACAAAAAAAAAAAACTTAACAAATGTTATTCATACAATTAAATTGAAGCCAGTTTCACATCAGTTTTATTGTTCTGATACTTTTGTCTGTTTTCAACAATGAGTTTTTTTATAGAAAAGGCTATAGCAGATTCAAAACTGCTGCTTCAAATATAAAACATTACCCAAATCTGAAAGTAACACTTTTTGCTTAAATATCTTTTTTGTTTGGTTTTAAATGTTTACCATGTGCGATATATGAAGACAATTATTTTGTTCTCTTAATTAAATTGATAACTTCGTTTGGTCAAATAAAATATATTACAGGTAATAAAAATTCATCAACTGTTAAATCCTTGTTAAATTATATACATTCTTCCTATATTTTCCACTTGAAAATATATTTTCATTTGCTGTGAAAGAGAATTTTTTTTTTTTTTAGAGAATAATTTAAGAGTAATTAACTTAGGTACTTTTTACTTATCCAAGATGTTCTATAGTTCTAAGGATGATATATGATGTATATTCCTGATCATAAATTTGTAGGCTTATTTGTACTCCAGTTGTATTTTTCTGTGTGTGTCTGTTCAATTAATTTTATTTTTTTTTGCCTTCAAGAATAAAATTCAGTTATTCTGAGACTTATAAAAATAATCTATTTCTTAATCAAATTATTTAAAGTTTTTTAAACAAAATGAAAAGCAACATTCATGGATCTTGGTGACAAATAACTTTTATTGTTTGCTATATCCTAATTGTCCGTCACAATCCATTTAGAACAAAACTAATCCCATGAAAAAATAGTTATTAAGGCTACTCAAGTCTGTTACCATTCACACAATGCTTTCTCACACACAAAAAACAGACAGCTCCTTAACAGGTCAGCATCTGGGGTATTTGTACAAATCACAATTTGTGTAAAAAAAAAAATATTTTAAAAGTAAACCTTATTCAAACATTTCATTTGTAATTTTCACAATTCAAGTCACTCCCATCATATACATGCATGATAATAATTTTCAATATTTATTTTAGTTATCTGAATGTAGACTGGTTGCAAAAAAAATGTCTGCTCACATTTAACCCATTTCTATTTCATTCAACAGCTGTTTTTCAATTAACTCCCTATTGGCACACAAGAAAGTGAATATTTTTTTTAAAATTGTAAATGAGATCTCTTATTCATTTAAAAACTGCTTAAATTCTTTACAACATATTTGATTCTGTTGCAAAAGTTTAGAACTTGAATATTTTGCATGTAGGTTACATAGCATAACTAAGCACCAAATTAAGTATAAACAAAAGTTGCCTTTACCAAGACTCAGGTTTTCTTGATGTGATGTTCTTCAAACATCTTCCTGTACAGCTGACATCACTTCAGATACTTCAAACAAACAGCCTAGCTCTCAGTTTTATCCATGATATTAAAAAAAAAGAACTAGTATAGATTTCAAAATGCAAGTGGTTTATGCCAACCCTGCAGTAACATAACAGTATTAAGTAGTTTCATGACTGCAACCTGTTAGTCAAGGAACAAAAAAGGTAGTCAACATCTGACAGCAGAAAATTGTTGCAAAATCCCCCCCACCCCCCCAAATCCAAACATATTCTAGCATTAAAGAATTCAATGCAAAATAAATGAACTAGATTATAATAAGAAGAAAAAAAGAAATTAGTGGCCTGAAAACTGTTATTTTAACTGATGATTAGAAAAAGTAATCCCATATGTGGACATATCTTCCTGTACTCCTACAGACTAACAAGAAAATAATGGTGTTAAAAATACTACTGTCAATGAGCAACAATTTCTACCATTGATTCCACAAGCTTTGTATTTTATTTAGTTAACAACAGATAATTTTAAATAATGTTAGATCAATTTTAACCTTAAAAAAATACAGTCACAGACACATGCAGATATTTTGTCTTTCAATAAAACAAAAACAACAAAACCCAAACAAGTAACAGAATTTGAGTGCTATCTAAGAAGTCAACAAAATTCAGTGCCATATAAATGCAACACACACACAACTTATTGACTGTGATGATGATGGAATATGTTAATGCTACCAGAATGTTAAGTTAATGGTACTGGTAGGTCCTTTAGTTATAATTAATTTACAGCCTTCCCCTAGAGCACTCTTATACTTTACACACACACACACACACACACACAGACACTCCAACAGCTCAGCTCCAATCTATACCAGATGATGATCAAGTTTTTTTATTTTATTGTGAAGTCTAATCGCTTGACCTATATAACATTGACAAAATGTTCATTGCATATAAAAAAACAACAACCTGACTCAGCATAATCTGATGATCCTCTCTCATTCATCACTTGGTTGAGTTACAGGTGAGTCAGTATCAGAAATCATCCACATCACACAACCTTCGAGAAAGATGAGTTCTCCTCCACGGGCCAGCTCGATACATTTAAAATCACTCACTGACTTCCACAAATACATATATATAAATTTTTGGCTCTTTCCAATAGTAATCCCAGGATCCTTCAGGTGTCCTTGACATTATCCATGATGGCCACACAAAAAAAATCCAAACCCAATGCTGTTCACCTATCTGTGTCCTGCAGCAGTTCATTCAGAAATAATGGTATTGCTCAATCCACAGGTCACACTTTTATTAAATGTTCAACTGTCAGGGTCACTCCCATGTCCAACTGGTCTCCTCGAGGAGCACTCCTGTCTCCAACACAACATGAACAGCCTTGCACAAAGTCTTCACAGCCCACAATGAGATGGGCCATCAGGAGGACACCAACGTGCTCTCAGTCACCATGGAGTCTGTCTCCAGGGCCAACACTGGAACTTTGGTAAACTCTTCGGCTGGGAAACATATTTAAAAAGTGTTCACTTGTCAAAAAAAGAAAGACTAAAGCACTCTCTAAAAAAATATTGTGACTAAAATGTAGTTTTGACTCCCACTCTCTGAAGTAATATTTTAACAGTGTACATTTATTATGACGAAATAATATTTTAACGGTATACAATTATTGTATTATTCGGGCATCAAGTTATGAAATGAAAATATTTAAGGCTTCAAAAGACAACTTTGAAAGCACACAGCAAGCAGAAGTTATTTGACCAGCCACATAAACAATTTCATATGGTCTCTGGTTTTATTTTTATGTCCACATGAATCATGAGAAAAGACACTAAATTAAATCTTAAATATAGCCACTTTTAGGGCATAGGCCAAAATGAGATGGAAATTTGAATGACAACAGTTTTTAAAAAAAAATTACTTGTATATTTGTGGAAAAATTGCTCTAAATGACCACATGATACTAAATGACCTGGCCAATTCATTTCTACTTTTGAAAATAAAGTTATTTATCTTTTCCTCCCTCTTTTGAATGGAAGAATTTTACAGCTATTAAAACAGTGTTGGATAAATGAGCTAAAGTGATGCAGAAGACAACAGCACAACAAAACATGATGTATTCTCTGCTCATCCACATGTGGACGGCAGTCAAGTAACATTTGACCCCATTTCAAGTGCCCATCACAAAACAAGTTGAGTAATGGTACATACAAAAAATGTGCTTTAGCTCAGTGCAGGAATGAAGGCATTATCAGACATGTAAAGAGAATGGAAATCAAAGAGTAAATTCTTATGTCAATAACCTGAAATGAAGGGGAAAAAAAAAGAAAACTTACACATTGGCCTGAGAACAATATACTTGAGTAAATCTGACAAGGACACAATTCCTTCCACACCTCCACTTTCATCAGTCACAACTAGTCGATGAACCTGGCCAATGATATTTTAGAGTTAGCTAAGACAAAATAGAAATTTATTTGAATACAACAAAAATAGTGCTCTCCCAATTTTAGTCTCCCCCAAAAACATGAATTACTGTTGTAGCTGGTAATAAACTCTCAGAAACATGAATTACTGTTGTAGCTGGTAATAAACTCTCAGAACATATGTTAACTTCTGGATCTACAGAACTATATTATTATTTGGGGTTCAAAACTCAATTCAATTTTTATACTGCTGTGTAATTATTCTTAGATTGCTGTCACTCACCTCAGCCTTAACAATCTTCTCCATGACACTAGACAATGTCTCCCACACATGGCAAGTGGCAACCTTTTCATTCTAAAAGTTGAAACATTTGAAAAACATTTTTTTAAAAATATATATGAACTATTTAATATTCCAAACATGAGTTTCAAAGGAATGTTTAAAGATAACTAATTATCCATTGAGATTTTTAAAATATAAAAAAAAAAAAAAGTTTATTTATGCTAGAACTTATTCCGTTTCATTTTTCTGCAGCATATATATTTTGATAGTCTTTTTAGAAATTCAAGAATCCAAATTGTCATGGGAATGAGCTTGACACTGATGGTTAGTCTAGTTCTTCTTTTACCTCTTCCCCGTGCCGATTTCTAAGAGCTTCACTCAATGGGATGTCCAAATTGTTGTAGCTTTTGTCTGCTGCCAAATTCTGAAACAAAATACACACAAAATCAATAAAACTTGACTAGGACAAAAACTTGACTAGGACACAACTTGATTAGGACACAACGTGACCACCACACAACTTGACCACCACACAACGTGACCACCACACAACGTGACCACCACACAACTTGACCATGCTAAAATGTCAAACTTGGCAAAACTCTTGTCAGTAAAATGATATTCAATAGCAATACATAATTATTTTTTAATTCAGTTATACGCTGATAAAGAAATAAAATTGTGCCCACACCTCCATAATTGCTATCAGTTCCCTATATTTGACCATGTTTGATGAGTTTTACACATTTAAGTCATGCTCTGTTGGTCAAGTTTTTGACAAAAATAATTTTAAAACAAAATCAACACAAAAAAAACGAACTCATCTACTGTATAACATTTACAAAAACCTTCAGTCAGCATATCATCTGTTTGATGCATCATAAAATCGGCGAGCTGGCAATGAATGCCTCCACAATAACATCAAACTAAAAGTTTTGCATGGTACTTACAATAACATCAAACTAACAGTTGATTATGGTACTCACAATAACATCCAACTAACAGTTGATTATGGTACTCACAATAACATCCAACTAACAGTTGATTATGGTACTCACAATAACATCCAACTGACATTTGATTATGGTACTCACAATAACATCAAACAGTTGATTATGGTACTCACAATAACATCCAACTAACAACAGTTGATTATGGTACTCACAATAACATCAAACAGTTGATTATGGTACTCACAATAACATCCAACTAACAACAGCTGATTATGGTACTCACAATAATATCAAACTAACAGCTGATTATGGTACTCACAATAACATCCAACTAACGGCTGATTATGGTACTCACAATAACATCAAATTTGGCGTAGATGTTGGAGACTTGTCCTGAGCTTTCAATGACTGGTAATGCTGATATCCTGTGTTCCACAAACATGTGGAGAGCCTTGATGATTGGAGTGTCTGGTGTTGCCTGTGAAAGATTATCCACATGAAAAATTCCCATTGCTTGTGTGTTAAGTAAGAATTCCATTATTCTTTGCTTTTATTTTAAGTAATTAAATTAAACACATTAAAAAAAAAAATCTTACTTGCAAAATGCACAAGTCAAATTTGTTATCTACAAAATTTACTGATAAAACCAATAACAACAATCATGGCAATGTTGATGAATATAAACATGTTTGATAATCAAGGAGAAAATGACTTGTTGAAAAGGAATTACTCCCCTTGGATCACACAAGATGAATCCCTAAATGAAGTCACAGACTAAGTCTTTGGAGTAGACACTGTGCTAGCCTACTGAGTGGATTGAGACAAAACTGTGCTAGGCTAGCTTACTTAGTAGATTGAGACAGAAATGAGCTAGCCTACTGAGTGGATTGAGACAAAACTGTGCTAGCCTACTTAGTAGATTGAGACAAAACTGTGCTAGGCTAGCTTACTTAGTAGATTGAGACAGAAATGAGCTAGCCTACTGAGCGGATCGAGACTGTGCTGACTTACAGTGATGACATTTGTCAAAGTTCCAATTCCCAGTTCTCTGATTGACTTCTTCATGAAAGATGGTTGAGGCAGTTCTTTAATCTGCAAACATCAAACAATCATTTCATTAACAGATATGTAGAGAACACATCAAACAATCATTTCATTAACAGATATATAAGAGAACACATCAAACAATCATTTCATTAACAGATATATAGAGAACACATACACTCTTAACTAATGAACTCAATGAAATTTTTGAATGGAACCAAATCACATTAACACAGGCTTAGTATCTACATTTTAAAAAAAAAACCCACAGTTACTAATTAAAACCTATATTTATTGTTAAACATTGGAGCAATCATTTTTTTTTTTTAATTTTGAATTTAAATTGACAAGCCAGTATCCAAGGGCTAAATATAAACTTTTTTTTTAGGGGTTAGAAATTTGCACCCAGAAGCAGAAAAAAACATGTCATCCAAACATTCATCGATCTGGGTTAAATACCTCTAATTGACTTAATGCAGGGAGGCTTCCTTTTATGGAATTCTAAAATTATATCTTGCAAAGTCAGCTAATCATTGTTGAAATCAAGTTGCTTTCCCCACCATTACAAAGGAGAAATATCTCACAGGTTATTCCAGAATGACAAAAAACACAAAGGAAACGTACATATAAGTGCAGGAAGCGGAGGATACGTTTGTGCGTGAGGATGTAAATAGCATTGCCAGTGCTCTCATCAATGACTGGCAGCCGGTGAACATGGCTCTCTATCAGGGTCTTGACTGCATCATACAAACTGGCATCAGGATTAATGGACACAAAGGGCCTCTGCTGGTTTTTCAAAACCTCTGTTTAAGCAGAAAAAGTTTTATTGAAAACTCTGCATTAGTTTTGTTTTTTACTTTATAAGAAAATAAGGAAGACAAGGTAAAGGAGAGCTAGGAAAATCAAATTTTTTATAATTTGATCCCAGTCATCATCCAAAAATGGTGTTACTCATTTTGAATTTTCTTATTTCCTTACATTACCAAATTTTCTAGTTAGATTCATAGTGACTCATGTATCACAAGACACACTGTGCAGTGACTCACACACATCAATAATGCATGAACATTGTTGAGTGCGCAACCGCCCCCCCCCCCCTAAAACAAACAAACAAAACAAGAGAAGTTGATTGTGTGATGCTAGGTAAAAACAAAAGTTGGTCCATTTACTCCAAGGTATATAAGTAATTGTTGGACAAACTTTTTATATAAACAAAACCTGCGTAGAGGGGGTGGGGTGGAATATCAATGTGATTAAGATAACTTAAAAGAGTGTAACGGGTAACTTGTCCCATGTAATTATTTATATTATCATTTAAGAATCAGTATTCAAACAATATATAAAAGCACACCATGTGTTTGTTTTAAAGTCGACCATATTTTGAATACAAATAATTTATACAAAGTGGGTTCAGCTACTTGACAGTATAAATCTTTGGTTCAGCTACTTGACAGTATAAATCTTTGGTTCAGCTACTTGACAGTATAAATCTTTGGTTCAGCTACTTGACAGTATAAATCTTTGGTTCAGCTACTTGACAGTATAAATCTTTGGTTCAGCTACTTGACAGTATAAATCTTTGGTTCAGCTACTTGACAGTATAAATCTTTGGTTCAGCTACTTGACAGTATAAATCTTTCCCCCGGGGAAACTCTAAGACTTTTATTCATATGGAGCACTAGTGTTTATGTTACAGGCAAAGTGCCAAATCCAGGCATTCTATAGAGTGCCTTGGTGAAGTGCACAATGTCTATGTATTTCACACTTTGACTACAATTATCAGGCATTCTATCCAAGATCTGGATTACACACTTTGCTTACAATTATCAGGCATTTTATCCAAGATCTGGATTACACACTTTGCCTGTAACATTTACACTTTGACCAGGTAAATTACCTCTCCAATTAGAGATCTTATGATCTTCAAGTTCATCCATTCTAACCTATAAAGTAAACAATTTAAAAAAAGTTAATTTCATCAGAAAAGCCGTATCCAAATGTTATACTGGACGCCACTGAAGCATTTTCCTATCATTTCAAGAAGCAGCCTTGTTGACTAATATAAAATATTAACATGTGTGGTGAAATGAATATCCTGTATCCCGAGTCAATGATTACAGAATTTTAAAAATTTGGCATCTTACTTTTTTTTAAATAGTGAATCTCTCCATTTATGTAGATGCCTACACACTGTGTTTATGTAGATGCCTACACACTGTGTTTATATAGATGCCTACACACTGTGTTTATGTAGATGCCTACACACTGTGTTTATATAGATGCCTACACACTGTGTTTATGTAGATGCCTACACACTGTTTATATAGATGCCTACACACTGTGTTTATGTAGATGCCTACACACTGTGATTATGTAGATACCTACACACTGTGTTTATGTAGATGCCTACACACTGTGTTTATGTAGAGGCCTACACACTGTGTTTATGTAGATGACTACACACTGTGTTCCTGTATTTTGTTTGTTTTGTTGCTCCCTATTATTCATTGTGCAACTACATTTCTTGTTTTGAGGCATTGTGTTGCAATTAAGGCCCTAAGAAATAATTTAGAATTCCCCCATGTTTAAATTATGATTGCCCCCCCCCCATGTTTAAATTATGAGTGCCCCCCCCATGTTTAAATTATGAGTGCCCCCCATGTTTAAATTATGATTGCCCCCATGTTTAAATTATGATTGCCCCCCATGTTTAAATTATGATTGCCCCCTCCATGTTTAAATTATGATTGCCCCCCATGTTTAAATTATGATTGCCCCCCATGTTTAAATTATGATTGCCCCCCCCCCCCATGTTTAAATTATGATTGCCCCCATGTTTAAATTATGATTGCCCCCCATGTTTAAATTGTGATTGGCCATGATGTTTAAATCAGACTGTCAAGTTTAGGATCCTTGCCATTGTTTGCCCTGTCAGTTTGATGTGGCTTAGCTCTGGGTTTAAGTTTCTACCTTTTTAATAAATTCTTATTAAATAAATGTTTAAATCAAAACAAAAATTAATTTTTAAGATAAATAACTTTTATGATATGAAGTGTGAATCTGTCAAATAAATAACTTTTATGATATGAAGTGTGAATCTGTAAAATAAATAAATTTTATGATATGAAGTGTGAATCTGTAAAATAAATAACTTTTCTGATATGAAGAGTGAATCTGTAAAATAAATAATTTAAAAATTATATATTGTAAAATATATTTTTTTGACACAAACATATACTGGATTTTTCGAAATATTTAATATATTACTTACATCTGGGGACTTGTAGTACATTTTTAAGATGTTTATAAAATCAGTTATTGTCAGCATTCCTGAGGAATACATAAAATGTATTAAACAAATGATTAAAAAAAAAACTTGATAATGTACAGACCTGTTTACCCTCAAACTCTTAAAATCGTACAATATCATCACAAAATCGTTCTATACATTATCTTAATAGTAAAAAATAAACATACGGTATATATATAATGTATACCCCTCAAAATCTTACATCGTACGCCAAAATCGTAAGAGTAAACAGGTCTGAATGCATATAATTTATTGCCCACTTTAAATAGAACCTTAGCTTCCAGTCTTTACAAGAAACTTATTTAAGAATTAGGAAATAACATTGAAATTATTTCTGATGAATGTGTAGAATATCTAACATCTGATGGCCAAAAAGGAAGGTAAATAAAGAATGGCAGAAGATTTAATCATATCATGGATTAACTGATTGCAATGCAACACATGCCCAAGTAATAGTAACTGTGTAATAGTAACTGTGTAATAGTAACTGTGCAATAGTAACTGTGCAATAGTAACTGTGCAATAGTAACTGTGCAATAGTAACTGTGTAATAGTAACTGTGTAATAGTAACTGTGCAATAGTAACTGTGCAATAGTAACTGTGCAATAGTAACTGTGCAATAGTAACTGTGCAATAGTAACTGTGCAATAGTAACTGTGTAATAGTAACTGTGTAATAGTAACTGTGTAATAGTAACTGTGTAATAGTAACTGTGTAATAGTAACTGTGTAATAGTAACTGTGCAATAGTAACTGTGCAATAGTAACTGTGCAATAGTAACTGTGTAATAGTAACTGTGTAATAGTAACTGTGTAATAGTAACTGTGTAATAGTAACTGTGCAATAGTAACTGTGCAATAGTAACTGTGCAATAGTAAATGTGCAATAGTAACTGTGCAATAGTAACTGTGTAATAGTAACTGTGTAATAGTAACTGTGTAATAGTAACTGTGTAATAGTAACTGTGTAATAGTAACTGTGTAATAGTAACTGTGTAATAGTAACTGTGTAATAGTAACTGTGTAATAGTAACTGTGCAATAGTAACTGTGTAATAATAACTGTGTAATAGTAACTGTGTAATAGTAACTGTGTAATAGTAACTGTGTAATAGTAACTGTGCAATAGTAACTGTGCAATAGTAACTGTGCAATAGTAACTGTGCAATAGTAACTGTGCAATAGTAACTGTGCAATAGTAACTGTGCAATAGTAACTGTGTAATAGTAACTGTGTAATAGTAACTGTGTAATAGTAACTGTGTAATAGTAACTGTGTAATAGTAACTGTGCAATAGTAACTGTGCAATAGTAACTGTGCAATAGTAACTGTGCAATAGTAACTGTGCAATAGTAACTGTGTAATAGTAACTGTGTAATAGTAACTGTGTAATAGTAACTGTGTAATAGTAACTGTGTAATAGTAACTGTGTAATAGTAACTGTGTAATAGTAACTGTGTAATAGTAACTGTGTAATAGTAACTGTGTAATAGTAACTGTGCAATAGTAACTGTGCAATAGTAACTGTGTAATAGTAACTGTGTAATAGTAACTGTGTAATAGTAACTGTGTAATAGTAACTGTGTAATAGTAACTGTGTAATAGTAACTGTGTAATAGTAACTGTGCAATAGTAACTGTGTAATAGTAACTGTGTAATAGTAACTGTGTAATAGTAACTGTGTAATAGTAACTGTGTAATAGTAACTGTGTAATAGTAACTGTGTAATAGTAACTGTGTAATAGTAACTGTGTAATAGTAACTGTGTAATAGTAACTGTGTAATAGTAACTGTGTAATAGTAACTGTATGCTAAACTGAGGGCCCAACATAAATTAATCTTAGAGGGCCAAAAAGCAAGGATACTTTACACCTGTATTAACAGGATCAGACCTAGCCCAGTTTCTTCACTGCTACTGCATACATCATAGCCACTAACTGTTACCTTCTGTTCTCCAAGTAATTTATAACCCGAGACAGAAGATTTCTACCACCTAAAGAACTTTCACCGTGCATCCAACTTGTTTAATTGAATATGACAGAGGAAAGCTCTTGAAATATTTATCTCTCACTGAATTGGTTAAGTACCAATAAATGGAGTCTGCTTTATGTGACCCAGATTTTAAGGTCTCCTCTTAAAAACTATGGCCTATAATGGATGAACACACAACAACATGTTGGCTTTCTCTCAGAGTTCATGCTCAGTTTCTTTACTTCTCCCCCAACAACAGCTCTCAACAAAAACAAAAATTTAAGTGTAAAGCTGTTTGTTATTGTTTACCTGAACCCCCTCCCCAACCCCACTCCATAAACCACATACAGTTAAGCACAAATAGAACAACTTGTTTTCTTCTTCCCCAAGCAACTCCACCCCCTGGGGCTAAGGAGTTTGATAAATGTAACATTTAGTAGGTGGTTGTCAGCTTAACATTAACTTAAAACTTTTTAACATCCTGATAAAATAAAAGACAGCTTCTCCACAAGATTTTGGCTGTCCCCCCCCCCCCCCCCCAAACCTTTCCTTCAATCCACAGTTGAGACCAAAGGTTCCTCAAATTATTCTACCTGCATACCTCCATTTATTTAATGAGACAAATATTTTAGAGATACCCCGCTGATCAATAATTAGATTCGATGTCTACAAGTTTAAATTGTTCTGTCATAAATCTTTCATTTACTTACATGCATCATTTAGTTTGTCACTGCCTGAGAAGAGGCCGAGACCACAGATTAAGCCCCGCTATCCCACACTGTCTTATTTACCCTCATGACCCAGCCATCCTTGTTTACCTATATAATCCTGTTTTGCACTGTCCCACAAGGGTGCTGCTCTCACACCATTGTAAACAAGAGCGAAAAAAGCTTTCTTTACCTGAAAGGAAATACAATTCAATACATAAAAAGACCAGACAGAAATAGTCGCAGCAAATCAACAATGGCTACATATCTAATTAGTGGATTATCCTGATTTTTTGGATAAATTAAATTTTTCATCCATCTTTCTGTACGGCCAATTAAAGCACAACAATGGGAGTGGTACAGCAGAGTGAAGCTGCAGTAGCAAAATTTTATGATTATTATAAATGCATACATTACATAATGGTACAGGTGGGTAATAATTGCATGACTGGGGGGGTGGAAAAAAAGGGTGGGAGGGTAATCAGATTTTAGGGTATTATCCAAAAGTTCCCTAAAGCCTCTAGTATTAAACCTGTAAGCATTTATTTTATTTTTCTAGTTTCTCTATTCTATCACTGTATAGATTACATTTTAGAGTCATGGCTCCATATTAATAACCACAGACTTCTTACCCCTTCATCAAGGTGGTTTGCATCTATACTCATTGTCATTTAGTTTTGTCTTAAAATATATAATAAATGTTCATTGAACATATCTTTTGTTCATCGAATATATCTGTTGTTCAATGAAGGTATCTTTTAACAAAGCTGTTTTTAAATGAATAATTTTACGTTACTTCTTTTTTAATGTCACGTTTTGTTTCTTTTTGTTAATATTTATGTCAAGTGCGGTGAGCCTAGCCCTAGGCTGTGGTATCGCTCTATATAAGACCACTTTAATAATTAATAATAATAATGTTTTTCAAAGACAGTGGCTCAAAACCCAGTCAAAAGTAGGGTGTCTTTGGCATCCCCCAGCTTAATTAAACAAGGCGAATTAAAAGAAAACTGTAAATACATTTGTTTCATGGATTTAAAACACCCCCAAACCCAAAAGTCTTTATTGAATCAAGTTGAGAATCACTGAAAACCAGTACATCAAAACATTTTTCTAACAAGTCAGTCAGCTGTACTGGAGATGACAAGTAGGTAAGGCAAGACCAGTTCAGACTATCCCAGCAGTGGTTAATTTCAAGTGCTTGGCTCCATTTCACCACAGCTATTTCCCCAGCTACACACCAGTAATGAGTAAACTGAGGACCATGATAAAGCAAATTAAATCTACTTACAATCAAGGTTTGTCTGTTTTCAACCTTAGAATGTCACATCTCTGTTCCATTAAAGGGGGAGGGGGGGGGGAAGAGAATAAGCATGACAAGATTTTCTCTGGTGTGTCACATTGGGGATTTAGATTGAGGATGCTTTAATTTTTGTTTAAAAACCATAGACCAATATCTGCTTCTTATTTCTATGAAATACTAGCCAGTACCCGGCATGCGTTGCAATGCCACTCAAAGACGGAATATTTTAGAATGGTTGTATTACTTCAGAAACCTACCTCTTACGCCACACACAAAATTTAACGTCACTATTTGTATTTGATTAAAATTCTATCCACCCATGCATTAGCTCTGTTTGAAATTAAAAATATTTATATAGCTCATATAAGAAAAATATGAATTTAGGGCGCCTAGCTCAAAATGAAATATTTTAAAATTGTTTTGATAATTCATATACCTTTGCGGGCGTGCACACAACAACTCCCCAAAGTTTTATTGCAATCGCTTGAATGGTGTAGGGGCGCATAGGTTTTGAAAATATATTTATAGAGCTCATGTAAGAAAAATGAACTTAGGGCACCTGGCTCAAAACTGAATATTTTAAAATGGTTGTAATAATTCAGAAACATTTGCGGGTGTGCGCACAACAATTTAATAATGTTTTATTGCAATTGCACAGATGGTATAGGAGCGCACACTGAAATTATTTTTACATAGCTTATAGTAGAAGAAAAAACGAATTTAGGGCCAACGGCCCTAAACAAAATATTCTAAAAGAATTGTAATGACTCAGAATAAATGCCCGGGCCTGTGGACAACAACTCACCAAAGTTTTATCACAATCGCATGAATGGTATAGGCGCGCATACGGTTTGAAATTATATAGCTCATATAAGAAAAAACGTACATTGGGTCCCTGGCTTAAAACGGAATAATTTAAAATCGTAGTAATAATTCAAAAACTTTTGCAGGGCATGTGCACAGCATCTCTCCAAGGTTTTATCACATTCGAATAAATGGTATAGGAGCGCTTATGGTAATTTTTTTTTTACAAAGCTCGTATTAGAAAAAAAAGTTTAGGGCCAACGGCCAAAAACGGAATATTTTAGAAATTGTAATGACTTGGAAAAATGCCCGGGTTTGTGGACAACAAATCAAAATCGCAATTGCAGGAATGGTGTAGCAGTTTATAGCAGAGAGATCCCTTCATTGTCACGTACCCTCTTTCGGTAAGATATAAACATGTGTATGGTCTCAAGCCTGTGTAGGCGTACACCATACTGAGAATGTTACCAGCAAAAAGACATGTTTCTCCAATTAGCAGCCAAACAGCAACCCATTAAAAAGTCCCTACAACCTGCTTAACACTCCCAGTCACAAACTTAATGAAGTTAAACCCCACATGCACCCACTCTCAATCCTTCCTCTCAATGTTTTTGACAACCATTAGTTTCATTTTAATTCTTTGTGACCACCATTAGTTTCATTTTAATGATTTGTGACAACCATTAGTTTCATTTTAATGCTTTGTGACAACCATTAGTTTCATTTTAATGCTTTGTGACAACCATTAGTTTCATTTTAATGCTTTATGACAACCATTTGGGTTTTATTTTAATGCTTTGTGACAACCATTTGGGTTTTATTTTAATGCTTTGTGACAACCATTAGTTTCATTTTAATGCTTTTTGTGTGTGTGTGTATCTTCCAAGACAGGCACTTCTTCCACAATATAAGTATATATATATATATATATATATATATATATATATAGATATATCTATTAGATAGTATCCTGTTTGAAAAGAAAAAAAAATAGGCCAACACAGCATTGCAAAATTTCTGGCCCAAGGATATAAAAGCAGCCTAATGCTTTTTTTTTCTCAGCACATGTGGGGAGAAAAAAATAGGTTATAGGATCTTCTCTGGTGTGAGTCAGATCTGCAAAGTAGGTAAATTGTCCATAATGATGCATGGGGCATTTCTGTGTTAGGACTCTTTCTATATAAGTAGGAGGGACAAAATGATTCTGCTTATGCATCAGTTTATGTGCCTGCATCAATTTTACATGGTATTTTATTAAAAAGATGATTGTAAAAAAATAATTATTCTTTTAATATTTAAAACTCTGATACAGTCCCCAAATTTGTATTATGTATACATTCTGAAACAGTTCCAATATTTCTTGACAAATTTAAATGTAGCTACAAGGTTTAGGACCACTGTACTAGATTGGTTCACTTAACAAAAAAAAAAAAGAAGTTTTTTTTTTAAAAGCCAAGAATCAGGTAACATAAGTCTGAAAACACCTTCAAGGTTACACTGACCTATTTCTGGTACAAGATAGGTAAAGAGTTGCAGAGTTTAAAGAAATAGAGTTATGTGCCCTTCCAAGATCCAAAACAACAACTGGAGGATTCGAATGTTTATTGATGTTTAGTTTAAATGGGACACTGGTAGTAATAGACAGGGAAGGATAGGAAACATGTGCTCCTCAACAAAGACAAAAGCTTTACCACTGCTGTCATAGAGACTTTACCACTGCTGTCATAGAGACTTTACCACTGCTGTCATAGAGACCGAACCACTGAAAACACTTTCCACACCCACCTCTATAAATTATAAGTGGCACTGTTGGAAAAATTTGGAATAATCTTAAAATGATTTTTATTTTAAAGAAAATATTTGATCTTTATTTTCAAGCATCTTTTCCAGTTAAAGCAAAATCCACACAACAGAAGGAATGGCCATCTTCCCAGATCAAAACTCTGATGCACATTTAAATTTTTAAAATGCTGGTCTACATAAAATAGTCTTAGGCTTTATTTAGGATGCTTTGGGAGAGGTTGAGCCCATGAACAAGGTTGGTTATGCCTTCCCTTCTGTTCAAAATAGCCAAATATCCCTCACTAACACATGTTGTCCATTACATTTGAAAACAATCTCTTTGTATCTCTGTACATCACAACATTTTATTCAAACATTGAAACAAGTCATCACAACCATCTCACACACACACACCTCACCACCCCCACACCTCAGGCACACAATACAAGACTACTGTTTATTCAACTTCCCTTTTCCCGTTGTACCATTGTTTTTGGAAACATTCCTTTCTGGCTTTAGTTCCCATGGGCCTAGTGAGCCAAACCTGCCCATGGGTAACCCCACTCTGGTGAGATTGACATAAAGGCATACATGTCTACATTTCCCTTTCCATGTAATTTTATAACTGAGACACACTATAGTATTGAATGGCCTTAGTGTTTCTTCTCAACTTGGTGGGCCATACCCATTTATCAAGTGATCTTTTATTTTAAGTGAAATCTTTTTAAATTCATTATTTTTTTATTTTGCTTGATTTAAACCCAGTTTAAACATGTTATGGTATCTGAAATATTTCAAAATGTGTGAATTTTTTTACCCTTACTGGAATTACCTCTACCAAAATTGAGATTATCTATGGGATATCTAAATGTTTATGACTTAATTTGTGAGTCCATCCAAAAATACAATTAAAAAAAGTAACAGGCTAATCACATAAACCACTTGACTTCCCACCCACTGACTCCCCACTCCCTTGACTCCCCACCCCCTGACTTCCCACACTCTGACTTCCCACCCCCTGAATCCCCACCCCTTGACTCCCCACCCCCTGACTTCCCACCGCCTGACTTCCCACCCCCTGACTTCCCACCGCCTGACTCCCCACTGCCCGACTCCCCACTGCCTGACTCCCCACCCCTGACTTCCCACCCACTGACTCCCCACTCCCTTGACTCCCCACCCCCTGACTCCCCACCCCCTGACTTCCCACACTCTGACTCCCCACCCCCTGACTCCCCACCCCTTGACTCCCCACCCCCTGACTTCCCACCGCCCGACTTCCCACCCCTTGACTTCCCACCGCCTGACTCCCCACCCCTGACTTCCCACCCACTGACTCCCCACTGCTTGACTTGATCTTCCCACAACATTTTGTGTATGCTCATATGGCTCACTTTTGAAATAAAGGGCAGCAATAATTCCCATAATATGATCGACACACACACAGGCAGCAAAGGACCATTAAAATTCCATTTGGTCATAACTAATAGGTTTCTTCATTTTGTATTGTACCCAAATACACCTGGGCCATCCTACTGTGTTAATAGCTTAGACTGCTGATGGCCAATAGTTAATTAAATGGGGAATGTGTTTACATTAGTGTTGTGTGTGGAAGAGGAGGTGTGCATGTGTGTATGGGGGGGGGGGGTGTCAACGTTAGCCTTTTGTTTGAATTGATTGATAGAAAATATTTTAAAAAGTAGTCAGCTGATATTTCATTTGGAGTGTGGGAAAATTATTTTACTTTAGATGGGAGTGAGATGGTCTTGCTTCAAGTGCCATCATCAGCACTGTGGGGCTAACCAGAAGTTATACATGTAGAGATGAGCTGCAGCCCTAAAAAAAATAAAAAATAGAAAAAATACTTACATTCAATTCTGTATCAAAGATAACTAGCTTGGCACTGGTGGGGATGAGGTCGTAACACTTGTGGGCTCTCATGAACTTGGCATAAACCTGTTCCTCGTTTTCATCTGTTGGATGACAAGTATAACCTCTCATTATTCAATATTTACAATGATTTATTTTAAGGACAAAAAAAAAAAAAAAAGAAGAAGAAAAAGTATTTGAGCCTTATTTTGCGGAGATTTGTGCAAGTAAAGATAAAAAGGAACCTCTGGAGCCTTGAGCCACAAATTGCACTATTCGTAAGGGCAGCAGAGTTTATGCATGATTCAGAGCATTTCAGTCTGGGTATTTGCAACAGTCTGATAACGTTTAATTACTATGCATGGGGCAGATTAACTTTAAAAAAATAAAAAAATTCTCTAAGGTAAGTCCTGAATGTCAGGCTGTCCTTCTTTTTTGACAACATCTGTAAACAAGCAGATGAATGTTTTCTACACACACATTTGTCATGACAATAGCTAAGGGGTTACATTTTTATTCAGCTTAAAAAAACACAACGCTATCCAAATTCTCTATTCATCAATTTACTCTCAACCATCCAATAATGTAATGTCAACTGGGGTCTTATTTATTTGGCATTAAAACTTTTTTTTCTTCTCAGATCAGCCTTACGACTTTCAGTGGAAAACACTATTTTAACAGCCATCAGTGGATATCTGAACCATTTTATGTGAGGAAGTGTCCTGAGTTTCTATACATTAAGGACACAAATGGTTGGGAAATCACATTATTTGGACACGTTTTTATCATGGATGGCACCTGAGGAGACAAAGTTTGTAATGCTAATGTACTTTTAAATCTATTGTGCTAAATTCCACAAAAATTATGTCTCTATAGCTCATGGGCTTGTTAATATATGCTAAATTTCACAAATATGTCTATATAGCCAATGGGCTTGTAAATATATGCTAAATTCCACAAATGTCTATACAGCCAATGGGCTTGTAAATATATGCTAAATGCCACAAATATGTCTCTATAGCCAATGGGCTTGTAAATATATGCTAAATTCCACAAATATGTCTCTATAGCTAATGGGCTTGTAAATATAAGGTAAATGCCACAAATATGTCTATATAGCTAATGGGCTTGTAAATATATGCTAAATGCCACAAATATGTCTCTATAGCCAATGGGCTTGTAAATATATGCTAAATTCCACAAATATGTCTCTATAGCCAATGGGCTTGTAAATATATGCTAAATGCCACAAATATGTCTCTATAGTCAATGGGCTTGTAAATATATGCTAAATTCCACAAATATGTCTCTATAGCCAATGGGCTTGTAAATATATGCTAAATTCCACAAATATGTCTCTATAGCCAATGGGCTTGTAAATATATGCTAAATTCCACAAATATGTCTCTATAGCCAATGGGCTTGTAAATATATGCTAAATTCCACAAATATGTCTCTATAGCCAATGGGCTTGTAAATATATGCTAAATTCCACAAATATGTCTCTATAGCCAATGGGCTTGTAAATATATGCTAAATTCCACAAATATGTCTCTATAGCCAATGGGCTTGTAAATATATGCTAAATTCCACAAATATGTCTCTATAGCCAATGGGCTTGAAAATATATGCTAAATGCCACAAATATGTCTCTATAGCCAATGGGCTTGTAAATATATGCTAAATGCCACAAATATGTCTCTATAGCCAATGGGCTTGTAAATATATGCTAAATGCCACAAATATGTCTCTATAGCCAATGGGCTTCTATTGTGCTAAATGAAATAAATACTATTCATATTTCAAAAGGTACAGAGAAAACTTTGGTACCTTCCCATACTCAAGACATAATTTAAGAAGTTCTTCCTGAATATATTGAGACTCTGTTTAAGATAGAAGGGTACATAATGTGGCTGTGTGTGTACATGGGTGTGAGTGCATGTGTTAAGTGAGAAGACAAAGGTAATCCAGCAGCTCTGGGTTCTTTAAAAATAAATCCAGTGTGAAAAGTGGGCCAAGGCTTCCATGACATGCCCTGCCCTATTTGATGCATGGACTGTGTCAGCATCAACTGACAATGCACCCTGAAGCTCCAGCACAACACAGTCAACAGGTTTAATCAAAGTGGCTGCTCAATGCCCTCAAATTATTCTTTCAAATTGATCTGTTGCAAAATACTTTCAAACTGTTATGTCACAGCATGCTTTCAAGAGGCCCAATTTCTCTGCATTATTGAAAGGGCACAAGCATGAAAAGATAATTGATTAAATATAACCGAATGTTAAACATATTTTGAGCATGTACAGTAAGTTGTGTCAATGTAACAACTGCACTAATTTTACTATAACTGGGCTGTAGAAGGGGGGGGGGGCATTTCCCAGTGTAAGTTGTTCCTATGGTAGACTAGACTGGTAGACTATAAAGTAGCCTGGCAAAACTCAGCATCCTTTACATGAATAACATCTACTCAACTCACTTGTCAGCCTTTATGCAGAACTTAATCATAAAGCAGCTCAAAACTGGTCAGTGCAACATCAAGTACTGTTAATCTAGTCACTTCAAAGCTAGGTTTTAAATAAAGTCTAGTCAGGCAGTACTCACCCAAGTCCTCAATTTCCATGCGATCTGAATCAACACTGAACTGAAAAGAAGAGGTTTCAATGAAATTTAACTAGTGATCTTTATCAGAATCAAATCAGTCAGTCCAAATTTAATCTGCAGAAGTCAAGAAATCACATGGTGATTTAATTATTAATTCAAAAAAAAATAAATTTATCTTTTAAATTAAAAACAAAAAACAAACTACAAACAAATTTATTTTCTAAAACTCTACTGGTCAGACAAAGTACAAAAAAAATTACTCTACTGGTCAGACTGACCACAAAGTTATTTATTTTATCAATAGATTTGATAAAACCAGTATATTTTAATAAAAATCTGTATAAAAGAGAGAGATAGCAGAGAAAACTTAGCTGAAAGTTCAAGACTGAACAATAGTATCATGTCACCAAGAAGCAATGAATACAGTTTTTGCATACTTTTTGTCTATAAAGGACAAACCCAAACTTTCCTCATACTAGGGCTACTGGATTTCACCATTCTACAAACCAACTATGTTGTTTTTCTATGCCATTTGTACATTTTACTGTTTCATTATTTGCTGCAGATGTCTTAATCAGACCACAAGTTTTTACATCACTAACAAATTTCCATGTGTTTGGATCAATAAAGAATCTTATCTTATCCAATCAGGAACCACTATACATTTTGTATTAATATAAATTTCTCATTAAAAAAATAGATTTCTCTGGGTCAGCCAATTCTTACCCTATGCTGAAAATCTCCTTTGTATATAATGGCATGGGTGTGATCATTGTTCATGGACAGTCTGTGTATCCCAGGCGGAGCTGATCGAGGCTCTCCACTCTGTAACCTTAGTGGGGACACTGAAAATAGACATGTACATAAGTTTAGAATAAGTTTCCTTGTGAGATGAGAAAAATTGTCTGTATGTGAGATGCAGAGATGTGTGCTGTAGGGATGTGTGCTGGAGAGATGTGTGCTGCAGAGATGTGTGCTGTAGAGATGTGTGTTGTAGAGATGTGTGCTGTAAGGATGTGTGCTGTAGAGATGTGTGCTGTAGAGATGTGTGCTGTAGAGACATGTGCTGTAGAGATGTGTGCTGTAGGGATGTGTGGTAGAATTTGCTGCAAGGTCCAGATTAAAGATTAAACCTGAGGTTGTGGCTAAACAATGATGGCAATTATAATACTCTTTAGGAAAGATTTGTTACCCTTGGGATGGAAGATATGTCACCCTTAGGATGAAAGATATATTACCCTTAGGATAGAAGATATGTTACCCTTAGGATAGAAGATATGTTACCCTTAGGATAGGATATGTTACCCTTATTATAGAAGATGAGCTTGGGGTTTAGCCTTGACCTTAGGTGTGAGCACAACATGTTAGCACAACATGACAAGGGAAGGGAACAAGACTGACAAGGAGCAGCAATGGAAACATATGAACTGTAACTAGTGTAACAATGAAAGGGATGAGCTTGTGGTTTAGCCTTGCCCTCAAACAAGCCATCTGTTGCCATGTGAACAACAATCTTGTGACTTGAAACACACACACACACACACACACACACACCCAGATCAAATGACACACATGCAGCTTGTGGAGACAAATGGTATATCTTTACTACCCTTATATAAGAGTGATAGTCCACTTCGCCCATCTTCAGGAGACCAAAGACCTTACTACACACACACACAATGTTGACATAAATAGAACAGCTAACAAAACTGTCTCATCAGGGTGCACCCTGACCTACTGGTTTTAAATCAATCCCTCTAGACATAAAAAAAAAAGAATAGTTCTATGATCACAAATTGTGCTAGTAGGTCATTGGGTCTAGATTAGACTGGTCAGGGTGTTCAGCTTACAGCATCTGTTTCAAATGTCTCAAAGTTCATCAATGTAAAGATAGCATGCTGCAGAAAGAATACAAATGTTGATGTTCCCTGTAAAAGGGGTTGAAATAATCCCATCAACTGGGCCATCAAAAGGCTCTTTGGATACCATCTTGTCTTTTATCCCAATAATGAGACCTCTGCCCCCCCCCCCCACCCACCAATCCCACTTGATTGTATTTTTAGGCCCATTCTGTGGATAAAGCCCCTGAACAAAACGGTGGTGAACTTCAACCTCTGCATATTCCTGGGCCAGAAGAAGTCTAGTGATATTGAAAAATATACAAAGAAATGTGAGTTTAACAATTTAATTACAACAGTTGGATCCTGCCAAACACTTTACCCTTAAAATAGGTACTTTTCCATAAGACTGAATACCTCCACTCAAATCAATATAACCGAACACCACTGTTTTAACTCTTAAAACTAATTGCAGCCAGATTAATAAGATAAATCCTAATATGCAACAGAGCATAAAAATGTACACACATAACACAAAATTAAATAAGTTTGTGAAGAAATATATGGGTAATGAATAGATATGCCTTTGAGGTGCAATCATCCATATAAAAACATCAGTCATTTTGATATTTTTTTAGAATTATCAGCAAACTATCTGTGCAAACATCCGCAGCAAAAAACATCAGTCATTTTTTTTTATAGAAATGTCATCATCAACCATTTGTTACAAACACAACATGGGGATGTTTCTTGTTTTAATTAATGTAAGCTATACTTTAGACAAGCTTGAATCAGAAACTTTCTCAAATTTATTTATATTTTTCCATGGCCCATTCTTTAAAAGTGTTCTGTCTATCTGACATTCACTAATCTGATCTATCTGACATTCATTAATCTAATCTATCTGACATTCACTAATCTGATCTATCTGACATTCACTAATCTGATATATCTGACATTCACTAATCTGATTATCTGACATTCACTAATCTGATTATCTGACAATTACTTATCTGATTATCTGACATTCACTAATCTGATCCTCTGTACACAGTGTTTAAAACACAGAGCCCCTGTGCACTGTTTAAATTTGTGATTTTTTTATTTAAAGAAGAAGCTATTCACATTCTATCAGCTGCTTAGATGTGGTAAAACAACTATTTTACCTGGCCCTCTGACAAACATTGTGGCATAGGATATATAGATAAAAAAAAGTCTTTCTCTGACATAACTGGACTAGTTATACAAGACTCTTAGCAAGTATGACATGGTGAGAATGTCATGGTGAGAATGTCAAGTTAAACTCACACTAAAAGTAAGTATGTCATGGTGAGAATGTCATGCTAAACTCACACTAAAAGTAAGTATGACATTGTGAGAATGTCATGGTGAGAATGTCATGGTGAGAATGTCATGGTGAGAATGTCATGGTGAGAATGTCATGGTGAGAATGTCAAGCTAAACTCACACTAAAAGTAAGAATGACATGGTGAGAATGTCATGTTAAATTCAATATGAGGAACTGTACTTAAGGGTCGCGGCAATGGAAAGGCTGAGAACCACTGACCCAGAGTATGTTTGGTGTTGTACTGTGCCAACTTATTTTCTTTAATTTTAATCAAGACCTACCCAATAACTACTTTTAAGCTACAGCCGATTAAAACTGTATCAGAGAATTGCATTAGCCATTAGGTGCACCAACAAAGTTGTACGGAGATGTATCCAAACAAAGCTCAAAGATGCTGAGCTGACACATTACCCATTTTGTACTCAAAGGGTTGGAAGAGATGTAGGTTAGTTAAACTATTGCAATTTGCAATCCAATATGATATGTATACTTTAGCCCACTTCTTTAAAGCACAGGTTCTCAAAGCAAGGTTTGCCAAAACTACACAAACAATGTTCCTCGATAGGTTCTTTTTTTTCTCTTCAAATTTATGAAAATAATTCCTTGACCCAAAACGCTGTGCAATCTACAAACAAATAACTCTTTAATCAGCTGTCTCTAAAATGGGGCATTTCAATCTTTGAAAGCAGACATGAGCCCCTGGCTTATGTCCGTTACCCAGGTGTTTTGTGCAGGCCAGCAAACAAGGTAAACACGCAACAAGAGTGCTCCTGTAACACAGACCGAAACAGCACAGCATTATTTTTTTCATACCACGCAAGCGCATCACGGGGCATTTCAATCTAAAATCATTACCCGTTTTAAACATAAACAGCCAGTCTGCCCGTCGCGTTAATTCGATGAGAACATAAGGTTTCAAGAGCCTTTCAGCAATCTACCACTTTTGTCCCAGTGGCCCAACTACCATGCCAGGCCCAACTACCATGCCAGGCCCAACTACCATGCCAGGCCCAACTACCAGGCCAGAGCCAACTTGTTATAGACCTACCAGTAATTGGACTGTAATGATGTAATGGCGCACACTCCACAGATTGACACCCAATATAACATGTGTGTGGTTGTTGGTAGAAGGTGTGGTTGTTGGTAGAACGTGTGGTTGTTGGTAGAACGTGTTGTTGTTGGTACAACGTGTGGTTGCTGGTAGAACGTGTGGTTGCTGGTAGAACGTGTGGTTGTTGGTAGAACGTGTGGTTGTTGGTAGAACGTTGTACAATTAATTATAAGCTTTCAAGTGGTTTTTTCTTGATCGCCCCTTTGTATTTACAAGATGAGGGGAGGTGGAGTCAGGTGCACAAAATAGCTCCAGCTTACCGATGACAATGCCATGGCCATGGATCACACATAAAAATGGTTGTCACAATACAGAACAAGGTCACCAACTGATTATAATATAAGTATTCATTCATTTCAACAAAAATGTGTATTTCTTTGATAAGTATTAAATAATTTACAGGCAAACCAGTATGTGCTTTCAATATGTTTTCTTTAATTCTGGATTGTAATTAAAAGGCATTCAAGCTTAAACTTAAAGTAAGCCCAGGGAGTCACAAATCTGCCAGTGGAGGTCAGTGTGGGCTTTCCCTCCCTGATTTCACCCCTGCATCTAGCCCAATTTAGGACATGCTATACGCTAATTCAGTTCAGGATAGTATCACAGCAGGAGATCAATTTGTTGTTAAGTAAATAATTCCATTTTGAACAAAAATACAAAATATTGTCAACAATTATTTCACAATGAAATGTAAATGGTTTCATGAATAAAATAGCTAAGGGTTGTATCATTTGGCCCTTTCTAAGTGAGAAACAATAGAGATTGTCATTTTGGGTTGAAAATGTATTATTCCCAAAAGTATTATCCATAATCTGTATCAGAATTAGTATTGTGTTAATTGTTCTATATAAAATAAAACAACAAAAACAGAGTAAAAATTAAGGTTTAAGATGGTAAATAAAATAAAAAATATACACATTTATTGGTCTTTCATCAAGACTTGGGTCTCTATTTTGTCTTTACATGATATTATATCCGTGTCATTGTTTTACTAGAGAGCTCATACACAGTCGAAATATAAACATCTACAAGAATCAGGCATAGAGAATTCATAACTATAAGTTATCGACAGGAGTGTTGGGGAGTCAATCAACGACAGGAGTGTTGGGGAGTCAATAAACGACAGGAGGGTTGGGGAGTCAATAAACGACAGGAGGGTTGGGGAGTCAATAAACGACATGAGGGTTGGGAAGTCAATAAACGACAGGAGGGTTGGGGAGTCAATAAACGACATGAGGGTTGGGAAGTCAATAAACGACAGGAGGGTTGGGAAGTCAATAAACGACAGGAGGGTTGGGGAGTCAATAAACGACATGAGGGCTGGGAAGTCAATAAACGACAGGACGGTTGGGGAATCAATTAACGAACATCCCCTCCCCATACCCCACCCCCAAACAAGAGCCAAATGCCCTAACCCACAGATATGTTTGTTGATAAAAGTGACAAAAATAGTTCAAGGCCACCAACGATCAATTGCCTGGAGAGAAAATAGGTTAAGCATTACAGGGCCAGATTTCAAGCTAAAGTCAGTAAAGTGGTTGATTTAAGCCTCCCATAATGTGTGTCGGGAAGGTGGAGGGGTGGAGAAGAAAACCGATGTGGGGAGAGGGGGCTGATGAAATGGGCAATGTTCAATTATTTTAAATCTCCTGCTTAATTTATATTTCCAAGTGATATTTTCCTTAACAATCACTCAAGTTTCTATTTGTCCATTTCGATATATTCTCAGCTTATAATGATATGAACACCAGGATTGTAAAAGGAATCTTCTAGAAGCTGACTGGATTAACGAATCGTGAAGAATGATAGAGGCAGGGAGGCCATGTTCTTCACGCGGAGGCCAGAAGATTGAACTTAGTTATCATAGAAGAAATGATTAGCAGATGTGTCTTGTGGGGGAGGCTCTCTAAAGAATTCCAGCCATATTGAAGGATATCGTTAAGTTATTTCTACGGCATTTCCAATGACACACCAGTATGAGATTAACTGCATTCACCGACCCGAATCAGCGTACTGAATAAAATAAACGTAGCCCGAAGCCTTGTTCAGAGTAATCCAGCAGCAGTACACTGCCATAAACAGGAGCGTTGTGAAACACTGCTCAACTCAATCCACTTACAAGATATCTGGGATTATAGTTTAAGGTCCAGGCGGTCGAGATGCGCACCCCTCCAACCATGCCCATTATTTATATGGACTGCAACTGAAAAGACTTGATGTGACCACAGCTGTAGGGCAGGTCTTGCTAGGTCATTTCCTACAGATGTAACAAGCCCCACGATTAAGCCCGATTGCCAAGTTGACCCATCTGACTCTTAGTCTTAGTGCTAATGTTTATATCCCAAGTGGTCAACATAAAACACACTAGCGTATCTCCATTGGCCAAAATGGATGCAATGGTATGATATCGTGTTTTAGTAGGGGGTTGGAATAAAAGTTTGTTTTTTTCACTTTGTTTATTATGTGGGTTGGAATGTCCAATCTATCCCAACACTTGAAATGTATGTAATATAGCTGGGTATAGTAGGTACATAATAAAAATCCTATGGAGTAGAGTGCCGCCCTTGAGAACTATGTCCGCATTTGACGCCCCCCCTCCCCTTTCCTTTTTGTCAATCAAGGCCAATAAGCCAGATTATATTTACAGAGTTCTGCGCCTGACAGCAGAGAGCCCATCTATGGTGGGTCATATCGATCTCAACGGGCAGACTTCCAAGGCTATTGGGTTCCGAAGTTACGGATAACCTAATACGCTGTACAGAAGTTGTTGGTCAAACAAGCACGGCGGTGCTTCTCACACTGGCAGGTGAGGGCCGTATACAAAGTGGAGGAAAACTTATTATGTCAGCTACTTTATGAGTTCATTTTATATTTTAAACATGTTCCACACTGTTCACGTCACTCTTTGTTCACGTCACTCTTTGTTCACGTCACTCTTTGTTCACGTCACTCTTTGTTCACGTCACTCTTTGTTCACGTCACTCTTTGTTCACGTCACTGTGTGTTCACGTCATTCTTTGTTCACGTCACTCTTTGTTCACGTCACTCTTTGTTCACGTCACTGTGTGTTCACGTCACTCTTTGTTTGTTCACGTCATTCTTTGTTCACGTCACTCTTTGTTCACGTCATTCTTTGTTCACGTCACTCTTTGTTCACATCACTCTTTGTTCACGTCACTCTTTTTTCACGTCACTCTTTGTTCACGTCACTCTTTGTTCACGTCACTCTTTGTTCACGTCACTGTGTGTTCACGTCACTCTTTGTTTGTTCACGTCATTCTTTGTTCACGTCACTCTTTGTTCACGTCATTCTTTGTTCACGTCACTTTTTGTTCACGTCACTCTTTTTTCACGTCACTCTTTGTTCACGTCACTCTTTGTTCACGTCACTGTGTGTTCACGTCATTCTTTGTTCACGTCACTCTTTGTTCACGTCACTCTTTGTTCACGTCACTCTTTGTTCACGTCACTCTTTGTTTGTTCACGTCATTCTTTGTTCACGTCACTCTTTGTTCACGTCATTCTTTGTTCACGTCACTCTTTGTTCACATCACTCTTTGTTCACGTCACTCTTTTTTCACGTCACTCTTTGTTGACGTCACTCTTTGTTGACGTCACTCTTTGTTCACGTCACTCTTTGTTCACGTCACTCTTTGTTCACGTCACTGTGTGTTCACGTCACTCTTTGTTTGTTCACGTCACTGTGTGTTCACGTCACTCTTTGTTTGTTCACGTCATTCTTTGTTCACGTCACTCTTTGTTCACGTCATTCTTTGTTCACGTCACTCTTTGTTCACGTCACTCTTTGTTCACGTCACTCTTTTTTCACGTCACTCTTTGTTCACGTCATTCTTTGTTCACGTCACTCTTTGTTCACGTCACTCTTTGTTCACGTCACTGTGTGTTCACGTCAGTCTTTGTTTGTTCACGTCATTCTTTGTTCACGTCACTCTTTGTTCACGTCATTCTTTGTTCACGTCACTTTTTGTTCACGTCACTCTTTTTTCACGTCACTCTTTGTTCACGTCATTCTTTGTTCACGTCACTCTTTGTTCACGTCACTCTTTGTTCACGTCATTCTTTGTTCACGTCACTCTTTGTTCACGTCACTGTGTGTTCACGTCACTGTGTGTTCACGTCACTGTGTGTTCACGCCACTCTTTGTTCACGTCAATCTTTGTTCACGTCACTCTTTGTTCACGTCACTCTTTGTTCACGTCACTCTTTGTTCACGTCATTCTTTGTTCATCTCACTCACTGTTCTTGACTAATTGGATAGCTAATAAAAGAGTTTGTAAATTTATAGCATGCAACAATGCTTTCAATAAGTACTTTTTGATACTGGCAAAAATAAAGTCAGGCGATATTGCAACTCACTTCACCACTTGTTACTTCCGAAGGTCAACTCCAGGCTGTGGATGCCTATACTACTGTAGCTAGAGACACCAAGGACAGCCTAAAACAGAACAACACAGACCCCAGGCCCGTTAACACAGCTGGGTATCTCACAACTGCTACAAAGACTCATCACGTCTCAAATCCATTAGAACAGCCCCCCCCCCTCGCCATCCGATCATATTGTACTACTGACCAATGGTCGCTAACAATTGTGGGCTAAACATTGGATTATATTTGCAGTACGAATCTAATGGCGCAATAAATAGCCACGTAGCTGGTAAGGCCAGGTTAAGACAAATAGGTGACGTGACAAGCGACCACAAGGACTGGAGGTGGGGGAGACGACCGGCGGTGGGGGGGGGGGGAAGAGACTATAATATCAGGGTCACTTTGATTGGCTGTCGGCGGTCATAGTAATGGGGTTGGGTAAGGTTAAGATAATTGGGTTAGACGCGGGACTGTGGGGAAAAAGGTTCCGTAGTTAGGTGAACGGTAAGATTGGTGGGAGAGCGGAGATGGTAAGAAACCCCACACCATGGTTAGCTTCTTAAAGGGGGTTACAAGAAACCCCACACCATGGTTAGCCACTTAAAGGGGGTTACAAGAAACCCCACACCATGGTTAGCTACTTAAAGGGGGTTACAAGAAACCCCACACCATGGTTAGCCACTTAAAGGTGGTTACAAGAAACCCCACAC
This sequence comes from Omphiscola glabra, assembly GCA_964017045.1. NCBI lineage: Eukaryota > Metazoa > Mollusca > Gastropoda > Lymnaeidae > Omphiscola > Omphiscola glabra. The sequence continues at coordinate 16,229,774 of OZ024794.1, read as the reverse complement.
CATGGTTAGCCACTTAAAGGGGGTTACAAGAAACCCCACACCATGGTTAGCTACTTAAAAGGGGTTACAAGAAACCCCACACCATGGTTAGCCACTTAAAGGGGGTTACAAGAAACCTCACACCATGGTTATCCACTTAAAGGGGGCTACAAGAAACCTCACGCCATGGTTATCCACTTAAAGGGGGTTACAAGAAACCCCACACCATGGTTAGCCACTTAAAGGGGGTTACAAGAAACCCCACACCATGGTTAGCCACTTAAAGGGGGTTACAAGAAACCCCACACCATGGTTAGCTACTTAAAGGGGGTTACAAGAAACCCCACACCATGGTTAGCCACTTAAAGGGGGTTACAAGAAACCCCACACCATGGTTATCCACTTAAAGGGGGCTACAAGAAACCTCACGCCATGGTTATCCGCTTAAAGGGGGCTACAAGAAACCCCACACCATGGTTATCCACTTAAAGGGGGCTACAAGAAACCCCACACCATGGTTATCCACTTAAAGGGGGCTACAAGAAACCTCACGACATGGTTATCCACTTAAAGGGAGCTACAAGAAACCCCACACCATGGTTAGCCACTTAAAGGGGGTTACAAGAAACCCCACACCATGGTTATCCACTTAAAGGGAGCTACAAGAAACCTCACGCCATGGTTATCCACTTAAAGGGGGCTACACGTTGGCCAAAACAGGTGACTTGACTCTTATTGATTTCTGGACCCCGGCGTGGTGAGACCGAGGCGGATGCCACACATAGATCCCATTTGACGGGGACACCGCTTGATGCAGATGGAAGTGAGGCTCAAAGAGGCAGGTTTTGAAGTATCGCACACCGCTTGATGCAGATGGAAGTGAGGCTCAAAGAGGCAGGCTTAGAAGTATCGCACACGGGAAGTTTCAAAATGTCTGCGGTTTCACAGGAAAACGCGATATCAAAGTCATCCGTAATCCTGGCGTGAAACGGCGAACTGAGAATGTTCACTGGTCAGATCATCTGTTTGCGGAGATGCTATATCAAAAGTATTTATAAGTCCAAACATTATTTGGGGTGGAAAGGGGGGGGGGGCAATTCCGTACTGTTAACCATCAATGGCAGGCTAACAATTTGTACCCAAAACCATACAGGGCTACATGATAACCCAAAATCATACAGGGCTACATGATAACCCAAATACATACAGGGCTACATAATAAACCAAATACATACAGGGCTACATCATAACCCAAAAACATACAGGGCTATATCATAACCCAAAAACATACAGGGATACACCATAACCCAAAAACATACAGGGCTACAACATAACTATATATATATATATATAATATGAAAGCCCTCAAGAGATATAAACGTTCGAATGTAGTCCTCTATCCGACATATGAAGTTGGTCGAAATTTTGATCGACAAAATAAGTTTCTTGTATTTAAACAAGTTTTCACGACCTGCTGAAGATGATACGGTTGTATACAAGTCACTTGAGAATTAATTAGTAACAATCTCATATACATGTAACTTGAGAATGATTAGTACAACAAACAAAAAAACCATCTCGCGTAAGAGATAACGTCGACAGCTAACGCTTTCTAACCACACTGTAAATAAAGTAGGGCATGGGAGACGAATGGCTTCTACTACTGTGACTACAGCAGTGTCAGAGATATTCTCGTCATAAAGTCACGTGGAAAGGGAAATGGACAGTGAAATAATACCTATGGGATAAAAAAAAATTCGCGTAAAATTTTTTTAAAGTCGTCACAAGGAAAGTCCATTTGTAGAAATATCCTGAACTCACCCACCACCCCCAATGTTTCCATGACCACAAGGGCAAGGTTAAGCTCGAATGACGTTTCAGGGCCAGGAGCTACGGTGGTGGAAACAAGGCCAGCCTCGATATTGTTTACACTAACAGTTTCCCCTCGATATTGTTTACACTAACAGTTTCCTGATTTCAACTTTTACGTCAGCCATTCTCGTCAACCATTGACACGATGACGGTGTTATAATCATCATACAAGCAAATGAGTGCACGCATCTTAGAAATGAAGTTTATTCTGCCCTGAATAAACGCCATTATGATTCAACGTTCACTTAGATGACGCACTTGACAATACGCAAGACACATGTTGTTCCCATGCTATAAACAACGCAAGACACAATGGTGCGCATGTTGTTCCCATGCTATAAACAACGCAAGACACAATGGTGCGCATGTTGTTCCCATGCTGTAAACAACGCAAGACACAATGGTGCGCATGTTGTTCCCATGCTATAAAAAAAAAAGAAGGTGCACACCGATTCAACGGCTTAAGTTTGTGAGGTCAAACATTTGAACAAATTCTTTTAACATTTAAAACTTGTGTGTGTATGTTACTTCAAGTCTACAAGAACCACATTTACTCATGGAAAGAGCTTAAACTCCAAGAGTAATAAAAGACTCCCTGTGTGATGGAGACCTTGACACTCCTTGCCAATGGAACAGGCCTGCGCAACTCAAAATGTAAGGTGGGCCGTAATACTTGATGAAAAACGTGTACGGGCCGTAATACGTTGTGAAAACGTGTGCGGGCCGAAAGATAATAGGACAGGAGGGATAGCTATTAAGAAAATAATAATAATAATAATAAAGAATATTTCGTTAATTCGCGGGCCGCCAAGTGAGTGCTGGCGGGGCGCATGCGGCTCGCATGTTGTGCAGGCCTGCAATAGATAATGGAATATTAATGCTATTTGAAATTAAAGACTATTGGTTGTGCATGACACCCCGATATCACCTACTGGCTATCAGTGTAGTATTATGTTTAAAAGCAGGTCAAGAAATAGTGCCATATATATATAAATATATATATATAAATAATATATATATATATATATGAGAGAAAATAAAAGATTACAATAATACACCGTGCTACTCGCTACTGAAGGGCAATTTCAATGTGTTTACAAGTCTAGGTTTATTTATAGCCATGTCACCTGTACAGGTAAGTTGGGCTGTGTGGCTGATATTTAAAGTGTCACGTCCAAGTATATTAAAATGGAAATGAGTCTCCATTGATTCGAGTATATTTTTTATAGCTAAAAACACTACTGGCCTCTTTCCAGTCGTGTTGACTAAGTCTTGCCATTGGAACAAATAAACTAACATCAACTAAGGACGAGAGGGTGAGGCTGGCGAATTGAGCAACTCTCCCTCGCATTAAACAAAATACATCTCAAGTCAAGGTCACGGCCTACTACTCAAGTCTAAGCCTTTGTCATCTACGCATGCGTTAGAACAAATATATATTTTTATGGTGTATTAAAATGAATAGTAAATAGCAGAACTAAACAAACTAGCGGTGCTCAATCTGGAAAAAAGAGGGTGGTGTTTAAGCAGATCTGAAAATGTTCAACATACAAGTGTGCCGATAAGATAGAGGCCCAGACATGTTTACCGTCAAACTCTTAAAATCGTACAATATCATCACAAAATCGTTCAATGCATTATCTTAATAGTAAAAAATAAACATACAAGTATCTATAATGTAGACGCCTCAAAATCGTACATTGTACGCCAAAATCGTAAGAGTAAACAGGCCTGGAGGCCAGATAATGCACTCGGGTTCACGTGTCATAACACAACGTTCATGGGAATACACAGCAGTAAGTAAGCCAGTGGCGGCAGTAGCACTCACCAGAGCATTAGGTACACAGTACAGATACATCCGTCAAAATGCCTGATACGGCTATATATAGTAATCTGAAGTCGGGTCATGTTACATACTAGGCATTGTCTGGATTAAGTATACTCACCAGAGGGAATCTTCAAGCGAAGGCTGAGTTTTCTCTTCTTACTCATCATTGACAGGCAGTGGCAGGTACCAAGTAGGCGTGATAATTTAGGTAATCTAGGAACCTGGCACCAGCTCCAACAGAAAAAATTTAAACCGACACCTTTGTAAAAATGTGTCCGCTGCAGAATCCTTATCTGAAAATCTCACGTATTAAAACCTATCCGAGACAATGATTTCTGTGGCTTAATGAGGCCAGACCAACATGAAAAAGCTAACGTTGCTCACTTCAAAATATAACCAATTATCGGTTCACATGTGCAATTTTGGGGCGACAGTGGAACGAAATAACATTTTCAGGTTACTCTCTACTGTACACTTATTATTATTTTAAACGACGTCTCGTTAACCCATTTGTCGCAAACTCAAACCCTAAACACGTCAATACTTGGTCACAAAACAGATTTTTATCCCGCACACTGGCCGGCAGTCACAGAATGGAAACAAGGTCTACACGTTCGTGCTGGTGACGGCTACAGAGAAGGCATCCGAGTCTACATAATGCAAACAGTGTAATTGATGGCTCTTAATCTTACACTACTCTCACAGCTTGTAGTTGTTTTTTTTTACTTTGTTGTGGTGGGTTTAAAAAAAAAACTATACCCTCAACACGCAAGCGAACATGCGGTGTTTCAAAGACAACAACAATAGTGTTGCAAGCAGGGCCCAGCACGAGTTGGCTGACGAGACGTAGCGGGCGCTGGTGTGTGTGCCAGCAAACGGTAAAAAAAACAAAACTAGCAAGGGAGGACTGGATTAATTTGTCTTTTCACACAAAAGTACTTAGTATAGGAATACTTGAATGGGTCAGTGGTCTCAATACTTGAATGGGTCAGTGGTCTCAATACTTGTATGGGTCAGTAGTCTCAATACTTGAATGGGTCAGTGGTCTCAATACATGAATGGGTCAGTGGTCTCAATACATGAATGGGTCAGTGGTCTCAATACTTGAATTGGTCAGTGGTCTCAATACTTGAATGGGTCAGTCGTCTCAATACTTGAATTAGTCAGTGGTCTCAATACTTGAATGGGTCAGTCGTCTCAATACTTGAATGGGTCAGTTGTCTCAGTGCTTCAACTTGAATGGGTCAGTTGTCTCAGTGTTTCAACTTGAATGGGTCAGTTGTCTCAGTGCTTCAACTTGAATGGGTCAGTTGTCTCAGTGCTTCAGCTTGAATGGGTCAGTTGTCTCAATACTTAAACTTGAATGGGTCAGTTTTCTCAATACTTAAACTTGAATTGGTCAGTGGTCTCAATACTTGATTCAAATCAGGTTTAGTGCCAAGTTAAATGCCATGCTGCGATCAAACAGTAAAACGCTGGTCAAATGATTACAGCATGCCGTTAATGTGATGTTAACTAATGATAGATTCACACTAGTGATGGGACGATTAATCGGAATCATATCGGAATAATCGAAATATCGGGATTTTGCCAAAGCATCGGGAATCGGTATCGGAGCTGAATAATTCAGACCCGATTCCGATACCAAAACGATTCTTAACTGAATGAAGTTTTTCTCATTAACATGGAATTATTTATATTATTTTGAACTCAATACTACATCTTTGTATTATAAAAAGGGAATTATTGATAGATGTGTTTATATAAAACCTTTCCAATACATTGTTATCTAGCATATTGTAAAGCTTCAATAGCAAGTTAATAAACTTTTCTAATCAATCTCAACTTTTATATTAATTAAATATGTTAATACCTGGGCACAGTAATACATGTATGTAATAATGGCCAGGAATCGGAATCGTATCGGGAATCGTATCGGGAATCGGGATAATTGGGTAGAATCGGAATCGTATCGGAATCGTTACAAATTTTGGTATCGTCCCATCACTAATTCACACGTAAAGATTAGAATTTGGTGTGGGGATGCTGGGTGGTTAGCGGCACAGGTTTGTGGACACCACGTAGTATTAAAAAAAAACACTCAGTAAATGAGTTTTGTGAAAGAAAATAGAAATTTAACCATAATTTATAGGTAGCCTCTTAAATGTCTTTTATTTAATAATAAAAATAAAAAAAACGTATAACTTGTGAACTCTGTCCACAGCACATCACGTCTTTCTGCTGTACTGACACAGGCAGACGGGTGTTGACAATTTTCTGTTTATATTTAAAATATTTCAGAACCATTTTGTTTCAAATAAAGTGATGAATCCAAGCCAACAACAAGAAATGTTTCTATTCTCCGACATGATTTAACAGGAAAACATACAAGGGAAAAAGAAGACGTTAACCCAGAAATGCAATAGATGAAGCCAGTCAGCTGCTTTAATCAGGGTCTTTACATTGGAGAGCAAATACAATACAGGTTGAAGTTGTGTCACACCATATGCGGACAGAAATGATGCATGGGTTAATAGATGATAGCTCCAAACAGAATAGATGATAGCTCCAAACAGAGTAGATGATAGCTCCAAACAGAGTAGATGATAGCTCCAAACAGAATAGATGATAGCTCCAAACAGAATAGATGATAGCTCCAAACAGAGTAGATGATAGCTCCAAACAGAATAGATGATAGCTCCAAACAGAGTAGATGATAGCTCCAAACAGAGTAGATGATAGCTCCAAACAGAATAGATGATAGCTCCAAACAGAGCATTAGGTACACAGTACCGATACATCCGTCAAAATGCCTGATACGGCTATATATAGTAATCTGAAGTCGGGTCATGTTACATACTAGGCATTGTCTGGATTAAGTATACTCACCAGAGGGCATCTTCAAGCGAAGGCTGAGTTTTCTCTTCTTACTCATCATTGACAGGCAGTGGCAGGTACCAAGTAGGCGAGATGAGCAACATAGTTGTGGGTTATGTTGAGACACACCCGGTAACCCACCAAGGGTGATGGTCAAATACATTTTCTAAGTCTTTCAGACATTTTTATAGACCATTTTTAGATAAATATAAGACCAACACAACTGTCCACCTGTCTGTTGTACTAACTGTAACTCAATAGCACCGGTACTGTCATAAAGACCAATAAAACTGTCCACCTGTAGGTTGTACTAACTGTAACTCTATAGCACCAGTACTGATATAAAAAAAAAATTATCAACTCACATTTTTTTGCTGGAAATAAAAGTGAAATCATTTTTTGATCAAACATGTTGATAGTATAAATGATAGAGAGCTCTTACATCAGTTATTGCTCCAGTGATTTATTTATACAGCTTCTAAAAGATCTACAACAACTTATGTTTATTATCATCTTAGGCTGATGGTCTGATATGAATAAGCATTGCCATATTTGGAGACATACTAAGAGAAAATTACAATTTACCAGAAAATTATTTTTTTTCCTAAAAGAAGTTTTAAGAAAAATATTAAAACATTGTTTCCTCTCCTTACATTATCTGGATCCATTTCAGCCCCAAAAACATACATTAAAAACATAACTGTGTATATATGTATGATATTTTATAACAATTTAACTTAAAGTAACAGTTAACATTGTTGAATTGAGAACATATCATTCTTATTTTTATCATCAAAAATTATTGTTTTCCAAATGAATAAAATTTAAATCTTGGTCCATTATTTCCAAACTTTGTCTAACCAAGAATATCACTCATTATACTGCATCCAAAAATGATTCAATATACAACATGGCTATTTTTCAATTATTTTATCTATGTCAAATATAGTCACAAAGCTCTGCAACCCCAGAGGACCTACCAGCCATATCCTGCAATAAATTTACTGGAGATATAAAGACAAAACCAACAAAGACAAAATCAACCGTAGTAAAGACATAAAATCTATCTTTTCTTTCTCTTAGTTTGTCAGCATTTGAAAACGGGTCAAAAGAGTTCACAGATTAGCCCCATGTGCTAGCGTACAATTAGAGGTGACTTAATGCCATTAGGGCACAGGTTTAAATTGATGAGTTGCCTAGGGCGTGTTGACAGCTGGATTGGAAGAGTTGTGGCAACTTAAGTCAAAGTGCTCAACGAGGGACACAAACTTAAAAGTTATTGGATTTGAAACAAAATATCACAGTAAATAATTTAGGTGCTTTAATCAAATTGTCCCATCCTTAAATTATTATCTATAATGTAGGCCTGTAAAGAGTTAAGAAAATTGGGAGCTTCAAGAAATGCATAGGAATTAGGGATGAACTTGATATTGACCTAGATATGCTGAGTATTAGTGCACTCTGCACATACACGGATATGCTGAGTATTAGTGCACTCTGCACATACACAGATATGCTGAGTATTAGTGCACTCTGCACATACACGGATAAGCAGATCAGCAAAAGAAGTCAATTATAGTAATGTAATTTGACACTTGTGTAATAAGTGAAGAGCAATTGGCTTAAATGAAGGAAGGCTAAAATGGTATTGCCATGATGCTTATATAAATATTCATTAAAATAATATGTGCACCTTTGTATCAGAAAAAATGAAAACTGCTACCAAGCAGCCACCAGCAACACTAACCCAAATAGGGAATCTCAGCTCCATGTTTGATTTTTGTTATGATTATGGCTTAGGGTAATGGTTCTCAACTTGTGGGTCACAAACCCCTAATGGGGACTGCCTTTAAATTTTGTATATTATTAACAGTTGACAGGGATCAGGACCAGTTACTATTGTTAATCCACTCTGACTACATTAAAAATACATAAAATAAATTAAAAAACCATTATTCATTCAGTTAAGCAACTAATTCAAAATAAATATTTTGAGTTTCTTCAAAATTACTTACTTATATATAAATTTAATCTTTACTCTTTTGTCTTCTTCTTGGCTTCAATTTTTTCTTTGTGTGCCCCAAATCAAAATGAAAGAACCAACACCTTTATATATAAAAAGAAAATCTCCTTCTTCATCACCCCTTTTCAACATCCATTTCTCAATTTCAAAGTATAATTCTGGTTCTGGTTTCCACAAATAGAAAAATGTTATAAAGTAGTCATTTCACTCAAATATGTTGAGAACTGCTGGATAAGAATTATAATACATGTATAAAAATGTTAGTGTTTTCAAGGCTTCAAATTTGATCATTATTGCTACTGGTTCTATTCATACATTTTCCACCTCTCGGCATTGGGTGAAACACATTTAAGAAAATGAGAAGATAACTTTTACTTTTATTTTTTTTTGTAACATCTAAACCTAGACCTGTTCAGTATTTTTTCAAAATACCCAGACCCCGACCAATTTTAATAATCTGTACTCGGCTCACCCTTAATATAAAGTTTAAAAAAAAAAAGATTTAGAAGACTAAAAAGGATACTGTAATATGGCTAACATTGGTGTTTAATGATCACTGTCTCATAGTATGTTAAATAAAATCTCTAGAATTTGTCCCCAAATGCTATAGTAACTACTAACTAAACTAGACCAAGTTGTTAGTTCAATATAAAAAAATGTTCTTCAAATTTACCCATTGAAAAAAAAATTATCTTTCAATAGTTGCTGTCTTCTAGTTACTTATTTTTAAAAATTCTTCTTTGTCAAGGGACACAATTGTAAAAAATCAAAGATTTATATGTGTATAGCTATTATGGGTTATCTACCCTCCCTTTTCCTGTTGGAAAATTACCAATTTTCAATTCAATGAAATAATTCATCACATGCTTATTTAAAAAAGCAAAAAAAAAGAACAAAAATTAATCAAATTCACTGAAAACACTTCTTTATGTAGAAATTAAAAATCTTTTAAAAAAATAAAATGAATAAAACAATAATAATAAATCAAATGTACTACTCAGTGCCATAAAGAACTGAACTATCTCTCTGAACTATTCATAAAAGCAAAATGAATGAAAAAAAAATATTTTTTTCTTTAAATATCAAACAGACTAAATAACTAAAACTCTCTGAGAGCTATGCCAAAGTGTATGAGTAATACAAAAAAAACTATAACACCAACACCTCTATGCCTCTTAAGTATATTTTAAAGTTAGGCAACTTAAAGTAAACACCTAAAATTTAGAAATGAAAAGACATAGATACCAAATGTTAAATTTTTTTTTAAAAATTATCATACATGCCAATAACCTGAGTTCGGAAAGGCAAAAAGGGGCACACGAAATTTTAAAAAAACGCAAAGGGGAATGCATTTATATTTAAATCAGTTGTTTATTTTTGCATACATGCAAATTTATAATGCTGGGATTGTTTATAAATCCAGAGCAAGGTCTGTCTGTATTAATTGTAACACGCTATTCAATAGATGAGTATGATATTACAATCAGTTTGTATTTTATTTGCACTTGTCTCACATACTGCATTTATTTCTGAGAGGCAAGTTATTACTACAGTAGTTTGATTTAACTATTGTAAGACTAATGAAAATGGCTGCACCTATAGGTACACGGGTAACAGAATTGAGAGATTGGGATTAAAAAACGATTTAAAATATTGTTGGGTTTGTAAGACCAAATGAGGTATGAAATGAAGAATAATTGAATGTATTATACATTTGTAAACTTAATTCTTCATTTTAACTAAAATAAACTACTACAAATGACATTAGTCAAAATGGACCCGTTTAAGCAGCGCCGCCATTTGCACCCAGGTACCATTAAGCTCAATGCTATTCGGATGTCATTTGTGGTAGTTTATTTTAGTAAAACTGAAGAATTAACATTGCCTCAGGTATTATAGGTACTATGAACTCAGTCGCTTACACCTTTTGCGCATATGGAAAAATTACACAAAAACTGTTATGGCCATTTTACATACTGCCTGTGGATTACTTCATTGATTCACGTCACAGTTTTCTTATAATACTACATCTTAATCCATTATGGGAAAATCTTGAAATTGAATAAAATCTCAATTTATTTATGAACATTTTATGTATGTTTTGATATTATTAGGGGGGGGGGGGGGTTTAAAGAATTTGTGAAGGGGGTGGGGGTTCGGGGGAGAGGTGGGTCTAAAAAGGCCTTTTTTTTTGCGTGAATTAATTTACAAACGACCCCTAACGATTCCCCACAATAACAATATATGTAGATATTTTAGATACTGCCCAAAGGTCACTTTGAATGGACCAAAGTTATTTAAGATTCATTTTGAACAATTTTGAATTATATGTAACATGTAAACTATTCATTCAATTGCTACCATTTTTTATTTATAATTTTGGAATAGATTGTTAGCTCCACCTAGACATGGGAAATTGTTAAAACTGGGTACACAATACAGGAACGTTGTATTACCTGACTAGCATGATTATTTTATCTTTAACAAATATTAAATGCATATAGTTAATAATTAACACAATTCCCCAAATTTCCTTTAAAATAAATAAATTTAGAGATTAGATTAAAATTATTCTTTGATGTATCCTACATTTATTTATGACTGTCCAATAATTATATTACAGATTCTTTATTCATAACTGATATTAAATATGAATATGGTAAAAGCATTCTAATTTTAATTTTTCTAAACAATGCCACCCTTGATACTTGACTACTTCGAGACAATACATATGTTTGTTGCCCTGGTTAATATCATACACCATAAATCATTTTTTTAAAAAGTATCTTATACACCATTTTAAGGCCAAGAAGCAGTCTAGCTACCTGTTAAGTGAGCTCACATAAAATTCCTGTGAGCAGCTCACCTTCCCTTGCCACTTGCTTCCTGAAATTTAAAACTAGGAAGTTAAGCTGACTTCAACCAGTTGGTTCAAGAGCCCCCACTTATAAATAAGGAACATAAAGATAATGTCTAATGTCTTGACCAGCTTCCTCACTACACTATGAGTCAGACCTCAGTCCAACAAGTAAACTTATTGCAAACTCACTCTAGTGAGTCTTAAATTTGCATTTCTCTTTCAGGCTTCAGCTAGAAATCCCCTATGATTCATACTTTAAAGTAGTAATATTATTTATTGGCAGTAAAATAATTGTCATAACTACATAAAATGAGAGATAAAATGTTAATTGATGGCATGACAAGTAGACAAGTGCATGGGCAATGTTTGCAAAATATCTTAAGAGTCAAGTGATCATTACTAGAAACAAAATCATTGCTGTTATTTGAACATTATTCGATAGTATTATATTATAATTATAATTTTGAACTAGACTTACTTAAAGCAATTTAATTTTCATTAAGCTGTCAAAATTTCAATGAAAAGGTAATGTTGAAAGCCATTCATTTAACCACACAATATTTTAAAATAAAATTAAAAGGAACCCAGTTCACTTGTATTTTTACTTGTAAGAAGCCTAATGCAAGCTAAAGAAATTATAACTATTAAGGTGTATTACTAATACTGGTATTACTAATAAATAATAATTATATAATCTCTCATACTCATATTATTAATATTAAATTAACATAAGATATAAGAATATGCATTTAATATTATCAAAATTATAATTATAGTTTTGACTTTAATTTTGATATTTTCCCATCAGCTACAAGACAAACACTCTCAAACTCAAACAGTGTTAAACAGTATTGGCAGAGACTAGAGTAGGGTAGGCTTCACACACAATCACAATGTTAATGTTAATTTACACTAATCACTAATTACACACACAGTGACAGTTACATGAGTATGAGGTTTACGTTACGCAGTTACATCATTCAGGCCCACGTCAATGTCCACAATGTGAAGCCAATGAGATGACTGAGTCATATTTGGATAATTTTATGAAATCGAAATGTCTTGTGATGTACGTTTGATTTGTAAAGTTTGTTTTCATTTCGCTAATATTTTAATAATTTAAAACTAGTGACAGTGACTAATCGGGACCGGGTACTAAACTAACAGTTTTACAGTCTAATAACTAATAATAGTTATGCTTACAAATTACAAATGGGTTATTTGTATTATTATCTTAACAATATAATAATGTGTGTGATTAAAACTTGCATCCCCGACACGACATACTGAGCAAACATGACGACATACACAAACTAAGTAAAGCGACGAAAAATGTATCACCCTTCTTCCCCGCGAAGCCGACACCATTTGCTATTATCGATTTGGTTAATATGTTTACCTTGTCTGGGGTATTTCTTTGTGGGTGATTTTTGTTGAGCCATAGTTCTTTTGTGAACGATAATTGAAAGAAGAGTTCAATTTGTATCTGTCTATTGTCTATTTGTAAATTGAACAAGAGTTTTATCAAATAGGAACCATACAAGGTCAACACACCATTATGCATTTACTTCCGGATAAGGTCAACTTCAAACCCACTTTTTTGGGTCAAAGGTTGAGTGAGCAGCTTCTGCTTCGATTTGTGGAGTCATGGTGCGACTAATATACGACGCTGCAAACTAAACAGCTTGCACTTTTTTTTTTAATTGTAGAGTGTGTAAAGTTTGGATTCCACATTCTTTAGCTTAAAAGTAAAACCGATTACTGACAACTTGCAGACTCTTTTTTTGTTGTGATAAAAAACTAAATCATATTTATAATTAGTTAATTTTAGATTTTAGTTTGGTTTTATTATTGTTTTCATTACAACCATAATGTTATGTCAATAAAAATGTCAAATTATATTGTGTAGGCCTATATATATATATATATAGATCAAGTAAGTCAAGTTTTTTTCAATTCAAAACGTGTTGCCGTGAAATTTTAAGAAGTAGTAGGCCTTAAAAACTAAAAAAAAAGGAAAGCACATTGGATGACCTAAATTAATCAACACAGTAGCGCATGTTCCTGGGACTAAAGACTCCAACTTATAAGAACTGATTACAGTTTTCAGTATATATACAACTGTTATAACGGGGAATTGAAAGAGTTGTAAAAAAAAAGCATTTAAAAAGAAACCTTCTGTTAAAGACTAAGCACAATCAATAGAAAATACACAGGACACAGTTGTTAAGTGGTTGCATATAATTTATAGAACAGTAAAGTTAAGTATATTTGGCATTGATCCCGTTTGGATAGTAATATAAAAGATAAGATGACTGAATATTAAACCTTTATTATTATGCCCTTATTTTTAGTCTCTTTTAAATATGAATGTAAATAAAAAGAAAAATAATGTTCAGGTTTGAAAATAGTACAATTATTATTTGAGAAAAAAAGACAGATGGCGGTAGATAAATTTAAACAAAATCAAGAATCCTGAAATCATACAAAATGTTGGAATTATGTATATGTAATGAAACGCTGTCGTGAGAGATGATATTATAGACCCATTAACATTGATAATGTAGAATACACAGTGAGAAGCAAATGTGGAGGTCAGAATAACCCTTGTTAGCACACGCTAAATGATCTAACGGCTTCATGCGCGCGCAACCAACATATGACGAGTTGACCTAAGTGTACTTACATGCTGTGCGATCTGCTACTCGAGGACTGCCTGGTGGGCTCAAACTTTTCTGAAATACAATTAAAAGGGAAAAGTAAATGAGGCATTCAAAACATCGGTCAGCATCGTCATCAAAATCATCATTCTTTAAACAACATTACGCTTCTGGTGTCACTCGTGGACTGCTTCCATTTCCGGCGGCTGCTTCCAAAAAATCGTGACTGCTTCCTAATAACCGAATTTGGTATTGAGAGTATATTACAAATAATTCTATATGTGTGAAAGAAAGTAAGGTTCAATAATGAGTTCAATAGCTGCAAAATATAATTCCCGATAACTCCGCTAAATGATATTTTTAAAAAAAAATAATGCAACTGCGTTTGGTGCGTAATATTTTCTTTTCGCAAAATAAAATCGTCTCAATTTTTAAGTATAATGTAAAAAAAAAAAATATTCCGGTTAAAAGTGGTTGGGGTATCAGAATATATTAATATAGTTCATGGGTGTGAAATAAAAAGTGTGCAGTGGCGTATCATGGGAGAGGGGGTGTGCGTTACTAGAGTTCATGTTTTGCAAGTATAACTTTAGTAGATGGGAAGTTCACGCATTGCTGTCGCCAATGTTTGGCGGGAAGTATCTAGTAGATGGGAAGTTCGCGCATTGCGGTCGCCAATGTTTGGCGGGCTATATCTACTCTAGTAGATGGGAAGTTCACGCATTGCTGTCGCCAATGTTTGGCGGGCTATATCTAGTAGATGGGAAGTTCACGCATTGCGGTCGCCAATGTTTGGCGGGCTATATCTAGTAGATGGGAAGTTCGCGCATTGCGGTCGCCAATGTTTGGCGGGCTATATCTACTCTAGTAGATGGGAAGTTCACGCATTGCTGTCGCCAATGTTTGGCGGGCTATATCTACTCTAGTAGATGGGAAATTCACGCATTTTTGTCGCCAATGTTTGCCAGGCTATATCTAGTAGATGGGAAGTTCACGCATTGCGGTCGCCAATGTTTGGCGGGCTATATCTACTCTAGTAGATGGGAAGTTCACGCATTTTTGTCGCCAATGTTTGCCGGGCTATATCTAGTAGATGGGAAGTTCACGCATTGCGGTCGCCAATGTTTGGCGGGCTATATCTAGTATATTTATAACGAATGAATCTATTAATAGAACCATAGGTATGACAAATGTAAACCACCACCGACAACAACAAAACCTTGACGTTTGGTGACGCGTGTCACGTGCGTAAGCTCATGACGACTATAGGAACGCACAGTAAAACGTTATCGCTTGTTGCGGTAGTGAGGTCAGACGGTGGAAGACAAGGTCGCTTCGAATCCAATCGTATTCTTAGTTGCCCTGATCCCTGACGTTAAAAAAAAAAAGCCTTAGTCCTCAACAACACACCATCTTTACCATGTCGACCAGCTGAATTAGCAGCGCACACAATTTCCAAAAAACAAAATCAATTTAATCGAGAACTGCAATTGTGATTTCATCTACCAATGAGCCAATGCCCTAGGATGGGATAGGATAGTGGTGAGCAGCCCGCAGCGCCGCAACCACACAGCGGTCAATGAAGGGACGGATGAGGATAGTTTTTGTTTAAATCTATAACGACGTTTAGCTCCCAAATATGTCCTTACCAAATACAAAAATCATACGATTACAACATCCACCCAAAAATAATAATAATATTAATATTAAGACACCTTACATAACGAATGATGCCACCCCTGCTGTATGATAAGAATATGTACCACCGATCTAACGCTAATGGTGGTGTGGTACTCCCAATGACATCCGAATAGCATTAACCTTAATGGTACCCGGGTGCGAATGGCGGCGATGCGTGTCCGGGTCCATTTTAACTAATGCTATTCGGATGTCATTTGTAGTAGTTTATTTTAGTAAAACTGAAGAATTAAGTTTACAAACGTATAGTCCATTCAATTATCTTTCATTTGATACCTCATTTGGTCTTACAAACCCAACAATAATATTTTAAATCATCTTTTTAATCCCAACCTCTCAATTATGGTACCCGTGTACCAATAGGTGCGGCCATAAATATTCCAACACAGCTAGGACGGGGGTGTTTGGGGAAAGGGGGGGGGGGGGTAAATTAAGTCTACTCTAACGCCCTTGACAATCAGCGCGTGCCTAGAGTCTTTTGAAAAAGTGCCAGGAAAATACAGGAGGCCTAACATCAGCACTACGTGTTACCTGAATCTGATTTACATCACGGTGGTTCAGCACAGTGACATTTGATGGGAGTCTTAGCAAGTGTGCGGGTGGGAAAGCGTGTGGGTCAGTTCGGATGATTGTGTGTGTATGAGTGCGTGTGAGTATGGGTGTGTGAGTGTGGGTGGGTGAGTATGTGTGAGTAAATATATGCGTGTGAGCGAGTATGTGAATCTTGGTGAGTGTGTATGTGTGTGTGTGTGTGAAATAGTGTGTGGAGTGTGTCTGAGTGTGGGTGTTCTTCTATCATAGGTAGTGGATTGTCTAAAATAGCGTGGTCAGATGGTGGAATTACTCAACTTTTTTTTTTGGGGGGGGGGAGGAGGAGGGGTAGTTGCTTTTATTGGAATGAGAGTGCCAATATAGTATGAAATAATAACTGAAATGGCCACGAGTAGTCCTCACTGACTCAAGATGGTCAGGAATTGAGACCCTGTGATAACGATTTCCTTTAAAAATAAAAATAATAATTTCTTTAAAGATGAAATAGTGAAATGTGCGTGTGTAGAGGTGATAGGTAAAATGACATGTCTTTATATGTGTGTGTGTAGAGATGATAGGTAAAAATGACATGTCTTTAAGTGTGTGTGTGTAGTGATGATAGGTAAAATGACATTTCTTTATGTGTGTGTGTGTAGAGATGACAGATAAAATGACATGTCTTATATATGTGTGTGTAGAGATGATAGGTAAAATGACATGTCTTATATGTGTGTGTGTAGAGATGATAGGTAAAATGACATGTCTTATATGTGTGTGTAGAGATGATAGGTAAAATGACATGTCTTTATGTGTGTGTAGAGATGATAGGTAAAATGACATGTCTTATATGTGTGTGTAGAGATGATAGGTAAAATGACATGTCTTTATATGTGTGTGTGTAGAGATGACAGGTAAAATGACATGTCTTTATATGTGTGTGTGTATAGAGATGACAGGTAAAATGACATGTCTTTATATATGTGTGTGTGTGTGTGTGTAGAGATGTCTTTAGCAAGCTGAGAACGGCCAGAGGCGAATGGTCCCAGCTCTTCCCCCCCTCCCCTCCAAGATGCACGCCGTTTACATAAAAGCAGCACCAGTCCTAATCACCACATGCAGGTCAATAAATTAAACATACGGTAAATCTCTAGGGGAAAAATGGTGTGTGGGTGTTTGGGAAGGGGGGGGGGGCTAAAGTCACGAGCAAATTGGTCTTATCGTCTTATATTTTAAAGGATATAAAAATCTACATTTATATTTGAAAGGCCAAATGTTTTAATTACAAAATTATGGAGCGACAAACAAAAGCAGTAACCAAACCGTCCCCTCTAATTGTAGACTGTCTGAAGTCTCTGTGAGAGTCAGTGACCAATACCTGGTCACATTGTAGAGTGCTATGAAAGTCAGTGACCAATACCTGGTCACATTGTAGAGTGCTATGAAAGTCAGTGACCAATACCTGGTCACATTGTAGAGTGCTATGAAAGTCAGTGACCAATACCTGGTCACATTGTAGAGTGCTATGAGAGTCAGTGACCAATACCTGGTCACATTGTAGAGTGCTATGAAAGTCAGTGACCAATACCTGGTCACATTGTAGAGTGCTATGAGAGTCAGTGACCAATACCTGGTCACATTGTAGAGTGCTATGAAAGTCAGTGACCAATACCTGGTCACATTGTAGAGTGCTATGAAAGTCAGTGACCAATACCTGGTCACATTGTAGAGTGCTATGAAAGTCAGTGACCAATACCTGGACACATTGTAGAGTGTTTGAAAGTCTCTATGAGAGTTAGTGTCCAATACCTGGCCACATTGTAGAGTGTTTGAAAGTCTCTATGAGAGTTAGTGCCCAATACCTGGCCACATTGTAGAGTGCTATGAGAGTTAGTGCCTAATACCTGGACACATTGTAGAGTGTTTGAAAGCCTCTATGAGAGTTAGTGTCCAATACCTGGCCACATTGTAGAGTGCTATGAGAGTTAGTGCCCAATACCTGGACACATTGTAGAGTGTTTGAAAGCCTCTATGAGAGTTAGTGTCCAATACCTGGCCACATTGTAGAGTGCTATGAGAGTTAGTGCCCAATACCTGGCCACATTGTAGAGTGCTATGAGAGTTAGTGCCTAATACCTGGCCACATTGTAGAGTGTTTGAAAGCCTCTATGAGAGTTAGTGCCCAATACCTGGCCACATTGTAGAGTGCTATGAGAGTTAGTGCCTAATACCTGGACACATTGTAGAGTGTTTGAAAGTCTCTATGAGAGTTAGTGTCCAATACCTGGCCACATTGTAGAGTGCTATGAGAGTTAGTGCCCAATACCTGGCCACATTGTAGAGTGCTATGAGAGTTAGTGCCTAATACCTGGACACATTGTAGAGTGTTTGAAAGCCTCTATGAGAGTTAGTGTCCAATACCTGGCCACATTGTAGAGTGCTATGAGAGTTAGTGCCTAATACCTGGACACATTGTAGAGTGTTTGAAAGCCTCTATGAGAGTTAGTGCCCAATACCTGGCCACATTGTAGAGTGCTATGAGAGTTAGTGCCTAATACATGGACACATTGTAGAGTGCTATGAGAGTTAGTGCCTAATACCTGGACACATTGTAGAGTGTTTGAAAGCCTCTATGAGAGTTAGTGCCCAATACCTGGCCACATTGTAGAGTGCTATGAGAGTTAGTGCCTAATACCTGGACACATTGTAGAGTGTTTGAAAGCCTCTATGAGAGTTAGTGTCCAATACCTGGCAACAATTCAGATCTGCCCGAATGCATGCACCGAGTTCGAACTGATGAGCAGCGTCCTCTTAGGATGACGTCAGAGATTAGGGTTCTCATTTTATAAAGCGCGCTTAATGATTCATTTGTTCGAATTTTGATTTTTTTTTTTAAGACCGCCCAAACCTGCAATGCCCCCTAACCAACTTCATATTTACAGCGTAGACACAGTTGTGATACAAATAGTGGTGAACAGTGGGTGTGGCATAAAGACATTGTCTTTATTCAAAAGTGGGTGTGGCATAAAGACATTGGTCTTATTGAAAAGTGGGTGTGGCATAAAGACATTGGTCTTTATTGAAAAGCATGTGTGGCATAAAGACATTGGTCTTTGTTGAAAGGTGGGCGTGGCACAAAAATATTTGGTCTTTATTGAAACGTGGGTGTGAGTGACATAAAGACATTGGTCTTAATGAAAAGTAGGTGTGGCATGGAGACATCGGTCTATATTGAAAAGTGGGCGTGGCATTAAGACATTGGTCTTTGTTGAAAAGTGGGCGTGGCACAAAGATATTGGTCTTTATTGAAAAGTGTGCGCGGCATAAATGACATTGGTCTATATTTAAAAGTGGGTGTGGCGTAAACACACTGGTCTTTTTGTCAGCAAGACCAAAGTCATATCATTAGTGTTCGTGGTGCATATGCCAAAAAGAAAGAAGAAGAAAATATGGCATAAAAAGACTGGGGCCTACCACACTCCCCAGACTGCGAGACCCGCCATGTCTATCTGGGCATTGTAAGCCGGTTGACTATCAAAATGATCCCCGGTTTCCTATGAGTTAGGCGTGTGGCATCGAGCCAGATTTTGTTAAGACTTTATTCTCTCTAGGCCACTCCACCACCCAACTCCACCACCCCACTCCACCACCCCACTCCACCACCCCACTCCACCACCCCACTCCACCACTCCACTCCACCCCACCACCCCACTCCACCACCCCACTCCACCACCCCACCCCCCTTTCGTGCTGCTAGAATTAAATGGTAATTATATAACTTTTCCGCCACAAAGATTTTTCCGGAGAAAGAAAAAAGAGAAGTTTCCCCACACTTGCCAGTATTTAACAAAGCAACGAAATATCTTTTTTTTTTTTAAATAATATCTTTAAAATGTTTCCACTTCGTCCTGATGTAATGTGTTTTACAGTTTTCTAACTCTTCCTTCAGCTAGTGAAAATTTTCAGTTAAATCATTCAGGTTGCGTTGTAAGCGAATCCATGGTTGCTGAAGTTACATCATCATCTTCCCACCCACAGGATTTAATACGGTTCCTCGTGTTTTGGTGAACCCCAACCATAAAATTATTTTCGTAGCTTCTTCATAAATATGTGTTTTCCGATGGTCTTAGGCTACCCCTGGGTAAGGGTCGTTCGACGCCCAAAGGGGTCGCGACCCACAGGTTGAGAACCGCTGATTTAAGTTTTCTTTCTCACTCTGACACACGTTAGCCACATTGGCGCAAGGTGCCATCCAATGCATTAACTGATCTTCTTAGGCATATCTATGTGGCATAAGAGAGGCTCAAAGGTCTCTTTTTATTGAAACTTTTGAGAAATAAGCAGTTGAGAGTTAAGTGATTAAGGGATAAGTGGTTGTGAGATAATTGGTTAAGAGATAATTGGTTGAGAGATAAGTGGTTGAGAGGTAAGTGGTTGAGAGATAAGTGGTTGAGAGGTAAGTGGTTGAGAGATAAGTGGTTGCTAGATAAGTGGTTGAGAGATAAATGGTTGAGAGGTAAGTGGTTGAGAGATAAGTGGTTGAGAGGTAAGTGGTTGAGAGATAAGTGGTTGAGAGGTAAGTGGTTGAGAGGTAAGTGGTTGAGAGATAAGTGGTTAAGAGATAAGTGGTTGAGAAATAAGTGGTTAAGAGATAATTGGTTGAGAGATAAGTGGTTGAGAGGTAAGTGGTTGAGAGATAAGTGATTGAGAGGTAAGTGGTTGAGAGATAATTGGTTGAGAGATAAGTGGTTGCGAGGTAAGTGGCTAAGAGATAAGTGGTTGAGAGGTAAGTGATTGAGAGATAATTGGTTAATAGGTAAGTGGTTAAGAGATAATTGGTTGAGAGATAAGTGGTTGAGAGGTAAGTGGTTGAGAGGTAAGTGGCTAAGAGATAAATGGTTGAGAGATAAGTGGTTGAGAGCTAAGGTGTTAAGAGATACGTGTTTGAGAGGTAGGTTGAGAGATATGTGGTTGAGATAAGTGGTTGAGATATCAAAAGATTTACTTCTTTAGAGTTAACACAATATGCTAATATAAATACTCCCCCTGCACTTCCCCCGAAGGTAAGTTTGTTTGAGATAGTATCGAGGATTACCTGTGTCTGCAGTGGATTTCTAGGCGACTTCATTGGCTTTGAATCCGAGTTCGATCTGGCCCTGAACTTGCTCATGAAACCCGTGTCCTTGACCACCACCGCGGGCCCCGATTTGTGCCGGATCCGTTCTTCGTCTGGAACATTTAACATCTGTCCTTCCAGGATCTGACCCATGGGGGTCAGCAGCTCCTGGGAGCCACCATAATGTCTGTTGTGGTTGGAGGTGGCGGCGAGAATGGACTCGTCCACCGACCTTTCGGTCTGTATTGCGGGTTTCTTGATGTTGGGTTTTTTCAGACCGGACACGTCGGATTTTGACCGTGGCCGAAAAGATTCAAAAAATCCCTTTTTCTTGTCTTTTTCCTTTTCCTTATTCGGGTCGTCTCGCTCAGAGGACTTGTTTCGGTTCTTGGACTTGCCGCCCAGGAAACCTTTCAGCGCTGTGGAACCAGACGATGACCTGGGGCGGCCTTGAAAATCGCCGCCGTCTGCCATTGTGGATTCCGCTATATCGGTCGGTAGTAACGCGAAGCCGCTGAGGTCCTGAGAAAATAAAGAGAAAAGCCGTGACATTATGAAATTAAATAAATAACATTTAGAGAAGAATTTTCAATGCAAACCTCTCCAGTAAAACAACAATTTCACCTTTTAAAAAATGATAAGATTCATTTATTCTATCAGTCATTCATATGGCAGTCTATTTAATTTGACGTTGATAGGTCGTGTTGTTGTAAGGGCGGTGCAGTGGCTGATTGGCGCGTCATTCTGGGAATACAAATAATAATGGCGGCTAATGTCTGGGGATTTGAAAAGAATCACCGACATCTTGATTTGTCCTTAGCTCCATGACGTCATCGCGTCAAGGGAGCAGTCGCTTTTGTCATAGGCGTTGCCGTGGGGTTTTTGTGTGTGTGTGTGGTTTTTTTTGTTTGTTTTGTGTGTGTTGTTTTGAGTAGAATACGGTAACGCGTCACCCTTTCTGGATCAAAAAAATTTGATTACAATGTCCAGATATTACAACCTCATTGACCCCACCCCGTCCAAAACCCACCCCCGCCAAACTCTTAATGCGCTGGATTCAGGGATGTGTACCTGGAATTTGTATTCGAATAGACACGCCATAAAGATCCATAACACAGAGGTCGGAGTACTAAAATACGGAGCCGATGGTGGGCAGGGAGGGGTAACAGAGGATTTACTGTTGGGGGTCGTTGCTTTATGGTCTTATAGTTGTGCAATCGCATAAAATGCTTCTACTTTAAAATTTAACAATCACGCGTGTTTTTAAGTTGAAGGGAGGAAATCAGGAGCATGGACCCTCCTCCTCAAACAATGGTATCCTATGATATACTGACTGTACTGGCACATCAACACGGATGTCCCACAGGCGATAAGTGCTTCGTCCGGTTCGTACTGTATATTGACGGCAGATATATGTTCTACGTCCTCTCTTTGAGTTGGCACATGTGATGGAATGCCCGTCACCACACACACACCTATCTACCCACACGTCTCCACACACACACACCCATCCCCACACACACACACACACATCCCCCACACACCCCCGGTCAATCTCTACTTATTAGTGCGTTATATCTGAGCCACTTCTGACAGTCCGAGTGAACCAATGACCGCTGCCCGTCCAGATGACTGATCTTAGTAAACATACTCTCGTGTACTCAGTTAGTTGACCGATCCCGTAGGAGTTGACAAAAGTAATCAATAACGTTGCCCTCTCCACAAACTCAACTGTACAGCCCTCTCCTACTTCTTGGTGGCTTTCTGGTTCTGGTCCTGACCCGTAAAATATTTTTTTGTTACCGCCAGTTTCACGGTGTTTTTTTCCCTTCTGTTTTTTTTTAAAATATATCACCCCCTTTTTTATATCTCTATATTTGTCTCACATTTCTTACAACGTTTTCGACTCTTGGTTTCACCCCCTTCCCGGGGCCACCTTCCCCGCCTCCAACGGAAAAAAAAAAGTTTCATTGTTAAAAGGGTAGCATTTTATTTAAAGTTAGGCTTTACACGACAAATCTACAATCAAATAGTGAACCAGGAACTCCCACGTAGTGTAGCCCTGTGTCGCCAGGAACTCCCACGTAGTGTAGCCCTGTGTCGCCAGGAACTCCCACGTAGTGTAGCCCTGTGTCGCCAGGAACTCCCACGTAGTGTAGCCTTGTGTCGCCAAGTACTCCCACGTAGTGTAGCCCTGTGTCGCCAGGAACTCCCACGTAGTGTAGCCCTGTGTCGCCAGGAACTCCCACGTAGTGTAGCCCTGTGTCGCCAAGAACTCCCACGTAGTGTAGCCCTGTGTCGCCAGGAAGTCCCACGTCGTGTAGCCCGGTGTAGTGGAATGGTACGGAAGACGGTTGCAGTGACGACGACTCTCCTAATGTCACCAGCATCAATGTCACCAGCACCAATGTCACCAGCATCAATGTCACCAGCACCAATGTCACAAGCATCAATGTCACAAGCAGCAATGTCACCAGCACCAATGTCACCAGCCACAAAGTACCCCAAAGTTCGCACCACCTTGCACACATAAACACAAGCATGTAGGCCAGAATGCGTATCACGTGGTGCACAAAATTACCGCTGATACGACTTTAATGCACTCTTTTACAACCTCTCCAACAGACAAGCCAGATACTTTCTCACCCCCCCCCCCTCCCCCCGCTTCAACGTATTAACCAGCGATTTCCCATATAAATAGCGGAGTAAACTTGTATTGGTGCACACACAAGATAATATATATGTATATGCTATACTATAGGGCCTATCGCATATTTCCATCGGATTTGTATATTTATATATATATATTTAATATTGAATATGATGTTAAAACGGTGGTCTTCAATCGGTGTCGCAAAAATTGTTTTAATATCATAACAATTACGTGTGATGACGCGCGGCACGTTCAAGTGTCACTCGCTATCAAAGTGGCCCGTGAAGCCTTTTGGGTTGTCCCCCCCACCCTTAAACCGTAAATGGACTCGTCTGTGATTATTAAACAAAAAATAACACCACAAACGAGTAAACCTGAAATGAGTTTCAGTGCCAAATTTACCGTCTGCTCGTTTCTCTCTACCCCCCACCATCCCCAACCCCGTACAGAACGTCATTGCCCAAATGTTTGTTGGTTTTGGAGTGAGTCGCATTTTTTTTTTTAAATACAGAAGGTATATAGTCTGATATAGTCTGATATAGTCTGATATAGTCTGATATAGTCTGATATAGTCTGATATAGTCTGATATAGTCTGATATAGTCTGATATAGGCTACACATGCACACACAAATATAAAAAAAAAAAAAAGTAGTTGGGCTGCAAAGACGTAATTAATGTAACGTAACGTGTTTACGAGTGTTGTAAGACATAAGGCAGGCAGTACTGCATTAGTGGTGAGTTGTGAGGCAGGAGGAGGTTTCTAATATATGAGTAGTTCTTCTAGAGTTGCGAGGCAGTGTAAGACATAAGGCAGGCAGAAATATTTATTGAAATAGATCAGTGGTTCTAGAGTTGCGAGGCAGTGTAAGACATAAGGCAGGCAGAAATATTTATTGAAATAGATCAGTGGTTCTAGAGTTGTGAGCCCGAAGCTCTGTATTAATGTATAATAAATCAGCGGTTCTAGAGTTGTGTGACAATAGGTGAGTTACATGGGATATACGCCTGTGCCTTTTATACCACCACTGGCGTCCAATCAATCAAGATTCCCCCCCCCCCTCTTATGAAAACAATGCTAAATCCATTTGAAATTTGATACGATCTTTACAGACGTTTAAGTATTTGGTTCCGTTTAAAATCTATTGAGCAATCCTGAAAATTTAATATCAACGACAGTTGAACGTCACTCGCAGTATCTTTAACAACCGACAGCACAGACATTGGTCTTCTAACAACAATCAAATGCACACCAAAAATATCCCTTTATATGACCAAAGTGGACAGCGACCGATAAGGTTACCATGACCTAACACCTATACCTCGCTATACGGCCGCTCTTTATACGGCATTTCGCTTTACGGCCAACTTTAAATTATGGCACTTTTTCGGTTTACGGCCCACGATGTTTCATTATACGGCCAATAGATATCCTCTCTTTAGTTTCAGCTTCTCCCCTTAGGCGGCTCTGCTTTAGTAGTCTGCCTTATTTCCTGTGCTATCCCACCTTATTTCCTGTGCTATCCCACCTTATTCATATCCTGTGACTCAGTAAGTTGACGTGTTTGTTTCTGTTTTGTTTGTGTGGATTAATTGGTGAATTTTATTTTATGTATAAATATGTGCATATGATTTCTTTTGTTTTTTAATTTATATGTATATTTTTTTAAATTTCTGTTTACTATTACAATGTTTTGTACTTTAATTTTTATAGGAAATGAAAAGAATAAAATGATTTATGAACTAACGACTATATTATTTTATACAAAAATTGGAACAGGTCCAATTAAATTTGTATGGGTTTATATCAAAATTATTGATTCATTATACGGCTTTTCGCTTTACGGCCAACTTTTCCGGAACGTATCTAGGCCGTAAAGCGAGGTATGGGTGTATAGAATTTTTAATATGCTTACAAAGATGAGCCACGAAATACAGTGAATTGTCCCCCCTGTAACAACTTTAGGTCACGGCTGAATGTTTCCCCCTGTAACAACTTTAGGTCACGGCTGAATGTTTCCCCCTGTAACAACTTTAGGTCACGGCTGAATGTTTCCCCCTGTAACAACTTTAGGTCACGGCTGAATGTTTCCCCCTGTAACAACTTTAGGTCACGGCTGAATGTTTCCCCCTGTAACAACTTTAGGTCACGGCTGAATGTTAAATAGCACCTCACCCCGAGGGTATTATCATGCACATGAGCACTTCATATTTTGAGTGTATAAATTTAAATGTTGACACGAGTGCCGTGTCGGTTGCCCGTCGAACATGGCACGCCGCCATTAAATCACATCACCTTTCAATTAAACCAAGCGTTACCCAGGTCATCGAATGGCCTGGCATTGTGGCTTGGGGGGATCGAACCTACAATCAATATTAGACTTTCAAAAGGAACCAGGTCCGGCATTTTGTGTACAAGTTAATGGAGCCGTTGCGTACACCATATGGTGTTCTGTGGGGTGGGACAAGTTAATAGATCAGAAGTGTACAACACATTGTGTTATTTGGTGGGTCAAGTTAATAGATCAGATGTGTACAACACATTGTGTTCTGTTATTGGTCAATTTAACAGATCAGAAGTGTACACCATTGTGTGTTATGTGGTGGGTCAAGTTATCAGATCAGAAGTGTACACCATTTTCTGTTATGTGGTGGGTCAAGTTAACAGATCAGAAGTGTACACCATTGTCTGTTATGTGGTGGGTCAAGGTAACAGATCAGAAGTGTACAACACATTGTGTTCTGCGATGTGATTATTTTTTTTGGGGGGGGGGGGGGGTAATGTCACGTACTTTATGTGGGCTTCGGGTTGTCAAGGGCGCACGTGACGTTTTCAAAAGCCAATAATTGTTTGTCCTTAAACTAAGTCAATGGATTAAGAATAGGGGCATTACCCACTGCTAAAACTCGAACACTTTTGTATCTGTTTGAATGATGGTTAAGCAAAATAGTTCTAAAATTCCAAGCTTGCGTGTGAAAAACTTTATAAAAAAATATCACTAGACATGTGAACTCCATCTCCCCATCTCCGGGTTTGAATTCAGAGTTGCCTTCTCTTAGATGAGTTGCCGTCCCATCCACCCGGGAGTTGCCGGAATGTTTCATTGTATCAATGTTATCCGCCTATCGGGAATCCATCGCCGGGTGCTGGTGGTTTGTTTTTGCTTGACTGGGCTTTGGTGGGGATTGAATTCCAGACCATCAACTTGAGATTTGCTCAGTTTAGACCACTCGGCCACCCAGCACCCGAGTGCTAAAATGTGTTTAGATTACATTGTGCATATAAATTAATGATTACGATAACAATTTGCAAACTATAACAGTTTATTGTCATTTATACTTAAGAGATGTGTCAAGTATTTCTCAGTTTATTTCATTTTTAATACCAGCCGGGGAAGCACACTGCTTGGTCAATTTTGACAGATGGGTATCGAATACTTAATTTCTTTATCATGATCGTGCTGGTCTGAAGTAACTGAATGAAGTGTGTGTGTGTGTGTGGGGGGGGGGGGTGTATGATCCAATTTAAAAATTTAGTTATAGACATGCATCTTAGTCAAAAATAAAAATACATTACTTTTTGTTGAGTTTTTGGATATTTTATCATGAGGTTTCACAACGTATTTTATTCAGATCACCCCTTCCATCCCTGTGGCACTACAGCCCATGTAGGGCTTTGGCCTGCCTAACTACTTCCTTCCATCCATCCCTGTGGCGCTACAGCCCATGTGGGGCTTTGGCATGCCTCACCACTTCTTCATCCATCCATTTGGCGCTACAGCCCATGTAAGGGCTTTGGCCTGCCTCACTACTTCCTTCCACTTTCTGATCAAGCCAGATCAGGTATGGACGAATAGTTGGAGGGTCACTGAGTCAGAAGTATGTTGTTTCTCTGACCACTCCACTGATCAAATGAACACAGTTAATCAGTCAAATGAGCACAGGTAACCAGCCAAATGAACACAGGTAACCAGTCAAATGAGCACAGGTAACCAGCCAAATGAACACAGGTAACCAGTCAAATGAGCACAGGTAACCAGTCAAATGAGCACAGGTAACCAGTCAAATGAGCACAGGTAACCAGTCAAATGAGCACAGGTAAGCAGTCAAATAAGCACAGGTAACCAGTCAAATGAGCACAGGTAACCAGTCAAAATAGATACACGAGAATTCGTGGCGAACCTTTATCCTCACAACACACCTTAAAATAGTACATCAGACGCTGGATTAAAAAAACCCGTTTGATTATCACATAGGGCTAATCTTATCCCACTATCTGACATACAGCCCTATCTGTGGAGTGCTGGCTTGTCACATTGGTGTCAATCACAGACTCCAAGATAGGACAACCCCAAAAATGTGTCCCTTGGTTCTTTAGCCACGAGTCGGGCATTTTAAAAGCAATTTTTATTAAATTTGCTTTTGCCCGTAGCAGGCAAAATCTTCGGACGTCTAATTGACCCACTTCACGTCAACCTATCGAGCTAAAACTTGGGCACATCGACTTGCTGCCGATGACAACACAGTCTATCAAATATTCAGCCCCACACCCAACCCCACAAAAATCAGATTTTCCTGTTGTTCAAGTGGAAGATAAAATGAAATTCCCGATAACTGCGCTAAAGAGATTCTTTTAAAAAAAATATCGCAAGTACGTGTGGTGCGTAATCTTTTCTTTTGGTTTTGGGTTTTTTAAAATTTGTTGGTGAAATAAATCTGCCGTGTGAGAGAGGGTGGGAATAAGAATATCAATATAGTTCAGGGGCGTGTAAAAAATGTGCGGTTGCGAGCCTTGTTGGGGGAGGGAGCACTAATTGGGATTCTTATAAAGTGCGTTACTTGTATGCATGTTTTGTCAAATTTTCAACCCGCTCCCATATTGCTCGATATTTCCCTTTGTGAAGGAATTATACCAAAAACTTTGTTTTTAGGAGTTGTTTAATTGAGACTGGATTTTGGCGAGGCAATTCATTGGAATAGCGCACACTGTTCGCGAACAAATGTCTGTTTATTATACAGTTAGACAGACAGGCAATGGGGGTATTGTCAGGGTTATGCTTGCTGTCTTTGTAAGCCAAGATTACATCTAATGCTCTCTATTTAGAATTATACGCCCACATATCAAAATCTAATTATCTCAATTTAGAATTGTAAGCCCAGATATCAACATCTAATTCTATCAATTTAGAATTGTAAGCCCAGATATCAGCATCTAATTCTATCAATTTAGAATTGTAAGCCCAGATATCAAAATTCGATTTTCCCTACTTGAAATTAGGCCATGTTTGAGTTCTTTAATGATAATGAAACCGTATGCCATAGAAGGGAGTTGTATTCCACCGATATGCTGTAAGCATGACTGAACATGGTGTACTCATTCCTGAAACTTCAGCGTCGTTTCCTTGTTGTGTTACATTTACAATTTGGCATTAGACAGGTTGGAGACTTACGATATATAATTTTGATATGTAATGCTGACGTGTAAACGACTCCGAAGGACACACATCAGGGATTCCGTGTCTGTTTACCCTGGGTCTCACTAACCATATATAATGTAAGCCATGAATTATCCAGCACATTGTAAAACGTACCCCATCATGTAACAGGATTTGTCAGCAGTGACGGACTCGTGTTCATCTGTTTGTTCTGAACCAACGGTCCTCACACCAAATGCGACGAGCGTCAAAATGACGTCACAATTAATGCTCAAAGATTATGTTAATTTCACATGAGCAATATGATATTTTGCTTCTTAAATATATGTCAATATGTTTTGTTTCGTTAATTTTAATCTAACCGTCGAGGGCTAAGTTTTTTTAACTTTTTTTTTTTTTTAAGTTTTAAAAGGATATAAGACAGGGTTTGAGAAATCTAGAGAAACATGTTGCTGTTGTGTATTCAGATGGCGTACCTAGCACTATGTGGTACAGGTTTGCGGGCGCGTCGAAATATCCCTTACACATCTCACAATCCAGCCGACACAGTCATATCAACGCAGTCATATCAACGCAGTCATATCAACGTAGTCATACCAACGCAGTCATATCAACGCAGTCATATCGACGCAGTCATATCAACGCAGTCATATCAACGCAGTCATATCAACGCAGTCATGTCAACGCAGTCATACCAACGCAGTCATACCAACGCAGTCACTCCAGCATTCATACCAATACAATAAAAAATAATAACTTTAAAAACGTCGAAAATTTGTAATGTGTAAGACTTACTTACATTTAATATTTCAAGCTATGCACTGTTACGTCACGCTCAGAGTGGAGGGGGGGGGGGGGTTTAGAGAATTTGTGACACTTTGTGACAGGGGAAGGGGGGGGGGGTCAAAAATTTGTGACATCACGTTTTAATTTTTTTTAAAATAGTAATATTTTTAAAAATCTAAAATGTTTTAATTTTGAAACATCTTTAATTAATTTTAAAAACAATAATTTGCGGTCGAAATTGCCACAGGTATTATAGGTACTATGAAACTCAGTCGCTCACACATTTTGCGCATATCAAAAAATGACACAAAAACTGTTGTGGCCATTTTACATTCAGCTTGTGGGTGACTTCGTTGTTTCGTGTCACAGTTTTCTAATAATACTACATTTTAATCCATTATGGGATATTTTTAAAAAAATATAATAAAATCTTAGTTTATTTATGAAAATTGTATGAATTAAAAATTTTTTTATGGGTTACGTGACACTGTTTGGGGGGGGGGGGGGTTAAAGAATTTGTGACACTTTATGATAGAAGGGAGGGGGGTGGTCTAAAAAGGTCCTTTTTGGCGTGACGTAATTTACGAAAGACCCTTGCAAGAAGACAGCAAGAAGGGTAGGGGGGATGAGGAGGAGTGATGCAAGCATGTGTATTTATAGATATCTTTATGTAATACAGAACTACATATTTTTTATTCAGATGCACACCTTTAAATAGTAACTACCGGTACGGGATTTTTTTTTAATTTAATTTTTTATCTACACTGATAACACATTATGCATTGTGTTACATGGCGGCTGGTTATGACATTCCTCATTATGGAAAAGATAGTATAGGTCCATATGTTGTATGTGTTGCATTTGTCATGTTTGTTTTATATATTGTATGTGATTTACGTTTTGCACATAATGAATATGGTTATGGGTGAAGTGAAGTTCTTAAAAACATCATATGGCTTTTATAGCGTGGCCAACCTGCGGGTGAGCCCTTCAGAACCACCATAAGTCCACTTCAGAACCATTATTAAGGCTATTAAAGTACTATCAATAATACCACTCAGACCCACCACACAGAACCCCCATTAAGAATCTTTGAGAACTACCAATAGAAACCATACAGTATCCCAATTAGGACTCCTTCAGAACGACTTTTAAGACTCTTTCAGGACCACCATTAAGACCCCCTCAGAACCACTAATAACAATATTTCAGAACTATCAATAAAAAACCAAACAGAACCACCGTACAGTACCCCCATTTACAGCCCTTCAGAACCACCTTTAAGACTCTTTCAGGACCACCAATAAGACTCTTTCAGAACTATGAATAAAAACATACAGAGCCACCCTACAAAACCACCCTACAGAACCACCATACAGAAGACTAAGCGCGGGTTCTCACCTCAGAGTCTGTGGGCCGTACATCATCTGGTACCAGACACGCGCGCACCAGATTCCTCAGGCACGAGCACATGACGAACGGGCGAAGGGCGGGGGTGCAGAAAATCACCTGGGCCACAGCCCCACCCCCCAGCGCGGTGCAAACAGTGACACGTAATACATTGTATATATTCCCACAGCCGGGCGGAAGCACGGTATTATAGCAACACATTGTCAGTCACCCCCTCACAGTGACGCGACACACCAACACATTCCATTGGGAACAGAAGCGATACACCATCAGACTCCATAAGGAACGGTAGCAACACAACTTGAAGAAAATGGCAGTCTTTGAGCGTTTTATTGGCTTTATTTCGTGTTTAAATGTATATTCTAATCCAACTATTTCACCAACGGAAGTGACAGCAGACGCGCGCACACCAATCGGCCAACGATTCAAACGACCGATGATAAGAAGAGACCAACGATGCGGACCAAATTAAAGGGCAAGGACACACTTCAGGGCGAGGACACTATTCAGGTCAATACAGCCATTTGGTTGTAAGTAAACAATGACATCATTAATGACTCACTGGTCACAACACGCTTATGGACATTGGTAAACAAAATATTGTTGGTACAACCAAAACAACGTACTTATTTTATTTTTGCTAATTAGAAATACGACGAACAACTTTTTTACTTTTTTTTTTTAATGGGAAAACAACTAAATTTCTGTGGGATGTGCGAAGAAAATCCCCTAATGAATACGTTAATTTAAATGTTCCTCCACTTCTTCATGGAAAAAGAAACCAAGTGGCGGGTCATAAAAAAGAAGAATGCCAAACATCTGAAAAAGAGCAAAGGTTCTGGTGTACAAACAAGGAACTTTATCGATAAAACCAATTATACCGAGACTAATCTCAAACAAAGCTTTGCCGAACACTGAGTTTGATGGTTAACGAATCAGACACCAGGGAACTAAGAACATTTGTTCTTTTCCGTGATGATACGACCTACAGACCAGCATACAGACTAGCGCTGGTGCCTTTACCGAATCGAAGAGATCAAACATGTAACACAGGTTGAAATTATACGCGAGGTGAATAAATAACAAAATTTCGCCCCAACTGTGCATCACGGTGCCGCGCAAATCAGCACTTTTAAAGAATCACAACCAAGTGCAGACAAGTGGGCTGATGGTGACGGCACATGCCACACAACATGAACTAAGGAGAACAACTTTATTAATAAACACTTGGAATCAATTATCGTATGACGTCACAACTCCTGATAATCTCCAACCACGGGTGCGATGAACTCACAAAACAAAGAGCAGAGAGTACCGCGTTTAAAAAAAAAGAGATAGGACTACCGAGGCTGAAGCGATCCGGTTAATTATTTTTCACCCAGTAAGTTCTCCTGAGTGCTGACAAAGTACAGAATGATGTCCACACTTCCAAAAAAAAGAATACCGCCTCCTTTTACCACTTTTTAAACGTTTTATTTTTTATTCGTCAAATCGATCGCTGTAGAGTTATAAGCAAATAGCTTCACGAGGCGAGCCAGCGAGTGTGGAGTGAGCTCAGTCTAGCTAGCACAGTGACACCGAAGGTAACAGCACTCACAATCTCCTCGACATGTGAAGGTATGCCTCCATGGAATCGCGTTATGCAACACACTGCACACACATTACAGTCGACGAGTGAAGGTTAAAGCCGAGGCAACATTATTTCACAACACCCCCTCCCCATCATTACAGCGTCTACTGTGACGACACAGCACTCGGCAAACACAAGACCTGTATGGCACCATGGGACAAGAAAGAAAAAAAAAAAGGTTGAGCTTTCACTCAGTTGTTCCCCCTTGTGTCCCGCGTTCACCTCCCCTTCTCTCCCCCCCCCCCACCCGCCCTCACAAGTGTTGACGAAAATAACCCATCCGCTTAACGAGGACACCGTTTAATGAAGACACTGTTTAAAAAAAACCCACAAAGTATCCGCCACTCGCCGCGGGCTCGGATGACATGAAAACAACAACCGCGCCGCGCCGAGTGTGTAGCTCGGGTTCAAGCACAGCGAGGCGGTTATCTCCCCGAGTTATCGTACCAGCCAGCTGTGGGAGCCATTGTGTACAAACTGTGTCAGGGCCACTGTTCCCCCCCCCCCCCCAATTGATCTGAAATCGAACGGTCCGTTGATAACATTTCGGCATCGTATTGCCCTGCTGTGGATGAGCGCCTTAGCAATCAATGCCGAACCGGCAGACGATTTCGCCCGGCCCGGGGGGGACGAAAGTGAGCCATCTTTTCTACGCGTTTAGCTTGTAACAGCTCAGTACTCACCGCGGGATGATTGGCATCGTCTCGTGACCAATAAAAGGAGGCTCCCTGGGATGAGGTATCTCTCTTCAGGACGCATTTTAATTAAGGCTGTTATGGTCGAGTTAACGAGGCGTGGAAAAGTGGGAGGAGCTTACGCCTTGATTTAAAATTAGCATAAAATGTACGTGACCGGAGAACAGTGTTGAGCAACACGTTAAGGGGCCGTGACCCCACACGGCACTGACCAACGGTTCACCGGGGACAGTGGGGAGTGATACGATTAGGTCAGACAGGGACGCGATCTGACGTTTTACTCCGTGCCTGCTGTGCCAATAAGGGTAGGGAGCGGCTAGACCACGGGTCACGTGGACAATGCCACTTGTTGATATTCTTATATATATTGTAAATGTACTTTAAAAAAAAATCATTTTAATTAAACCCAACTTTAAAAAAACGAGAATTAGAAAATAGATTCTCAATATTAATTAAAATAAATATCGATTTTTTTTAATGGTGACGAACATATGCGCATATTCTGACACCAGGCGCACACTTCTGACACCAGTAACGTTCAGCTAATTTCTATGAGCAGACAAGTTCAAGTAATTTCTATGAGCAGACAAGTTCAAGTAATTTCTATGAGCAGACAAGTTCAAGTAATTTCTATGAGCAGACAAATTCAAGTAATTTCTATGAGCAGACAAGTTCAAGTAATTTCTATGAGCAGACAAGTTCAAGTAATTTCTATGAGCAGACAAGTTCAAGTAATTTCTATGAGCAGACAATTTCAAGTAATTTCTATGAGCAGACAAGTTCAAGTAATTTCTATGAGCAGACAAGTTCAAGTAATTTCTATGAGCAGACAAGTTCAAGTAATTTCTGTGAGCAGTTCGTGGTAGGTCAATTGAGAAGCAGGAAAATCTATACTGTAAGGCAGACTTTTAAAGGTCATTTCAATAGAACATTTTGTCGCATTCGCGAGAAATTCATGATTGATCAATCTCACGATAGGTCATCCTTGCGAACAGTTCATGTATGGGGGAAAAAAAAAAAAAAAAAAAGCAAGCAGCCGAGGTCAATTGAACTTAACATTTCTTTTACACGTAAAGACTACTCGTAGATTGGTTATTTTAGTATTCCGAAGTCGGAACCACTGAGTCTGCTATTCTGTAAGTACGAATCCATGTGGAATGTATGGCATCTTTCCGTCTACAAGAGACGATAGATTTATCTTCTCTGGTTGCAGCTCATGTGAAATAGAACATATTAAATAAAGCACAGGAGCAATAATGTAACCTAGGCTTAGTGCCACCCCGGGCAGGGTTAGTGCCACCCCGGGCAGGGTTAGTGCCACCCCGGGCAGGGTTAGTGCCACCCCGGGCAGGGTTAGTGCCACCCCGGGCAGGGTAAGTGCCGCCCCGGGAAGGGTTAGTGCCACCCCGGGCAGGGTTGGTGCCACCCCGGACAGTTTTGGTGTCACCCCGGGCAGGGTTAGTGCCGCCCCGGGCAGGGTTAGTGCCGCCCCGGGCAGGGTTGTGTCACCCCGGGCAGGGTTAGTGCCGGGCAGGGTTGGTGTCACCCAGGGCAGGGTTAGTGACACCCCGGGTAGGGTTAGTGACAGCCCGGGCAGGGCTAGTGACACCCCGGGCAGGGTTGATGTCACCCGGGGCGGTCCCAGTTGGCCGAAAATGCTGCCCTTCCATATAAATAGGAAAATTGACTCCCCGTGGTGGATCACCCCTAAGGTCCCCCTTAACCTACGCGACTTCACATGAGATATTGAAACATGACGCATTATTCACTTGATGGCTCAGTCCAAACACTTTCTACACAAACAGTTCGCGCCTTATTTTTTAAACATAGAGCCTTGCCTTCCACGTCTTTAATTAAAACCTGGTGTTGTCATGTAATTTATTTAATCATATTTTTGGAAATACACTTTTGTTCGTATTGTGTATTTCTTTCTTTTTTTTTTTTTTCTGAGACGGCAAAATCTTCGCTAGGCTATTAGACCCACTTCCCGTCATCCCATCGAGCTGAAACTTGATACTTAGACTAGTTGCCGATAACAACATATTCTTTCAAATTTTCAGCCCACCCCCACCCAAAAATCAGTGTAAGCAAATTGACCCACTTCCCGTCAAACTGTCGAGCTGAAACTCGGCACGTAGACTGTTGACGATGACAACACATTGATCAAATTTTCAGCCCCATTCCCCCCAAAAAATCTATCTATTTAGTCTATTAGGTTTTACATGCACCAAGTTTGATAAAAAAATCATTCCCATACCAAAAATCAATAGCTACAATCACATGAATGATACATCACGTACAATCACATGAATGATACATCACGTACAATCACATGAATGATACATCACGTGCAATCACATGAATGATACATCACGTGCAATCACATGAATGATACATCACGTGCAATCACATGAATGATACATCACGTGCAATCACATGAATGATGCATCACGTGCAATCACATGAATGATACATCACGTGCAATCACATGAATGATACATCACGTGCAATCACATGAATGATACATCACGTGCAATCACATAAATGACACATGACGTACAATCACATAAATGACACATGACGTAAAATCACATGAATGACACATGACGTACAATCACATAAATGACACATGACGTACAATCACATGAATGACACATGACGTACAATCACATAAATGACACATGACGTACAATCACATGAATGACACATGACGTGCAATCACATAAATGACACATGACGTACAATCACATGAATGACACATGACGTACAATCACATGAATGACACATGACGTACAATCACATAAATGACACATGACGTACAATCACATGAATGACACATGACGTACAATCACATAAATGACACATGACGTACAATCACATGAATGACACATGACGTACAATCCCATAATGACACATGACGTACAATCACAATCACATGAATGCAAACATAGATGCTTATAAAGGATTTATGCGAGAAAATTTGTTTGTAGAGATTGTTTACTTGTCTTTGAGGCGCCATAAAACGCCCGAAATAAAGAAGTTCATGTCTTGATTTTTTTGCGCACCCGCGAATTCCTCTAGGGCACCAAAACCTTTGATTTTTTTGTTTGTATTGCTTTGGTAGATGTTGTTGCATCTGAGATCACGATAATACACTTCAAAAGAAGAGGGTGTCGCAGCCCAGCACACACCAAAATACGCATCAGAAATCTGAGTAAAGGCTTTCTACCAATTTTTTAAGTTTTTCTTTAAAATGGCTAACACAAACATTTTAAGAATCACCGTTTACATCAGAAGGGTTTTGCATGGCATGAAAGGACCTCCCAATTAATTGGTGTGACTAAATGATACCGCGTGCAGTGACTGACATCAGTCGGTGGACGGGGAACGACACAACGCCCTTGCGCAGAAAGTCACCCTGAGAAGAAACACGGTGTCACCTTTGCCGGGACAGAAAATGGCGGAGAATAAATGGGAACATGGGCTCATGGGACACGCACATGTGAACGTAACTAATGGGGGGGGGGCTGTGGGAGGGGGTATATGAAGGAGGTGTGGAAAAAGGTTTTAGGAAGGAGGGTGGAGGAAGGAGTATGGAAAGAGAGTGGAGGAAGGAATGTGTAAAACTGGTGTAGGAAGGGGTGTGGGAAAATGGTGTAGGAAGGGGTGTGGAAAAATTGTGTAGGAAGGGGTGTCGAAAAATGGTGAAGGAAGGGTTGTGGAGAGAGGGTGAAAAATAAAAAAGATTTGAGTTTTCTTTGGTTAGGGTAAGGATTAATATGAGAGATAACTATTTTATAACTTATGCAACAAGGAGCGACAACATGTGGCCCGCACTGTTATTTTCAATGATACGCTAAAGAAAAAAAAGACAAGAGAGCCAATGAAACGAAACATTATTAACTAAAATCTGTATCTTCTAAGAGGTTTAGTCTTGTAGGTAGAGGCTTGTAGGTAGAGGCTTGTAGGTTTAGGCTTGTAGGCTGTTGGCACGCTGAATGAATTAAACATCCCACTTTGACACAATAGTTTCATATGGTTGCCGGCAACCCATCCTTGTGAACAGCTATGATGTCCCTTTGGATGGAGTCATTGCAGCAAACCCGGAATTGAATTCTTGTAAAGTATTCATCGGCGATCAACTGAATGACCAATACATTTCAATAATGCTATTGGGGGAGGGTGGGGGGACAAAACATTCCACATTGATATTTAGAGAAAGGATGCGCCTAAAAAACAACTTATTTTAATATTAGGTAGAGGTAATGGCACGAGAGGTAATGGCACGAGAGGTAATGGCACGGACACAAAACACGGAAAATACATTCTGGAGATGAAATGGGAACGCAACAGTACATCAACAAAATCTCGTAGCAATTTCAAAGACAGAAAAGTATTGTTTTTGGGCGGGAAAAAGGGGGGGGGGTGGGGGTTTGATCGCATTTAAACAGACAGTGTCATCACGGGCGTCGTTAGAAAATTTGGAAGTGGCGGAGCTAATTTTTTTTTTTTTTTGTGTTAATTTTATTTTATGAAAGCTCCCGCGAGTTTGTTGAAGAGTCGATGAGAATTTACGTGATTCAACTGCAACTATTCGTAAACATGAGTTAAACAAAGCCGTTACCTTGGTTCAGGTTACACCTTAGATCAGTTAGCGAATACCCTTGTTAATTAATGTGCACCCTACAACCTGAACTGGTGCAGAACTTGTGAGTAGGTAAGTACATTTTAGAAGCTTACAAATGTGAGTATTTGTTTTTTGACAAAATATTATCAAAATCGCCCCTCCACCCCTGCGGACAACCAAGAGGGTCATCAAACAACCCCCCCCCCCCCAAATTAGGGTCATCAAACAACCCCCCTCCCCAATTAGGGTCATCAGTCTCCATGGAGGTTTGAAAGTTCAAATTCAGATTGAGAGATGAAAATCTACTACGCTCTTGGCGCAACTTGTTGTTAGACTGAATTCGTTGTAGAAAAAGATGCTAGCACACGAATTTGAAAATGTGATCAAAATATGACCTTAGCACACCGAGTTCAAAACGTGACCTTAGCACACCGAGTTCTAAACATGACCTTAGCACACTGAGTTCAAAACAAGACCTTTAGCACACCGAGTTCAAAACAAGACCTTTAGCACACCGAGTTCTAAACATGACCTTAGCACACCGAGTTCAAAACAAGACCTTTAGCACACCGAGTTCAAACATGACCTTAGCACACCGTGTTCAAAACATGACCTTAGCGCACCGAGTTCAAAACGTGACCATAGCACACCGAGTTCAAAACTTGACCATAGCACACCGAGTTAAAACGTGATCTTAGCACACCGAGTTCAAACGTGACCTTAGCACACCGAGGTCAAAACGTGATCTTAGCACACCGAGTTCAAAACATGACCTTAGCACACCGAGTTCTAAACGTGACCATAGCACACCGAGTTCAAACGTGACCTTAGCACACCGAGTTCAAAACGTGACCATAGCACACCGAGTTTAAACGTGACCTTAGCACACCGAGTTCAGACGTGACCTTAGCACACCGAGTTCTAAACGTGACCTTAGCACACCGAGTTCTAAACGTGACCTTAGCACACCGAGTTCTAAACGTGACCTTAGCACACCGAGTTCAGACGTGACCTTAGCACACCGAGTTCTAACGTGACCTTAGCACACCGAGTTCTAAACGTGACCTTAGCACACCGAGTTCTAAACGTGACCTTAGCACACCGAGTTCTAAACGTGACCTTAGCACACCGAGTTCAAAGCATAGGAGCCGGTAGGCGGAGAAAGATAAGAACATTTGGCAAAGGGAGACGAGCTGTTGGGCTCTAGTCTACAGGATTTGTCACGCTGTAATTGTTTGAAGGTTGAAAATAACGTTATATTTTTTTACTGCAGACAACTTCCTCATTACGCAACACACAAAAAAATTATAAGATTCATTTAATAGTCAGGACAGGAGTAACAATTACACCGAATAACATGAAGCTTCGAGACACTTTTAAAATGTTTTATTATTTTTGGGGGGTTTAAAATTCGGAGTTTTAAAATAGGTCCCTATTGTTTAAAGGTTGGCAGAGAGGGGGTGCCTATTGTTTAAAGGCCGGCAGGGAGGGAGTAGGACTGTCTGTAGTAGAGAAAATGAGAAGTTAGCTTTTTTTTTTGTAACACTTGGACCCAACGGGTCTCATAATTAATGGGACCCCTGTTAAAAAAATACACCAGTTACCTGTTTAAGTCATAGTTACATAACTTGTTGGTCAAAATAAAAATAAAAAACTGGAATGATACAATTGATGGCAAGAGTTGCTCTCATTCCGACGTTTTTATTTATAGCTTATCGATCAGATCGATAGATCTAGTTTAAAAAAAAAATATCTAAACAAATCCATTCGAGCATTTCTCAGTAGAAAAACTTCCGTTCGAACAACACACCTTCGTACAAATTGCTTTCGTATCAATATCAGAATACATGAAACACCATGTACCCAGACAGTGTCGAAATTAGACTTGCTGAGGCCCTAAGCAAGCGGTTCTCAACCTTTCTAATGCCGCGACCCTTTAATACAGTTCCTCGTGTTGTGGCGACCCCCAACCACACATTTTTTTCGTTGCTACTTCATAACTATAGAGTATATGTGTTTTTGGATGGTCTTAGGCGACCCCTGGGAGAGGGTCGTTCGACCCCCCAAAGGGATCGCGACCCACGGGTTGAGAACCGCTGCCCTAAGCTATACAGAGTCCAGAGGCCCAGTACTGTTTTAAATTATATCAGCTGGGAAAATATAAATTTAAAATCTATAGCCGGTAGATTCTGAGGCCCTAAACTGTAGCTTGTTGAGCTTATGGGGTAAATCCGACACAGCATCCGGATATAGGGTCCTTACCAGTCTTTGTCAGACCGTGAGCTCATTTCAGGCATTAGACACAGTAGCGAAAACCGGTTGGTTCGCTGGACATCGTTAACTAGCGCCAAGAAGGGAAATCGGTGAAGAAATTAGAGGTCGCCGCGATCAGCAGCCGGCGTGGTGGTTTGGGTAATCCAAGCGGTCGTCATGACAACAGGCACCAACTTGCTGATCAGCATTCAAAGTCAGAAGTCTAATCAACTTTATTGTGGCCGTTTAAACTACTTTGTTCACTTTAGCTTTGTTTAACCAAGGTGAATGCCTGAATGACTTCAGAACTATCGTGACACTGGGTCAACCTGAAAAGACGCATGTAGCTCAGCAACATCTTAAAATATACCACTAGTTAAAACGAGGCAGCAATCTAGCAGGGTTGAGAACAGTGCAGCTATTTAAGAACAGTATCGACACGGTGAGTAGTGTCTGGGTCCAATAGTATTTTGTGAACAGAGTGATTTGCGAAGTGGTGTCATGTGGTCGCGACATGGTTTGACTGATAGATTGATTGTGTGCTACAACATGCATGACTTCCTTCCAACCTCGTCACTCAAAAAGCCATCAGAGAGACAGCGCCATTTGGTTTACTATGGTGAAATGCCTTTCAGGGAAGAGCCTTTAGGGCGGCGGTTCTCAACCTAGGGGTCGAACAATTCTTACACAGAGGTCGCCTAAGACCATCGGAAAATAAAAATTTATGAAGTAGCAACGAAAATAAATTTATGGCTGGGGGTCACCACAACATGAGGGGTCACGGCATTAGGAAGATTGTTGAGAACCACTGCTTTAGTGATGCGGGTTAAAGAGTGAGTGAGAGAGAAAGAGAGAAAGGGAGCCAGACAGAGAGAGAGAGATAGAGAAAGAGAGAGAGAGAGAGAGAGAAAGACAGAGAGAGTGAGGTAAAGACGAAAGAGAGAGAGCAAGAATGAGAGAGAAAGAGAGACAGAAAGAGAGAGAAAAAGATAAAAAAGAGAGATTTTTTTAACAAACACACATACAAACACAAACAGAGACAGAGCTAAAAAAAATGTGTATTAA
Organism: Omphiscola glabra; assembly: GCA_964017045.1. Classification (NCBI taxonomy): domain Eukaryota; kingdom Metazoa; phylum Mollusca; class Gastropoda; family Lymnaeidae; genus Omphiscola; species Omphiscola glabra. Next base: position 16,187,781 of record OZ024794.1, on the reverse strand, counting down.
AATATTTAAAAGTTATACATATATAGATGTTGCAAATATTGAACATTTTGAAAATTCATTTAAATATAGATTTTACAAACTGACTCAAATGATAAACCAGGCTAAATCCCCAGGAAGCAGGTAGAGTAAGGGGCGTAACATAATTAAAAGGGGAATGTGCTGAGTTTAATTTGGATTTTGTCCCTTGTTCAACTACAAAAAAACACCAAATCTAAGACACTTTTTTGAATTTATGTTAATTTAAATTTCGCACCAATTTATATATATTTTAAAAAAAAATAATTAAAAACTAATTAATTTTCTGATCATAGCGAGTTAACAAAGTGATGGAGTAACATTACACAAAATATAATAAAATTGCTTTATAAAATCATATAGTATACTCATTAACATACTTATCATCTTTAAAACAAATTTCAACTGAATTAATGACTATGAAATTGTTACTTTATTTTTTTCTTTCTAGTCACCCAACCCCCTTTCCAATGCTTTCGAATTTTAATATTAATCTAAATTTAATGCATGAAAAAAATCTACCAGTAATCGTTTAAAAGCCGTTTATTTCTATCATGACCGTTCCATGCCCCAGTAATAATCTTTTTAAATTCTTCCTTTCATAGCGTTATAGCGTTATTCTTTTTATTTGACAAAAATTGCTACACCCTAGAGATTTATAAACAAAGGGAGGTAAATCGTGATGGTGAAAAAAAAAGAGGGGGGGGGTGAGTTAAAGAAAAAATCAGCTACTTACTTCTGTTTACTTTGTTTACAATATCGCTTCCAAACTTTTGGCCCGATCCTTGTGTTGATAACAGCGCGTCAAACCAGACTCACACTCTCGACACATCCACTCCTCCCTCTTTTCCGCCCTCCCTACGTGATGCCGACTCCACTACGAGACGTTGTAAACACGCTGTTTACCACCAACGCGTTATTTTTAGCAACGAGTGTCACGTGATTTCTTTGTGGCCGCGCCACCGAATCGATAAAAAGAAAAGGACCGCGGCAACATTCAATGTTTACATCACGTGACCGTAGGACATCGCATGAATACGCACGCACGCGCACGCGCGCACACACCACTATTAAAGAGATTATTTTAAGAGAAAAAATTAATAATAAAACCAACGGCAAGATGATCACGTTGACAAAATAATAACATATTTTATAATAGTCTCATTTGTAATTCTTTTTTTTTGTCTCCCTTTTCAGGGAAATGTCTGATCAATATTTCCTCAAGGAAAAAGTGGGGGGTTTTTTTTTTTGGGGGGGGGGGGGGGAGGAGGGGGGACACGTCATTTCGTTTCGTGCACGCTTGTACGGAATTAGTTTTTTTTTTTTTTTCTATTACTTGCAGTGCAATGGCTGGCACGGTATGGAAACACACAAAATATAGACAACATTAGTGGGACCAGTTCTTGACCACTGCACTGCATATTAATTAGCAACTCGTCTTTTTTTTAAGAAAGCAAGAGTGAATTGAAAGGTGCATGCAGACAGAGCAATATTAGACATACACACCTTACATAAAGGTGGAACATAATTATACATATAATTTACATACAGATGGAACACTATTCATCATACGTACCCTTTAAAAGTCGTCTGTCTTTTTTTTTTTTTTTTTTTTAAATCATGGCCTGAACACATTCAGAAAACACGCAAATTAACACAACTTGAAAAATACAGGACATTTATTACACTAGTAAATAATTAGACAGCAGAGGTGGACATCGAACGCCCTGTTAGGAAGGTCGACCTCGGTGCGGTGTGGTAACACTAACAGCCTTAGATCGGGTCCACTTCGGTAATAACTACGGATGTTGTGATACCGTAGTTTTTTTTTTCTTCCTTTCGGCAAACCGGTTATCGGTTTTAGAATTCCTATTTCATATAACCGGGTCCATTATCTGACTTTGTTTTGTTGTCTTTTTTTATTTAGCTGAAACATAGTCGGCGACCAAGTGTTACTGCGCGAATGGGTGTTAGTGTGGTATGTGTGTGTGGGGGGGGGGGGGCGGAGAGAGAGGGGTGGGAGATGATGGAAAAGGAAAAAGATGATCATCTTAGTTGCAAAAAAAAAAAAATCGTTTTACAATATGGGTTTTCTAGTTTTAATTTGAATTTAAGCATTTCTGTCGCAAGTGGTCATGTGACGCATTCGTAAAACATCGTCTTCTTCTTCTTGGCCATTCTCACTCGCAAATGCAGCATAGGCCACCACGACACTTCTCCATCTGTCCCTGTCCTGGGCTATCTTTGCTTGTTCAGTCCAGCTTTTCTTCACTCTCTTCACCTCTGTCTCTACTCCTCTCTTCACCTCTGTCTCTACTCCTCTCTTCACCTCTGTCTCTACTCCTCTCTTCACCTCTGTCTCTACTCCTCTCTTCATCTCTGTCTCTACTCCTCTCTTCACCTCTGTCTCTACTCCTCTCTTCACCTCTGTCTCTACTCCTCTCTTCACCTCTGTCTCTACTCCTCTCTTCACCCCTGTCTCTACTCCTCTCTTCACCTCTGTCTCTACTCCTCTCTTCACATCTGTCTCTACTCCTCTCTTTACCTCTGTTTCCACTCCTCTCTCCACCTCTGTCTCTACTCCTCTCTTCATCTCTGTCTCTACTCCTCGCTTCATCTCTGTCTCTACTCCTCTCTTCACCTCTGCCTCTACTCTATGTCTCTACTCCTCTCTTCCATGTGGCTGTCTTGGTCTTCTTCTTTTCGTAAAACATTGTCTGTTCTAATAAGTTTATGAAAGGTTCGTTCGGGTTGGTTCGTAGTCAGTGACGCTCTAGTTCGGGTTGGGTTAGTTTGGCAGCAGGGTTTGGGTTCGGTTCGAGTGCAGTCTCTATTAGACAGTTACAAATATTTTCATCAATTATTTATTATAACAACTTGTTATTCTCACTTTAAAACAAAATGTAAATAAACTGAAGGAGAGAAAAAGAAGATGTCAACAAAAAGTCCAAATTAAATTGACCAGCATAAATACATTTAATGTCGGTTATACTTGATTACATATCCAGGTTACGATAAAAAAAAAATTTAAAAAAATAAACCCTCTCTTCGTACTTAGACCGCCATTTTAATATCACGTGGTATGTACCAACACGATCACGGTGAAGTCCATATCGTCACACAATGAACGCCTAGTACTGCGAGTTCTGTCCTATGCAAACAATAACTGTTTGGAAAAAAACTCCTAAATCCGTACAGATCGAGGCCAGAACGAGGGGGGGGGGGGGGGGGGACATTAAACACAAGGACATAGCGCGAACAAATCAATCGCAGCCTATCGTTCGGTGAACTTTGCCGACAGAACATTGGCCGCCTGTATTTTATTTAACTACACTGACTACTTTAAAAAACATATATATTTGTTTCTGTGAATTCCAAATATGCAACTGTAACGCATTCATCTGTAAGATTGCTTTCAAACTGTCAGTTAACATAAGAAGTTAACATAACAAGTTAACATAACAAATAACAAGTTAACTTAGCGAGTTATCATAGCGAGTTAACATAGCGAGTTAACGTAAACTAATTTAGTTGAGGCCGTTATACTTTTAAGAATTCCGCTCTGCATGATGCATTATAAGCAGTCTTGTTATGAAGACTTTAGAACACAGAGGGACCAAATCATCAATGAGGCATTTGCCTCCGCGGTTCTCAAATTAAACATGGGAACATTACAATTCTTTTTAAAAAAAGGGAAAAATGCCCTTTAAACTATAAAAAAACAATTTAAAAAAAATTATTAGATTTTGTTGACAATGAGAATGGAGATAGTAAGTAAAACGCACGGTTTAAACGAGTTGTATTTTTGTTTCGGAGGGGTGGAGGTGGGGTGCGATGTGTCAGGGAAGGAGATTTGCATAAAGAGTCAATGTTATTTGAAGCCTTATTCATAATCTGCACTTTTATGCACAAACCTCTAGTTTAAAAAAAAAAAAAAAGTTTCATGCAATCCTGCCACAGTGACTTAAGCCTAGGATTTGTATCTCCAGACAGAAAAAAGTAAGAGCGTCATCATGTCAACGTGTGTAGATTCTGATGGTCTACACCAGAGGTTCCCAAACTTTTTTTGTCTCGTAGACCCCTTGCCATGTTTTTCGGTTTTGGGTAGACCCCCTGCTTACCTGATATTGATTTTTTTGCAAATTCATTAACTTCAGATCTATTTTTGACAGGCGGTGTAGTGCTACTCACTTTGAAAGATTTAAATTTATAACGGTAGTGAAGTGTAGTGTGAAAAACTTTTTTAAAAAAATATATATATATTTATTAATTAAATGTAAATTTAAAAATGCCAAAATAGAAGTCATGACCTGCTTACATGAGATCCACTATCGTCGACCCCCATTTTCATTTCATGGACACCCATTTTCATTTCATGGACCGCCATTTTCATTTCATGGACCCCCAATTTTTTTTTTCGCTGCCATAGACGCCTTGCAAGTTGTCGTAGACCCCTGGGGGTCGATATAGACCACTTTGGGAATCACTGGTCTACACCATGGATTCAGTACCACGCGAGCTCTTGCGAGTTTCATTCTCGGATCTTAATACTCTTTATGGGAAAACCAATTAATTAATGAACAGTACAGTCATCAACAAATCATCTGTGTGTATACATATTATATATATATATAGACATTTACTATGATTTACATAATTTAGTAAGCTGTATATTATCAAATTTACTACATGTGTATATATAGTGATCGTCAGGCGTCATTGTAAAAGTTGAGATTCACTGAACTAATACAGACTTCTATGATCACTGTAAGCTGATGTGGGGTGTTGTGGGAGTGTTTGGTGTTGTGGGGGGAGGGGTGGACGTGTTTATGTTGACACTGTATAGACTACGATGTGCTGTTGATTAAAACATAATAAATAACAGAACAATGCTCAATTAGTTTTCAGAAGCCTGGCTAAGTACATAAAGGTTGCACGCCCTAGTTATCTGTGTTGTTATTGTTGCACGCCCTAGTTATCACTGTTATTGTTGCACGCCTTAGTTATCTGTGTTGTTATTGTTGCACGCCCTAGTTATCACTGTTATTGTTGCACGCCTTAGTTATCTGTGTTGTTATTGTTGCACGCCCTAGTTATCACTGTTATTGTTGCACGCCTTAGTTATCTGTGTTGTTATTGTTGCACGCCCTAGTTATCACTGTTATTGTTTGCACGCCTTAGTTATCTGTGTTGTTATTGTTGCACGCCCTAGTTATCACTGTTATTGTTTGCACGCCTTAGTTATCTGTGTTGTTATTGTTGCACGCCCTAGTTATCACTGTTATTGTTGCACGCCCTAGTTATCACTGTTATTGTTTGCACGCCTTAGTTATCTGTGTTGTTATTGTTGCACGCCCTAGTTATCACTGTTATTGTTGCACGCCCTAGTTATCACTGTTATTGTTTGCACGCCTTAGTCATCTGTGTTGTTATTGTTGCAAGCCCTAGTTATCTGTGTTGTTATTGTTGCACGCCCTAGTTATCTGTGTTTTGTTTGCACGCCTTAGTTATCTGTGTTGTTATTGCTGCACGCCCTAGTTATCTGTGTTGTTATTGTTGCACGCCCTAGTTATATGTGTTGTTATTGTTGCACGCCCTAGTTATCAATGTTGTTATTGTTGCACGCCCTAGTTATCTGTGTTGTTATTGTTGCACGCCCCAGTTATCTGTATTGTTATTGTTGCACGCCCTAGTTATCTGTGTTGTTATTGTTGCACGCCCTAGTTATCAATGTTGTTATTGTTTGCACGCCCTAGTAATCTGTGTTGTTATTGTTTGCACGCGCTAGTTATCTGTGTTGTTATTGTTGCACGTCCTAGTTATCTGTGTTGTTATTGTTGCACGCCCTAGTTATCTGTATTGTTATTGTTGCACGCCCTAGTTATCTGTGTTGTTATTGTTGCACGCCCTAGTTATCAATGTTGTTATTGTTTGCACGCCCTAGTAATCTGTGTTGTTATTGTTTGCACGCGCTAGTTATCTGTGTTGTTATTGTTGCACGCCCTAGTTATCTGTGTTGTTATTGTTGCACGCCTTAGTTATCTGTGTTGTTATTGGTGTACGCCTTAGTTATCTGTGTTGTTATTGTTGCACGCCCTAGTTATCTGTGTTGTTATTGTTGCACGCCCTAGTTATCTGTGTTGTTATTGTTTGCACGCCCTAGTTATCTGTGTTGTTATTGTTGCACGCCTTAGTTATCTGTGTTGTTATTGTTGCACGCCCTAGTTATCTGTGTTGTTATTGTTGCACGCCCTAGTTATCTGTGTTGTTATTGTTGCACGCCCTAGTTATCCTTGTTGTTATCCTAATTTTGTAAATAGCGGTAGCGTAGATGTGAAATCCAACACAAGAATATCCATTTGTGGACTACGGTACAGTGGGAGGTGTTGGGGGAGGGGGGAAGCGGCTGATGTTGGGTATGAGTAAACTGACCTTGAATAAGGTCACTGTGAGCAGCGCTACAGGCAAACTAGACTAGCCACCGAGAGACGGGGAAATGTCCAATTATGGCAAGACTGGCTCAAGTAACTCACACACTTCAGTGCCAAATAGACACGAGCTCCCAGAATTTTTTAAAAAGTGGCGTGAAGGCTGTTTTTTTTTTTGGCGGGGGAGAGGGGGGGAGGGTTGGGGATGTTGGCCTGTTCTTGGAAAACAGTGAGAAAAGGGGGGTGGGGAGATAAAATTTAAAAAAATGGGATTTACTTCCAAGAATTTTGTTGTTTTGAGTTGTCCGGGTGAGGGAAGCAATGGGGGGGGGGGGGGGGGGGAGGTTCGGGGTCTTCGGAATAATTGTGAAAGAGGCTTAATATTAATTGAATAGGTGTAGGGGAGAGGGAGGCAGCACTCTTGTATGAGACAAAAAGGGGGGGGGGCATAGCAAGGGCTAGATAAGAGGGCGGCGAAGGTTAGACAAGAGGGTGGCGGGGGAAGATGAAAACGGGGGAGGGGGAGGGGAGGTGGGGCTGATACTAGGAACCGCATTTCTGAGTCAGACTGAATTCAATTTTTCAAAAACAATTTTTCGTCAATTTTCTATGAGACAATTTTATTTTAAGGTTTGCTTCTTTCTTCTAAAACAAATCCATGTGATGTGATGTAGTTGATATGATGTTTGATGTCGTTTAATTGATATGATGCTTGATGTGATATAGTTGATGTGATGTTTGATGTGATGTAGTTGATGTGATGTTTGATGTGATGTAGTTGATGTGATGTTTGATGTGATGTAGTTGATGTGATGATTGCCGTGATGTTTGATGTGATGTTTGATGTGATGTTTGATGTGATGTTTGATGTGATGTTTGATGTGATGTTTGCCGTGATGTTTGATGTGATGTTTGATGTGATGTTTGATGTGATGTTTGATGTGATGTTTGATGTGATGTTTGATGTGATGTTTGATGTGATGTAGTTGATGTGATGTTTGATATGATATAGTTGATGTGATGTTTGATGTGATGTTTGATGTGATGTTTGATGTGATGTTTGATGTGATGTTTGATGTGATGTAGTTGATGTGATGTTTGATGTGATGTTTGATGTGATGTTTGATGTGATGTTTGATGTGATGTTTGATGTGATGTTTGCTGTGATGTTTGCTGTGATGTTTGCTGTGATGTTTGATGTGATGTTTGCCGTGATGTTTGATGTGATGTTTGATGTGATGTTTGATGTGATGTTTGATGTGATGTTTGATGTGATGTTTGATGTGATGTTTGATGTGATGTTTGATGTGATGTTTGATGTGATGTTTGATGTGATGTTTGATGTGATGTTTGATGTGATGTTTGATGTGATGCTTGATGTGATATAGTTGATGTGATGTTTGATGTGATGTTTGATGTGATGTTTGATGTGATGTTTGATGTGATGTTTGATGTGATGTTTGATGTGATGTTTGATGTGATGTTTGATGTGATGTTTGATGTGATGTTTGATGTGATGTTTGATGTGATGTTTGATGTGATGTTTGACGCGATATTTGATGTGATGTTTGATGTGATGTTTGATGTGATGTTTGATGTGATGTTTGATGTGATGTTTGATATGATGCTTGATGTGATATAGTTGATGTGATGTTTGATGTGATGTTTGATGTGATGTTTGATGTGATGTTTGATGTGATGTTTGATGTGATGTTTGATGTGATGTTTGATGTGATGTTTGACGCGATATTTGATGTGATGTTTGATGTGATGTTTGATGTGATGTTTGATGTGATGTTTGATGTGATGTTTGACGCGATATTTGATGTGATGTTTGATGTGATGTTTGATGTGATGTTTGATGTGATGTTTGATATGATGCTTGATGTGATATAGTTGATGTGATGTTTGATGTGATGTTTGATGTGATGTTTGATGTGATGTTTGACGCGATATTTGATGTGATGTTTGATGTGATGTTTGATGTGATGTTTGATGTGATGTTTGATGTGATTTTTGATGTGATGTTTGATGTGATGTTTGATGTGATGTTTGATGTTTGATGTGATGTTTGATGTGATGTTTGCCGTGATGTTTGATGTGATGTTTGATGTGATGTTTGATGTGATGTTTGATGTGATGTTTGATGTGATGTTTGACGCGATGTTTGATGTGATGTTTGATGTGATGTACTTGATAGACGCTGTTTTCACATTGATTGTGACGACATTGCACTTGCGCGCGCATTTCTTAATATCAATAAATCGATTTGTGATTCTAAACTTGATGAATTTACAGTGTTTACTATCAAGTGAACCTCATCGGGAAAGACCTAAAAATAGCCATCTGATATAGACAGATCTGATGCCATGGTCCTGCTACTCCCGTCAGCTCTGCCAATAGATTTCAGGGGTGAAGGTCCTTGTCAAGGTGACTAGCCCGTTTGTTTTGACGGATGCTAGCGTTAAATCCCAGGGATTGATTCACGGGTGATCAGCTCAGGGATTCTAAAAGTATTACTTTCAGTGTGTCCTGACGTGAGACAAATACGTAGCAATAAAGGTTAAATAGTTGAATTATAATTTTTGAATTGCTCTTCATGCGTTGGAACTTCAAAATTCTCCTTATGTGGCAGTTCAATGTTTGAGAATCACTGATCAAGATTACAGGTGCAGGGGTGATAGCTATAGTATGGCCTGGAAATTCTTACAAGAGAATTGAAGTTATTCGATGTCTCCAAACGTATTTGTGGTTAGGACCAAACGTACGTCCTTTCAAAGACATGAAAGATTGAAAATGGAAACAACTTTGTAGAGACTGAGCTTTAGACTTACCCTCGTAAAATCGGATTTAAAAAAAAATCCAATAAACTCGACATATTTAATGCTCAGAATGTCTTTATTTGAGCAAGTCGTCAGGACATTAGACACACCCCCTTTTACGGCTACATGTAACATCATTAAAAGATGTTCTGTTGGGCTGAGAAGTGTGAGAAGTGGCCATAAACTTGGAAATAAAACGAGACTATACAAGTTAGAGTATATCGATACACGGCTGCTATCAGGCGGTGTGGGAATACGTGATGTGTGGAGGGCGGTGTGGGGAACACGTGATGTGTGGGTGGGCGGTGTGGAAATACGTGATGTGTGGTGGGCGGTGTGGGAATACGTGATGTGTGGAGGACGGTGTGGAAATACGTGATGTGTGGATGGCAGGACGAGATTTTATTGATAGTCTGCTCAAAAGGAAACTCTGATCATTACGAAACATGGCTGTGTATAACATGGCTGTGTATAACATGGCTGTGTATAACATGGTTGTGTATAACATGGCTGTGTGTAACATGGCTGTGTATATAGAAAATGGCAAATAGACCAACATGGCCATTTATCGTTACAGAAGATGACTCTTTGACCAACATGGCCATTTATCGTTACAGAATATGACTCTTTGACCAACATGGCCATTTATCGTTACAGAAAATGACTATTTGACCAACATGGCCATTTATCGTTACAGAAGATGACCAACTGACCAACTCAAACATATAGCGTGGGGGAAGATGACGAAACAATTTGGACAAATATAACAAGATATTGTTGACAACTACCCCTCATCGTCTTATTTAACGTCTGTGAGGTCGTAAATCCATGCTTGATACACGCTTCTCTTGGATGTATGTGTGTTGATACACGCTCTCTTGGATGTTTGTGTGCTTTATTTCATTTCATCGCATTTAGCAAGGAAGTCCGACCCGGTAGCTGGGTTAAAGCATCACCCCGGCTGGCCAGGCGTCCCTTCTCTGATGCGGCCCCACTCGCATAGTCAATCGAGTGGAAGGGTGGGTGGGGCTGTCTCAGGGGCGGGGACCCCTCGGCATGCCGCTTCGTGGCCTGACTGGACTAGAGACCACTGGGGGAATGGTTGAATGCCTGTTGGGGGCGGCGGAGGTGTGCTGGGGAAAACTTTACGAGCCTTGGCTCGATGGTTTGCTGATTTTCTTAAGTAAGTTAGTTAGTTAGTAAGGAACCATTTTTGAAATATCTGATGTACTGTTATATTTGATCAAATCAATTCCTACTTGAAACGTGTGAGACAGAGCTCCTAAAACAATTTATAAACGAGCCTTGCACATTTACAGCTTCGGTGGTTTGGGGTGGGGGGGGGTGGGTGGGTGTATTTTGGTATACAAGCTGTTTGATCGGCTGCCATCGTACAATACAAGCTGTTTGATTGGCTGCCATCGTACAATACAAGCTGTTTGATTGGCTGCCATCGTACAATACAAGCTGTTTGAATGGCTGCCATCGTACAATACAAGTTTACTTTATTTAAAAAATGAGGAAGAGCTCGAGTAAATTATAAGTACGTTTGTTTTTTAAAATTATTTTTAGATATTTTTTAAAAGATATTGTTTTTAAAAATCTGTTACGAACTCTAGCACACATTAAATTCACGTTACGGAGTCTATAAGAAAGGGTGACTATTCACCTTTACTTAAAGTGTAGTCTATCGATCGGACAGCTAAGCTAAAAGTCGGTTATCTCCAGGGATCTATAATTGTTCGAATGTTTGCGTTACAAGTATATGGTACTTGGGCTAAATAACGCTTCAGAACCCGTGGTCTTAAAGAAACAAACAAGGGGAATTTTTTTTTTTTATATCACAACAGTTTTGTGCTAGACTTAACACTACATGACCGTGACAAATTGGAATAAGAAGTTTCAGGAGACAATGGCTCTCAAAATATCAATGTTCAAGTTACTGTTTTTTTTTAAAAACCTTTTAGGTGGCGAACAGCGGTGTATGAAGCAGTCAAAAAAGGGAGAAGATGCGCGAAACGAAGCCTTTGCAAAATAAAAAAAAAATTAAAAAATGCACAATACCGAAGGCCAAATCTAACCAGGAGTTAAGATTCTCCTGCGAGAAATCCAGCCGAGACTGCCATTCCAGGTTCGTCCCAGCGAGCCATTTATTGGAGTGTGCAAAGCTACTCTATCGTCTCGCGAAGACGGACGGGTGCCATATATAAAACAGTTGAGAACATTTTAATTCAAAGTCATTAGCGTCTTAAATGTTTTGTTAGGTGGGCTTTTCGCGCAAATGAAGTGTCGGGGCCACTTTCAACAAGCACTACTCAAACACGGTTCACGGTTTGAGATGCATCTATCCACTTGTGGGCGTGGCTTAGCAGTGCAGCATCAGATGTCCGGGACAATTTTTATCGCCACAATCTGAAACGAGGCGTTAAATTATTTTTTTTTTTAAAAGATGGGTTCTCAGGATGAAGACCGGAAAATCATCTCTCACGTTGTCAGTTGTTCTTACGTTAACAGGGGTTCTCACGTTGTCAGTTGTTCTTACGTTAACAGGGGTTCTCACATTGTCAGCTGTTCTTACGTTAACAGGGGTTTTAACGTTGTCAGTTGTTCTTACGTTAACAGGGGTTCTCACGTTGTCAGTTATTCTTCTTACGTTAACAGGGGTTCTCACGTTGTCAGTTGTTCGTACGTTAATAAGGGTTCTCACGTTGCCAGTTGTTCTTACGTTAACAGGGGTGCTCACGTTGTCAGTTTTCTTACATTAACAGAGGTTCTCACGTTGTCAGTTTTCTTACATTAACAGGGGTTTTCCTGTTGTCAGTCATTCTTACTTTAACAGGGGTTCTCCCATTTTCAGTTGCTCTTATGTTAACAGGAGTTCTCACATTTCTGGGGTTCTTATGTTAACAGGGGTTCTCACATTGTCAAGGTTTCTCACGTTGGTGGGGCTTCTTGCTTCAGGGGGGTTCTAATGGCAGGGCTTGTTATGTTAGTTGATTGTGCCCCCCCCCCCTCTCACAAACAGCTTATGATTTTTAATAATCAGCAGGTATATTCTCATGTGGAGATAAAGATAACAGATAATAACTGGTGATTATTAAGTTTATTGATAGTCACAATATTGATGTTCTCAACTAAACGGTTGTCAACCAATAGTTCAAAGATGAACCAAAAAATACATCTCCTTATTTACCAATGCACATGTCAAGTTTTCATTTCAAAAATTTGTTCAAATATTAGAATGTATGAAGAGCTCTCTTGTTATCATGTAAGCGCCGTCTCAAAACTTCATGGACACATTAAAATTGTTTTGACAACAGGAGAAATATAACCCAGGCCTTGGCATGCAACTGTTTGATGGCTGACAGTTTGAAATGAAGGCTGTGACAACCAACTGTTTGATAGCTGACAGTTTGAAATATGTAAGTATTTATAAACTTTATAGAATAGCTTATTTTTTTTTTTGGCGAATATTTAAAATCGTGTTGAAATAATATCTTTTATTTATCTGGACTTGAGAGATATTATCCCCAAACAAAAATGTGATATTCTCCCCAGATGTCATATAGAGCTGTCTATTCTTGATGTCACATAGATATGTCTTTCCTTGGTGTCACATGGCTTGACATGGAGCTGTCTTTCCCCTGTCACATAGAGCTGTCTTTAACTGATGCCACATAGACTATAGAGCTGTCTTTCCCGTGATGTTATTTAGAGCTGTCTTTCACTGATGTCACATAGATTATAGAGCTGTCTTTCCCATGATGTCATTTAGAGCTGTCTTTCACTGATGTCACATAGACTATAGAGCTGTCTTTCCCATGGTGTCATTTAGAGATGTCTTTCACTGATGTCACATAGACTATAGAGCTGTCTTTCCCATGATGTCATTTAGAGCTGTCTTTCACTGATGTCACCTAGACTATAGAGCTGTCTTTCCCGTGGTGTCATTTAGAGCTGTCTTTCACTGATGTCACATAGACTATAGAGCTGTCTTTCCCGTGATGTCATTTAGAGCTGTCTTTCACTGATGTCACATAGACTATAGAGCTGTCTTTCGCATGATGTCATTTAGAGCTGTCTTTCACTGATGTCACATAGACTATAGAGCTGTCTTTCCCGTGATGTTATTTAGAGCTGCCTTTCACTGGTGTCACATAGACTATAGAGCTGTCTTTCCCGTGATGTCATTTAGAGCTGTCTTTCACTGATGTCACATAGACTATAGAGCTGTCTTTCGCATGATGTCACACAGAGCTGAGAATTTGACAAATGTCTTAAGTTGTCATGTAAGATGTTTTCTTTTAAAATTTTCCTGAATGATCTTTATGGAGGCCCTTTTAAATATTTTCTTGTCCTTCTTAAGTTTACAAGTAAGAAATGAGGTGTGGCGTACTTTAAGTTCAATTTACGCCTACAGTTTCCGGTAGGACAAAGCATATATCAGAATTTCTTGCAGCGTCACGTGACGGTACTCATACCATGAAATCAACAGCTGGTCCGTGAGAGCCCTAGAGACTGTCGATTAACGAGGCAGCCGATTATCCCGGGCCAGAGGGTGATGATAACCCCGCAGATGTGTTAGGTAACAGGTCTTATGACGCAGTGCGGCCAGGTGTAAACACCATCAATAAAAAAAAGATGCCTTCCATGCGACCAGTACCAGGTGTAATGGTTACATCAAACAGTTTGGTTACCCCCCCCCCCTTTTTTTTTTCCAACCCATTTAAAAAAAAAAAATACAAATAAATAAAAACACTTTTATCTCCCAAATATCTTTAAGAGCAAGAACAAAGATGGGTAAGGTGATCGATTTTTTATTGTGAATTTTTAAAAATCAAATTCAAATAAGTGAAATCCAGTAAGTCGAGTCCCGGGGGGTGGGGTGGAGGTAAGATGCTAGAGAAGTTAAAACCAAGAGATTGAAGCCAGCGATGTTGCGATGTTGATCAGTTAGGTAGAATCATTTTTTGAATAAAAACTTTGCAGACATGGAAGAATAATACGCCACTGCCCTTAGCTTTAAAAAACAAATTGTTTAGACCTAAGGGTGGGGGGGGGGGGCGTGACATCTAATTTGAAGTACATTTTAAAATCATGACACCCTCCCCCCACTCCTATGTTGTTTGCCCACTGTCATTTTGAATGGATTCGCCCCTGTAAGCTAGTATTACAAGACAGTATTTATACATGAATAGCTACATAACTAACCTTTGATTTAACAGGTACCTGTAAATTTACCTCCTCTTATAAGCAATTCACAAGTTCACACAGCTGCCTGGCATTGGAACTCCTCAGTACTTTATCCTTACCCAATCACCCCACCCAATTACATTCCACACCACCCAATTACATTACACATTGACTTCTTACATTACACATTGACTCCTTACATTACACATTGACTCCTTAAATTACACATTGACTCCTTACATTACACATTGACTCCTTACATTAAACATTGACTCCTTACATTACACATTGACTCCTTACATTACACATTGACTACTTACATTACACATTGACTCCTTACATTACACATTGACTCCTTACATTACACATTGACTCCTTACATTACACATTGACTCCTTACATTACACATTGACTCCTTACATTACACATTGAGTACTTACATTACACATTGACTCCTTACATAACACATTGACTCCTTACATTACACATTGACTCCTTACATTACACATTGACTCCTTACATTACACATTGACTCCTTACATTAAACCCCATCCCCTTACACTACACATCCCCACCCCCTTACATTATACAACCAAACCCCTTACATTTCACACCCCAAAACCTTACATTACACCCCCAACACCTTTACATTACACACATCTTCCGGTATTAAAAGTTCATTCACCAGGGCTGCACATGTGCTAGCATCAGCAGACGATACATTTAGCACATTTCCGAACAATCTCTAACACGTTTAAATCCTGACAGACATCGGATCTGGTCTCAGGCAAACTGTCGGGCATCGATCTAGCTGGCTGTATTTGAGAGAAATTTGAGACACGTGTTTCTCTTTAAACACGGAGACTTTATGGAGCGCGATGAATGTGTTGAAATACTTTCAATATAACTTCAGGAGGTGTGGGAACATACAGAAATAGTGTGTTTACTTCCCAAGTGCCAACGAGCAAAATACAGCAATGAGCAAAATACAGCAACGAGTAAAATACAACAACGAGCAAAATACAGCAACGAGCAAATACAGCAACGAGCAAAATACAACAACGAGCAAAATACAGCAACGAGCAAAATACAACAACGAGCAAAATACAACAACGAGCAAAATACAGCAACGAGCAAATACAGCAACGAGCAAAATACAGCAACGAGCAAATACAGCAACGAGCAAAATACAACAACGAGCAAAATACAGCAAGGAGCAAAATACAGCAAGGAGCAAAATGCAACAATGAGCAAAATACAGCAAGGAGCAAAATACAACAACGAGCAAAATACAGCAACGAGCAAATACAAAAATTAGGATGAAACATACGGGGTATAAGAGTATGACGCAAAAGACAAAATTTAAAAATTGACTTAACATGTCTAAGACTTCACATTACACATTTCATGAGATTTGTCAATATACACCTCTTAAGACTTGATAATACACTCCTCCCAAGACTTGATAATACACTCCTCCCAAGACTTGATAATACACTCCTCCCAAGACTTGATAATACACTCCTCCCAAGACTTGATAATACACTCCTCCCAAGACTTGATAATACACTCGTCCCAAGATTAACGGCACCGGTAATCAGTATGTTACAACATGGAAAAAGAAACTTAAATAACATATACTTCGTCGTTCATTAATTTCCTGTGACTTGAGAAGTTCCTCCCATGGCAAACTAAGTTCCTCCCATGGCAAACTCTATGACAACATTTTCTATCACGTGGATGACAGCTTTCAACTACACGGTAATGACATGTAATCTATACTGTAATTCATCCAACAGTTTAGAGTCTGACCTTATATTGACACGTCACACGTTGTTAGGGTATCTAAATAATTCACAGAAAAATGTATGGAGAGATGCCCCCCCCCTCAAATGCTTTGACCGAATGTATCAGCTACTGGTATAATACGCTTACAATTTAACACCGGCTGCACTAGGTGAAAGCATATAATTTTAGGATATGCTTTCTTGTCCTTGTCACGACAAACCCAGGGGAATGTCTTACTACATGACGTGCATGTGTAGGTATATCTGACCGGATACCTCAGCCAAGCGAAGAAAGCCATTCATTATTTTTGTGGGTACACAGTGCACAGTACACAATGCACACAACTGGTCATTATTATGTAGTCTATATTAAAAATCAAACTCACACAACATACATTAATAAGGACAATGACACCGAACTTACCAGCACATTTACCTTCACAGAAATACACACTGACACACTACACTAACACACACATCATCTCAGCACCGCGTCCCTGTGTGAACTGTGTGGTACTCGGTGTTACTGTTGATATCTCTCACTCCAGTCTGACTACTACTCCAAAGGGTAACAGCACCTGGTTAAGCCTACACCAAAGACCTCAACCGCACTGTCCGTAGTGACGTAACCACCACAAGTCAAAGCAGAAGCACAGACCTACATAACAGGAGCAGTGAGAACTGTGACGGACATATCCATGGCATGGGACCAGTGAAGAAATTAGTTCCTATATGACGTCCCCAAGAGCTTAAATCTATGCGTGCTTGAGTGAGATCAAGAACACGGCGTGGGAGACGGGGCGGGGGGGGGGGGTGTGTGGGGCGGAGAAGAAAGAGAATGGGGGACTACCAACAAACCACAGAGTACAGACACGGTAGTTGCCCACGGCTAGGGTAGAAAATAGGGCACTTCGCGACAACCCGGGGTTTCGGGGGGGGGGGGGGGAATTTCTTGTTTAAATATATTATGAGGGAGTAGAGGCATATGGAAAATATGTGTGGGGGAAAAAACAAAAATTGATTGATTAGAGATTGGTCAGAGGGAGGCAGGCAGCGAGGCGAGGGGGACAGACAGCGAGGGGAGGGAGACAGACAGCGAGGGGAGGGAGACAGACAGCGAGGGGAGGGAGACAGACAGCGAGGGGAGGGAGGCAGACAGCGAGGGGAGGTAGACAGACAGCGAGGGGAGGGAGACAGACAGCGAGGGGGGGAGATAGACAGCGAGGGGAGGGAGACAGACAGCGAGGGGAGGGAGACAGACAGCGAGGGGAGGGAGACAGACAGCGAGGGGAGGGAGACAGACAGCGAGGGGAGGGAGACAGACAGCGAGGGGAGGGAGAGAGCGAGGGGAGGGAGAGAGTGAGAGAGAGAGACATCAGTTCCTGACCGCCCCCATCCCACGTTCACAAGACATGTTCGTTATGGAGACGTCATACGGTTCCTAGAATGTGATGCCTTACAGCCTGGGACCAACAACAGACGAGACGCTTCAAGCAACATCTGACGATCTGTATCCACGAAGTCTTCCACCAGCGGTCCTTAACCCGGCCCGCGTGGCCGCCGTTCGGGTACCTGGGCACACGTGACAAAAATAGAACCGGACGTTGAAGATCTGTTTAGCCCCAAAGTAGGTCCATACTTACCCATTGAAATACAATAGCTTTATGTGGCTTATGTTTAAATATTGTATTAGTTGGTACTGTTGTTGAAACTACAAATACGATATGAGCAGTGAAACATGCTAAGTCTTTCAAATGGTTTTCAAACTTTAGTGCGGCCCCCTACAGAGTATGAGGATCACTGAACCGCACTCACCCCCCACCCCATTTAAAAATCCGGACCCCCCAATTCAAAAGTTTGAGGACCCCTGTGCGAAAGTGGTATCTGTGTTGTTGTCATTTAATTGACACAAATAAGACAAATACACCCCCTTCCCCACCCGCCGCATACAAAGACTGCACTCTACATATTACAACAAACCGATCAAGACTATGACCATAAAGAAAACACGGTAGTGTGTAGAAATTGTGAAACAAAAAACATTAAGTAGGTTAATAAATATAAGCCCCAAGTGCTGTCTTCGCGCCACTTCACTGTTAAAACCCCTTCATAGAATCTTAAGTTTCATTCACTGACCTTTAAACTTTGAACTTAGCACCCCCACTGAAAACGAGGCTTGGCTAATCCGAAACACACAAAAATATCTAGGAGAGAAACAACTGCTTAGAACTTAGGAAAAAAAACAACATTTGAGGAATTACCCAGTAGGCCATTCTGTGTTGTGAGTAATCCAAAAGAAATAAACAGTGCAGAGGCGAATCCTAGTCAGTCTGTCATGGAGGCTATAATATGAGCATCTGTCGTGTTGGTTGGCCTGACCCCGAAAGCTGAACTAAGCTGCCGGTCAGACACAAAGTCGTTTTCACTCTGTTGACCAGGCCTTACTCCCAGCCCTACCCTCTCTCTGTACTATCAATCAATGGTGGAGGTTAGGCAGGGTGAAAAAAAGGGGGGGGGGTCGGAGGTGGGGCGGTTTAAGGGGGGAAGGGTAGTTGGATATTCTAAAAAGAGTGGCGGAGAATCGCACCGTACGAACCAAGAGTGGCAGGAAGGAGGGCAACATGATGTATAAATAAATGCTGAGAAGAGAGGAAGTAGGTAAATGATTAGAGGATGGAGCTGTAAGAGAGGATGGAGATGTAAGAGAGGATGGAGATGTAATGAATGTAAGAGAGGATGGAGGTGTAAGAGAAGATGGAGGTGTAAGAGAGGATGGAGATGTAAGAGAGGATGGAGATGTAAGAGAGGATGGAGATGTAAGAGAGGATGGAGATGTAATGTAAGAGAGGATGGAGGTGTAAGAGAAGATGGAGGTGTAAGAGAGGATGGAGATGTAAGAGAGGATGGAGATGTAAGAGAGGATGGAGATGTAATGTAAGAGAGGATGGAGGTGTAATGAATGTAAGAGAGGATGGAGGTGTAAGAGAAGATGGAGGTGTAAGAGAGGATGGAGATGTAAGAGAGGATGGAGATGCAATGTAAGAGAGGATGGAGTTGTATGATAGGATGGGGTGTAAAAAAGGATGGAGGTGTAAGAGAGGATGGAGATGTAAGAGAGGATGGAGATGTAAGAGAGGATGGAGATGTAAGAGAGGATGGAGATGTAATGTAAGAGATGATGGAGGTGTAAGAGAAGATGGAGGTGTAAGAGAGGATGGAGATGTAAGAGAGGATGGAGATGTAAGAGAGGATGGAGATGTAATGTAAGAGAGGATGGAGGTGTAATGAATGTAAGAGAGGATGGAGGTGTAAGAGAAGATGGAGGTGTAAGAGAGGATGGAGATGTAAGAGAGGATGGAGATGCAATGTAAGAGAGGATGGAGTTGTATGATAGGATGGGGTGTAAAAAAGGATGGAGGTGTAAGAGAGGATGGAGATGTAAGAGAGGATGGAGATGTAAGAGAGGATGGAGATGTAAGAGAGGATGGAGATGTAATGTAAGAGAGGATGGAGGTGTAAGAGAAGATGGAGGTGTAAGAGAGGATGGAGATGTAAGAGAGTATGGAGATGTAAGAGAGGAAGGAGATGTAAGAGAGGATGGAGATGTAAGAGAAGATGGATTTGTATGAGAAGAGGGAGATGTAAGAGAGAATGGAGATGCAATGATAAGAGGATGGAATTGCATGATGAGAGCATAGATGTGTATGGCGAGAGGATAGAGATGTATTACAGTATGGGGTGTATGACAGGATGGGGTGTATGACAGGATGGGTGTATGACAGGATGGGGGTATGACTGGATGGGTGTATGACAGGATGGGTGTAGGACAGGATGGGGTGTATGACAGGATGGGGTGTATGACAGGATGGGGTGTATGACAGGATGGGGTGTATGACAGGATGGGGTGTATGACAGGATGGGTGTATGACAGGATGGGTGTATGACAGGATGGGTGTGTATGACAGGATGGGGGTATGACGGGATGGGGTGTATGGGTATGATGAGATGAGAGAATGACATAAATAAAAACACATTAATCTATGACATCATTTGTCAAAGAGGAGTTGGTGGAGCAGGAGCTGAAAGAAAAAAAGAGGAGTTGGGGGAGCAGGAGCTGAAAGAAAAAAAGAGGAGTTGGGGGAGCAGGAGCTGAAAGAAAAAAAGAGGAGTTGGGGGAGCAGGAGCTGAAAGAAAAAAAAGAGGAGTTGGTGGAGCAGGAGCTGAAAGAAAAAAAGAGGAGTTGGGGGAGCAGGAGCTGAAAGAAAAAAAAGAGGAGTTGGTGGAGCAGGAGCTGAAAGAAAAAAAGAGGAGTTGGGGGAGCAGGAGCTGAAAGAAAAAAAGAGGAGTTGGGGGAGCAGGAGCTGAAGGAACAAAAAGGAGTTGGGGTAGCAGGAGCTGAAGGAACAAAAAGGAGTTGGGGGAGCAGGAGCTGAAGGAACAAAGAGGAGTTGGGGTAGCAGGAGCTGAAGGAACAAAAAGGAGTTGAAGGCGATACTTATAATAGGCGTGTCACTTTCTACGCTAGCTTTTCATAACATGTAATACAAATACATAAAGTCTGTGGACACGACTGCAGAAATCTTACCCCACTGCTAATTTTTCATTGATATAACAATACAAGATACGTCTGGGTGGGTCAGTTCGGCTTTGTAATGTAATGGGCAGTGGTCACCGTCAGAACCAATGTTGTACATCGCTCAACACACATCATGTAGCACACATTAGGCTAGATATCTTTCTTTTGCTCGGATATTTTCTCTTTGCTCCG
Organism: Omphiscola glabra; assembly: GCA_964017045.1. Lineage (NCBI taxonomy): Eukaryota > Metazoa > Mollusca > Gastropoda > Lymnaeidae > Omphiscola > Omphiscola glabra. Next base: position 16,166,768 of record OZ024794.1, on the reverse strand, counting down.
CCCCTGACTCAAGTGAACTGAGGGTTGATGACAGGCCAAGCTGTGCACTGCTTTGGGGGGGGGGGGGGGGATACTTTTCATTCATGTAATCACATTAGCGCCACACAAAAGTGCTCACACCATATCTAATTAAATCAAACGGCCGACACAGCTGAGAAAACTAGGTCAACTAGACCAGGGTTTCCCAAAATGTTTGGACCGTTCAACAAGTTTCGAAATCGCTCCAAGGACCGTCACTAAATTTATTAATTATAACTTCTTTTTTTTAATTTGACCATAAATAGTCATGTTGTGCGGACCGGAAACGTAAGGCTCGCGGACCGCTGTCGGCCCGAGGGCCACCATCTGAGGAACGCTAAAATTGTCTACTCCAGGGTTGGGAGCCACATGATCGGTTTCAACGTCAAACTATGGTCAGTTGATGAACTCTGAAATATATATGACGTCACCAATTATCAATTAGTCTACTTTTATCTGTTGTAGAATATTAGCCAATTATTTATACAGAGTATGTAGCTTCTTATCCATTTTTTTTTCGAGTCCACTGCCCAAGGCACATTTACAAGGACAATGGACCTTTCAAAATACAACGGATATTGACCTTACAATCAAGTAACAAGACAATGTGAAATAATCAACACAATGGGAAATAATCGTGATCGGAAATCGCGTTAAGGGGCGATAACATGGCGACTTTCAGACGGAAAAGTCCATTACCAGTAATCGCGCTGTTTACATGACTGATACAATCAGATCGGGGTTTAATCTGACGATGTTGTGACAGCACTGACAGCACCACCAGAATAAGTCGTCCAGATTCGGGATACGTCTTCTAAGAGGTCTCAACGTTATTGCTTGGTGGTACTCCCACGGATGTGACACTTACATACACTCCAATGTAATCATATTACACCCCCGCTATGATTCTTAGATACGCCCCAGTGTAATCATTAGTCTCAAGTCATTTATTCCAACTCAGGCCTAAGTATATGAGGACAGGCCTAAGTATATGAGGACAGGCCTAAGTATATGAGGACAACACACAGTGCATTTTTCATTAATTAAATTAAACACGAATCGCAAGATAAGGTCACAGTTCAGCACTATCACTATGTCATATTAACTCGTTTTCATAGCAACCAACTGATCACTATGTCAAATAAACCCGTTTCTATGGCAACCAACTGATCACTATGTCAAATAAACCCGTTTTCATAGCAACCAACGGGTCATGACAAATACTTAGGATTTTTACTTCTCTTTATTCACATACACTATTTAAAACGGGAGACGCACTTTACACATTCAAACAGGTTCTACTCTTTCATTTTCCCCATCATAGTGAATACCAACTACAGCCAGTAAATCAACGCTTGTCTACGCTTCACATAGTTCTTATAGCGACGCTAATAATACATCTATTACATGTTTTTTAAGGTTACTCTTTCACATTTGAAATTCCAGTCTAAATATAGATCTTCGACGAGGCTAAATATAGCGCTGGGCAATGACCTACAAAACACAATGCTAGAATGACGTCGTATCTATGCATTCCTAACATTTATAGAGCACGTATATTTTATCTATGTCACACAAATATTTGCACATTTTTCCTTGCACAATAAGATACAATATAGATGATTAGTGGGTAAGGTGCTCCTAGCCACCCGCCACCGCCCACTAATTAATGTGAAGGCCGCACTGATGAACGTGAAGGTCGTGTACAAATTATAAGGGAAACAATTTCAGACGTTCCTTAAGGGAATGAATAAATCACAGGCAGATAGTCAGATAATCGGTTAAAATTTAAGTTTTTTTTTCCCTTCTGAAGTTTTGGTTATCTTTCAGATGATGTTAACATTTGTTTTTTTTTAAATTGTCAACCTCAGTTCAGTGTTTCTCAAACTATTTGAGTCCAGGATCGTCTTTTTAGAATACATGACATAGGCCACATAAGCCTGGCCTACCCTATGCCATAGAAGTATTAAGATCGTCTTTTAGAATACATGACATAGGCCACATAAGCCTGGCCTACCATATGCCATAGAAGTATTAAGATCGTCTTTTAGAATACATGACATAGGCCACATAAGCCTGGCCTACCCTATGCCATAGGCCACATAAGCCTGGCCTACCCTATGCCATAGGCCAAATAAGCCTGGCCTACCCTATGCCATAGGCCACATAAGCCTGGCCTACCCCATGCCATAGGCCACATAAGCCTGGCCTACCCTATGCCATAGGCCACATAAGCCTGGCCTACCCTATGCCATAGGCCACATAAGCCTGGCCTACCCTATGCCATAGGCCACATAAGCCTGGCCTACCCTATGCCATAGGCCACATAAGCCTGGCTTACCCTATGCCATAGACCACATAAGCCACACCTACCCTATGCCATAAACCACATAAGCCACGCCTACCCTATGCCATAGACCACATAAGCCACGCCTACCCTATGCCATAGACCACATAGGCCACGCCTACCCTATGCCATAGAAGTATTAAGAATGGTGTTCGGGGTCGGAAGGGAGCGGCCGCGGGGATCATGAGAAGTGCACAAGTTTAGAACCCCTGCCCTTAGCTTCATTAACTGCAAGTGTTACGAATTTTCTTTTGTTTTTTAAAAAAGGGTGCCGAGTGATTTGAACTGAAAGGACTGGAGTTCAATCCCCAGTAAAATTCAATTCAAGTAGTATAAGGACATGTAAATAATGACTTGACTTATTCATAATAATGACTTGACTTATCCAGTTCACGCATTTCTTTGACGTTTAAAAAAAAACAACAAATGTAAAAAAAAAATCTAGATTGGAAAACGTAAACACAACATAACTGCTGCACACATCCTAGAACTTCCGGTTTGCATTACAAGTACATTTTTAAAAAAAATTATATTTATTTTGCGTAAAGAAATTAATCTAAAGCCAATGGATAAGTGCTAAGTGTATCTGACAGCCAACTATTTGAGGACCGCTGCCCTTCCAATACCACCGTGTCCTTTCAGGTGAACGATTTAAAAGCGAAAAGGGAACGAACTCGCCCACACCAAATAGGATGACGCAATCGTTGAACCGGTAAACAAAGACTTCTGTTGCGTCCCATGGGTTTGGTACGATACTAATAAATACATGTGCTAGTACGATACTAATAACTGCATGTTTTAGTACGAAACTAATAAATACATTTTGTGTTAGTTCGATACTAATAAAAACATGTGTTGGTTCGATACTAATAAATACACGTGCTAGTACGATACTAATAAATACATTATGTGCTAGTTCAATACTAATAAATACATTATGTGCTAGTTCGATACTAATAAATACATGTGTTAGTACGATATTACGACGCCAATAATAAATAAACTTGTTATGTTATCGTTTGCAATGTCACGATCTAATTTATTATAACTCGATGGATTGAATACTTTTTGATTCGATCCACTTTCCCTTATTGATTTAAAAATGCATGTTAAAAGAGTAAATAAACAAATTGACTGCGTAATCCATAAGTTCATGACCTCTGGGGTCGATGACATTAAAAGACACAACGGAGATTAATGATGCTAACGCGAGCCAGTTTTGTTTTGAGGTCAAAAGGTCAGGTCGGGTCAACACCTTAATAGTTATTTGTATTGCGGTGGTGCAGGCGGTGGTGGGGTTAGCAACGGGGGGGGGGGGGGGGGAGAAAAATTAGCGGGACATTGTTGTGCGGTGAAAAGATAAGGAGAGCTGCTAGATTATGTGAGTGTGTGGGGGGGGGGGGGCATGAAGGGTGGGGGGCCTGATGGATAGGAGAGAACGGTTAGGGTGTGAATTGGTGGATATTGGACATACAATATGGTGGGTGGATTTTAAATGAATAGTATCCACTCCATCCCGTGCAGGGAGCCCAAAGTTGAATAGTACAAACGCTATAGCTTTGTCGTTTTTCAAACGATTGTTAGAGAACCTTCAAAATATAGTTTATTCATTCATCATCAAGGACTCATGTCCATTAGTCCTTGGACAGTTGGGGGCGCCACAGATGCCATGAAAATGTATCCTTCATTATTCATTAATCAAAGTTAAAATACTAACTAGTCTAGAGTTTTAAAGATTAATGCATTTCAGGTGCGGGTGCCATTAAGTAAACATTTCAAAAGACAATATCTTGGTCAAAGACAATATCTTGGTCAAAGACAATATCTTGGTCAGTCAATATCTTGGTCAAAGTCAATATCTTGGTCAAAGTCAATATCTTGGTCAAATTCAATATCTTGGTCAAATTCAATATCTTGGTCAAAGTCAATATCTTGGTCAAAATCAATATCTTGGTCAAAGTCAATATCTTGGTCAAATTCAATATCTTGGTCAAAGTCAATATCTTGGTCAAATTCAATATCTTGGTCAAAGTCAATATTTTTGTCAAATTCAATATCTTGGTCTAAGTCAATATCTTGGTCTAATTCAATATCTTGGTCAAAGTCAATATCTTGGTCAAAATCAATATCTTGGTCAAAATCAATATCTTGGTCAAAGTCAATATCTTGGTCAAAGTTAATATCTTGGTCAAAGTTAATATCTTGGTCATAGACAATATCTTGGTCAAAGTCAATATCTTGGTCAAAGACAAAATCTTGGTCAAAGTCAATATCTTGGTCAAAGTCAATATCTTGGTCAAATTCAATATCTTGGTCAAATTCAATATCTTGGTCAAATTCAATATCTTGGTCAAAATCAATATCTTGGTCAAAATCAATATCTTGGTCAAAGTCAATATCTTGGTCAAATTAAATATCTTGGTCAAAGTTAATATCTTGGTCATAGACAATATCTTGGTCAAAGTCAATATCTTGGTCAAAGACAAAATCTTGGTCAAAGTCAATATCTTGGTCAAAGTCAATATCTTGGTCAAATTCAATATCTTGGTCAAATTCAATATCTTGGTCAAATTCAATATCTTGGTCAAATTTAACGCGTTTTTAATTACATCAATTCGATCATTTGAATTGAATGAAGCTAAATAATTTTAAGAAATAATGGTGCACTTATGAAATGGGATCCCAGAGGGTAACGGGATCCCAGAGGGTAACGGGATCCCACTGGGGAATGGGATCCCACTGGGATCCTACTATATTTTAAGACCTATGACTTAAGTGATAAACTTCCATAGCGTTGGCATTGGTGTATAAACAGTATAATGGGTGTATAATTTTTGCAATGGGACAACTTTTAAAAGTTAGATTTGTCTTTTAAACCATTGGCCTTTTCACTGGGTCAGGCTTGGATATTATATAAAGCGGGGCGCAAAAATGATTAAAAGACTTATGATATAAATGGCTTTTTTTATGGAGAAAATTTGAATTTTTATTGGTTCTTTACCAATTTGCTTCATATGAAAGGGCATTTATCTTCATTGTTGTCTGATAGTTTTTTTTTCTTTTCCAAATGCTATCGCGGGCAACGCCGGGTATATTGGCTAGTACATTTATAAACACCTTAAGTATCCCGTGAGATGGGTCTGTTGGTGATACTGTTGACAGAAAGCAGACAGCTTGCTCGTTACTTTAGCTGTCATTCAATCGGTTTATCTGATCGACGAAACAACCGAGCTTGTTGTCACACAGACCATGGGTAACATGATGTGGTGCGGTGTCCCATCTTCTGCATCTACATCAGCACAGACGTTCATTACTTCCAGAGGAATGCAATTCAAGCTTTCAGACTATACCGACCGCCAACTCACTGCTGTCAAGTAAACATGATTATGCCATACAAATTTTGCGTCGTAATAAAGCCACGTGTAATATTTCAGACGTAAAAATGCATTAAATGCTCTCTAACATGCCTCGGGCAGGATGACATTATCCTATACACAACCAATCGAAGACGCTCAATCTCCAAGGTCAAGGCTGACACTGAAACATACCATCCCCCCCCCCCCCCCCGCCCCCACATTGCCCTTTCAACTGCTTTGGTTTCGGATTTGAAATGAACTTTATTGGCAGTGGGACGTAATTGATTGTTATGTGAGGATATGTGTCATGCCGGGTCACAGTGCTATCTGGCATCAGCATGCAGGCGACATACGATGGATGGAAAACAACCGTCGTCGTCTACCGTCACTTGTGAGGACTGATGCAGTGATGGGAAAGGGGGAGGGCAGGGATGTGTGAAGGGAGGGGAAAGGGATGGATGACATGGAGGAGAAGGGGCATGAAGGGGAGCAATGTGTGGACGTCATTTCAGTTTTTTTTCCATGGTTAAAAAGGGTAGGGGGGGGGGGGGGAGGGAACCAAAACTTGGCCGGCTTGTTGAGTTGTTTATTAATAAAAATAGCCACAGGAAATCGCAATTTAAATAAGAATTGTCAGATTATAATTGGTATTTTTTCTATTGCTAATTTTAAATGATCGATTAGTTCTTCCCCCCCCCCCCCCGATGTATTTTCTGCCGTTCTAGATACTGATACCTAGTAAAAAATATCTTGCAAAAAAAAAGGGGGGGGGGGGACAAATATAAATGTCAATGTCAGTATAGGCTGTGCAGTAGGTTCTTGGTTCATTAGCTCCTACCTAAATGTCAAAATGACACTGTGGGTCTCGCCGACACCGGGTGTGTATAACCAAAAAAAAAAAAACAACAACAACAACAAAAAAACGATGTTTAGAGAAGAACAAACAGATGAAACCCTTAAAATAAGAAACCAAACTTTTGAAAAAGTAAATCAATTCAAATACCTAGGGAATTTATTACATGAAAGAAACGAATTAACAGAAATAAAAGAAAGAATATCAGCCGGAAACAGGGCATACTTCAGCAGTCACCTGACAAACAATCGGCAGAAGCGGCACTGAGCAACAAGCATCAGTGGTCAGAAAATACTCAAAATTAAAACATTACAAGAGAAACGAAGAAAACTATTTATAAAACTGTCATCAGACCAGTTGTAGCATACGCAAGTGAAACTTATACCCTAGCAAAAGCGATTTAAACCTATTAAACACATTAAAAAAAGGGGGGGGGGGAGTTCTGCGGAACATATATGGACCAACAAAGGATGAAATGGATGGGGAATACGAACCAACCAGGAATTGTACAGTCTATATCAGGATCACATGCTAATAGCAGAAATAAAAAAAAATGTGGGCTGGACACTTAGAAAGAATACCAAATGACAGAGGACCGAAGAGTTGTACATTACACAAACCCCAGAGGAAAACGGCTTAGAGGCAGACCTAGGCTTAAATGGATGGATGATGGGGAGGAAGATCTACAGCAGCTGGGAATCTAAGGAAGGAAAAGAAAAGCATTAGCTGGGTCTGCGTGGAAGGAAGTGATAAGGCAGCCCAAAGCCCGACACAGACTGTAGTGCTACAGGGACGGGATGGATGGGCGTGTATACGATTTTGATAGAAAAACGATGATTCTGATTGACACATGTCACTGTTTTAAGACTTTGCACGTGGCTGGCCGAGGGTCAAACTTTGATCAGCTGGCCACAAATCTGTAGTTTTCCGTTCGACAAACTAACGAATATCCCAGAGGCTGTACTCTTGGGAGAAGATGGCTCAAAAGAGATTACCGAGACAAGTTTGTCTGAAGGAAGCAAGTGCTGTACTGCACGATAATCTTCTCCGTCGCACTGCCACTGCACACGTTCGATATGCTTCACCCTGATGAATGTCACTTACATGAACAAAGTGAGCTCAATAACTGCATGAGGGAACTGATCGAAGTTGAGACATTTTAAATGAACACTTATTCAGTTTCTTTAATCGCCATCTTTATGTTTAAAAAATAATGTTGTCTTGCTGTACTGTGGTTTGTTTACAAAGAAAGATCACTAGGGTGACTAAAAAATCGTGCTTTATTAGAGCTACCTCCCTTGCATAACATACCTTTTTAAATAAAAAGCTCTATAGAGTTTCCCGTCTCTTACTTTCAGTAGGTAATTCTTCATAGGGAATGCAATAGGCAACCCGGGCCGAGGGTTGAAATTACTGAAAGTAAGGTAATTCTTCATAAGAAGAATCCAGTTTTTCCCATGAGATCATGTTCCTTAAGGGATAACGGAACATGATCTCATGGGAAAACTAGGATCCGAGGCTCATATGGGTCCGCAGAAAATCCAAACTTGGACCCTCTCCCCACAGAGCGGATGCTCCCCCTAGTGGTGAGTACTTTGTTACCTGCGGAACGCAAGATTCGGGTCCATGTGACCGCCCTCACCACATCGGGAGCCAGAAAAGCCTTAGTTTAATGGACGCAGATAGGGGAGGGGGGGGGGGTAATAAAACGCGTGACTTCTGATGTCCAACATATTAGCACCATAAATTATTTCACTGACTTCTGCTGTCCTGACCTGACTGCAACATATTAGCACCATAAATTATTTCACTGACTTTTGCTGTCCTGTCCTGGCAGCTACTCATCAGTTCCATAAAATATTTCCACAATGCTGAAACACCGTATTCCGCACGATATGAATGCATTCCTTAAAACTGTTGTACGTGTTCAATCAAAACATCTGATCATGGTGGTCTTTTTTTGCAGATTTGGTGTGGACCGCTGTTCAAAACACGCCAAAATACAACCTTCGGTTACCGACAGTTACCATTAGTTACAGTATTTACAGGAGCGGTCAATATTTGATGGTCGGGCAAGGGTTAATAGTGAAAATGTATTTGTGTCTTGCTGACGTGAACATCAAACAAACGGCAGGTAACGATGAGGGATAGCGTGTTAAGAGAAGAATGCGGTTAGTTACACCAGTGTTTCCCAAAATGGTTCGTCCTCTACCCCACCCGAGCACGCAGAGGAGTTTTCAATGACACGCGTGGGACCCCAAAAAAATAAACTTTTAAAAAATGTGTCTTTTAAGGTAGTTGTTTAGGTTGTTGGCATGTTGAATGAATGCCTCTTATAAGATAGACTTATAGGTTGTTGGCATGTTGAATGAATGCCTCTTATAAGATAGACTTATAGGTTGTTGGCATGTTGAATGAATGCCTCTTATAAGATAGACTTATAGGTTGTTGGCATGTTGAATGAATGCCTCTTATAAGATAGACTTATAGGTTGTTGGCATGTTGAATGAATGCCTCTTATAAGATAGACTTATAGGTTGTTGGCATGTTGAATGAATGCCTCTTATAAGATAGACTTATAGGTTGTTGGCATGTTGAATGAATGCCTCTTATAAGATAGACTTATAGGTTGTTGGCATGTTGAATGAATGCCTCTTATAAGATAGACTTATAGGTTGTTGGCATGTTGAATGAATGCCTCTTATAAGATAGACTTATAGGTTGTTGGCATGTTGAATGAATGCCTCTTATAAGATAGACTTATAGGTTGTTGGCATGTTGAATGAATGCCTCTTATAAGATAGACTTATAGGTTGTTGGCATGTTGAATGAATGCCTCTTATAAGATAGACTTATAGGTTGTTGGCATGTTGAATGAATGCCTCTTATAAGATAGACTTATAGGTTGTTGGCATGTTGAATGAATGCCTCTTATAAGATAGACTTATAGGTTGTTGGCATGTTGAATGAATGCCTCTTATAAGATAGACTTATAGGTTGTTGGCATGTTGAATGAATGCCTCTTATAAGATAGACTTATAGGTTGTTGGCATGTTGAATGAATGCCTCTTATAAGATAGACTTATAGGTTGTTGGCATGTTGAATGAATGCCTCTTATAAGATAGACTTATAGGTTGTTGGCATGTTGAATGAATGCCTCTTATAAGATAGACTTATAGGTTGTTGGCATGTTGAATGAATGCCTCTTATAAGATAGACTTATAGGTTGTTGGCATGTTGAATGAATGCCTCTTATAAGATAAGCTGAATTATTTAGATATCCTACTGTGGCTTCTTATTACCAAAAGGTTTGCCGACCCTTTTTAAAAAAATGAGAAGGCTACAAAATTGTTGTCCAACTTTCCCGACATGGTTGTCCAAGCTGCCGGGCCTGGTTGTCCAAGAATCCCGACCTGGTTGTCCAAGCATCCGGGCCTGGTTGTATGTCCAGAGCGTGTGAACATTCACCAGGCGCCCGATGTTCGACCGTTTCCTTCAGTTCTGATTTTGGTACCAACTTGACACGATCCAGATCGATGTCTCGGTAAACACTTGGTCTAATCGCTTTCTCGACATTTCCAATACACTCCATCCATCTTTTCTACGGTGTCTATTTGATCATCTGTGACCTCCTTGGTGGGTGTGAGGTGAAACATAGGAGGTTGCGGGTGAACACAGGAGAAGGTTGGGAAACACAAAAGAGGATGGGAGGTTCGTGGACTAAACTTTATTATAAATTTTGTTTAGTTTTATGTTCAGTTTGTAGAATATCTAATTATTTTTACCCACCCCCCTCTTTTTTTTTTTGCCTCCGACCCCCTCCCTTTTTTTACCGTCATCTCCATCGTCAAACTGACACAGAAAACATTGGCTCAGACCAAGGGACACAATCCTAAAATAGCATCACTCTGGAAGCACTAAGTCACATGATTAAATCTTGTTGTCCTGACAGTCTTATTTTTCCTTCCTACACCAAAAAATAACCTTTAAAAAAATAACTGAAAAATATCTGACTAATGGTGAGGATAGTTTGGATAAGAATTGGTCCCCTTGCTGGAAGATCACTGTGACATAAGAACATAGTTTTGATAAGAGTTGATCCCCTTGCTGGAAGATATCCGTGACATAAGAGGACAGTTTTGATAAGAATTGGTCCCCTTGCTGGAAGATCTCTGTGACATAAGAAAATAGTTTTGATTAGAGTTGGTCCCCTTGCTGGAAGATATCCGTGACATAAGAGGACAGTTTTGATAAGAATTGGTCCCCTTGCTGGAAGATCTCTATGACAAAAGAACATAGTTTTGATAAGAATTGGTCCCCTTGCTGGAAGATCTCTATGACAAAAGAACATAGATTTGATAAGAGTTGGTCACCTTGCTGGAAGATCTCTGTGACATAAGAACATAGTTTTGATAAGAGTTGGTCCCCTTGCTGGAAGATCTCTGTGACATAAGAACATAGTTTTGATTATTCCCGATAACTCCGCTAAATGATTTTAAAAAATAAGGAAACTGCGTTTGGTACTTACTAGTTTCTTTCCTTTTCGACAAATGAAATCGTCTCAATTTAAATACGGTGTAATAAATATTCGGGTTAAAAATGGCTGGGACATCAGATTATAAATATAGTTCATGGGCATTGAAATAAAAAGTGCGCAGTGACGTATCATGGTTGACCCGGGGGGGGGGGGGGGGGGGGGGGAAGGGGTGTATCGAAAATAGTGAATTTTAAATGTGCATTACTTGAGTTAATGTTTTGAAGTTCACGCATTGGTGTCGCCAATGTTTGGCCGGCTATAACCAGTAACAAAAGTTTTCTTTAATAAAGAGGAGGCACGCACAATAAGCCCTGCCCTGTGGGCTGAGCATTTTTGTAACAACTAAGGTTTAGAAACGAAAGCCCTCTTTAACGCACTGATGTTCTGAATTGTGCAGTCCATCGCATCGACTGTCTTAAAGCTGACCGGAGACAGAATGTGAGTTAGAATAGTTGTTTGTACAACCTAAGTCAACACCGTAAGGGTTGGGAAAGAAAGGATTTTTTTCCCAAAGAAAAGAAAAAAAAAGGGGGGGGGGTGGATTGTTAGTAGTAGGTATACTTTTGAGTATGTCTGTAGTCTGCTCTCTTCTGGCCGAAAGAAAAAGTCTGTTGTTTCTATTTCGAAATGAAAGTAACGAGACCTAATGCCACAGAAAAGCTGGCTCTAATGTCACGTGTTATTTCCAACAGAATTTTGCGTAACTTTCAATACGTTATACATCAAATAAACACATCAAACGTAGGCCGCCAAGGCTTGTGCACTTTAGCCACTGAAACAATTGGACCACAAGGCTTGTGCACTTTGGCCACTGTAACAATTGGACCCCAAGGCTTGTGCACTTTGGCCACTGTAACGGTAGGACCGCAAGGCTTGTGCACTTTGACCACTGTAACGGTAGGACCGCAAGGCTTGTGCACTTTGGCCACTGTAACAATAGGACCCAAGGCTTGTGCACTTTGACCACTGTAACGGTAGGACCGCAAGGCTTGTGCACTTTGGCCACTGTAACAATAGGACCCAAGGCTTGTGCACTTTAGCCACTGAAACAATTGGACCCCAAGGCTTGTGCACTTTAGCCACTGTAACAGTAGGACACCAAGGCTTGTGCACTTTGACCACTGTAACGGTAGGACCGCAAGGCTTGTGCACTTTGGCCACTGTAACAATAGGACCCAAGGCTTGTGCACTTTAGCCACTGAAAGAATTGGACCCCAAGGCTTGTGCACTTTAGCCACTGTAACAATAGGACACCAAGGCTTGTGCACTTTGACCACTGTAACGGTAGGACCGCAAGGCTTGTGCACTTTGGCCACTGTAACAATAGGACCCAAGGCTTGTGCACTTTAGCCACTGAAACAATTGGACCCCAAGGCTTGTGCACTTTGGCCACTGTAACAATAGGACCCCAAGGCTTGTGCACTTTGACCACTGTAACGCTAGGACCGCAAGGCTTGTGCACTTTGACCACTGTAACAATAGGACCCAAGGCTTGTGCACTTTGACCACTGACACAATTTATAAATACAAGTTGACATTGTCATGCAACTCCCCCCCCCCCCCCCCCAACCACACACACACATTTTGAAAACGTAACAAGGTATAGCTGGCTGGCTCTTTATTTGATTAACCAAACAGCTGCGGATGAACTAAACAAGAGCAAGGAAGGATTTGGTCATGAAACAATTGTATAGACAAGCTTTGTCTTTGCTGGCGGACCACGATCAAAGGTGGTAGGGTAACTATTTATACCAGAAGACGTTTGTGCTAACGGCCTATATGTAAACTATAGTGCTAATGACCTACATGTAAACTGTAGTGCTAATGACCTACATGTAAACTGTAGTGCTAATGACCTACATGTAAACTGTAGTGCTAATGACCTACATGTAAACTGCAGTGCTAATGACCTAGATGTAAACTGTAATGCTAATGACCTGTATGTAAACTGTATAGAAATTGCAAACCCGGGGGAGGGGGCAGTCTTATAAAATATATTAAAGGTTCTCAACCAGGAGTGTGACCCTCTGACATTTAGACGTTTTCTCAAAACATAAATACAGAGTTGTTAGATAAATATATTCACCTTAAGTTGCGCCCTCATATTTTGTACTTCTAGTTTCAATACTGTACTGTACTTCTAGTTTCACTACTGGACTGTACTTCTAGCTTCACTACTGGACTGTACTTCTAGCTTCACTACTGGACTGTACTTCTAGTTTCACTACTGGACTGTACTTCGATTTCAACGCCTAGCGCTTGTCTGACGATGTGTTACGTAATGCTCCAGTAAAGGTGGACGACAAAGAAAGCTGGACAGGAATGAAAGCTGGACAGCAATCAAAGCTGGACCAAATAGAAAGCTGGACCAAATAGAAAGCTGGACCAAATAGAAAGCTGGACCAAATAGAAAGCTGGACCAAATAGAAAGCTGGACCAAATAGAAAGCTGGACCAAATAGAAAGCTGGACCAAATAGAAAGCTGGACCAAATAGAAAGCTGGACCAAATAGAAAGCTGGACCAAATAGAAAGCTGGACCAAATAGAAAGCTGGACCAAATAGAAAGCTGGACCAAATAGAAAGCTGGACCCTCCGTGACCAACCCAAAGCATCAAAGAATGTTTTCCCTGAGTATTCCCTTGTAACACATCGAACTAAAATTTCTTTTCTTGTCGTGATCAAATAAGAATTTAATTATTTTTTTTAATTACGGCATAATAATTGAGGTAGAATATAATTTAAAAACAATATTTAAAAATATAATTAAAAAAACTGAAACTTGAAACTGATAGAAATTTGAATTAATAATTATAGCATCTTCTAAATAGGACTTAATAGAATTTCGAATAGGCAGTTACTTAATTCTGACCATCCGTTTACTGAGCCATGTTTACTGAGCCATGTTCTCGTCGCAATAAATGTCAGCCGCGTAAATATTTAACAAGTCCCGAAAACAAAAGGGTCTGGGCCGAGTAGTCTGGTAACAGAACAGCTGACAGTTCCCGACTTTTCTAACCACATCTAACGGGTTACCGGAAATTTAATCGAAAGAAATTTCGTCGACGGAAAATTGATCGACGGTAATTTGATCGAACGGAAATTTTGTCGAATCTTTTTTTCTTTTCGTCAAATTTCTTTTTGAACGCACTATACTATATAGTAAATCAAAATAATGCGTTCAAAAAGAAATTTGACGCAAAATTTTAACGTATAAATAAAAATAACGATTCGATCAAATTTCAGTCGATCACTTTTCCGTCGACCAAATTTCTTTCGATCAAATTTCCGGATACGCATCTAACGTGGGAAGTTACTGTGGTCGCAGCCATATTATGGGTGGCTTGTTATTGTTATGTAACAAGTGAAGACCTGTTTTTACCTAAGAAAAGACCAGACCAGACCAGCATAGGGGACTCGATGTACAGAGTTAGCGTCCCTTGAGTTCCAGAAATAAATGTCTGCTGTGGATTTCTGGCCCCATGAGAGCAAGGTTGTTGAACTCAGAATGGTAGAGCAGTGCGTGGAAAACTTAAACTGGGTAGAGCAGTGCCTGGAAAACTTAAACTAAGTGGAGTAAAAAACAAAACAAAAATAGGCCATCTTGAGAGTTGTATACAGTAGGGCTTTGGATTAAGGACAGACATTGTTGTAAGATTATTGATTGCACAGTTGCAGCGATTGTTTTATTTTGACGTCTTTTTGTCTGGAGGGCTCCTTTTCTTATAAAGTTTTGCTGGTGAGGATTACCGCCGCGAGTGAAGTAGAGATGTAGAGTCCAACCGCGAGGTCGGAGCGGTTCGGTTGCAATCGTGGGACTATAGGTTGGCAGTCGGAGCTGTTCGGTTGCAGTCGTGAGGCTATAGGTTCGCAGTCGGAGCTATTCGGTTGCAGTCGTGAGGCTATTGGTTCACAGTCGGAGCAATTTGGTGGCAGTGGTGGGGCTATAAATTCGCAGTCGGAGCCATTCAGATTCAGTCGGAGCAATTCGGGTGCAGTCGGGGGGGGGGGCTATAGGTTCGCAGTCGGAGCTATTCGGTTCCAGTTGGAGTCTCAGTAAAACCTTATACCAACTATTCCTCAGCTTCTAATGTGAAAGGCACTTTAAAGTCTACGCCGACCAATAAATTGTCAACGAAAAATGAAATACGTCGACCCCAACTCTTATTAACCCCAACACACACCAATCACGTGACACGTCTGAATCGGTACGCATTAAAGTTTTCGAGTCAGGCTTTTCAAAAAAAAATAAAACGAAAACAACAACAACAACCATATCTTGACTTAGGAAGACATTCTTCGGTCTATTTGCAGCAACAATAGAAAGTAAATTGCGAAAGTCTTGTAATATGTCACAGAGTTCGGCCGCAAGCCTCGACTCCTCAAGCAGTGGAGACAATAGTGGTATCAAGTATAGGAGCAGGTTGCGGTGCGCCGTGGTCCAGGGCATTAAGTTCTAAGGCTAAGTGCATAGCAAGAAGAGAGAAAGGATTTTGTGTACACTTTTACTCTCTTTATATCCTAACGTGTTTATACTGTTGAATTTATTGTTTCACTTTGCCGAGCTGTTCGCCGATGTAGACGTGCACTTCGCCTATTTGAACGTCGATGTAGACGTGCACTTCGCCTATTTGAACGTCGATGTAGACGTGCACTTCGCCTATTTAAACGTCGATGTAGACGTGCACTTCGCCTATTTGAACGTCGATGTAGACGTGCACTTCGCCTATTTGAACGTCGATGTAGACGTGCACTTTGCCTATTTGAACGTCGATGTAGACGTGCACTTCGCCTATTTAAACGTCGATGTAGACGTGCACTTCGCCTATTTGAACGTCGATGTAGACGTGCACTTCGCCTATTTGAACGTCGATGTAGACGTGCACTTCGCCTATTTGAACGTCGATGTAGACGTGCACTTCGCCTATTTGAACGTCGATGTAGACGTGCACTTGGCCTATTTGAACGTCGATGTAGACGGGTAAATACCCTTGCATAGGGTTCTAGGTTAAGGTAGACCTGTGTGTGATTGAGGACATGCAGTGTCAAAACAAACACCAGAGTAGAGCTGCGAGGTATGCAGATAAGTTTAGCATTAGTTCTTTAGCAGTCTTTAGAGATAAGAGACCAAAAAATCAGATAAATAAGAACCTCAGAGTTATCCTGTTAGGTTTAATATTAATTTACTAAAGTTGGGGGCAATAGGCCTGACACCAAGACACTTTTCCATTCCTAGACCATGGGTCCGGCACCAAGACACTTTCCCATTCCTGGACCATGGGCCCGGCACCAAGACACTTTTCCATTCCTAGACCATGGGCCCGGCACCAAGACACTTTTCCATTCCTAGACCATGGGCCCGGCACCAAGACACTTTTCCATTCCTAGACCATGGGCCCGGCACCAAGACACTTTTCCATTCCTAGACCATGGGCCCGGCACCAAGACACTTTTCCATTCCTAGACCATGGGCCCGGCACCAAGACACTTTCCTATTCCTGGACCATGGACCTGGCACCAAGACGCTTTCCTATTCCTGGACCATGGACCTGACACCAAGCCACTTTCCTATTCCTGGACCATGGACCTGACACCAAGACACTTTCCTATTCCTGGACCATGGACCTGGCACCAAGCCACTTTCCTATTCCTGGACCATGGACCTGACACCAAGCCACTTTCCCATTCCTGGACCATGGACCTGACACCAAGCCACTTTCCTATTCCTGGACCATGGACCTGGCACCAAGCCACTTTCCCATTCCTGGACCATGGACCTGGCACCAAGCCACTTTCCTATTCCTGGACCATGGACCTGACACCAAGACACTTTCCAATTCCTAGAACACGGGCCTGACAACAAGACACTTTCTAATTCCTGGAACATGGGTCTGGCACCAAGACACTTTCTAATTCCTAGAACATGGGCCTGACAACAAGACACTTTCTCATTGCTGGAACATGGGCCTGACAACAAGACACTTTCTCATTCCTGGACCATGGACCTGGCAACAAGACACTTCCCATTCCTGGACCATGGACCTGGCACCAAGACACTTTCCAATTCCTAGAACATGGGTCTGGCAACAAGACACTTTCTCATTCCTGGAGCATGGGCCTGGCACTAAGACAATTTCTCAATTTACATGGCAATTAAGAAAATACTAATTTTAACAATTGTTGTCATTTTGTATAATACAACGCCTGAAATGCCAGTAATAAAAATATTTGGGGTAACACCAAAATTCAAATACGTAAATAAGCTATTAGCCTTCACCTTTATATCTTCTGTATCTAAAAATTTCCGAAAAAATACAAGGGTGGTGGGAAACTGCCCAATTACACCCCGTGAATACGCCGATGATTGCCCATGTGTGACACACCACGTATCCCACCGGTGAGACGACAATGCTTAATCCCATAGATGGATGTGTCTTAGATAACAAAGCTTTTCCTGTAGACAAGTTATCGACCACAAGCTCGCGACATGCCTCTATCAAAGGTGTACTCGTACTCGTATTCGTAACACAAATCGCGTGACAAGCTTTTACCGACTACGATTTCCGCATCATTCATTTCTCCATTGGTTTATTAAGTTCTGATTTAATCGTTCATCTTGTACATTATTTACAGAGTTATATAAACAAAGTTTATTTTTATAGTTTCGCCTCCTTTATTTATTTATGTAATTATTTTTTATACTTTTTTATTGTTTGCCTTCGTAACTAAAATCAGATAATGTAAAGGATTTAGAGGTAGACGAGAATAAGATAACATGAGATCTTGTGGACTATCAGATGATGAGATCCGTCACGGCGAGGGGAGATACAGTTGTGGAACTTAATTCAGTGGAACGAACTGGAAATGTGTCTCGCCTTTACGAATGAAATTATGTCCAGTTTCCTACTAGCGGCCTAGCGCATGAGCCTACGGGTAAGGGCTGCGTAGTTGTTAATGGTGTTAAGACGTAATGGTGTTTGTCTCAGGGAGGAGTTAGTCTGTAGATACGACAGCGGAATCGAGGGGTAAGGTGTGAGTATGGGAAGTGGGGCGGTATGAGGTGAAACTGATGTGAACGTTGTTCGTCTCCTTGTAATATTCGTTGTGGAGCTTTAGAGATAGAGAGAGGGGTGAAGAGGGGGAAAAGACAGAGAGAGAAATAGAGAGAGATAAAGAGAGCGAGAGAGAGAGAAAGAAAGAGAGAGAGAGAGACAGAGAAGGAAAAAGAGAGAGACAAAGATATATATAGAGAGAGTGAGGGAGAGAGAAAGATAGAGTGAGGGGGAATGAGAGAGAGAGTGCAAAGAGAGAGAGAAAGAAAGAGATAGGGAGAGAAAGAGCGAGAGAGAGAGAGAGAGAGAGAAAGAGAGACAGGGAGAGAGAGAGAGAAAGAGATAGAGGGAATACAGAGAGAGACAAAGAGAGAGAGAGAGAGAGAGAGAAAAACAAAGAGAGAGAAATAGCTCACCGTACTTAATATACAGAATAGGGAAAACGTAAATGTTTATGTTTGATAAGCTAGTGTGTGTGTGTGACTGTGTGTGAGTGAATGTTGGTGAGTGCGTGGGTTTGGTGTGATAGCATGGCCCGTGTGAGTGAGTGAATGTTGGTGAGTGTGTATGTGTGTGAGTGCGTGGATGTGATGTGAGAGCATGGCATGTGTGTGGGAGTGAGTATGCTTTATTAAGGGAGTGTGAGGGACAGCCCTGGGCTGGGGTGCCGCGCAATATAACACCACTAATAATAATAATAATAACAGGGTGTTGGTATCTTTCATAGCTTGAACTGTTGACTAACATGTGTAAGTACAAAACGTTGGGTGGTGACTGAAAACAGCACCATACAGTGGTGGACACCATTTTATGATGGTTATGAACCGTGGTTATGGCTAGTAATATATAATGGGGGAGGGGAGTGGAACGACAAATCCGGGGCCCAAAGAGGACCTGGTTTTGGGTTCGTTGTTAGTCTTATCAAAAGACTATTTGACCTAAATACCCCCAATAATGTGGGTGCGGTGGTGGGGGGTCGGACATGGTTGCCTGGCACTGTGCAGTTAGAGTTGACATTGAACAAGGTTGCCAGTTTGGAGAGAGCGAGCGAGAGAGAGAGAGAGAGAGAGAGAGAGGGAGGGATGGTGGGGGGAGGGCAACAGTCGAATATGATGAATGGAAGGAGGAGCGAGCTATACGGAGACAAACGTCACTGATTGACATTTACAGCAGCTGGCTTCTAAGCCTTGGCCACTCACCGCGGACATGGACACTCACCGCGGACATGGCCACATTGGTTACTGTTCAAGTTACACAACAGGACCAAAGTTTTCAACTATAAAACAAACCTCGAGAGAACAGCGCACCCGATGAATGCTACAACAAAGTGGACCATTATGCTAAGGCTACAGGGCTACTCACAGCCAATACAAAAGTGGCCAACAGTGCTACAGGGCTGCTCACAGTAAATACGAATGTAGCAAACAGTGCTACAGAACTACTCACGGTCAATGCACATGTAGCCAACAATGCTACAGGGCTACTCATTGTCAATAAAAATTTAGTACAAATGCTACAGGGCTACATTCAGCCAAAACAAAGCTAAGCCAACTACGTAGCGGGTAAAATTGGCGTAAATAATATTTTAAAACAAATGTAGCAGCAATGTTTTACACACATCAGTTAAATATTATACATTAGGAACATCAACGAATTTTTTTAAATGGTGTACTGGGCTAATGGAAAGGCAACAATGGTATCAGGTAACAGAGACGGCATTGGTTTAAACACACATTAAAACACATATTTAAATACACATTAAAACACACATTTAAATACACATTAAAACACACACACAAACACAACAACTTTCTCAGTATTCTAGATTCTGGAAGTAAGTAGGTTGTAGTGCCAAGTCAGTTAGCTATCAGATGTTGGTATTCACCACCAGACCATCTGTGCATGCAAGCAGCGGAACAGAAAACACATGATGTTGTACGATAACAAACAACTCTAAAGTTTTGGATTCCTTTAACACTGGCTTTGCACACGGCCGTGACCGTAAACAAACGTCTTGGGGTTTGTTTTTGTGTGTCTACTGACATGTTTGTGATACAAACATCTAACACTAGCCTTGCCGTATTTGTGATACAAACATCTAACACTAGCCTTGCCGTGTTTGTGATACATACATATAACACGAGCCTTGCCGCGTTTGTGATACAAACATCTAACACTAGCCTTGCCGTGTTTGTGATACAAACATCTAAAACTAGCCTTGCCGTATTTGTGATACATACATATAACACGAGCCTTGCCGCGTTTGTGATACAAACATCTAACACTAGCCTTTCCGTATTTGTGATACATACACATAACACGAGCCTTGCCGTGTTTGTGATACATACATCTAACACTAGCCTTGCAGTGTTTGTGATACATACACATAACACGAGCCTTGCCGTGTTTGTGATACATACATCTAACACTAGCCTTGTCGTGTTTGTGGTACATACATCTAACACTAGCCTTGCAGTGTTTGTGATACATACATCTAACACTTAACCTGTGTTGTTCCATATACCCCTTTACCAGCAGTTGAAGGATGATGACACAATCTTAAAATTTAGTTTTCAAAATCACACATTAAAAATCCGTTTCATGGCCGTTCCAGGAGTGGGCGGACCCCATGTTAAGGATCCCTGATTCAAACACGTTCTTTTGAACACGACTATAGTGTGTCAATTCCATTATGTATCCAAGGGGATTATGAAAAAAAATGAATATCGATTCCGCCAAGTTCAATAAATACGTAAAACAATACCAAAGTCCAGCACATACGAATATAAGCTACGTCACAGAACCCTTCTAGGCCTTCAGGTACCGGTATACCTTAGTATTTTGAACCAATCTAGGCCTTCGGGTAAGAGTATACCTTAGTATTTTGAACAAACCTTGGCCTTCAGGTAAAGGTTTACCTTAGTATTTTGAACCAACCTAGGCCTTCGGGTAAGAGTATACCTTAGTATTTTGAACCAACCTAGGCCTTCGGGTAAGAGTATACCTTAGTATTTTGAACCAATCTAGGCCTTCGGGTAAGAGTATACCTTAGTATTTTGAACCAATCTAGGCCTTCGGGTAAGAGTATACCTTAGTATTTTGAACCAATCTAGGCCTTCGGGTAAGAGTATACCTTAGTATTTTGAACCAATCTAGGCCTTCGGGTAAGAGTATACCTTAGTATTTTGAACCAATCTAGGCCTTCGGGTAAGAGTATACCTTAGTATTTTGAACCAACCTAGGCCTTCGGGTAAGAGTATACCTTAGTATTTTGAACCAACCTAGGCCTTCGGGTAAGAGTATACCTTAGTATTTTGAACCAACCTAGGCCTTCGGGTAAGAGTATACCTTAGTATTTTGAACCAACCTAGGCCTTCGGGTAAGAGTATACCTTAGTATTTTGAACCAACCTAGGCCTTCGGGTAAGAGTATACCTTAGTATTTTGAACCAATCTAGGCCTTCGGGTAAGAGTATACCTTAGTATTTTGAACCAACCTAGGCCTTCGGGTAAGAGTATACCTTAGTATTTTGAACCAACCTAGGCCTTCGGGTAAGAGTATACCTTAGTATTTTGAACCAACCTAGGCCTTCGGGTAAGAGTATACCTTAGTATTTTGAACCAATCTAGGCCTTCAGTTACCGGTAAAACGTAGTATGTGCCATGTGTTTTTATTCTCTTAACCTCACTGTTTCCGTAATACAAGCGCTTAGTATTTGGTTTCTGGAATTTGTTTCTTGTCAACTGTCTTTTGTGATTGATTCGATGAGCTTTAATCATACGCACGGCTGTTGATAACTGTTTCATATCCCACAGCAGTCAACCGTTTCATATCCCACAGCAGTCAACCGTTTCATATCCCACAGCAGTCAACCGTTTCATATCCCACAGCAGTCAACCGTTTCATATCCCACAGCAGTCAACCGTTTCATATCCCACAGCAGTCAACCGTTTCATGGCACACAACAAACAACTGTTTCATTGCACACAACAAACAACCGTTTCATGGCACACAACAAACAACCGTTTCATGGCACACAACAAACAACCGTTTCATGGCACACAACAAACAACTGTTTCGTGGCACACAACAAACAACCGTTTCATGGCACACAACAAACAACTGTTTCATGACACACAACAAACAACTGTTTCATGGCACACAACAAACAACCGTTTCATGGCACACAACAAACAACCGTTTCATGGCACACAACAAACAACTGTTTCATGACACACAACAAACAACCGTTTCATGGCACACAACAAACAACCGTTTCATGACATACAACAAACAACTGTTTCATGGCACACAACAAACAAACGTTTCATGGCACACAACAAACTTAAGTATCAACAACCACAAATGAGTACTCACAAAGACGTAGCTGGCGTCTCCACGCCTACCGATACAACAGAACGGCTCCAGGATCGCTGATGTAAGTGTCCGACGAAGCCAGGGATCGATCTTTGCCGAAGGTGAGTACGTGCAGTAGAGAAACGTTAGATCCCCGATCACTGGCTGCCAGCGACTAGCCGAGAGAATCGTCTGCACACATCGTCACAACAGAATAGTCGGAAACGTCCTAGCTCAACACCGGGCCAAAGAACAGCTACTGTTGGGGGGTAACGAGAGGAGCTGCAGTGTGAAGGGGAATCGAAGGCGGAGGGGCGCGTGCCGCCCAGGGGATTGCGGTTAACAAACGTAAAGGGGGAGGGGGGTAGTCCGGATTGCGTCACTTTAACGTTCCAAAACATGCATCGGCTTTTAAAAAAAAATAAAAAAAAGTAAGTCGCCAGAAAAAGGGAGATACCTAGAATAGGAAGTCTATTACCAGATCTCGTTAGGCGTAATGTTTTAGTACCGGTATTGTATACACATGAATAGAATAAAGCAAATACAAAACAAAACAAAACAACCCCTTGTATCTATTAGAATAGGTTTAACAGACTGAGCATTCAATGTGGTTTGACGCGTGTGTCTTTAAAGCGAGACTTGATCTACGCTTTCAAGCCTTATACAAATGCCTTGAATTTCTGCGTACTCCCTAACACGTATTTTTTCCTTTCACTTTCCACAAAAATCAAAGATTTTAAAATTATTGGTTAGGAAATCATTAAAAAACAACAACAGCAACACATCAATGACTTCACACAAACTACTTTAACATCCAAACTACACCAACACATATTTAAAAAAAATATACACATCCATAACGGCACTGTGCAAGCTACACACATTGACATGTCTTGCGTGACTAGTAGCACACTATTGGGAGATGACATGAGATAACGCACGAATAAGTTTCAGCCTCCCCCCCCCCCCCTTTTTCCCCCAGATAAGATTTTATGAGGAATGTGACGTGTGAGGCAGAACGGAGATCCGCTTCTGCTACACTTTTGTCTAACTCTTCAAGCAGATAGAGAGAGAGAGAGAGAGAGAGAGAGGGGGGGATGGGGGGTGGGGTGGAAATGGGCCACATAAACCTCCGTAAAGACAAGGTAACAAAGTGCTGGGTGGGGGTGGGGGCTTTGACGGTGGTGAGACCTGTCCCATTATTTTGTCCTTCTCATTTCGTTCTCTCCCCTTGCCATTGACATTACAAGGAAGACAACTTCCGTTAAAAAAAAAATGTGCTCGTTGGTTTGCGTGTTTTGTGACCTTCTTGACCTATAATGTGACCTTTCACCGTGGTCTTATTGACCACTACTAAACTAGGATCACTCCCGGAGAATCAACCATTCGCACGTCAACAAAAAGGAGGTCGTTGAGTTGAACTGATATGAAAATAAAATTAAGACTCCAAGGCTAAGTTGGAAATATTTGATTTTAAAAAGTTCAAAATTCAACTTCATTGAATTCAAATAAAGTTTATAAATATATTAGAGACAATCAAAAACATTGAAATGACTCCATTAAAAACACGTTTACTTTAGGGGCTCAAAGTTTCATTTCAAAGTTTCATCTAAAAGTTTCATTTCAAAGTTTCATTTCAAAGTTTCATCTCAAAGTTTCATTTCAAAGTTTCATTTCAAGTTTCATCTCAAAGTTTCATTTCAAAGTTTCATTTCAAAATTTCATCTCAAAGTTTCATTTCAAAGTTTCATCTCATAGTTTCATTTCAAAGTTTCATCTCAAAGTTCCTATTCTATCATCATCATGGCCCTTAATCCTTGGACCGTTGGGGCGCCACAGATGACATGAAAACTATCCCCCATTCCTCCCTGTTTTCTGCACTACGCACAGCATCGCCTAGTTTTGGTATAAACATCTTATCTCGCTGGTTAAAGTATAAATCCTACATCCTTGATGTGTGTAGCTGGCTGGTAAAGTTGTTCTATTCGTTTGGGGTGTTTTGGAAAAAGGGGGGGGGGGGGTCACTAAAGAGCAATCAGTCAGAAATTACCGAGTGCTGTCAACCATTATTCACACGCTTGACTGACAGCACATTTAAATACCTATTGGTATACCGGAGTAGGAAGTGGGGCGCAGAGTTGGCGATCCGCCCCGGGCGGCATTTTTTCTCTCTGTATGTTGAGGGGCGGCATTTTCGGGTAATGGCAGAGTTTCTACGTGGGGTTTGGGGGCATTTATGTTGACCCGCCCTGGGCGGCACCTACCCTAGCTTCGCCACTGCCTATGTACAGTTTTTTACATAGACGTGCGCATTCCTGATATATAGCTGTATACAGTTCTGATTGTATACAATCATGATTGTGTATACGTCTGATGGTGTATATACAGTTCTGATTGTGTAGAATTCTGATTGTGTACAGTTTTGATTGTGTACAGTTCTATTCGTGTACAATACTGTAAGTATGAAGTAGTTTCTTGACGAGAGAATGTTCCCACGGAAACATCCCACCTGAAACCCACAGACTACTGTTCAGGGATCGGGGACCTGCGACACGCGTGTGGCGTGCCAGAACTGCACGCAGAATGACTTTCAGTGATATGGGGAGCACAAACTGAAAGTTGATATAAAGAAAAAAACTATTGAAAATTTACTTTCCCTTGCTTAAAGTCGTGTATATTTGGACCTTGGCAAGAGGATACGATCGAAACAGTTATGAATGTCATGAACAATTTTAAGAAGAAGATTCGACTGAAAGAGGTCCAAAATGTCATGAACAATTTTAAAGCTTGGAAATTTATTCCTGTAGCTAAGAGTTCGATTATCTAC
This sequence comes from Omphiscola glabra, assembly GCA_964017045.1. Lineage (NCBI taxonomy): Eukaryota > Metazoa > Mollusca > Gastropoda > Lymnaeidae > Omphiscola > Omphiscola glabra. The sequence goes on along the minus strand of OZ024794.1, from coordinate 16,141,423 downwards.
TTTTCTGGTCTAAATTTGGCTTGTGACCTTTCTGAATTTGGGTCATAGTTCGCACGTCGGATGATAATAGGTTATGGGTCACTATAAAAGCGGCCATTCATCTGCTTCAACAGAAGTCAGTGTCATCTAGATTGTTGTGGAGTAGTGGTTGTGGAGTAGTGGTTGTGGGGTAGTTATTGAGGCGTAGTGGTTGTGGCGTAGTGGTTGTGGCGTAGTGGTTGTGGCGTAGTGGTTGTGGCGTAGTGGTTGTGGCGTAGTGGTTGTGGCGTAGTGGTTGTGGCGTAGTGGTTGTGGCGTAGTGGTTGTGGCGTAGTGGTTGTGGCGTAGTGGTTGTGGCGTAGTGGTTGTGGCGTAGTGGTTGTGGCGTAGTGGTTGTGGCGTAGTGGTTATTGCGTAGTGGTTATGGAGTAGTGGTTATGGAGTAGTGGTTATGGAGTAGTGGTTATAAAGATGTGGTTATGGAGTAGTGGTTATGGAGTAGTGGTTGTGGAGGTGTGGATTGTAGAGTTATGGATTGTGGGGTTGCGGATTCGCTTGTCGAATATTTCAACTCCTCAACAAACACTTGCTATAATAACAGAGTAAATACTGAACCTATATTTAGATCAAATCCTTTGAAAAAGTCCATTGAGAAAACCAAGCCATCTATCAGACAAGGGACATTGGCTGCAATGTAAAGCGGAGTAATTATTCGGGGAGAAAACGAGGGGCGATAATTGTTCCTGAACATTTAAGTGTCATTAAAGCCAAATCTCATTGATTGGATAAACCGGTGTAGACATTACACATGATGGCTAGCAAGCCTGGAGTTATGTGACATGAATTGCCTGTTTGACAACAGTGATTTCAAACGGATGGTTTACAGTCGCTGCAGGCGAATTCAACACTGGGAATTAAAATTTAATCTTTTTCTTACATCACAGCCAGGGATGTACGACAGTCATTGAACCGTGGCACAGTACGGAGGTGTACATACAACACACGCGGAGCTCTTACACGGAATAGTACATACACATACAACATACAGGGAGTTATGTACAACTAGGAGTTCTAACAGGGGCAATTATTAAACAAAGTTTATATACAATGAACGTAAATCAATTGATTTTTAAAGAGCAGTTGGGATATGTGAAGCATGACTGATTCTGTTGACGCGATGTCATCGCACCGTATGTCCCCATACAGCTTGGTACCCAGCAATATGTCCCCATATAGCTTTGAACCCAACCGTATGTGCCCTTATAGCACGGCGCCCCATCATATGCCCAAGCTCCCTACCATATGTCCCCCTAGATCTCAGCTCCCTAACAATGTCCTCATACAGCTCAGCATCCTACCATTTGTCCCCCTATAGCTCAGCACCTTAACATATGTCCTCATACAGCTCAGCTCCCTACCATATGTCCTCCTATAGCTCAGCTCCCTACCATATGTCCTCCTATAGCTCAGCACCCTACCATATGTCCTCCTATAGCTCAGCTCCCTACCATATGTCCTCCTATAGCTCAGCTCCCTACCATATGTCCTTATACAGCTCAGCATCCTACCATATGTCCTCCTATAGCTCAGCTCCCTACCATATGTCCTTATACAGCTCAGCTCCCTACCATATGTCCTCCTATAGCTCAGCTCCCTACCATATGTCCTCCTATAGCTCAGCTCCCTACCATATGTCCTCATACAGCTCAGCATCCTGCCATATGTCCTCCTATAGCTCAGCACCCTACCATGTGTCCTCCTACAGCTCAGCTCCCTACCATATGCCCCCCTACAGCTCAGCTCCCTACAATATGTCCTCATACAGCTCAGCACCCAACCATACGTCCTCATACACATCAGCACCCTACCTTACATGTCCCTAGACACCTCAGCACCACCATACACCCACCATACACCCACCATACGCCCACCATACACCCACCATACACTCACCATACACCCACCATACACCCACCATACACCCACCATACACCCACCATACACCTACCATACACCTACCATACACCCCCCCATACACCCCCATACACCCACCATACACCCACCATACACCCACCATACACCCACCATACACCCACCATACACCCACCATACACCCACCATACACCCACCATACACCCACCATACACCCCACCATACACCCCATACAGCTCGTCCCCACTGTCAGCAGATAATCGCACTAAGTGAAACAAATAGCACAGCTATGTGTCCAAAAAGCTTATCTCAAGGCAATAGCTGTCACAGAGTGACAGTTGTCAAAATAAGGTCAACCTTAACCAGTCCACTATGGTGATTGTTGACATTTGGTCACATGTCATGGACATTTCATAGGATAATCAACTAGCGAAACTCATAACATTCTTAATCAACTCAGTGTTACTCAATAGCTGACATAACATTCTGAATCAACTCAGTGTTGCTCAATAGCTGAAATAACATTCTGATTCAACTCAGTGTTACTCAATAGCTGACATAACATTCTCATACTGGCATAACATTCTGATTCAAGTCAGTGTTACTCAATAGCTATGCTTGAGAACCTCTGCAGTGTAGAGTCTGTATTTGTCTATCGCAAGTACATCGTTAAGAGCAGCCAGTGAAAGAACACTATCCACATAGACGGTTGTATTTTGTCTGAAGATCCTTTGATTGGCTTTTGAGGTTTTAAAAAAAAACAACTGATCTTTAAAGAAAGTGTTCGATCGATGGAGTCTTCATTGGTGTGAAATGCGGACATCTATGGTACGGACAACTCTATACGAGAAGGGCCAGTTTCACGCTGAGAAGGACAAACTAGACCTTAGAACAGTTCGGGCCGCATGAACAATAGAACGATTCCCCGTTTGGAATTCATCAGGAAAAAAAGTCAATTTCTTTAAGGTCAGGGGCAGACGGAGCCAATCAGCAAGGATGTTATAGGATGTTACAAGTGGTTGGGGGCCAAACAAATGCTAAACATCGATAGTCTTACACAAAACAACTGGAAGGGGAAAACACTCGGACTTTTAGCACACACCCACGAATAATGTGACATATTTAAACTATTTATTTGTTCCCATTGCTTACTACAAGTAGTTTTATAGTTTATGGTTTATGGTTTACAGTTTATAGTTTAGTTTATAGAGCGGTTATGTACATTTTATCCATGTTGTGCTCGGCATTAGGAATTGGGATATGAACAATAATGTCAATTATTTAAAAACAAAATGCTAGAAAGACGACCGACAAGTAATCAGGGGGAATAAAAAGATGTTTAAATATGTCCAGTAAAGATGTTTAAATGTGTCTAATAAAGATGTCTAGATGTGTCCAGTAAAGATGTTTAAATGTGTCTAATAAAGATGTCTAGATGTGTCCAATAAAGATTTTCAAATATGTCCAGTAAAGATGTTTAAATATGTCCTATAAAGATGTCTAGATGTGTCCAGTAAAGATGTTTAAATGTGTCTAATAAAGATGTCTAGATGTGTCCAATAAAGATGTCTAAATATGTCCAGTAAAGATGTTTAAATGTGTCTACCAAAAATGTCTAGATGTGTCCAATAAAGATGTCTAAATATGTCCAGTAAAGATGTTTAAATGTGTCCATTAAATGGTGTCCAGTAAATTATGTCGGACAAAGAAAGTTCAGAGATGTTCAGAATGATAAATAATAGAGGAGATGTTACAAATTCACTCTGACGCTGATTTCACGGGATTCTCTCTATCGGTAACCTTGACCTATCCATGATAGGAGGTTTACATACATGTATATAAATAACACAAAACAGATATGCATCTTTGTGAGTACTCGATTTGTTGATCGTCTTTATTTGCTATCCACCATGTTTACATTTCTATTGTTTCTTCCTGGTGAAGTGTTGTCTTTAGCTCGTTGCTTCACCGCTGAAGATTTGTGTTTAACTGAATCACATGTTGAGGCTTCTGTTGCCCTCCCCCTCACATTCACTGGCATATCTTTGACATTTATCTCAAGGAGATCTGACAAGCTAAGCGGTTACTTCCCTGCAATCTGACATCTAGGTGTCACATACGTTTTGTCATTAAATATTAAATGTTTGTGGCATTGAGTGTGACATTGAGTGTGACATTGTCTGAGTGTGACATAACTTGTGATAAGATAAGATTCTTTTATTTGTACACATTCAATTTTAGAAAAATAAATAACTACATGCTTCAAAACAAGACCACCTTTTACAATTAGAACACTTGAAACACACAATGTGTTTCTTTAGCGTAGAATCAGACATAAATGAACTCTTTTGGAGACAATAATGACTTAATTAGTGATCATTTAGGTTTGGTAACCCTTTGGAAAAATACAGGGGGGGGGGGAAAGCTGGTAAATTAGTACAGACTGGAAGGACAAAAGAATGTTAAGTCTTTCCATCTTAACTTTAAGAGAAATAATTCCCGCTGATCGATCTCATGAAAGTATTTGATGAAGAGGGTGTGATGTATAATCCAAAATTTGTTGAGTTTTACAACAGCATTTTTTCTTCAAAAAGTTCTTCCAGTGAAGGATGCTTAGTTTGTGTGATGTTTAGTTTGTGTGATGTTTATTTTGTGTGATGTTAATATTACTGGAAAGTCGGTTCAATCGGTGTCTGATGTCAGACGATCAATTCCTACACCAGCAGGTCTGAAATCGACATCAATTTCTTTCGTTTTTGAGAGATTCAACAGAAGAAAATGTACATCGTACCAACTGATAAAGCTTTTTACTAAGTTACGGTATAAACTCAACCCTTCAGATATTAAGCCATCAATGGTGGTACCATCAGCAAACTGAATGATTGGAATAGAGTTGTTTGGGCTTTAGAAATCATTGGTGACACATGAGAAGTGATTTAATTTATAAGCTATTCCATTTTACTTCATGAAAACGGCGCTCAGAGGCTGTGGACACCCCCCCCCCCGCTCAAGCTGTGCCGCCCCTCGCCCGGGCTGTGGACCCCCTCACCCGGGCTGTGGACCCCCTCACCCGGGCTGTGGACCCCCTCACCCGGGCTGTGGACCCCCTCACCCGGGATGTGGACCCCCTCACCCGGGCTGTGGACCCCTTCACCCGGCTATGGACCCCTCTTCTCCGACATGTGGACCCCCAACTCCTTCTCACGACTGTGTGACCCTCCTTCTCAGAACAGTGAGGTGGGGATCCCCCCACCTTTTTTGTGTCAAAGAAAGTGCCTGGTTGATAGTGCAAGAACAAAGTTGACTACTTTACTTTGGGGCATCAGTGGGAAGTTCTCTGCTAGATCTATCTCATTAAGACACACAGAGTTAAACGATGTTTTACTGTAGAACTATCATGAGACATACACCAGATAGTTGGCACTATGACGACCTCGGCTATCTGTGTTGCCAAAGATACTCTAGATAGTTGGGATTGTCACGACCAGGACCAGACATAAAAATGTCAATGAAAATCATCGGCCTGGAAACAAGGAGGATTTACTCGCCTACAGATCCATTGGGCGGGGGGGGGGGGGGGGGGGGGGTTTGGGTGGCAACTGTTCAGCTCAACATGTTGTGTTGACAGCTGGACATTCTCTCATCATTTATGGAGATTCGGCCGTGTCTGAGATGATGGGATTAAATGGTGGGATTTTATGGTGAGCGAATATCTATAGAGGGATTATATGTTGAGTATGAATGTAGGGGGGGATTATATGGTGAACGAATATGTAAGAGAGAGATCAGATATTTAGTATGTATGTCAGGTGGGATTATATGGTGAGCGAATATAAAAGGAAGGAATTATATGGTGTGATTATATGGTGTGATTTTTTGTTGTGATTATATGGTGGGCGACTTTGATCGTATCGTGATCGACGATAGAGGTTGGATTGTATGGTGATTATGTATGTAATATTGACATTCCATAAAAGAAAGGTTGGGATGGTATGGTAATCTAAACGGAAAAGTTGGATTATATTGTGTTCAATTCTGCAACGTGTCGTCTGATGTCAATGGTGCGACAGCCTTTTCATGACCGCTGACATTTGCTAGGTGAATAGAAGACCAGGTCTCAACACTGTTCTGAAAAAATATTAGTTTTATCAAGGCAACCGGCAATGTATCATGACAGGTGCAGCAACAGTAGAGATTTGTGTCAACTATGGTCTATGTATAACACTGTTGATCTAATTAATCTGAACAGACATAGCCGTGACTTAACCGTTAGCTAGCCATCACCGAATCATGACCTAGCCATGACCTGCCATGACATAGCAATGACCTGCCATGACCTAGCCATGACCTAGCCATGATCCAGCCATGACCCAGCCATGACCTAGCCATGATTCAGCCATGACCTAGCCATGGCCTAGCCATGACCCAGCTAAAACCTAGCCATGATCTGGCAGCGTGGTTGCGCATTAACCACGATGGGAAATCTTGACCAGTAAACGGACATTGATGACGTAGATGCAGATGTTTCTATAAATAGCTCACAGCAGGACGAGACAGGTGATTGGTCCAGTCCATACCGTTTCAGCTGTTGGCTTCCCCAGTGACGTAACGTCTACCCTTAGCGCCATAACGTCCGCAGAGTTCACTACGTACTTTAAAGTGATGATGGAATCAGAGAAGAGGTGGGGGGGGGGGGGGGAGAGGTAAAGGCCATTGACCCAAAGATATTCCGACAGTTCTTTAAAATACACCCATACCTCGCTTTACGGCCTAGATACGTTCCGGAAAAGTTGGCCGTAAAGCGAAAAGCCGTATAATGAATCAATAATTTTGATATAAACCCATACAAATTTAATTGGATCTGTTCCAATTTTTGTGTAAAATAATATAGTCGTTAGTTCATAAATCATTTCATTCTTTTCATTTCCTATAAAAATAAAAGTACAAATCATTGTAATAGTAAACAGAAATTTAATAAATAAACATATAAATTAAAAAACAAAAGAAATCATATGCACATATTTATACATAAAATAAAATTCACCAATTAATCCAAACAAACAAAACAGAAACAAACACGTCAACTTACTGAGTCACAGAATATGAATAAGGTGGGATAGCACAGGAAATAAGGTGGGATAGCACAGGATATAAGGTGGGATAGCACAGGATATGAATAAGGTGGGATAGCACAGGAAATAAGGTGGGATAGCACAGGAAATAAGGTGGGATAGCACAGGAAATAAGGTGGGATAGCACAGGAAACAAGGTGGGATAGCACAGGAAATAAGGTGGGATAGCACAGGATATGAATAAGGTGGGATAGCACAGGAAATAAGGTGGGATAGCACAGGAAATAAGGTGGGATAGCACAGGAAATAAGGTGGGATAGCACAGGAAATAAGGCAGACTACTCAAGCAGAGCCGCCTAAGGGGAGAAGCTGAAACTAAAGAGAGGATATCTATTGGCCGTATAATGAAACATCGTGGGCCGTAAACAGAAAAAGTGCCATAATTTAAAGTTGGCCGTAAAGCAAAATGCCGTATAAAGAGCGGCCTTATAGCGAGGTATAGGTGTAAATAAAAGAGTGCCAAGCTACATAACAAAACAGAAATATCACTATACAATCAACCCCCCCCCCCCCCCCCTTTTTTTTTTACCTGATGAAAATCAAAATTATGTCTTTAGTAAGCGAGTTTAAGTCAGAGGTCGGGGACAGTTTGTTCTATAATCAATGGAAATCACATCTGATAGTTTAAGTCAGAGGTCGAGGACAGTTTGTTCTATAATCAATGGAAATCAAATCTGATAGTTTAAGTCAGAGGTCGGGACAGTCTGTTCTATAATCAATGGAAATCACATCTGATAGTTTAAGTCAGAGGTCGAGGACAGTTTGGTCATATCATGTCGTGTTAGGATTTCTAATCCATTCAGTGTGTCAACAACATAACGTACACTCGCTGTTGTACCGAACATTATTATAATTATTTAATCTTTCGTGTTTAAAGCATGTCAACTAGTGGACGACAGGCACTTCTGCCGTCTGCCGTCTGACAACTACAGTAATCGGGGCTGTATAACAAGGATATGGATTTTGTATAAGAGAATATGGATTGTATAAGAGAATATGGATTGTATAAGAGAATGTGGATTGTATAAGAGAATGTGGATTGTATAAGAGAATGTGGATTGTATAAGAGAATGTGGATTGTATAAGAGTATGTGGATTGTATAAGGGAATGTGGATTGTATAAGAGAATGTGGATTGTATAAGAGAATGTGGATTGTATAAGAGAATGTGGATTGTATAAGGGAATGTGGATTGTATAAGGGAATGTGGATTGTATACGAAAATGTGGATTGTATCAGAGAATGTGGATTGTATAAGAGAATGTGGATGTTATAAGGGAATGTGGATTGTATAAGGGAATGTGGATTGTATAAGATAATATGGATTGTATAAAAGAATATGGATTGTATAAGAGAATATGGATTGTATAAGAGAATATGGATTGCGTAAGAGAATATGGATTGCGTAAGAGAACATGGATTGCATAAGAGAACATGGATTGTATAAGAGAATATGGATTGCTTAAGTGAATATGGATTGCATAAGAGAATATGGATTGCATAAGAGAACATGGATTGTATAAGAGAATATGGATTGTATAAGAGAATATGGATTGTATAAGAGAATATGGATTGTATAAGAGAATATGGATTGTGTAAGAGAACATGGATTGCATAAGAGAATATGGATTGCATAAGAGAACATGGATTGCATAAGAGAACATGGATTGTATAAGAGAACATGGATTGTATAAGAGAATATGGATTGTGTAAGAGAATATGGATTGCGTAAGAGAATATGGATTGCGTAAGTGAATATGGATTGCATAAGAGAACATGGATTGCATAAGAGAACATGGATTGCATAAAATAACATGGATTGTATAAGAGAATATGGATTGTATAAGAGAATATGGATTGTATAAGAGAATATGGATTGTATAAGAGAATATGGATTGTATAAGAGAATATGGATTGTGTAAGAGAATATGGATTGTATAAGAGAGTATGGGTTGTATAAAATTGGCCAAGAGCTAAGTTGGAGAAAAGAAAGCGATCGAAACGGTGAAAGGATAAAGAAGTAGAGGAAACGTGTGATAGGAAGTTTGATAAAAGAGAGAGAAGAATAGAGAGCAAGAAAGAAATAGATATATAGTGACACAGTGAGAAAAATAGAAAGGGAGAGAGTGACAGAGAGGAAGAGAGAGAGAGAGATAGAGGGAGAGGGAGAGAGGAAGAAAGAGAGGCGAAGATATAGAGAGGAAGAGATAAAAGGTAAAGATGAAGGAAGAGAGAGGGGGAGGGAGAGAGAGAGAGAGAGAAAGGGAGAGGGAGAGAGAGGAAGAAAGAGAGGCGAAGATATAGAGAGGAAGAGATAAAAGTTAAAGATTAAGGAAGAGGGAGGGAGAGAGAGAGAGAGAGAAAGAGAGAGAGAGAGGGACAGAGAGAGAGGGACAGATTGAGAGAGAGAGAGAGAGAGAGGGACAGAGAGAGAGAGACAGAGAGAGAGACAGAGAGAGAGAGAGAGACAAAGAGAGGAGAGAATATTATGTACTAATGGCATTTACTTTTAAGGGTGTGCCAAGGGGAAGCAACCGTTATATTTTAGGTGCATATGTAATTTCATTCCAAATGAAGTTATTTCCCTTGTAAGTTTTGTACTTAAAATTACAATTCTTCTTGTAAGATACACTCACACTCACAGTGGCCAAAAAGAAAAAAAAAAAAACTATAAAAAAATAAACATGTGATTATACAATATTAAATTTGTTATTGCTATTTTTGCATTGGCATTAATTATTTAATAACACGACTTTGCAATGTACATTGTCTCAAAGTGCACGTATAGATATCTTGAAAAAAAAAAGGATACGCCTGCTTACAATGAGCAGATGTTTTATACAGCACGGTGAGCCTAGCCCTAGGATGGGGTACCGCGCTATATAAGACAACTAATAATAGTAACAATAATAATAATGTCTAATACAGTGGAACTCTCTTTAACGGGAAGTCGAGAATAACGCTGTCGCTGGATGTATCCCGAAATTTCGTATATTCTTTCGCGTATATATATATTACATACTTTTTCAGTTTAAAATACATGAATAATAGTTTTAAAATAAATATATTCGCACAAAAAAATCACAAATTCATTAAAGCTAGTCCACCTTCACCACCGCATAGCTCACTAGACCACGTCCACCTTCACCACCGCATAGCTCACTAGACCACGTCCACCTTCACCACCGCATAGCTCACTAGACAACGTCCACCTTCACCACCGCATAGCTCACTAGACCACGTCCACCTTCACCACCACATAGCTCACTAGACAACGTCCACCTTCACCACCGCATAGCTCACTAGACAACGTCCACCTTCACCACCGCATAGCTCACTAGACCACGTCCACCTTCACCACCGCATAGCTCACTAGACAACGTCCACCTTCACCACCGCATAGCTCACTAGACAACGTCCACCTTCACCACCGCATAGCTCACTAGACAACGTCCACATTCACCACCGCATAGCTCACTAGACCACGTCCACCTTTAAAACCCAAAAAGCTCACTAGACAACGTCCACCTTCACCACCGCATAGCTCACTAGACCACGTCCACCTTCAAAACCCAAAAAGCTCACTAGACAACGTCCACCTTCACCACCGCATAGCTCACTAGACAACGTCCACCTTCACCACCACATAGTTCAATAGACCACGTCCACCTTCACCACCACATAGCTCAATAGACCACGTCCACCTTCACCACCACATAACTCACTAGACCACGCCCACCTTCACCACCACATAGCTCACTAAGCCACACCCACCTTCACCATCACATAGCTCACTAGACCACGCCCACCTTCACCACCATATAGCTCTCTAGACCACGCCCACCTTCACCACCACATAGCTCACTAGGCCACGCCCACCTTCACCACCACATAGCTCACTAGATCACGCCCACCTTCACCACCACATAGCTCACTAGGCCACGCCCACCTTCACCACCACATAGCTCACTAGACCACGCCCACCTTCACCACCACATAGCTCACTAGACCACGCCCACCTTCACCACCACATAGCTCACTAGGCCACGCCCACCTTCACCACCACATAGCTCACTAGGCCACGCCCACCTTCACCACCACATAGCTCACTAGGCCACGCCCACCTTCACCACCACATAGCTCACTAGGCCACGCCCACCTTCACCACCACATAGCTCACTAGATCACGCCCACCTTCACCACCACATAGCTCACTAGGCCACGCCCACCTTCACCACCACATAGCTCACTAGATCACGCCCACCTTCACCACCACATAGCTCACTAGGCCACGCCCACCTTCACCACCACATAGCTCACTAGACCACGCCCACCTTCACCACCACATAGCTCACTAGGCCACGCCCACCTTCACCACCACATAGCTCACTAGGCCACGCCCACCTTCACCACCACATAGCTCACTAGGCCACGCCCACCTTCACCACCACATAGCTCACTAGGCCACGCCCACCTTCACCACCACATAGCTCATTAGACCACGCCCACCTTCACCACCACATAGCTGTCTAGACCACGTCCAAAGGTATTCGCAAATGTTGCCCTGCACTAACGCGACTCCGCTATCAACGCTGTTTGATTTCATTGTACCTTAACCATCGCCTTACTTACACAGAAGCATAGAGGTTCCACTGTGTTCGTAAACAAATTAACAGTTTTTTTCTGGAATTCATTAGGTCAGTGCACCCATTTGATTGTCACACCTCTGGGACCCTCCTCCTCACTACGCCACACTCACAAACCACGCTCACTGCCCCCCGGACCCCCCGCCCCCCGGGCCACCCTCCCCTAACAGTCAGTATCATGACCAACAATTGAAATATCAGCAGTGAAAGACTGTGTCAAGTCTACAGAGGATTAAGTTCCCATTAAACCAACGACATTTTAATTACACCCCTAGTTTGTTGATGCAACGTTTCAAAGCCTTGGTGTAGGTGCGTACTTACTATTGAGCGCACATCTTAAGTTGACTTTGGTGGGACGTGTCAAGGTTTGTGTGTGTGTGTGTGTGTGTACTTTTGTGTACGTGTGTTCAAGTGTGTCACAGTGTAATCATAATAACTATGAAAACCCCCCCCCCCCCCCCATTATAGAAACAGAACATGAACCACTCCCTCTCCCCCATTATAGAAACAGAACATGAACCACCCCCTCTCCCGCTCCCCCCATTATATAAACAGAACATGAAACCACCCCCTCCCCTCTCCGGTCATTGTAAATTTTAACATATTATGGTAACATATTGTTACAAAAGTTTTGAAAATAGTTCAGTATTTTATGATCACATAGAGATGAGCTTTACGAAGTCACGTGTCATTACTATTTTTAAAGATTGAGCGGGATGGAGAGGACATTTTCAAGCTTGAGTTTTATTGATAGCGCCCCACAACAGGTGACCTACATTCTTTAAAGCAGGCGGAGAGAGCGAAATCGTGACAAGATGCTCGCAAAATGCACGCCCTCTAAATAGTGTATGGTCGATTGCTTCGAATGAGTCTCTGCCATCAAAATATGTGTGATCATGTCAACAACAAAACAATAGACAGCTCCGTTAGGAAGATTCGACTGTTAAAATCAGTTGCCGTATTGTATTGTCATACAGTCTGATATCTTCGTGCAGTGGTTCTCAACCTTCCTGATGCCGTGACCCTTTAATACGTTCCCCGTGTTGTGGCGACCCCCCAACCATAAAATAATTTTCGTTGCTACTACATAACTGTTTAGCATATATTTTTTTACGATGGTCTTAGGCGACCCCTGGGAAAGGTTCGTTCGACCACCGAAGGGGTCGCGACCCACAGGTTGAGAACCACTGTCTTAGGGGATCTACTAAGGTCTTTTCTTGGGGGGGGGGGGGGGTATCGATAGCAACACTTTATATGTTTATAAATATTTATGAACTTGTTTTCAATAATATTTTTCAAGCTGTAAAAACATTGTCAGGTTCTAAGAAATGCAGGAGTATTTAAGCTCGTATATTCATTCGGAGACGTTTTGTGTAGATATCAAATGTGTGCAACAATAGGTCGCCCGAGTCATAGGTCGCCCGAGTCATAGGTCGCCCGAGTCATAGGTCACCCGAGTCATGGGTCACACGAGTCGTAGGTCGCCCGAGTCATAGGTCGCCCGAGTCATAGGTCACCCGAGTCATAGGTCACCCGAGTCGTAGGTCGCCCGAGTCATAGGTCGCCCGAGTCATAGGTCACCCAAGTCATAGGTCACACGAGTCGTAGGTCGCCCGAGTCATAGGTCACCCGAGTCATAGGTCGCCCGAGTCATAGGTCGCCCGAGTCATAGATCGCCCGAGTCATAGATCGCCCGAGTCATAGGTCAAGTTTTAATACTCACCAGCATCCGCCAGCTATCAAACAATACTTAGTCTATGATGGGTGTACTTACCTGAAATGGAAAGAAAGAAATATCAATTAAAACATAAACAAAAATATTTGATAAAGTTTAGATGATGTTTTCTGACAACAAAATACAGACATTATAATATTATATGTGAATACAAATACAATGTACGAAAACAATTACTGTCGCAACCACACACATTACTGACATAACAACACACATTACTGCCATAACAACACACATTACTGCCATAACAACACACATTACTGCCATAACAACACACTATCAGACCAGTCACCTCTTAGATCACTCACCACTGAGACCAGGTACAAATCAGACCAGTCACCACTCAGATCATTCACCACTCAGACCGGTCACCACTCAGATCACTCACCACTGAAATCAGGTACAATTCAGATCTCTTAACACTCAGACCAGTCACTACTCAGATCACTCACCACTCTGACCAGTCAACACTCAGATCAGTCAGATCACTCACCACTCTGACCAGTCACCACTTAGATCACTCACAATTGAGACCAGGTACAATTCAGACCGGTCACCAGTCAGATCACTCACCACTCAGACCGGTCACCACTCAGACCGGTCACCACTCAGATCACTCACCACTCAGACCAGTCACCACTCAGGTCACTCACTACTCAGACCGGTCACCACTCAGATCATTCACCACTCAGACCGGTCACCACTCAGATCACTCACCACTCAGACTGGTCACCACTCAGATCAGTCAGATCACTCACCACTCAGATCACTCACCACTCAGATCACTCAACCCTCAGACTGGTCACCACTCAGATCACTCACCACTCAGATCACTCACCCCTCAGACCGGTCACCACTCAGATCACTCACCACTCAGACTGGTCACCACTCTGATCACTCACCACTCAGATCACTCACCACACATATCACTCACCCCTCAGACTGGTCACCACTCAGATCACTCACCCCTCAGACTGGTCACCACTCAGATCACTCACCACTCAGATCACTCACCACTCAGACTGGTCACCACTCAGATCACTCAGCACTCAGATCACTCAGCACTCAGATCACTCACCACTCAGATCACTCACCACTCAGATCACTCACCACACAGATCACTCACCCCTCAGACTGGTCACCACTCAGATCACTCACCCCTCAGACTGGTCACCACTCAGATCACTCACCACTCAGACCGGTCACCACTCAGATCACTCACCACTCAGATCACTCACCACTCAGACTGGTCACCACTCAGATCACTCCCCACTCAGATCACTCACCACTCAGATCACTCACCACTCAGATCACTCACCACTCAGACCACTCACCGCTCAGATCACTCATCGCTCACATCATTCACAGTCTCCGCTCTTTCCTCAGATTTCTAAACTATATAAACAAGGAGACAATTAAACCTTAATTCATGTGTGTACAAACATGACCAGCGGGCCAAACGTGGCCAGCGGGCCAAATGTGTCCGGCAATAAATATTTAATCCGGCCCTCAGGTGCTTACGAAACTCGATTATTGTGTTCATGAAATGTTTACAAAAATAATTAAAATTTAATTATTTTATGTAAAAGCCTTTGGAAATCAATACGTTAAAATTGTAAACTGTTACAATAATACTCACATTTGCAAATATATACTTCTAATCAATGCCCCCCCCCCCCCCAACCTCGCATTGACACTGCTCTAAAGGCCACTTCAACAATAAACTCTACTGTAGCCCACTGACTCAAGGATACACTCAACATTCAACAATAGGTATTTTGAAGGCTATACATATATAATATTCAGACACCTTAAATTTTCACGAAACATCGCCCAACCCTATAAAGAAAAGGAATGGACCCTTTCATTCAAAAGTTGGGGATCCTTGTCCTAATGTCAAAGTTATCCTGACATTCTAAAGTATGGATCCTTGTCCTAATGTCAAAGTTATCCTGACATTCTAAAGTTGGGGATCCTTGTCCTAATGTCAAAGTTATCCTGACATTCTAAAGTTGGGGATCCTTGTCCTAATGTCAAAGTTATCCTGACATTCTAAAGTTGGGGATCCTTGTCCTAATGTCAAAGTTATCCTGACATTATAAAGTTCATTAAAAAAAAAATCCGATAATCAGACAACGCTCCAGTCCGTCGCTACAAAAGTTGCTTAGTCAGCAAACAAAAGTTGCTTAGTCAGCAAACAAAAGTTGCTTAGTCAGCAAACAAAAGTTGCTTAGTCAGCAAACAAAAGTTGCTTAGTCAGCAAATACGTACACGGGGGCCATAAACACACAAACACAACCACATACACATGCACACACATACCCAGACAGACCAATAGAATTTTTTTTAAACAGAATGTCATCCTTATATTTCTAGAATGTAGTCGACTTGTCAATTGTGTGTCTGCTGGCATCGGCGCCTCGGGCAGGACAAAGACACCTCTAGTCAAAGCCTGTCAAACTGAACTTTTAGAACACAATGCACTATCTTCATATGAGTTTAGAAGTTAAGACTCTTTAACACTATGTCGTTAGAATGCTAGATTTCGTGTTGAATAAGCGCATATAAATACGCACATACATTTTCTATAATACAATAATAGCACCGTAACAGTGGCGTACCTAGGGTGTATTCCGAACGGGGCGGGACGATAATTTTGTCACCACTCCACTCCCACTTTCCACGGAAAAAAGCTTTGCAGTTGGACGAAAATGCCACTATTCAGATCAGTCACCACAAAGTAACAACGTCACCACACAGTGACAAGTCACCACACTGTTACAAGTGACGCTTGGGGTGGACCAGCCTCCGCCTTCGCCCACCCCCATTTACTACGCCACTTTTGACACATAAATATTCTATAAACCAGCTCTCGTTGACATCCACTGAAGTGCATTCACACCTACTCAATTGTCCCCATATTATGTTCTCTCCAAGACTTCCATTGTGAAGCAGTGTAACTCTATTATTGACTAGAGTAGTCAGGTAACAACCAGGAGAAAAACAGGATTAATTACTTGTAAAAGGTAAAGTAAAAACTATTGTAAATGGTTGATAAAAAGGGTGGATAAAAAAGGTTGACAAAAAGGGCTGATATAAAGGGTTGATAAAAAGGGTGGATAAAAAGGGTGGATAAAAAGGGTGGATAAAAAGGGTGCATAAAAAGGGTGCATAAAAAAGGCTTGATAAGGGAAGTTAATTCTTTGGAATCTCAGAAACTAAATTGATACGACAAAAGGATTGTGTTTTTTTCTTTACAAAAAGTTAAATCTATGATGAAAATGTCCGGAGAATTATGATAATTATGAAGAATATTTCAAATTGTTAATTAAGTAACAACATTATAATGATACCATTGTCTAATAAACTGGCTTAGATTTTCATTAACTAAAATATTTGTTTACAAGCTAGTTAAGTTAAATTGTTTGGATACTAAGACAGCTAGGTCAAGGTTACTTAGACCACTGGATGAAGGGCACTAAGACAGCTGGGTCAAGGGTACTTAGACCACTGGATGAAGGGCACTAAGACAGCTGGGTCAAGGGTATTTAGACCACTGGATGAAGGGCACTAAGACAGCTGGGTCAAGGTTACTTAGACCACTGGATGAAGGGCACTAAGACAGCTGGGTCAAGGGTACTTAGACCACTGGATGAAGGGCACTAAAACAGCTGGGTCAAGGGTACTTAGACCACTGGATGAAGGGCACTAAGACAGCTGGGTCAAGGGTACTTAGACCACTGGATGAAGGGCACTAAGACAGCTGGGTCAAGGGTACTTAGACCACTGGATGAAGGGCACTAAGACAGCTGGGTCAAGGGTACTTAGACCACTGGATGAAGGGCACTAAGACAGCTGGGTCAAGGGTATTTAGACCACTGGATGAAGGGCACTAAGACAGCTGGGTCAAGGGTACTTAGACCACTGGATGAAGGGCACTAAGACAGCTGGGTCAAGGGTATTTAGACCACTGGATGAAGGGCACTAAGACAGCTGGGTCAAGGGTATTTAGACCACTGGATGAAGGGCACTAAGACAGCTGGGTCAAGGGTATTTAGACCACTGGATGAAGGGCACTAAGACAGCTGGGTCAAGGGTATTTAGACCACTGGATGAAGGGCACTAAGACAGCTGGGTCAAGGGTACTAAGACAGCTGGGTCAAGGGTACTAAGACAGCTGGGTCAAGGGTACTTAGACCACTGGATGAAGGGCACTAAGACAGCTGGGTCAAGGGTATTTAGACCACTGGATGAAGGGCACTAAGACAGCTGGGTCAAGGGTACTTAGACCACTGGGTAAAGGGCATTAAGACAGCTAGGTCAAGATTACTAAGACAGCTGGGGTCAAGGGTACTAAGACAGCTGGGTCAATTTGTTTGAAGGGGAACAAGAACTTGATAAAAGCCAGTTTTGAAAAAACAAGGCCGTTCATCCTTTTCACTCCCTCCTTTTCTCTCATTGTCTCCCTTTTCTCTCTCTGTCTCTCTTTTCTCTCATTGTCTCCCTTTTCTCTCCCTGTCTCCCTTTTCTCTCCTTGTCTCCCTTTTCTCTCATTGTCCCCCTTTTCTCTCATTGTCTCCCCTTTCTCTCCTTGTTTCTCTTTTCTCTCCTTGTCTCCCTTTTCTCTCCTTGTATCATTTTCTCTTCTTGTCTCTCCTTGTCTCTCCTTGTCTCCCTTTTCTCTCCTTGTCTCCCTTTTCTCTCCTTGTCTCTCTTTTCTCTCCCTTTCTCTATTTTATCTTTCTGTCTCGCTTTACTCTCCCCATATCTCTTTTCTCTACGTGTCTCTCTTTTCTCTCCCTGTCTCTTTTTTCTGCCAGTCTCTCTTTTCTCCCCTTGTCTCCCTTTTCTCTCCCAGTCACCATTTTATTCCCCTGTCTCTCTCTTCTCTCACTGTCTCCCTTTTCTCTCATTGTCTCCCTTTTCTCTCATTGTCTCACTTTTCTCTCCTTGTCTCCCTTTTCTCTCATTGTCTCACTTTTCTCTCATTGTCTCCCTTTCTCTCCTTGTCTTCCACTTCTCTCCTTGTCTCCTTTTCCTCTAATTGTCTCTCTTTTATCTCTCCTTTTTCTCTCCTTGTTTCCATTTTTTCTTCTTGTCTCCCTTTTCTCTCGCTGTCTCCCTGTTTCTATTTTCTCTCATTGTCTCCCATTTCTCTCCCTGTCTCCCTTTTCTCTCCCTGTCTCCTTTTCTCTCCTTGTCTCCCTTTTCTCTCATTGTCTCCGTTTTCTCTCATTGTCTCCCTTTTATCTCCTTGTCCCCCTTTTCTCTCCTTGTCTCCCTTTTCTCTCCCTGTCTCCCCTTTCTCTCCTTGTTTCTCTTTTCTCTCCTTGTCTCCCTTTTCTCTCCTTGTCTCCCTTTTCTCTCCTTGTCTCTCTTTTCTCTCCCTTTCTCTATTTTATCTTTCTGTCTCGCTTTACTCTCCCCATATCTCTTTTCTCTCCGTTTCTCTCTTTTCTCTCCCTGTCTCTTTTTTCTGCCAGTCTCTCTTTTCTCCCCTTGTCTCCCTTTTCTCTCCCAGTCACCATTTTATTCCCCTGTCTCTCTCTCTTCTCTCCCTGTCTCTCTTTTCTCTCCCTGTCTCTCTTTTCTCTCCCTGTCTCTCTTTTCTCTTCGTGTCTCTCTTTTCTATCACTGTCCCTCTCTTTCTCTACCTCTCTTTTCACTCCGTCTCTATTTTCATCAATAGTTATACACAATAAAAACAGCACAAGATCATCCTTAAACATATCTATGTATAGCTTGAGAAATTTGATTTCTGTAATCTTGTACTGAAGTACCGTCATAAACTCAATCATGGAATCAATCAGCCAATCAATCAATCAATAATCAAACCAATCAGTCAATGATAAAACATTAAAATGGATTACCATATTAAATTGTATGAAAATGATTGAAGCCAAAGTACACAAGGTCTTAGTGCAGAAATAAATATTGTACTTTACAGTTTGATTGAAATTTGATTCCTGTAATTTGAGAACAGATTCTTGCCTCCGATAGCTGTGTGTCCTGTCCAAAGTGACAGATTCTAGCCTCCGATAGCTGTGTGTCCTGTCCAATGTGACAGATTCTAACCTCCGATAGCTGTGTGTCCTGTCCAAGATGACAGATTCTAGCCTCCGACAGCTGTGTGTCCTGTCCAAAGTGACAGATTCTAGCCTCCGATAGCTGTGTGTCCTGTCCAAAGTGACAGATTCTAGCCTCCGATAGCTGTGTGTCCTGTCCAAAGTGACAGATTCTAGCCTCCGATAGCTGTGTGTCCTGTCCAAAGTGACAGATTCTAGCCTCCGATAGCTGTGTGTCCTGTCCAAAGTGACAGATTCTAGCCTCCGATAGCTGTGTGTCCTGTCCAAAGTGACATATTCTAACCTCCAATAGCTGTGTGCCCTGTCCAAGGTAACAGATTCTAGCCTCCGATAGCTGTGTGTCCTGTCAACGGTGACAGATTCTAGCCTCCCATAGCTGTGTGTCCTGTTCAAGGTTTCCTCATCTGTGAAATGGGAGAGCTAGGCTGACGGACAACTAGCTCGTCTTGATGTCCTTGTCGTTTTATCGAGTAAGTCCTACCGATCTCTAAGATTATTTGATTCATTTGCTTGCTAATTAATCGCTTAAGTCAGCGGTTCTCAGCCTGTGGGTCGCAACCCATTGGGGGGGGGGGGTCGTACGAACCTTACACAGGGGTTGCTTAAGACCATCGGAAAACACATATTTATGAAGTAGAAACGAAAGTAATTTTTTTGTGATTGGGGATCACCACAACATGAGGAGGAGCTGTGGTAAAGGGTCGCGGCATTAGGAAGGTTGAGAACACAGCCTGAAGTCGTAACGCACACAGTAGCATAGGAACGGGAGGGAGGGGGGGGGGGCTGAGAAGGGCGGTCCGCCCTCGGGTCAAAACTTCTTTCCTTATAAGGAAGGAGGTATTTTCGGCCAACTGCAGAGTTCTTTTTCTCGAAGTGGGGTGGGGGCAAAAATAATCTCGTCCCACCACGAACAGCACTAACCTTAGCTACGCCACTGAACACCTGTACTCTATATTCGCGACAACACGCCCCCCCCCCCCCGTAAGGCTAAAATTTCAGTAACCGCTCATCCAGAGGATCCAGATCCTACCATTATCCATTTTAACATTCGTTTGATGGAGCTCACTTTCAATAATGACAGGATGTGTCAGTCTAATGATGAACAAATTGTTGACTACGTTGTCATGGAGATCCGAGGGGAGGGGGGTTAATGGAAGGAAAGGGGAATTGGGAGGGTGTTGGGGAGCGGGGCGCATAGGTGTTTAAAGCAAACGGTCATTATTTAAAACACCATCTTTTTTTTTTTTAAATTCGTACCCTTATTGACTAAAAGTCGTATATTTGTAGTATTTTTGTTAAAACACGAAGTAATGAAAGTTCACCTTAACAATCATTGCAGTGTTGGAGATTTACGGCGCAAATATAAATACTTGAAAAAAAACATCAACACAAAACAACATTATTTCAACAACTGTTTCTGAAGCAAGTTTCTTAAACATTCGATATCTAATGACGAGATCAGAAAATGCTTTACTTTTCTGCATACGACAACTCAAAAAAAAACACACAAAAATCTAATTTTATGGATCAAAAGCCAGACGTCCAATTAATTGGATGTGCTCAATATTAATTTGCGAACTCTAGAACTGAAAGTCTGTTTTGAATCGATACTTCTAGGTGTCACCTTGATGGGACGTGGGTGGTTTTCTAGGATAATCTTGTTCTGCAGCGGTAACATTATACCGTAGGCCAGCGGTTCTCAACCTTGTGGGTCGCGACCCCTTTTGGGGGTCGAACGACCCTTTCACAAGGGGTTGCCTAAGACCATCGGAAAACAAATATACTCTACAGTTATGAAGTAGGCCAAGCGGTCTCAGAGTAATTAAAGGAGCTCCTGGCACCGTAGAAATCAGATTTGTAACAATGAAAGTGAATAGTGTCAGCTTTTTTTTCATGTTCGATGTTTTCAGTTACAATATGAGCCTTGCTACGCCCAAATGTGTAATCAATGTTTTAGAGTAACAGACATTAACAGTAACAGTAAATAAGTGGCCTGATCTGCACATAAAAAGTTTTGTATAAAAACTACTGCGATTCTCTTGTATCTATCACCTAATGCCGCCAGACGGTTATATCCTATGTAGTAAAACAAAATAATGCGTCCAAAAAGAAATTGGACGCAATATTTTAACGTGTGAACTGAAATAAAGATTTGACCAAATTTCCTTTCGATCAAATTTCCGTTGATCAATTTTCAGTCGACGAAATTTCTTTCAAACAAATTGTATATTCTCACATAGAGATGAAATGTAAGGGGCATTTGTTGACAGTGCACCGCTCTCACACTGAGACAGAATTAAAAGGGGCATTTGTTGACAGTGCACCGCTCGCACTCTGAGGCGGGATGAAAGGTGCATTTGTTGACAGTGCACCATTCTCACAATGAGACAAAATTAAAAGGGGCATCTGTTGACAGTGCACCGCTCTCACACTGAGACAAAATTAAAAGGGGCATTTGTTGACAGTGCACCGCTCGCACACTGAGGCGGGATGAAAGGGGCGTTTGTTTTGGATGTGCCGCGCGTAGTTCTGGGAAGATGAACCGGGAGAAAATTGTAAACAATTTATAAAGGTCTTAAAATGGATGCAGTACACATGGAGATAACCCATAAAAAGTTGCATGTAAATACAGGGAGATAACAGCCGTGGCGTGAAAAATAAAAAAAAAGGGGGGAGGGGGTAACCCGAGAAATCGTTAAACTGTTAAGATAATACGTGAGAAGATTCTTGTAGGAGAGAAATTGTTGTAAAAGTGCCATGTAAATAATGCTTTATTGAAGGGAAAGGATACTTGATATTGTTAGTCTCATTGTGGGAAACCTAGTGTATATAGCTCCAAGTGTATGGGACGACCAGTCTATGTCGACCCTAACAATTGCGGCGCCCTATGCGAAATGGACTGCGCGGGGCCCATTCTGGGTATAGGATAAGGATAATAAGTGAAAATTAAGATTTTATATTAGAAAATAAATTCGGGGCGGGGCCTATAAAAGTGCGGGGCCCATTGCGGCCGCATAGGTTGTCAGTGTCTCTGTGTGGGTGTATCTGTGTCTGCGTGATATGTGCGGCTGTGTGTGTCCTGTCGATATCTACACCCCGTGCCGTCGAACGATACTATATGCATATGTGTAAGGACAGAAAATGAATGATTCTAGAATTGCTGGGGTAAGTTTTTAGAATTAACCCTTTCAACACCTAACACTGTTTCTGGTGGACTTAAACGAAATTAAATACAAAATTATTGGCCCCAAGTTTTTCAATACTTTTTTCAAATGTACCCTTTTATATTATTATTATTATTATTGTTATTATTATTATGTATTAATTCTCTCAAATTTCATAGATGTATCCGATAGGCAGCTTGTGTCTTTTTTAACATGAAGTGAGAACCCATAAGCCATGCTGTTTTTGCGGAAAAAAAAAAGGGGTGGGGGATAATTTCTGATGCTTTTAACTTAAAAAAAATGAAGAGAATGGAAATTTTAAAGAAAAAAAAAAAAAACGAATGAAAGGGAAAAGAAAAAACCAGATGATTCTTCTTAACAAGTGAAAAGGAAATTTCTAGACGATGGCAAGGTAGTGTTTTTTTCTTTCCCAATCAAGTAAATAAGAGAAAGTAGAGGAGAGAAGAGATTAACCGAATGAGAGTCTGGCACAGCTTGTTATTAGCCTCGGTTTTTTTAAAAATATACATTACATCCAAAGTCCAGGAATCAAGACGTTTCTACTGTGTAAACAAACGTGATGGGCTTCAAGGCTTTTCTCTTTTTCTATGGCAGCCAGAAGAGTCTTTAACGCAGGGGTTCTTAAACCTTTTTGCACAGCGTCACACCCCAATCTTGATTTGTAAAAAGTATCCGGCGCGCCGATCTCGAGCTCAAAACATTATGTGCCGCACCACCCTCGATAAAAAAGGATTACTGAATTGTAAATAGGCCAGATTTTCTGGCGCCCCGCACCCCGCCTAACACTGCCTCCCCCCACCCCGGGGTAAAGTGGGGGGGGGGGTGAGACACACTTGGTTAAGAGCCCCTGCTTTAGAGTAGACACACAATGTGGCTTTCTGCACTGGCAGGGATAGTGGTGCAATAGGGGACCGCTGGAGTGGTGAGCGTGGTGAAGTAAATGGTGATCTGTGGATGCGTGGTGTTGCGTTGCCCTGTCTTCCTACGTGCTTATGAATGGCGTGTTTGTGGAGTTGGAAAATGTCACTCGATTATTGATACTAAGGATTCTATTGGGGAAGAAATAATAATCCACATTGGCGTTTTTTGTTTCATCTCCTGACCAAAGTTCTAGTTTTGTAACTTTAATTATTCGGTTCGTTTTAAGTAATTGATTTTGGATTTATTTATAGATTGTTAAGCCTCGAACACCACCCCCCCCCCCCACACACACACATGCACATAAACCATTTTTATGATAATAAAGAGAAATCTGATTTTCCTCTGAAATTCAATTTAAAAATTTCAGAGCTTTCAATATATTCGCAGCAGCGAAACAAATCGATTGTTCTACATGAGACTTTCCTGATTATTAAATGCCAAGATGGAGATTGGCTTATTTGATATAAATGAAATCATGGCGAATGAAATTTTATTTTAAAATAAAATAAAAGAGTTCCATAGTGGCAATCATCTTGCCAGAACGGATATCATGTCTGGCAACAGTTAAGCCGATACTACAGTACACGCTGTAATTGATCGGTGGGATTCCGAGGGGTGGCACTGTGACCGATAACAGTGAAAGTCTGTGAGTTATGGGGAAACAGATTTATATACATGGGACCAGTGAGTAATGGCGTCCGGTGGGCAGCTAGGAAGTTAAAATATAGGACCTACCATGGGACCAGCAGGCATGGAGACCCTTCGCATGGCGTTCTTCTTGAGGTACTGCTCCTGGATGAAGTCCACCGGCTTGTCTGTGTCCGGGATGGAGTAGAGCAGGGGCGGGGTCTGCCCCATGGCGTACGACTTCCGGCGTACTCTCCAACCTTGACTCATGATTGCAAGATTATATCTCCTTTTCTTTTTTTAATCCAAAGATGAACGAGTCATTTCGTCAGTGGAGTATTTCCACCGGTTTTGGTGGCGGCGGCTTGTTTAACTTCCACTGTCCTACACATTTCTTAGCTTCTAAGTATTCCTGGTTAGTGTTAAAATGTACGTAAAATCGGGTTGGCCTGGTCTATAACATAAAAAGATTTTTAAAAAAACCCAACTAACATTCGTTTGACTATCTCAATAAGAAACGTGCATTTCGGATTCTGAACCATTTTGTAAATTGCGCACCAAATAATGCTAACATATTCAGCGCGCACATAATGAATTCCCCGCGACAAAAATCTGAATTCACCAGTGTTCTAAATCAAAGTTCACGAATGAGCGCAATTTAGCACACGCAACGTAATTGATAAAACGTTAAAAAGATCTTTCAAGGTTCTAACCAACTCGATTTTGATCTAGTGTGAATCAATAGAAGCGCATGACTTTTCCAAAAGCAACACAATGGGATTAATAGAATCACATGACTTTTCCAAAAGCAGCACAATGGGATTAATAGAAGCACATGACTTTTCCCCAAAAGTAACACACTGAGATTACTAGAAGCGCATGACATTGTCCCAAAAGTAACACAATGGGATTAATAGAAGCACATGACTTTCCCCCAAAAGTAACACACTGGGATTACTAGAAGCGCATGACATTATTCCAAAAGTAACACACTGGGATCACTAGAAGCACGTGATATTTTCCTCCATACAATACATCAGTTATCAGCAATTGATCTTTAGGACATACACATATTTTTACCACAATCTTAAATTTGTCGTTGAGTCAAGTCAAATGCCAACGTAACTAGGCATGTACTTGGCGTGTACTAGATGTGTACTGGCCGTGTACAGGGCGTGTACTGGACGTGTACAGGGCGTGTACTGGACGTGTAGTAGGCGTGTACAGAAAGATGGTGACAGAGGGAGAAGGAGAGATATATAGAGAGAGGGAAGACAGAGAGTGAGCGAGAGGGGAGAGAGAGGGAGAGAAAGAGGCGGAAAGAGGAGAAGATAGGATTGAAAAGAGTGGTAGAATAAAACGAGAAATTCGGAGGAAGTCAAAAGAAAACTCGAGGTTTATAGGTTTATAGGTTTACAGGTTTAGACACACGTAACAAAATCTAGGGGATTTATTTTCTTGTGTGTGTGTGTTGTGTGTCAGTTGTGTGTTGTTTGTTTGGGGTAGGGGCTAGAAGGATAGAGAAATGGTGTGCATCTGTAAGCTCACATATACATATAATTTAAAATGTTCACCTTTCTATTGGTTGCATGTTTTAAAACGAATGAAGTATGAAGGGTTGAATCGTAAGGGGGTTGAGTCTTAAAGGGGTGGAGTCTTAAAAAGATGGGGTGATGCTGGGTTGTGGATTGGGCAGCAGGATATCTTGTCCAGGTGTTTCTCCTCGTCCTGTCCGCCACTGGTTGTAAGGTCAAAGTTTATAAACAGGCCGGGGGCTAGAATGTCGCGAGTGGAGCACGGGTGCAGCCCATGAGTGAGATGAATGTGTGTGTGTGTCAGGGACGCACAGTTTTAAAACTAGCGAAGAACGTACACAGTTGTGTGTACATGTTTGTTAACCTGGGAGTACACAATACCATGTCAACCCCCCCCCCCCCCCTGATGTGCATCGGAACAATTTTACTATAGGACAGAAAAAAATATTACACAAATACATCAACGATTCTATCAGCAGTGATTGGTTAAGTATGGCAGACTTCAGATATGGACATGGACAAATGAAACAAGTCACACTAGAATCAGATGACATGCATGTTTGATAGACTGAATAATTTGTCGACATTCACTGCCCTACACTGAAGGCTCCATATATAATCATGATGCGAGTGCGAACTCAAAACAAAACAAGTTAAAGAATGGATAACCCACGGTTTGCTTACAAAAATGTCTGCTTCCGGCTTATTGTAAAGAAAAACGGTGATATTTCACAGGCCCATTAGAGAAGATTTAACATCGATGACTGATTCCTCAGATCATTCATCCAATAAGCAACAATAAACAATATACAAGCCAAAAGTAAACAAAAAATATACAAGCCAAAAGTAAACAAACAATATACAAGCCAAATGTAAACAAACAATATACAAGCCAAAAGTAAACAATATACCCTAATTTAAGCGATATATCAATCAGATGGTATGCGTATGAAGCTAAAAGTCACCAAGCGCTAAGTTAACACAACAAAGACACGGAATCGACGGTTTGCTGTTCATTGAACACACACATATAAATATCTACATCAACCGAGAGAGCGTGCTCTTAAAACTTTTGTCAAACACTTCCGGACAAACACTCAATATCGAGAATATCCGGACATTGAAATCATTTCTGTGAGACCAGGTACTGGCTCTGCGTTACGAAACTTCACAGCTGGCTGACGGTTCCGTACTCGGCCAGGGGAGCACGCGGTGACAATATTACAACCAACTATACAAGAGTCGCCGTGCTGTGGGCCCGCGTTAACCCTTGGCCGTACGTCTCAATACAGTAACCAACTCTATGGGAACTAGGCATGGGTTGAAGGTGGTCCAGGCACGCACGCTGGGATCGCAGCAGATCGGTTAATGTATAGGTAACTGGCATCACATTTCTACAGGTAAAAAATAAAAAAAAATCCACCGGAAACTGGTAGTTTAGCGACCATTTTTAGGTCAAGTTTGAAATACGACCTAGTATTTACAATGTCTTGTTGAAAGCTGTTGCTTTAAAAGAAAAACCAACACGCAGTTTTATATGACTTGATGGCGTCATCAAAAGTTGATGCTTTAAAAGAAAAACAAACCAACACGCAATTTTTATATGACTTGATGGCGTCATCAAAAGTTGATGCTGAATGAAAGTGTACTCTAAGAGGTTTTAGAACATCCTGCCGTGCATTCAACATGGCTTAACATCGCTGCGCTGTTGTGTTTATCTCTTTACAGTACTGTTTACGTGAATACAATTAGATAAAGGCAGTTGCGTAAAGACAAGCATTCTGACATGTTTGTGTTGCAAAAGGAAAGATGGCGTCGTACATTGACATGGGGATCTTGTAAACAATATTTATTGGATATCTTAGCAGCAACCGTCGTTATCAGAAAGACACATGCGGCTAGTCATACATGAGTTTATCCGGCTCAAATATTTGTTTGTTGCTCGTCTGCTACATGCCATAAAAAGAGTGAAAAATATTAAGCCTAAATTCACATTCCTTTAAGGCGAAAGAAAATGGACAAAAATTAATTGTAGGACCTTTTTAAAAGAACAACAATAAACTACTCTTGTATTGTCAGAAATGAAATTTTAAGTAGTGATTAGACTTTCAATAATCCCCCTTTCTTCAAATGGAACGACCAAATTAGACGTAGTCTAATAGTTCAATTTGATCAGCACAAAGTATATGTAGTACTACAAAGTATATTTAGTACTAAACGTATATTTATTAGTACTACAAAGTATATGTAGTACTAAAAAGTATGTGTAGTAATCCAAAGTTTATGCAGTACTACAAAGTATGTGTGGTACTACAAAGTATATGTAGTACTACAAAGTATGTGTAATACTACAAAGTATATGTAGTACTAGCAAATCTCCACCCGTATCGCAGCACCATAATCCCTATGACTTTATTTAACTCAGGAATACAAGGACAACGTCGAAGACAACAGCGCCGATACTACAATGATTTCATCTATGACGTCTTGGAACGAGATGTGGCAGACGTGATCACTCAAGGAACGATGGAGTCTCAAGGTGGTGGACGAAGAAGTCCTAATAATGTTAGCATAGTGGTTTCTTTTTTCCACGGCCCATCCTATGCCTCCCACGACTGACCGACCCTATGCCTGCCACGGCTGACCGACCCTATGCCTGCCACGGCTGACCGAACCTATGCCTGCCACGGCTGGCCGACCCTATGCCTGCCACAGCTGGCCGACCCTATGCCTGCCACGGCTGGCCGACCCTATGCCTGCCACGGCTGGCCGACCCTATGCCTGCCACGGCTGGACGACCCTATGCCTGCCACGGCTGGCCGACCCTATGTCTGCCACGGCTGGACGACCCTATGTCTGCCACGGCTGGACGACCCTATGCCTGCCACGGCTGGCCGACCCTATGCCCGCCACGGCACATCATACTTTTGGTGTTTTCAATATTTCCTATTTCCGGTCCAAGTGTTCTTTCATGGTTAACTTTTGTTCAACTGATGTCGACCCCGCCATCACGTGACAGCAGTTCTATGGCGGCCCCTGGGGTGGGTGGTCTGGTATTCAGCATGCCGGGTATTGTGAACATAAGTCGAGATAAATCGCCATCTAAATGATTCTGTGTTCCTATTAGACCAGTCCACGACCTTGACCTGTGGCATACGTTGTTTTAGAATATTTGCTCTGCTTATCTTCCACCGGTGTTGTCTCAGTATTGCTCGGCAAACACCAGTGACAATTCTAATGCTGTACAAAGCTCTTATAATAAGATATTCAAGTGTTGTCAACGCACGTTTAGGTTCTGAGTAAATTTACTGCAAGGCGATAGACAAAGGCAGATCAAGAAAGGTAGGGTATGTTGATGGGGGTACAAGAAATGTGGATATGTTGACGTGGTTGCAATATAGGTGGGTATGTTGAGGTGGGTACAAGAAAGGTGGGTATGTTGGCATGGGTACAATAAAGGTGGGTATGTTGACCTGCGTACAAGAAAGGTGGGTATGTTGACGTGGGTACAGATCCGCTTAAAGCTCAAGTTTAACATTTATCTTTTCCCAGCAGATCGATACTGCTGATCACATGACATTCAATAATGCCGATTGTATGACATTTTTATAATAATTGAGCCTTGCACATCTATACGAGGCTGTTCGAAGAGCCTCATCGAGACAGCGACAGTAACAGCTGTAACGATTGCAATATTATCTCAAGACTGGATTATTACCAGAAATGTCAAGTGAAATGTCAAGTGAAATGTCAAGTGAAATGTCAAGTGAAATGTCAAGTGAATTGTCAAGTGAAGTGTCAAGTCTAGCTCCAACATCAAATGTCAGCTTTAGCAATATATCAATCCATATGTCATTCCAACAACGAGAAGGAAATATGAAATCCTATTGTCACAACCCACATCGAATGCCCCAATCACAACCCACATCGAATGCCCCAATCACAACCAACATCGAATGCCCCAATCACAACCCACATCGAATGCCCCAATCACAACCAACATCGAATGCCCCAATCACAACCAACATCGAATGCCCCAATCACAACCAACATCGAATGCCCCAATCACAACCAACATCGAATGCCCCAATCACAACCAACATCGAATGCCCCAATCACAAGCGACATGAGATCCTCCAACTACAAGCCACGTGAAATTATCCAGACACCAGCCGCATCAAACCCCACAATCCAAGCGACATACAATCTTCGAAATTCTTAATCACATTAAATGATCCAATCATAAGCCTCACGAAATGATCCAATCACAAGCCTCACGAAATGATCCAATCACAAGCCTCATGAAATGATCCAGTCACAAGCCTCATGAAACGATCCAAT
Source organism: Omphiscola glabra (assembly GCA_964017045.1). Classification (NCBI taxonomy): domain Eukaryota; kingdom Metazoa; phylum Mollusca; class Gastropoda; family Lymnaeidae; genus Omphiscola; species Omphiscola glabra. The sequence continues at coordinate 16,111,305 of OZ024794.1, read as the reverse complement.
CACACGCGACATGAAATCCTCCAATCACTATCTAAGTGCCAATCACGAATCATTATGAACAAACGGCGAAAAAGTTACACTGGTCTCTAGATGTTGACGGTCCGAAATTCCAAAAGTTTGAGCACCACTGGGATAATGGATTGACGCATTAATTAATGGTGTGCTTTCGTTATGTTTAGCATGGTGGGCATAAAGACAAAAATATTCATTAAAATGTTATTTTTGTTCCACAACAACAACATTCTTATAGTTATAGATTAAGTTCAGTGGGAGCCAACGCATTTGCGTTTAGGGCGACCGTCAATATCAGAGATATAGATGAAATCGCCAGTAATATGATCATTAAAACGAGAACCATTGGCTAAGTTAAGTAGTAAACTGTACTTATAAAAAAAAAGAATCCGATGTTTTTAGAAAATCGATCATCGATAATCAATATATATATATATTATATTATGATTGACGGCCCTACACAAATCTCATCAATGAGTAAAGAAATCAACTACCACTCGAGGTTTGTAAACACGTCAACATCTAACAGCAGCCAAGTGTCATTGATTGTATCCTTAGATTAGCATGAACACCACACACTTGATGTACATGACGTAATCTTTGATACCGCCAAACTCTACGAGGCGTAAAGCAAAGGCGGCTTCAACTCACTGACAACAGCAATTTATCTCATACAAAGAGGACATATAATATATTGGGGTATAAATAGAAAGATGGGAAGGAAGAAAGGACGAAGAAAGTAGGGGGGGGGGGAATAAAAGAAGAGAGCTGGAAAGGAAGATGAAAGCGAAGAGGATTAGAAAGAACGAACGAAAGAAGAAAATGAGAAATAAAAGAAAGAAGAGCGCGGTAGAAATGAAGAAAGAGGAGAGATAGAAAAGTTGGACGTTAAGGGAGAAAAACAAAGTATATTTGAGACTGCACGATGTCGGCATTTTGTGAACTAAATCAGGCTCGTATCGATAATCGATGAGAGAGTGCTCGGAGCTGGCAGCTGTATTGGTGAGGGAGGGGACGGGAGATATTTTCTGCTGGCTGTGGCAATTCTGTATGTGATAGATCTAAAAACTGGTGGGAGGGTGGGCGGTCTTTTGACAACGGAATTAATTCAATTGGTGAAAGGGAAATGTCGGGTCTTGAGAATTGATTACCTTCACACGGAACTCAACTCTCTGAGTGGGTAGTGAAACCATCAAGTTTTATCCATCCTCTGTTATTGTAAGCGTCGAAAACCGATATTGTTTTTAAAATGAATATAGATATCGGTGTTGGAAGTTGCAGGGAGATGAAATGTAATTGTATTGAGATGAAATGTAATGGTAGTGAGGTGAAATATAATTGTAGTGAGGTTAAATGTAGTTGCAGTGAGATGAAATGTAATCGTAGTGAGATGACATGTAATTGCAGTGAGATGAAATGTAATTTTAGTGAGATGAAATGTAATTGTAGTGAGATGAAATGTAATTTTAATTAGATGGAATGTAATTGTAGTGAGATGAAATGTAATTGTAGTGAGATGAAATGTAATTGTAGTGAGATGAATGTAATTGTAGTGAGACGAAATGTAATTTTAGTGAGATGAAATGTAATCGTATTGAGATGAAATGTAATCGTAGTGAGGTGAAATGCAGTTGCAGTGAGATGAAATGTAATTTTAGTGAGATGAAATGTAATTTTAGTGAGATGAAATGTAATGTTATTGATATAAAATGTAATTGTAGTGAGGTGAAATGTAGTTGCAGTGAGAAGAAATGTAATTTTAGTGAGATGAAATGTAATTGTATTGAGATGAAATGTAATTGTATTGAGATGAAATGTAATTGTACTGACATGAAATGTATTTCGTATTCACACAGCTAAGTACGATCGATTATTAGGATTTGTTTAACATGCTCATTATCTAGTCTGACCATGCAGCCCATGACAATGTCCGAAATCCCAGTGTAATCTCCTTACACTTCAGAAGAGAATCGCTGCCCACAATATCGAGGGATGTAATCGCACCTAGAGATAATCGATTTTCGGATACTCTTTTATTGTTGTATGCCGGAGATCGATACATAAAATTTTTGACACCTTTTATAGCCAAATGCACTTTTGAGAATTGTGTAAGGCAATTGGGTATTTGCCAAGACAGGCGATATCTAAACCAGAATAATTAAATTTGACCATTAATTTGATCATTAATTTGCTCATTAATTTGACCATTAATTTGACCTTTATTTTGACCATTAATTTGACCATTAATCTGACCAGTTATTTGACCAGTTATTTGCCGATTCGGTGCTGGGTGGCCGAGTGGTCTAAACTGAGCAAATCTCAAGTTGATGGTCTGGAGTTCAATCCCCGCCAAAGCCCAGTCAAGCAAAAATACCACCAGCACCCCGGGTGGATGGGACTCGTTACATCACCAGCACCTCGGGTGGATGGGACTCGTTAACCTTGGACGGCAACTCATCTAAGAGAAGACAACTCTGAATTCAAAACCGGAGATGGAGTTCCGAAAGACGGATAACATTCGTACAATGAAACATTCCGACAACTCCTGCGACGCCACTGGTGCCAAGCTGTATCATCAGCATGGTGTTCCCTTGGGTCATCCAGCGGCATGGAGAGAGGCGATTTGCTGATGGGAACCAGCTTATAAAATCCTAGAAGAATAATCCCAGGCCTTGTGGATTTCGTTAGGCGAAGTCCGCACCATCGCCACATTGACGATATTTTCCCACCCTTTTAGCTAAATGACAATTTTTGTGCTGCTGAAGTCAACTCGAAAATGCGAGCAATGCTCCTGTATTATCTAACGTGACTCTGGAATGCCATTGTCAGATATAAAACCTGAATGAGTGAGAAATAGGTCACGTCTGTAAAATACCGGCCGCACTTTACGTCATGCTCAGGGTATAAAAGGATTTAACCAGTGACCTTGACACAGTGAGCAGCTCTTGCTCCTGCTGGCACAGGTAAATTTGAAACGATCAAGAAAAGCAGCTGAAGTAAAGAAATGATTGGTTGATTTTTTTAAAATCAATAGTTGTCTGCAAAAATAGTCACGTTCAGCATATTTTAAGCAACCGGAAACAGACTGTGTCTTTCGGAGTCGGCAGAAGTTTAAAGTCAATTGTGATCATTTTGGACATTTTAAGCGTCACACTTTGGTTGAAATCAAATCGTTGTTGGTGAGACGGATGATTAGTTCGGATGGCGAGGTGGGTGTGAGGTAGGGTAATGTGGGGTTGGATGACATGGGGCTGGATGACATGGGATTGGATGTTGTGGGGCTGGATGACATGGGGTTGGTTGTTATAGGGCTGGATGACATGGGCATGGATGTTGTCAGGGCTGGATGACATGGGGTTGGATGTTGTGGGGTTGGATGACATGGGCATGGATGTTGTCGGGCTGGATGACATGGGCATGGATGTTGTGGGGCTGGATGACATGGGGTTGGATGTTATGGGGCTGGATGACATGGGGTTGGTTGTTATGGGGCTGGATGATATGGGGTTGGTTGTTATAGGGCTGGATGACATGGGTATGGATGTTGTCGGGGCTGGATGACATGGGGTTGGATGTTGTGGGGTTGGATGACATGGGCATGGATGTTGTCGGGCTGGATGACATTGGGTTGGATGTTGTGGGGTTGGATAACATGGGGTTGGATGTTATGGGGCTGGATGACATGGGGTTGGTTGTTATAGGGCTGGATGACATGGGCATGGATGTTGTCGTGGCTGGATGACATGGTGTTGGATGTTGTGGGGCTGGATGACATGGGCATGGATGTTGTGGGGTTGGATGACATGGGCATGGATGTTGTCGGTCTGGATGACATGGGGTTTGATGTTGTGAGACTGGATGACATGGGGTTGGATGTTATGGGGCTGGATGACATGGGGTTGGTTGTTATGGGGCTGGATGACATGGGGTTGGATGTTGTGGGGCTGGATGACATGGGCATGGATGTTGTCGGGCTGGATGACATGGGGTTGGATGTTGTGGGGCTGGATGACATGGGGTTGGATGTTGTGGGGCTGGATGACATTGGCATGGATGTTATGGGGTACACTATGAGCAGGAGTAAAAAAAAGAAAGGTGATGAGTCATTTCACTGGCATTGTTTGGTTTAGTGATGACATTCTTGTAATTAATTAATATCATCAATGATAATTTTATATAGCACGACGCTTGACGTAAGACAATGACGTCATAGTCGTAGAGATGTGTCACTCTTCCATGTCAATAGTTAGCAAAAGTTCAGTTTCTTATAGTCTACGCCCCCTTTGACGATAATATTGGTATCCTTATACTACACCATTGATATTTTTCTAAATACTAAACACGCTGTAAGCCCTCAACTCCGGCCATATGCATTAACTTAATTTAAACACAAAAGAGAAACACTGGCACTTATTTTAACAAATAATAATTTAAAGGATTCACTTAAATTAGAATAATATTTGTAATCGTACTCATTAGAATAATATTTGTAATCGTACTCATTAGAATAATATTTGTAATCGTACTCATTAGAATAAGATTTGTAATCGTACTGATTAGAATATTTGTAATCGTACTCTTAGAATATTATTTTTAATCGTACTCATTAGAATACTATTTGTAATCGTACTGATTAGAATAAGATTTGTAATCGTACTCATTAGAATAATATTTGTAATCGTACTTATTAAACAACACTTCTCTCCAGGACATATCAGTGTACACATGAATAGTGTGTCCAATTTTTTCTGTCATTCAAGGTATCAGTGTACACATGAATAGTGTATCCATTGGTTCTGTCATTAAAGTTATCAGTGTACACACGAAACTCGTGTTACGCCTAGGCCTAATCCCGTCTATCTCCTTAAGTCTTTTCTTTTCTTGGTTGGTGACTAAGGAGCGGGACGCGCAACTCAGATGTCGTCATCAGCACAAATGTACTTAACGATTGAAATACAATTCTAAGGCTGCCCTTTAGAACAGCGGTTCTCAACCTGTGGGTTGCGACCCCTATAGGGGTCGCGCTCTCCTTTCCCCGGGATCGCCTAAGACCATCTGACAACACATATATATACTCTACAGTTATGAAGTAGAAACAAAAATAATTTTATGGCTAGTGAGGTCGTCTCAAAGTGGGGGACTGTATTAAAATTAAAGGGTCGCGGCATTAGGATTGGTGAGAACCACTGCTTTAGAAGTTAATGACACGAAACAGGCCATCCTGGGGTTTGGTTGGGGGGGGGGGGTGAGGGGAGTGAGGGGTGAGTGGAATGGTTGATTTCCTTTAGCTTGACTGCAAACTGCCAAATAATAACTTTAAAAAGTTTTACCCGTTTTTAAGTGAAAGTGTTATTTATTTTCTCAAAATCTTTACGTTTGTAACTCACAACACATTTACACAGAAAACGAAAGGACCAGAATATGTGCCAGTCATCGTTCATCTAATTCATCGTTTTCATCTCTTCTAAACGACATCTCTTGATTATATTGTATTTGTACTAACACACCATTTGAATGAAGAGAATGCGTTAGAAAGACGCACATCTCTGACGGCAGCCATCTGGCGGGTAAAGAGCGAGGGAAGTACGGTTCACTACATAGCAAAAGATTGGTTCCCATCTAGTAGGGCAACGGCCTTTAGGAATCTTTACTTCTTTTTTGGCAGCACCGTGGTGAAGTATGGGATCCCCGACCCCCAATGCTTTCAGAAAGGCTTATGAAGATCTAAACGAGATGCTACAACTGTGACATATTCTTTATGTCCCCCATCAAAGTGTTAACGTCATGACGTCTTAGTCTTGCGCTCGTTATGTTGTTGTTGTTGAAATGGTAGCCGTCATCGGGTCGTTATTAAGTGGTGCTAACTTGATTTCGTCACTTCTATTTCTTCGAATGAGTACAACTACCGATACAACGGTTACAACTACCGATACAACGGTTACAACTACCGATACAACGGTTACAACTACCGATACAGCGGGTACAACTACCGATACAGCGGGTAAAACTACCGATACAACGGTTACAACTACCGATACAGCGGGTACAACTACCGATACAGCGGGTACAACTACCGATACAGCGGGTACAACTACCGATACAGCGGGTAAAACTACCGATACAGCGGGTACAACTACCGATACAGCGGGTAAAAATACCGATACAGCTGGTAAAACTACCGATACAGCGGGTACAACTACCGATACAGCGGGTACAACTACCGATACAGCGGGTAAAACTACCGATACAACGGTTACAACTACCGATACAGAGGGTAAAACTACCGATACAGCGGGTACAACTACCGATACAGCGGGTACAACTACCGATACAGAGGGTAAAACTACCGATACAATTGATACAACTACCGATACAACGGTCTATATGAATTATAAAAGAGTCTAGAGTGGGACTGATGGCAACAATGGCAAACTGAACAGGCGCTAAGTAACAATAATACATGAATGTGTGGATATCGATCTTGGTCTGGCGCTCAAACAAAACATTCGGCCTTGATCGCCTTACAAAACGGGTTTTGTTGTACTTCTATAAATCGGTAGCCGTAATTCCAGCGTCACTAACCAGGTGCTGGTTTGGGGGCTCGAAGACCCGCGTGTAAAAACAAAAAAAAAATACTTTCAGACAGGAAGTTGTTTATAAAAGGTGATCATACAATCAATATAATCACTTACCGTAGTTGATTAAAAACGTAGATTAAAAGTAAAAGTGATTAACTTTGCTCATCATTACTAGTGGGTAAATGTGTTCAATGGACACAACTATTAATATGTAATCGGATACCTAGGACCAATGAACAAAACTATTACTATGTAATCGGATTCCAAGGACATTTTTTCAATAAATTAGTGGACTTATGAATATCAACATGTCTCAATATTAATGCCTTACAGAAAAAATAACTTGTAAAAACACTATTTTAAACCTAAAATCTATTTTTAAACCACTTCTAAATTTATGTCTAAAATGTCTATAACAATAACACATTTCGGCAACTGAATATTTTGTAATTTATTTCAAGGCAAATTCCTCAAGTTTAAAACCCCAATACCAAAATTAGAAGCATCATTATTAGAGGAGACAACTTTCCTGTCCAAGTCCAATCCATGTTTCTGTATTTAAATGTAAGTTTGCACTGACCCCGTATTGACCTTCCAATGGCGTAAAGATTGATCCTGTCAGATAAGAAAGGACCCACCGAGACAACAGGACAACAAAGATTGATATCACCAAACACCGAGTCCAACTGTTGTAACAAGAACACATCGCCCATTGTTCCCTACGTTCAAAAGCTTGACAATAGAAATTGGTGTTACGGAGATAGACACAGGCAGTAGCGCAGATACGCCGTCAGGGGCGGAGTGAGGTGAGGCAATCAAACAAGGGGCCCTTCTGTCACATTTCAGAAAAAGCGAGGAAATACACATTTTTGAGGAACAATTTGTAAATATTTCGTGACAAGACCTGTTTTCCTAGCAGGCTATCCAATGACCTATTGTCACAATAACTGTCTTTGCGGCAGGCTATTTATTGACCTACTGTCACACAAAAATAAAATGCTTTTGTATAAGTCTGAAAAGAAGGAATGTTAATTTAAAAATAGTCTTGTACTCATTTATTCATCCTAATGTTTCTAGATGTTCTTACTTTGAATGCAATACTCATGCTGAATGCATTCATTTTACACAAAATAAATAGACTCTATCCTAAATATTTTTTGGTTTCATTTAAAAGCCACGGGATGCTGCTAGACATTCTGGAACAATCAGTTCCTCCATTCCTAAACCTCTTCAAGGCTGTTTTTTTAAGGATTTGCATGATCACAAAGATCCATTATTTTAGAATTGTGTGATTTCTCAACGTTGGCGGATAGGCCCTAGCACTATACTATATCCCATATTTGTAACATTGCCCTATATTGCTAGCAACATATCCAACATTTATATCCTTGCCTATATTGCTAGCACTATATCCCATATTTGTAACATTGCCCTAATCGCTAGCACTATATCCCATATTTGTAACATTATCCAATATTGCTAGCACTATATCCAAAATTTATAACCTTCCCCGATATTGCTAGCCACATATCCCATATTTGCAGCATTGCCCTATATTGATAGCACTATATACCGTATTTTTAACATTGCCCTAAATCGCTAGAACTACATCCCATATTTGTAACATTGCCCTATGTTGCTAGCACTATATCCAATATTTGTAACCTTACCCGATATTGCTAGCCCTATATCCCATATTTGTAACATCGTCCTATATTGCTAGCCCTACGTCCGATACATGTACCACTGCTAGCATCCCCAGTTGTTGACATGAAAATGTCTTGTGTACGCTGATCACGTGACTAGCTCGTGCCTTAAAATACTTTTAGAAACTTGAAGATATTAGCATTAGCCAGCAATCCAGCTGGGGTCTATGGATAAAACATTGGTCATATTACGGGCGGAGTCTATGGATAACGCAGTGGTCAAATTGAAATTATGAAATCTTTAGCCAACTTATTTGTTCAACACAGTAGAAAATACCAGGGGACGTGTTCTGCTGGAGTAGGGGTTTGCTGTAACGTTCTGGAGTCGGGACTAATATTTCCTAAACTGAAGGTCTGATATTATGCTGGTATCATGCTGGTATCGTGCTGGTATCGTGCTGACAGGAAGTGTGACATAAATCGAGTTCACTAAAGTATTCAAGAAAAATTAAATATCCTTAGCTATGTAGCAGGCGACATTTAAGTAACTTGTCACACATGGGTGAACTTAATGAAACTCGGTCATCCGTGACGCCATTTCAAAGCCCCCCTCAAGAGTGCGGAACGGCCCAAAAGAAACTGTGTCGTCACACAAGGCTGAGGCGTCAATTATGTTGTTATGTTTATGTGCAAGAGGCACTTTATATAAAATTACGACTAATTTCTGTACAATTTAAATGCCAAACCGGGAGAGAGAAACGGAGTCAAAGACATATATATTTAAATGTTTTATCCAATAATTGTTGCGGGGTTGAGCCAAGGTTAATTCAAGGTTAATTCAAGGTGAGATATAAACAAGCTTGTAAAGATGCTTCACAGAAAACACTTCCGGTAGTGGGATTATTACATGTTTACATTATAGATTTGAAAGAGAAAAAATGTGGAGTGGGGATAGTCTTTTAATTTCGCCGGAGAAAGTACTTAAAATCTTCATTGACGCCTTTGCCATGGCAACCACGTGAGAGTTAAACATTATTTGATGGAGTGAAACAAGAACAATCTGACCTGTCTGACCTCACACGTCGTTCAGATCGCTTGTTTCCCCTTGATTACCGAATACTGCTGCACAATCGGAGGTACTACCTCTCCATGAGGTACCCCCAATACACCACTCCAGCTGTACAAACAATACCGCCATACACCACTCCAGCTGTACAAACAGTACCGCCATACACCACTCCAGCTGTACAAACAGTACCGCCATACACCACTCCAGCTGTACAAACAGTACCTCCATACACCACTCCAGCTGTACAAACAGTACCGCCATACACCACTCCAGCTGTACAAACAGTACCGCCATACACCACTCCAGCTGTACAAACAGTACCGCCATACACCACTCCAGCTGTACAAACAGTACCGCCATACACCACTCCAACATCGCATTGACAGTAACATTAATTCGGAGATGAAACATGCATGAAAGACGACACCAATCTCTGAGGCAATTTATATACATGTATCCAGGAGATGGATATTCTGGGCACATAGCAAACATGTATCCAGGAGATGGATATTCTGGACACATAGCAAACATGTATCCAGGAGATGGATATTCTGGACACATAGCAAACATGTATCCAGGAGATGGATATTCTGGATACAAAGCAAACAGAGACGTCGCATAAAATAAACATTTTTGTATGACACAAACTTTGAAACCACGAACTGAATTCGATCCGATTAGAATGAATAATCCAAGAGCTGGAGATTATCACTTAGCGACAATTGTGTGAACGAGTCAATAGTTTCATGGTGGTAGTTGGCATGGTTGCAGTAGATGGATGGCGTGGTGGCAGACAGTGGATCGCGTGGTGGCAGTTGGCATGGTTGCACTTGGTGGATGGCGTGGTGGCAGACAGTGGGTGGCAGTTGGTGGATGGCATGGTGGCAGTTGGCATGGTGGCCGTTGCGGAATGGTCTAGTGGCAGTTGGAGGATGGCATGGTGGCAGTTGGTGGGATGGCGCGGTGGCAGTTGGTGGATAGCATGGTGGCCATTGGTATGGAGGCCGTTGGGGAATGGTGTAGTGGCAGTTGGTGGATGGCATGGTGGCAGTTGGTAGATGGCATGGTGGCAGTTTTAGATGGCATGGTGGCAGTTGGTGGATGTCACTGTGGCATTTGTGGTTGACGTGGTGGGAGTAGGTGGATGGCATGGTGACAGTTGGGGAATGGTGTAGTGGCAGTTGGTGGATGGCATGGTGGCAGTTGGTGGATGGCATGATAGCAGAAATATCGGCGGTGTGAAACTAAAAAGGAGTTGCTGGTTATGAACCGTGTCTCATTTGTGTAAATGACTCCAAAGTTATTCCAAGTAGACAAGTGAATGCTGTAACAAAGTATAAACGGTATGATGCAGATTTAGCTGCTTAAGATATAGATACACGTCTTTCGTCCCTATCGATTGGCTGACACTTAGAAATTGATTGATCGATCTGTTGATTGTTCAGTAATTACCAAAACACGCTTCTGAACGACGGCAATAACCATTAATCCATAGTACACTAACTCAAGGCTACGATAAGTGCACGTACAACAGTTGTATATTCAATCCTCCATTGAACTAAGATATCAGTTATATATAAAATATATTGCAATCCAATGAAAATTAACAAGGTTTCCAAAATGCATGTTACAAAGAACACGAGACTCCAATAAACGCTGAAATAACTAGCACAGGTAGATTTTCCAGCAGCACTCTAAGTTCTCCCCCACAACACCCCAAGCTACACGACTCCAGGCTGTGCGTTGAACACTCGATTTCCTTGTTATCACCGACTTGTAGTGAATCGATTCAAATATTGAAACAATTTGAGTTTATCAATAGCGAGGAGATAAACTGTACACAAGTATAGGGCGTCATCTATTTGGGGCCTTGGTATGGCAGGGAATATTTAATAGCATACATGAGTGAAACATGAGATCTAGGGGAATAGCTGGCTGTATACAGTGACTACCGGCTGTTTCTTGCGTGTGTTTAATACACGTCTATAGCTAGCTGTATACAGAGATTACCAGCTGTTTCTTGCCTGTGTATGATACACGTCTATATCTTGCTGTATACAGAGATGACCAGCTGTTTCTTGCATGTGTATGATACACGTCTATATCTGGATGTATACAGAGATGACCAGCTGTTTCTTGCCTGTGTATGATACACGTCTATATCTGCGGCTGTATACAGAGATGACCAGCTGTTTCTTGCATTGTATGTATGATACACGTCTATAGCTGGATTTATACAGAGATTACCAGCTGTTTCTTGTATATTTATGATACACATTTATGTTGTTATGCAGGGATGAGAGCTTAACAACTAGAACATGTTGTAATGCAGGTCTGCGAGCTTTACAACTAGAACATGTTATGCGGGGTTGGGAGCTGTACAACTAAAACATCTTGTTAAGAAGGGCCGAGAGCTTTTCAACTTCATTTAATTGTAATTAAATGATTAATCTTCGGTTGACATTTGAACAAACAAAGCTGGCTACACATGAAATGCCAGTCTGGGGATTCAGTGTCTGAGCCCTTTCAGAAACGCCCCTGTGTACTCCTTCCCCCCCCCCCCCCCCCCCGCGTGCTCCTGGTAATGGAAGCTATATAATTTAAATTAAGAAAATATGCATTGATTGAATTTATGGAAGAGAGGCCTAAATTTAGAGCATATCCCATTTCCGGTTCCAGAAATTGTTTTATTTCGTTCCCTTTTAATAGTAATTATAAAAACATAAGAACATATAATAGAATAAAACACTATCGAAGGATCCAACGACGAAAGAACACAATTATTGCATCACAAAAACCCAGTGATAGAAAGTAGTTAGCCAAATTAAAATGTGACACAGGAAATATCTGCGCTCTCCAACACATACGGTAACAAAAAGCACACTTGTTAAGTCCCAGGTCGTGTGACAGCAGCCCTCCAGTCCGCCTCGCGTTGAAGTGAGCACCATAAAATGTTGCTATGTACATACGCAACGAGCCACGGTGTTATCTCACAATAGGAGATGTTGGCCGTGTGACGTCACGGTCGACGTCACGCCACTCTTGACAACGGACACCGACAACCAGGTCGTGCACGCGATTTCGGTCAGGGGCGTGGGTAATTACACGCAACTTCTTGTGGTGCACTAGTTTTTTTTTACCACGGCGTTAGGACAGTGCACACATGTTTGACATGGCATTGTCACATAATTAGGACAGTGCACACATGTTTGACATGGCATTGTCACATAATTAGGACAGTGCACACATGTTTGACATGGCATTGTCACATAATTAGGATAGTGCACACATGCTTGACATGGCATTGTCACATAATTAAGACAGTGCACACATGTTTGACGTGGTACTATCACATAATTAGGACAGTGCACATATGTTTGACATGGCATTGTCACATAATTAGGACAGTGCACACATGCTTGACATGGCATTGTCACATAATTATGATAGTGCACACATGCTTGACATGGCATTGTCACATAATTAGGACAGTGCACACATGTTTGACATGGCATTGTCACATAATTAGGACAGTGCACACATGTTTGACATGGCATTATCACATAATTAGGACAGTGCACACATGTTTGACATGACATTGTCACATAATTAGGACAGTGCACACATGTTTGACATGGCATTATCACATAATTAGGACAGTGCACACATGTTTGACATGGCATTGTCACATAATTAGGACACTGCACACATGTTTGACATTGCACTATTTTGGGATGCATAAAAATGATCAGAGAAGTATGCTTGAATGTGTAGTCTAAGTAGAATGCGCATTCAGTCAAGCGCATTCAGTCAATGAGTGCACATACAAGTAACAGACACACAAACTTATTCAAAGGCGGATCCAGAGAATAATATCATTGAGGTGGCATTAACAAACCTGCATTACCCCCCTCCCCCCCCAACCCTTAAAATACAAACACAATTTGGTTCTTTAGATTAAACACCACGTGTCATACACATGTCACTGTCATCGCTTTAATACGTCTTAGAGACATTTTAGTCCCAGCTCTTAACTATGGTCATGACTATCTTATTCTATGGACATGATATTAAATTTTAAAATTTCGATACGATAAACTAATCACAATCTATTTTTAACTTTGATATGAGCTCTCGAGGTCATCTATAAATAGTATCATTTTTATCTACTAGAATAATTATTATCGTACAGCATTCTATCAATTGATAAACTGACTTTTAAAATAGTCACATCACAGCGGTCCCAAACTGACACGAGCATTTCTTAGTTGCGACCCGAAGGAGTCCCAAACAGACACTAGCATTTCCTAGTTGAGATCCGAAGGATTCCCAAACTGACACTAGCATTTCCTAGTTGCGCCTCGAAGGATTCCCAAACTGACACTAGCATTTCTTAGTTTCCACCCAAAATCAGGATATTGTAAGAGTAAGAAAGAATAAACGTAAGTTAGAATGTAAAGATGGGGATATATTGGGATGGTGCGTTCAGGAGTGGTTGTGAAATACTCACGGAAACGAAGGGACGGAGTGGGGGCGGAAACCCACCTTCAACAAATCGATACAGAGTGCTAGAAGAGATACACCAAGGCCACAAAGTGAAAGGGGCTGTTTGTATGGGGGGGGGGGGCTATTTGTATTTGTTGGGGGTGTTTGTATATGTGAAGATGTTTGTATGTGTGGGGATATTTGTATATTTGGGGCTCTTTATCAGTGGGAATGTTTGTATTTGTGAGATGTTTGTATGTGTGGGGATGTTTGTTTGCGTGTGGATGTTTGTGTGTGTGGGGATTTCAGTTCCTATTCAACACCGTTACGATGAGCGAGTCATAGACTCTATGATTGCTTCAAAGTTAAATACTATTTACGCAATGTGTGTCAAACCATGGGCTTAACGTGAGCTTAAACTTAATATGAGCTTAAGGGGTACGTCATATGGTGCTCTAGCGCCCATCTCAAGTGCAGCTGAAAATATGTTCAGTGATGTGTGTTAACAAGTCAACATTAACATATTCCAATATATTCTTTTTGATGATAATAATGTATATGGCATATCCACATATCAACAATACCTTCTATGCGTTAACCACAAAAGAATGATCTGTGAAGAAAAGAAGCGAAAGCAATCAATGGCATCTACAAATTAGTAGAAATACACATCACATAGAGCTAACATGCATACCACTGAATACCCCCCCCCCCCCCAATAGTTCAATGTATCTATATAGTTTATTGCTGTAGTTGAACGCGAACACTGTTTACAACACAAAAAAAAAAAAAAAAAAAAAAAATCGAACTAAACGTCCCAGTTAAATGTCATTTTAAACAACCGAATCCGAATACATGATTATAGAAAGCACCGAAAATCATGATTATAGAAAGCACCGAAAATCACGATTATAGAATGCACCGAAAATCATGATTATAGAAAGCACCGAAAATCATGATTATAGAAAACATCGAAAATCATGATTATAGAAAATACCGAAAATCATGATAATAGAAAGCACTCAAAAACAATTTACGAAATTCCAAAATATTATCACAGAACCACGTGACATGAATGTGCTCATTAAAGAAATATGTTGAAGTTATTTTACTTTAAAAAATATAATCTTTGTTTGTTTGTTCCTACAGACTATAGAAAAAAATGTCACCATTAAAAATGTAGCACTTCAGAAACACATCCTTGAACAGAAATCAACTTCAGACCTACGTAAACACGATACCCCCGTCCACACAAACACCATCAAATATGTTGTTGTCAGCAGACCTACTTTAATTCAGCCCGACTGTGAAATAGGCAGGTACGCTACACGGGCCCACTTGCACCACGGAGTTGGTTCCATTGATCAACGCTCACGGGATAAGGCAGGTCTATGCACCCAGGGCCAGACGGGGTGCCCCACCGAAAACGTGTCGCTGGAAGAGTTGGCTCCGCGCCGGGACGACCGACCGACTTCACGCCAGTAAACAGGTGGGGGAGAAAGTCAGAACTCTCGGCAGGTATCCGACCACAGAGCTATAATATATATCTCTATGTCTATGTATCCGACCCCCGGAAATATCGGGGTTTGCAAATGTAGGAGTAAATGTGTAACATCCGACTCCACCAATGTGAGGGCGCGAGTTCTCTTTTCCTTTTTGGATACTTTGGCTTGAAGATCGAATTTTCAATAATCCATGACCTTTAAACTATTCGGTCATTTGCTATAAATGATAATTGCATCAACCTGAAATCGAACCAACTAAACGTATTCTATTATTAGGTATCACACATAATTTTATCACTGGGAAATCGAATCAACTAAACATACTCGATTCATAAATTCATCATTCCGATTCCCCATTCAAAACATCAAGCTACTCAGATTGATCAGAAAACCGTCCAACAATTGTGACCATCTGACGAATCGACCAGCAAACATCCTACACTACAGTTTAGCGTTCTACATTTACGAATGAAGATATTAAATGCAAATCTCTGGGGACGTTTCCGAAATGAGCGTAACACAAAGATCAGAATGGTGACTTTGTAAGGCTCTTAATGAGACGGTTGTGAGAGTCACCCGATGGTCAACTAAAGGTAATTGTTATAAATTACTGTATCCCAGTGGTCGCCCTTCACCTTCTTACAGCTCCGTCAACTTTGCAGTGGTTCTAAAGATACATTGTCTGACCCATAAACACGTCATTATTTGAACCATAAACACGCCTTGACTGTAAAAAAAAATGGTTTATGATAAAATGTGACCTTCATTCACTCTGTAGCAGAGAAAGACTATAGAAACTTTCTATAAGGAAAAAAAAACCCACCCGTAATAACTGTTGGACAAATGGATCCTCATGCCACCGATGGATCCCTTAGTAATAAGAATATTATGTTTCATTAATGCCATTCTGAAGAGTAAAGCTATCGCCCACACTCCCTGACCCCCGGACAGCACACACTCCCTGACCCCCGGACAGCACACACCCCTGACCCCCGGACAGCACACACTCCCTGACCCCCGGACAGCACACCCTCCATGACCCCGGACAAGACACACTCCCTGACCCCCAGACAGCACACACTCCCAGACCCCCGGACAGCACACACTCACTGACCCCCGGACAGCACACACTCCGTGACCACCGGACAGCACACCCTCCCTGACCCACGGACAGCGCACACTCCCTGACCCCCGGACAGCACACACTCCCTGATCCCCGAACGCACATATACAACATAAACCCCAAATATTAAGAGTAATTAGGTTTACGCCCCACGTGGAGAGGGGGAACCGCTGGCTTAGCGTACTTCAACCTCCCTGTCATGGTTGGCTGAGTGTAGTCACGCATAAGTAATTTTCCACAGGAGAGGCCCGGTGTTGGCCAGGTCGTGGTGCTGGGTATGTGTATATCTCAACATACCGTAGAATTTATACCCAACTATCTCAATAACAGTCGACTTCAGTTATAGACATGTCAACAACTATGGGGCCACGTGGATTTCATGTCAAAAACTTTAGGGCACAATTATAAGAACTGAGGTCAAAAGGTTTCAAAATCGGGATGCAAAATTCTTGTTTAAAATTGTGAAAATGTGTAAAGTGAATTTTAATGTAAAAAAAAAAAATAAAAAAATCAAGTTATCAAAATAAGTTAACAATTGTTGACACATTTTAACGTTTTTTTTTTTCTTTTCTTAAAATGGTTCACGTAAACATTGTAAGTCTGGAACCACTGTCGAATGAACAGGACAATGATTCTCAAACTTTTCTATTTCTTTTGATCTACCTGAATTCCAAAGCACCCCCCCCCAAAAAAAAAGTATCCTCATCCTCCTCCCACACCCACCCTTGTTTTTTTTTGAGAACCACTTTGAGACACACGGATGTAGGACACATGCTCGCTGACGAGACACATTGTTCACTGGAGATCTACTTCCAGAACAAATCGAGTGCTGCTGCTTTAAAGAACAAGCTGGTAGTGGCTCTTGAGATGTTAGAGTGGCCGCCAGAGTTGAACAGAAGTCTCCTCAATTAAACGGCTGTGTTCGGAAATTTTAGAAGTTCTTAAAAGGAAAATATATATACATAGGAGCCAGAATGATCAATTCACTGATCGTGGGCCCTCAAAATATAGAAGGAATATTAATGACTATTTAAAACGATTTATTTCAAATTAAGGTTATAAATCAGTTTATTGCAACCAAGTTCGTGGAACAATGACGTAATAATACCCAATAATGTCTTGGCTAGTCAACAAATTATCTTAGTCAGCAACTTTTATAATGCAAATATCTAAATGTGGACCAGTCAACGAATCAATAGGAACCCATTTACGTTTTCTCCAAGTCTGGAGAGTTCATTTTCTTCCTGGATTTTTAGGACAGTAGATCACAAAGGGGACACAAGGTCACGAGAACACGAGGTCGCGAGGTCACGAGCACACGAGGTCGCGAGAACACGAGGTCACGAGACCACGAGGTCGCGAGAACACAAGGTCACGAGAACACAAGGTCACGAGAACACCAGGTCACGCGAGAGCAGTAAATCGTCTGCTCATTCTCTCTACTGCTGGCGGGAAGTCTCGAGCAGACAGTCCCAAATTTACGGACGGTGAAAACGGGTTAATGTTCACAGAGATTACAACTATCATTCGGTATATTGGTAAGTTAACGTGTGTAAGTTATGAAGCGAATGGATGGATTTTAAAAAAAAATACGTCGAACTAACAAAATAAGAGCAGAGAAATTAAGTACATCGCATTTTACGGAAAGTACATCGGTTGTTAAGGAAAGTATATCGGTTAAAATTGAAAGTGCATCGGTTGTTACGGAAAGTACATCGGTAACGTTTGAGAAAAGAATTTTAAAATTAAATAACCTTAGAGAGAGGTCTTTCGTACACTATACGATACACTAGTTCTACATTAAAAAAATGTGTGTGTGTGTTTTTATTTTTATTTTGGGGGGGGGGGGGTGATACAGAGGCGTGAAGTGTTGCAA
This sequence comes from Omphiscola glabra, assembly GCA_964017045.1. Classification (NCBI taxonomy): domain Eukaryota; kingdom Metazoa; phylum Mollusca; class Gastropoda; family Lymnaeidae; genus Omphiscola; species Omphiscola glabra. The sequence goes on along the minus strand of OZ024794.1, from coordinate 16,093,011 downwards.
TCACATTTATACCAAAAAAAAAAAAAATCAGGTTGGGAAACAGGGTTAAGAAGGTCTCACTGCGCGACGTTGGGAAACAGGGTTAAGAAGGTCTCACTGCGCGACGTTGGGAAACAGGGTTAAGAAGGTCTCACTGCGCGACGTTGGGAAACAGGGTTAAGAAGGTCTCACTACGCGACATTTTTATGTCTACTCTTTCCATCTATGTAATGATGCAATGACTTTTTTTCATGTGCCGGCAGGACATCACTACGGACCAGCAGGACATTTCTCGTCCAGTGCTCCAGTATTAAACAGAAACTCGTCAATCTCCCCCCCCCCCCCTCCCTTTTTCCCTTAGACAGCGAAGAGGTCACGACAAGCAGTTTCGAATTTTATAAACTAGAACTCAGTACAGGAGCTCCTCATTCCTGCCAAAGACAGTAAGGGACTGGAAGAAGCTTCCAAGAGCAACAGTTGAGGCGACTACACTTGACACATTTGCGGCTATTGCCTCCTGTCTTGCAACCAGTAAATTATCCCCTTGAAAACCACGCACATTAACATCGCGAACCCCTCTGAACCATAAGAGCAACAATGATCAATTCATTGATAAGGGGCCCTCAAAACATAGAAGAAGACTGGGAGGACAGTTATGTTTTCCTTTAGGACATTTCTGTGGACAGGTAGGACATTTCTGTGGACTAGTACGACATTTCTGCGAACCGGTAGGACATTTCTGTCGTCCGATAGGACATTTCTGTGCACTGGTAAGACATCTTTGCGAACCAGTGCAGCACTCTGAAGTTTGGCCAGCCCTTAAGACTGTTGCCCTGTTAAATTTGGCTCATTTCCAAGGGTGGATAATCCCTCTGAGGTCCGTCGACGTCTGAAGCTGTCATATTGTTGTTTACGTCACAACATAAATGTCAACCTGTGACGTTAATTAGAAATCCAGCAAAGCCTTTGTGTTTTGTCTCACACAGGTCGGAGTAGGTTAATTAAACTGTTGATTGGTCGGAGTCGAAATCATACAAAATCTGGGTGCGTGAAACGTACACATATTTCCAACACAAGGCAGATTATGTCCGGAAAATGTTGTAAGTCCCTACAAAATTTGGTATTGACTACACTTGGTATCGACTTTACTTGGTATCGACTATACTTGGTATCGACTATACTTGGAATCGACTATACTTGGTATGGACTATACTTGGTATCGATTATACTTGGTATCAACTTTACTTGGGATCGACTATACTTGGGATCGACTATACTTGGGATCGACTATACATAGAAAGTTTCCATCTCATGTAATGCCGGAGTTGTAAGCTAGCAGACGAAGAAGGTCCATCGTGTTTGACCGATATCACAAACCCACACCTGGCCATATATATATATTTTTTTCTGTTGAAAGGAAAATGAAAATGCTCTCTTGCGGTGTCCTGAGTTGACTGACGTTTTAGTTATGTGTGACACTAAGTGTGAAGTAGGTAGCCGGATGAGGAACGGGGGGGGGGGGGGGGTGTTGGGAAGCACTGTGATCAAGCTCCACGACATAGGACAATAAAAAAATGGACTGCGAAAACTTGAACAGACAAACAAAGGGAAAAAAAGGAATAATAAAAAAATACACCGGTTCCTCACTTTCTCACTTATTTACTTATTCACTTTCTCACTTATTTACTTATTCACTTTCTCACTTATTCACTTTCTCACTTATTTACTTATTCACTTTCTCACTTATTTACTTATTCACTTTCTCACTTATTTACTTATTCACTTTCTCACTTATTCACTTTCTCACTTATTTACTTATTCACTTTCTCACTTATTTACTTATTCACTTTCTCACTTATTCACTTATTCACTTTCTCACTTATTTACTTATTCACTTTCTCACTTATTCACTTTCTCACTTATTCACTTATTCACTTTCTCACTTATTTACTTATTCACTTTCTCACTTATTTACTTATTCACTTTCTCACTTATTTACTTATTCACTTTCTCACTTATTTACTTATTCACTTTCTCACTTATTCACTTTCTCACTTATTTACTTATTCACTTTCTCGCTTATTTACTTATTCACTTTCTCACTTTCTCACTTATTCACTTATTCACGTTCTCACTTTCTCACTTATTTACTTTGTTTGAGCAAGTAATAAAAGTAATATACTAATAATACGTAAACGCATTTAAAAAGATTCCTTATGTAGAGCGCCGTGTTGGAATGAAAAACATGTAAGATACAATTGCTGTATGTGGAGCTATTACTTGTAAGATACAATTGCTATATGTGGAGCTATATATAGGTCCGCATACATTTGGATAAACGGTTTAGGGACTGGGAGGGCCACGTACGGCCCGCTGACCGAATGTTTGCCGCCTCTGTTTTAAAACGTTCAGTTTTTACCTAATACCTGAGTTTAGAAAGTTCTAGTCTCGGGCAGGAGACAATGACACAGCTTCTTTTATGTGACGGAGACAGCACGCTACGCCTGCGAGACTTAGCGAGGTACATCGACGTCATGTGTTAGAGGTGTCCTACGCTGAGGTCATTCGAGACGTAGAGAATTATTATGGCGGAGAAATAGAAACACAGAGAGAGAGAGAGTGAGAGAGTGAGAGAGAAAGAGAGAGAGAGTGAGAGCGAGTGAGCGAGAGAGAAAGAGATATAGAGAAAGAGAGAGAGAACGAAAGAGAGAGAGAGAGAACGAGAGAGAGAGCAAGAGAGAGAGAAAGAGAGAGAGAGAAAGAAAGGAAGCGAGAGGAAAATGTGAGGGAAAGAGAACAGAGCGGGACAAACAAACAGAAAGAGTGAAAAAGATAGGGGAAAGAGAGAAAGAAAGTTACAGTTAAAAACTTAATTAATCCTCTTGATTACACCCGATTTACCAACTTCCTTTCTCATGAACAGTATCATTATCCCAAAGTCAGATTAATCCAATGTTTATACAAGTCATGATCCATCCTTACACAGCAGTCATTATCTACACTAACACACCAGTAACGATCTGCCCTTACGTACCAGTCATGATCTGCCCTTACACACTAATCATGATCTACCCTTACGTACCAGTCCTGATCTACCCTTACGTACCAGTCCTGATCTACCCTTACGTACCAGTCATGATCTGCCCTTACACACCAGTCATGATCTGCCCTTACGTACCAGTCATGATCTGCCCTTACACACCAGTCCTGATCCACCCTGACACCTGTTCTGATCCACCCTGACACCTGTTCTGATCCACACTGACACCTGTTCTGATCCACACTGACACCTGTTCTGATCCACCCTGACACAAGTCCTGATCCACCCTGACACAAGTCCTGATCCACCCTGACACAAGTCCTGATCCACCCTGACACAAGTCCTGATCCACCCTGACACCTGTTCTGATCCACCCTGACACCTGTTCTGATCCACCCTGACACCTGTTCTGATCCACACTGACACCTGTTCTGATCCACACTGACACCTGTTCTGATCCACCCTGACACAAGTCCTGATCCACCCTGACACAAGTCCTGATCCACCCTGACACAAGTCCTGATCCACCCTGACACAAGTCCTGATCCACCCTGACACAAGTCCTGATCCACCCTGACACAAGTCCTGATCCACCCTGACACAAGTCCTGATCCACCCTGACACCTGTTCTGATCCACACTGACACCTGTTCTGATCCACCCTGACACAAGTCCTGATCCACCCTGACACAAGTCCTGATCCACCCTGACACAAGTCCTGATCCACCCTGACACAAGTCCTGATCCACCCTGACACAAGTCCTGATCCACCCTGACACCTGTTCTGATCCACCCTGACACCTGTTCTGATCCACACTGACACCTGTTCTGATCCACCCTGACACAAGTCCTGATCCACCCTGACACAAGTCCTGATCCACACTGACACCTGTTCTGATCCACACTGACACAAGTCCTGATCCACCCTGACACAAGTCCTGATCCACCCTGACACAAGTCCTGATCCACCCTGACACCTGTTCTGATCTACCCTGACACAAGTCCTGATCCACACTGACACCTGTTCTGATCCACCCTGACACAAGTCCTGATCCACACTGACACCTGTTCTGATCCACCCTGACACAAGTCCTGATCCACACTGACACCTGTTCTGATCCACCCTGACACCTGTTCTGATCCACCCTGACACCTGTTCTGATCCACACTGACACCTGTTCTGATCCACCCTGACACCTGTTCTGATCCACCCTGACACCTGTTCTGATCCACCCTGACACCTGTTCTGATCCACCCTGACACCTGTTCTGATCCACCCTGACGCAAGTCCTGATCCACCCTGACACAAGTCCTGATCCACTCTGACACCTGTTCTGATCCACCCTGATTAAGCCAACTGCAGAGGGTTTTTTTTGGTGTAGGGGTGGCAGAAATCTTTTCCCCTCCCCTGGTGGTACTTCCCATAGCCACGCCACTGATGATAACAGTCGCAATAAAATAATTCAACGCCATATATATGCCTCACCTCCATTAAAAATTATCATGATTCAACAACTTCGCCTATGAAAAACTGAAATAAATAAATTTATGAACGTTGAGCCGTCGAGTTCAGCATGGGGATAGCGACCACGAGGACACACTTCAGGTAAAGCTTTTGTGGTACCCGGTTGTAAACTCTGTAAATGGTGGATCTCGAATGTAAACAAAACCAGACACTTGAACTTGAATAACAAAATAATTTCCAGGTTATACATATATATATTATATATATATATATATTTTTTTTTTATCGCAGTGTTTTTTAATAGGAGGTATTTATTTATGCGGGAGGTAAGTACTGTTGATTGAGATTTAAGAGTAGCCTCCCCGTGACAGGCCTTGTATTTTATTTAACAACACGGTGCCTCTACTCTAATGATACACTTGAGTCGTGTAAGTGGTTTGAAGACAGAAGAAGCAAATAGACAAAGGGGCTATAACTGCAGTTTTTTTTTTTAAAATAGGGAGTGTCAACAAAAAATATATGCCTAAAAATACGACCTAAAATTTAATAGTGTAGTGCGTTCAGAAAGAAATTTGACGATAAATTGATTGTGTAAACTGAAAAAAAAAATTCTATCAAACTTCAGTCCGACCGAAATTCCGTTCAATCAAATTTCCGTTCGATCAAACTTCCGTCGATCAATTTTCCGTCGACTAAATTTATTTCAAACAAATTTCCGGTAACTAACATTTATATCTTAATTTTAAAAACCTTCTGTAACCAAATCTCTTGACATGAGCTCTCAAAATCTGCCTTCGGCTCATAAAGATTTTTAGCGTATTAAGCCTCCCCTTGACAATCCCAACTTCATCAATATCTGAAAATTTACATCATAAAAAGATCTTTAAAACCCTTAGACCTATCATTTTGTAGCTTAACGGAATGGTCGCAAAATATTGATGTCGTGATCACGCGTCCAGCTATTCTCGTCTTTGTTAGCCAGGCTTGGGAACATGCACCATCTAAGCTGATGGCGGGCACAGTTGCGGAGATAGTTTTAATACAAAATCGGAGAGGATACAATTTAAACCAAAAACCAAAAACACAAGCGAACCATGATGCTTCATATGTTTTGACACTCTATATAGCTTAAAATGGTGGGTGGTTGGCGGCAGAGGGGTCAAAAAATTCAGTCAATCTTAAGCTTGTGGAGTTCTATCCTCAGCAAAAGACACAGACAAGCAAAAACATTCCCAGCACCCCGGGTGGATGGGACTCGTTAATCTTGGATGGCGCCCCATCTAAAAGAAGACAGGCTCTGAATTTAAACACTGGGATAGATTCCCGTAAGCGGTACGGCAATTACAATGAAAGTTCCATCTATTTCTGGGACGCTACAGGTGCCAAGCTGCGCCTTCCATACATGATGCTCCTCTGTGGTTATCCCGGTGCGTGGAGAGACGTGATTCGCTGCCTATTATAGGGTACCAGCTTGCGCTCCAAAAGAAAAAAATCCAAGGCCTCGTAATTTCGTCCTGGGAAGTCTAGACCATCGTCACAATGTCTAGACCATCGTCACAATGTCTAGACCATCGTCACAATGTTACAAACGGAATACAAAAAACACACAAAAAAACAACAACAACTAATTCTTGTATTATGAGTCAAAAATTAGCTTTTATGGGCTTTATTTAAAAATACACACAAACTTACACACACACACACATGTAAACTAACGCACACACACACACACTACATAAACAATTTAATTTCTACAAGTTGGCGTGATGACTACTACGTACGTTAAGAGAGAGCAATTCTGAAGGCCGTGGAGAAGATCTCATAATTTCAGATTGCCATTGTCTGCTTGTCATTTAAAATTACTATTTCCCGTTTGAGACCCCGTGGGAGGCATCCCGCTTCTTTAGAACCACTGCTCTGACGAGAGCCAGACCAGACAACAGTATTCAGTTATTACCAAAAAAAAAAAAAGCGGATGGAAGCGTCTCATAACTCCAATCTCGGCGTGCCACTACAGTAATACCTCGTGAGGTTAGGTTCCAGATACGGTCGTTTATCAGGTGGAATCGTGAATGTTTGTTACGAGTAACTAAAAAATCCTAATAAATACTTATCTCTAGAGCTGAACCCTTATATATGACCCAAAACTCTGCCCCCACAAAAACTAAACTCTTTTTAAAAGTTACCTTAATGCTTCACCCGATAAAAGAAAGCATTGACTTGCAAATATAGTACAGTATTGCCCAATGTCTATTTGCCACACTAGCACATATCTACAGCACGGTATGCTAATGTTACCTCTTAACTATATTACTTTAAAGCATTTAAACTTATAAATTTCTTCAAAAGTTATACACAAAAACTTCTGCAGCGTTTTTCGAGGATTTCGAATGCAATTTAGGCTTCAATGAAAATTTCACGAATACCTGAATTCGCGAATACCGAAACGTGAATGCAGGAAGTATTACTGTATTCCGTATTGCGCATCCGACTCAGGGCCATCTGGACAACTGTATAGAATTCGATTAGCTAGTAACCGGGGCTCTTGATCGTGCCTGCCAGATAAAGTCACGGCATACTTCATCATTAGTGTCCCAGACTTGGACAAACGCAGCTCTTGGTAGACTTAATCTTTTAGTAGAACATTCATTACCTTATAGTAATTTTTATATTAATTTTCTATGAATGCCGAAGGAGATTCATGCTATCTGTAAGCTATCATTCATCTCACTCAAACTATTTCAAATATATTTTTAATTTGTGCTCAATTTATTGTCCAGGGCTTAAGACTATAAGAAATTTATCATGTTTTTCAATAGAAGTATTACAGTCCCTTGATTTAGATAGTGACCTCCAGATTTCAGCAATGAAAGTATTGCAATCCCTTGATTTAGATAGTGACCCCAAGATCTCAGCACTGAAAGTATTGCAATCCCTTGATTTAGATAGTGACCTCCAGATTTCAGCACTGAAAGTATTGCAATCCCTTGATTTAGATAGTGACCTCCAGATTTCAGCACTGAAAGTATTGCAACCCCTTGATTTAGATAGTGACCTCCAGATTTCAGCACTGAAAGTATTGCAATCCCTTGATTGAGATAGTGACCTCGGCTCTCAGTACAAGAAAGATAACCCAGATTTAGATAGGCGCCCCTGGCTGTGGTCTATATGATCATTAACATGACTAATCCCACGACACATCTGGACAATATCACTGTCACAACACGTAGAAGATTATTTTGGGTCCAAGATGATTTGTAAGAGTTGAGCAATGTCGATGCTCTACAAGTGATCTATAACCGTTACGATACATATGATCTATAGTCATTTCTGTACATTTGATCCATAGTCATTACAGTACAAATGATCCATAGCCATTACAGTACACATGATCCATAGCCATTACAGTACACATGATCCATAGCCATTACAGTACACATGATCCATAGCCATTACAGTACACATGATCCATAGCCATTACAGTACACATGATCCATAGCCATTACAGTACACATGATCCATAGCCATTACAGTACACATGATCCATAGCCATTACAGTACACATGATCCATATCCATTACAGTACACATGATCCATGGTCATTACAGTACACATGATCCATATCCATTACAGTACACATGATCCATATCCATTACAGTACAATAAGAAACAACGTTCAAATATCACACGATTTTATGTAAAATTTATAACATATTTTATGAATTATTTTTAAATTTTAGTGAGATAGAATTATAAAAGCAAAACCTTTATAGTTTCCTCCCTTTGAATTGAAGGGGTTTGAAGCTAGACATGTGGAAGATAGGTGGAAGGTAGTCAGGTGGAGGGTAGACACGATGAAAGTTAACAGGTGGAAGGTACACACGATGAAGGTAGACGGATAGACGGCGCCATAGTTCACCTATAAACCCTGGGCCCTTACTCATAAACAAATTTCATTGTCACTCTCAAAAAAATAACTCTGTTCAGGTCAAAGTGTTCAAATGTTAGTTACTTATTCTGATGTAGGTCAAGGTGAAATAGGTGGGGAGAAAAAAAATGGGTCTAACAAAGAGGGAAATTAGTTTCTGTCTTGAAAAAAACTCTATATTTAGTTTCAAGTTGTAAAGAGCGATTGTTCTAGACCAGTGGTTCTCAACCTTCCTAATACCGAGACCCTTTAACACAGTTCCTCTTGCTGTGGCGACCTCCACCCACAAAATTATTTTCGTTGCTACTTCATAACTGTAGAGTAAATATGTTTTCCGATGGTCTTACGCGATCCCTGGGGGTTCGTTCGACCCCCAAAGGGGTCGCGACCCACAGTTTGAGAACCACTGCTCTAGACGCTAAGCTCAGAATGGTTGCAGTTATGAAATACCTTAAGAAAATGAGCAGTCAACATTTGACATTTGTATGAGTAAAATCCTTTGGTAATCTCGGTAAGTTTATAATGTGTGTGTTTGTATAAATATATTTATATAAATATGAATAGATGCATTAAATTCACACAATATGCATATGTATAAAATTATCTTTGAAAGAGGGGATGCCAAGAAAATAAATATTTTTTTCAAACTATGGAACAATAGCATACATTATGCAAACACTACATTATGCAAACACTACATTATGCAAACACTACATTATGCAAACACTACATTATGCAAACACTACATTATGCAAACACTACATTATGCAAACACTACATTATGCAAACACTACATTATGCAAACACTACATTATGCAAACACTACATTATGCAAACACTACATTATGCAAACACTACATTAAAGCAGGTAAATCGGTGAGCTCAATGCGTCTTTGTCTATAATCAATATCTGTCTATATCTGTCTATATCTGTCTATATCTTTTTCTATAAGATTTCAATATAGGTGTCTATGTCTATTCTATGTCAATATCTATGTCCATGTCTATGTATTTACTCTATGAAATGCTTGTAAAGTTGCTGATAAAGGAGTTAACTTTTGTCGTAAAACAGAACGTACACCCCCCACACCCCCCACACACAAACACACACAAACTTTTCCACTCAGAACAACACCGTGAAATCCTATCCTACAGTGTATCCTTCTTTCTAGATCCCTGTTACCCGATAGGTAAAACGCGTTCTCATGTCCTTGGAGCTAACACAGTGCTCGGTGCCAATAAATACCTTCTCATTTAAACAAAACTAAAGTCTGGTAGGATTTGTAAGGTAAGAGAAAGGAAGAAAGTATTGTAAGACAAAAGAAAGCATTGTAAGACAAGAGAAAGGAAGAAAGTAGTGTAAGACAAGAGAAAGGAAGAAAGTATTGTAAGACAAGAGAAAGGAAGAAAGTAGTGTAAGACAAGAGAAAGGAAGAAAGTATTGTAAGACAAGAGAAAGGAAGAAAGTATATCAATTTTTTTGTTGTTGTACCTCGGTAACAGTCAGTTCGAATAGTTAATCTTGTGGTAATTTGCCGAGATGAGTAACACGAGTATTCAAGACTCGACCCTTGTCCTGAGAACTAATGTTACTGGATTTGTCATTTATTGGCGGAAATCTATTAAAAGAACATCCGGGTGTACCGTCTGGCCAAGCTCATTAAGATATTAGTAAAACATCATGGTATTCCGTTCGGCCAATCTATAAACAGCTGGGCGGTACTTCTATGTTAATACGAGACTTAACCTAGACGAAAACATGTTTTCAACTTCATTTTACGGAAGTTTTTACCAACAAATTGTTATTGTTACATATCGGCGGAAATACATTGCTTTACGAAAACATTGTCTAAAAAAAAGTAACATTACGTAATGCGATGGCCCCTTTTCCGGTCTTAGAAATGACACGCCCTATTGGTCTGAATAAGCTACTTCAAATATCTACTTGGAATGGACATACATTTTTTGAAGACACGATTTTCAACTTTCACGCACGGGGCCCCGCCATATGCAGAAATTCTTGTAAGGTAGACATAAGGGCTGTCTCATCATACACCCGTGGGTTTCGAGACCCCCATCTTACGGCAGCGTGGCTGATATTTCAAACCAAAATACCGTAAAATAATCAGTGCGGCGTAGTTGTACACACACATTCGCACACACGCACACACTGCCATTATCAGTAACTTAAATCTTGGTTTAACATTAAAAAAAATTACATTTAAAAATGGCGGTTACGCTTCATGTCTCTTCCCACAAACATCCTTCCAACCATGACAACATCTTTTTAATGTTTAGGCTATCCTCTTCCACGTGTTATACCCCTAGATTGACTTAAATGGTTCTCAGTATAATTCTTCGGTTCAAAATCAAGACAACTGTGATTTGAACTGTGACCAGTACGCAGGAAGGAAAATCTCGCAAAATTTTTTTAAATATATTTCTAATGGGAATCCTCCATCATTCAATTAGAAACCCCTCAACCATAGTCCTCTCAGCCATAGTCCCCTCAGCCATAGTCCCCTCAGCCATAGTCCCCTCAGCCATAGTCCCCTCAACCATAGTCCTCTCAGCCATAGTCCCCTCAGCCATAGTCTCCTCAGCCATAGTCCCCTCAGCCATAGTTCTCTCCCCTCAGCCATAGTTCTCTCAGCCATAGTCCCCTCGGCCATAGTCCCCTCGGCCATAGTCCCCTCGGCCATAGTCCCCTCGGCCATAGTCCCCTCGGCCATAGTCCCCTCGGCCATAGTCCCCTCGGCCATAGTCCCCTCGGCCATAGTCCCCTCGGCCATAGTCCCCTCGGCCATAGTCCCCTCAGCCATAGTCCGCAGCTACTTATTTTGTAATTTCATGTAGTCGTGTACTGTGATGTGGGGGGGGGGGGGGTTGAGGTAAGGTGGGAGGGACGGTGGGAGGGGGGAAGGGACTACATCACAGATTTTTCCACTGGCGTCGATACAACTCACATCGGGTTGGTGGCGTCGGAGTCGGTAACTGGGGTCTAACGTTTCAGCCGGCGGAATGACGTCTTGATACGCAAAAATGTCGCGAGGAAAACAAATAGGTGACGTCATTGATCAAAATTTAAATCTTAAAACAATTTTTTTTTAAATTGTTTTTTTTTTAATTCACAGGCCATTGTCGGAGTCGTAAACCAAAGGTCGTAGTTTTAAACCAAAGGTCGGAGTCGAAAACCAAAGGTCGGAGTCGTAAACCCTAAGTCAGGTTCATAAATCCGACTTTTTAAATCGGGACCTTGGAATCGATTTTTTTAAAACGAAACCGTAAAGTACTGGATGACGTCACCAACAAACTGAAGGAGGGAAAAAAAAGTATTTAACCTCAATGTCAGGACTGTACAACACATACACCCAACCCAACTCACCGAGACACGCAAACACACACACACACACCTTTCCCACATACTACGCCCTACACCAGTCGGACTAACAAGGGCACTCCAAGGTCGTGTCAAACATAATATCATAAAACAGCCATTTCAGCCTACACACCAGACACACATTTACACACACGCATGCTTCCGACACGCCGACACACAAATGCTTTGGAGAACAAACACGCGTTTGTAAAAAAAGAATGTGGGTCGGTGTGCTTGATAAAAAGCTGGGTTTAAATTGTGGGAGTGTGATTTTTGGGGCAGGATTTTTATCGTTTTTTGGGGGTGGGGGTGAGGGGGGGGGGGCACGACGTATTACCGGTGTGTATCGTTTGAGCTGTAAGCTGGTATTTGTTGTCCAGGGGTTCTAAAACAAAAAGAGTACAGTTCCTTCACCACAGAGAAGGAAATGAGCGTGTAAACTTACGGACAATTGCGTATCCGGAAATTTGATCGAAAGAAATTTCGTCGACGGAAAATTGATCGAACGGGAATTTGATCGAATCGTTTTTAAAGTTTACACGTTAAAATTTTGCGTCAAATTTCTTTTTGAATGCATTATTATTTTTTTTTATTTTATAGTATAAGGCGTTCAAAAAGAAATTTGACGAAAATTTTAACGTGTGAACTGAAAAAAAAAAATTCTGTTTCGATCAAATTTCTGTCGACGAAATTTCTTACGATCAAATTTCCGGTAACCGAACCATTGAGGTCTAATGCACAGTTCACACGATCAAATTGTCGTCAAAATTTCGTCATATTTCTTTTGGAGCGCACTTTGCTGTAACACAAAACAGTGCGTAAAAAAGGAAATTTGACACAAATTTGATGGTGAGGATTGAGCATCACATTTATTGTATCACAATCCTTTTATGAACTACTGTTTTATATATATATATATATATATTTAGGTCAGCCGGGTTTTGTTTCAAATTTATATTTAAAGATATTAGCTAATAGTCATTATTTAATCCGGTCTTTTACAAGTCTCGTGCCCAATGTGTTCAATTCTGACTAGTTCTCTAACTAACGCAACTTGTTAACAAAACGCAAGCCAGTGGGAGTGAAGTGGCGACAGAGCCCGCAGACAAGTTTGGATTGTCTCATGTTGAATAATAAACGTACACTGTCTGCACCTGACACTAAACCTGGCCCTTCCTTTCCCCCGTCCTCCACATTGTCCGTCAAAGCTAACCTCCTCGTTCCAAAATTGTCATCTGCTATTATATAGTTTGACAGATTAAAACGTCCACTATTCTAATAACTCCTCCACTGTCAGCAGCCCCACACACAAAAATATCCACTAGCCCACACCACGGCAACCCCCATCGAACACCACCCGTCACTACCACCCGCCGCCACCACCCCACACCACTACACCACCACCCACACCACACCACCCCGCCACACCACATACCCAACCACCACCCACACCACACCACCTACCCAACCACCACCTACCCAACCACCACCCACACCACACCACACCCCTTACCCAACCACCACCTACCCAACCACCACCCACACCACACCACCTACCCAACCACCACCCACACCACACCACACCACCTACCCAACCACCACCTACCCAACCACCACCCACACCACCTACCCAACCACCACCCCACCCCACACCACCCGCCGCCACCACCCCACACCACCACCCCCTCACACCACCACCCACACCACACCACCACCCCACACCTCCACTCCACTCCACACCCACCACCAAACCGCAATAACGTATTTTGTAGTAACGTTAAACACAAGACAATAATTCGGCTACAAATGCTGTAAAAACGGCAAACGATAGGCGGCGGGTGAGATTTTTTGTTTACCTGCGCTTCCACTGTTGGACTCGGTCACTGACCTAGAAAGGAACAAAAAAACCCACACATTGATTATAATACATTTTGCACTGAACAATTACCGTTGGCTAAATCAATTCAACAGAATGAACAACTGCATCAGGTTCGTCTTAAACATAGTCATCTTAACATTCCAAGAAACGGAGGCTCTTTAAAATAAATCTTGTCCCCGGGCCAGAGGCGTAGCGAGCTTAACTCGCGCCCGGGGCACAGTATCTTTTTAGCGCCCCCCCATTCGAAAATCTTACAATGTTATATGTAAAATATACCATTTGGCGCCCCTTTGTGAGTAGCGCCCGGTGCATGATGCCCCCCTTGCCCCCACGCACTACGCCCCTGCCCCGGGCGCCAAAAACTCTAACTAGGCCTCTGTGTGTGTGTGTGGGGGGGGGGCTTTTTATAGGGCACTGCTGATAAGGATACATTAAAAAAACACACACACTTTTCATCAATGCAATCAGTTCCGTTTGCATAGTTTTATATATATAATATTTAGGTCAGCCGGATATTGCATCATATTTATATTTAAAGATATCAGCTAATAGTCATTATTATTTAATCCGGTCTTTTACAAGTCTCGTGCCCAATGTGTTCAATTCTGACTAGTCTTTAACTAACGCAACTTGTTAACAAAACGCAAGCCAATGGGAGTGAAGTGGCGATGCAAATTTCATTATTTCACTATTAGGCCATAAACATGACCCCAGGCGGCAACAGGTCGTGACTTCATTCTCTAGGCATCTATGCAACGGTAAGCCCTGTGACTAGTTTGAACTGTTGCATGAAGCTGATCTCAAATCGTCTCCGCCAGGGCTGCCACTCACTTTTTTAAAATTTCCCAAGATTTTGTCAACAAATTTCCCAAGATTTCCCAAGATCATATAAATATATAAGAGTTTTCTTTAAAAGGGGTTTTCTATGTAGTAATTAATGCAATAATAGCTTGAATTAATGAGCCTGAAACTCGGGGTACAGTAATTGACTGAAATTTATTTTAAAAGACATTAAAAAAAATCTTTATCACAAAAAAAATAAAAAATTGATTTTGAAAAAAAAAATATATTAATTTATAATCCAAATTATCAATACCCACCCCACTGGAGTTAGGCTACTAAATGAAATATTACCTCCAAATTTTCTGGTAAAAATATCATCTACGTGTGTAATAGAAGTCACTTTGAAACGAAGCTCACAGGGCTAATCAACACAGAAGTCTCTTTACAACTATTACAAGGGCAAAAGGTTCATCATCAAAACATGTTTTTTTCTTATTGTAAGTGTTGATTAGTCATGTGGTTTGCAAAGCAATAAAGCAGAAATTAATAATAATAATTGTAGTTAAAATGGATTGATATTATACGAAGACAATAAGTATTTTTTAAATTGTAAATTTACATTTGAATTAAAATAATTTTTTTTCAAACAAAATACTGTTTAAATGAACTTTTCAGTTATAATCCTACAATGTACCGGTATAATTTTTAACATCTTCATTACTTGTGTGTAAATGTAAAACTATTTTTTTTCCAATTGATGAAAATTAGGCTGGATTTTTTAACAGATGCATCTTATCATAGTTTGAACACATTGTAGAAGTAACTGAATTTCATCAAATTTTACTATCGATTCTTGATTGAACACTATCGTTCCCCCTTTGGCTTGTACTGTTTTTCGTATGGTTACTAATGTCTAATAGTCTAATGATAAAGTTTCCGAGCCTACTGCTCCCCCCCTTCACAAATTCTATAGTATTAATAGTCTATATTGATTTCCTTTGAGATTTCAAGATTTATTATCAGTTTATTTATTGTTGAGACTGTTCTATGCATATGGTGTACTAGGTCAGTTTGATAAACTTTCAACAACTGGGTGTAATTTTTAGTATTCAATGTAAAAAAAAATGAAGAGAAAATTGAATTTCTTTAAATATTAACTTTTTAATACTTCACAATATTAACTTTAATTTCAGAAGATTTCTTATTTATTTATGAATGGTTAAAAAAATTTAAACCAGAAAAGAGTTAAAACAATACATTTTTTCCTTGTTACTTTAAAAACTATTTTGCTTTATTTTCACTTAAATTTTTATCACATATGTTGTTTGCGTTTTTTCAAAATATGTAAAAAAATCTTCCCCCTGTTAATATTTCCCAAGGTTTTGCCTGATTTTTAAAATTATTCCCCAGATCCCAATGGGGGTCGTGAATTCCCAAGATCTTGGGAAATTTCCCAAGGTGTGGTAGCCCTGCTCCGCTATCACTCAACTGAAATTTGTTAAGATGATTCTAGAGCAGCGGCTCTCAACCTGGGGGTCGCGACAGGGTTCGCCTAAGACCATCGGAAAACACATATTTATGAAGTGGCAACTAAATAATTTTATGTTTCGGGGGTCACCACATGTAACAACACGAGGACCTGTATTAAAAGGTCGTGAACTTCAGATACCGGAAGCTGTTTACCAATCCTCGACTCCGAATATTGAAAAGCGGACATTTCTGGTTCATACAGCCGGTTATTTTTATCCCCTCTATCGCTAATGGCAATCTCACACCTTTGTTTACTGTCTATAAATAGCTCGACCTGACTTGGTCTCGCATGAAGGGCAACAATAACCTCACCGTACAAGACTGTGTGGGTAACTGCAAGATCTCTATACTGGCTGGTAGTTAGATAGCTATAAATAGAAGTGATAATAGTGGTGTATTTTTAAAAAAAGAACATGGTCACTTATTTTTAATCTATTTTTCTTTTGCGCCGTTGTTCAGCCACCTGTTGGCAATGACACGTTAACTTCTCGTCATTGAACTGCCGCTGTTCAATAATTAAATCCAATAAATTATGGAGATCACTATTACTCTAGGTGATCGGGGAGGGGGAGGGTGTCTGATTGTTTAAAAGTAAACAAAAAATTATCACTGATCAGAATCATGCCTTATAGATCAGGATATGATAAATGTCAAGATCACAGAAGTTGATGGACACACAAAATGAGTGCTCTGAGGCGACATTCAAAATGACAGTAATGAATGGACACACAATGCGAGTACTGGATGGACACACAAAATGACAGCACTGGATGGATACACCAAATTACAGCAATGGATGTACACACACAATGATAGTAGTACATCGACACACAGAATTACAGTAATGGAAGGATACATAGAATGGGAGTAATGGATGGACACAAAGAATGGGAGTAATGGATGGACACAGAATGGGAGTAATGGATGGACACAGAATGGGAGTAATGAATGGACACACAGAATGGGAGTAATGAATGGACACACAGAATGGGAGTAATGAATGGACACACAGAATGAGGGTGATGGATGTACACACAGAATGGGTGTAATGGGTGGACACACAGAATGGGATTAATGGATGGACACAGAATGGGAATAATGGTATGGACACAGAATGGGAATAATGGATGGACACACAGAATGGGAGTAATGGATGGACACAGAATGGGAGTAATGGATGGACACAGAATGGGTGTAATGGGTGGACACACAGAATGGGAGTAATGGATGGACACAGAATGGGAGTAATGGGTGGACACAGAATGGGTGTAATGGGTGGACACACAGAATGGAAGTAACGGATGGACACAGAATGGGAGTAATGGATGGACACAGAATGGGAGTAATGGGTGGACACACAGAATGGGAGTAATGGGTGGACACACAGAATGGGAGTAATGGGTGGACACACAGAATGGGAGTAACGGATGGACACAGAATGGGAGTAATGGATGGACACAGAATGGGAGTAATGGGTTGACACACAGAATGGGAGTAATGGATGGACACAGAATGGGAGTAATGGATGGACACACATAATGGGAGTAATGGGTGGACACACAGAATGGGAGTAATGGGTGGACACACAGAATGGGAG
The DNA here is from genome assembly GCA_964017045.1 of Omphiscola glabra. NCBI lineage: Eukaryota > Metazoa > Mollusca > Gastropoda > Lymnaeidae > Omphiscola > Omphiscola glabra. The sequence goes on along the minus strand of OZ024794.1, from coordinate 16,075,432 downwards.
TAATGGGTGGACACACAGAATGGGAGTAATGGGTGGACACACAGAATGGGAGTAATGGGTGGACACAGAGAATGGGAGTAATGGGTGGACACACATAATGGGAGTAATGGGTGGACACACAGAATGGGAGTAATGGGTGGACACAGAGAATGGGAGTAATCGGTGGACACACAGAATGGGAGTAATGGGTGGACATACAGAATTGGAGTAATGGATGGACACACAGAATGGGAGCAATGGGTGGACACACAGAATGGGAGTAATGGATGGACACACAGAATGGGAGGAATGGATGGACACACAGAATGGGAGTAATGGATAGACACACAGAATGGGATGTATGGGTGGACACACTGAATGGGAGTAATGGGTGGACACACAGAATGGGAGTAATGGGTGGACACACAGAATGGGATTAATAGGTGGACACACAGAATGGGAGTAATGGGTGGACACACAGAATGGGAGTAATGGGTGGACACACAGAATGGGATGTATGGGTGGACACACAGAATGGGAGTAATGGGTGGACACACATAATGGGATGTATGGGTGGACACACAGAATGGGAGGTACGGGTGGACACACATAATGGGAGGTATGGGTGGACACACAGAATGGGAGGTATGGGTGGACACACAGAATGGGAGGTATGGGTGGACACACAGAATGGGAGGTATGGGTGGACACACGGAATGGGAGGAATGAGTGGACACACAGAATGGGAGGTATGGGTGGACACACAGAATGGGAGTAATGGGTGGACACACAGAATGGGAGGTATTGGTGGACACACATAATGGGAGGTATGGGTGGACACACAGAATGGGAGTAATGTGTGGACACACAGAATGGGAGGTATGGTTGGACACACAGAATGGGAGGTATGGGTGGACACACAGAATGGGAGGTATGGGTGGACACACAGAATGGGAGTAATGGGTGGACACACACAATGGGAGGTATGGGTGGACACACAGAATGGGAGTAATGTGTAGACACCCACAATGGGAGTAATGGGTGGACACACACAATGGGAGTAATGGGTGGACACACATAATGGGAGCAATGGGTGGACACACACAATGGGAGTAATGGGTGGACACACACAATGGGAGTAATGGGTGGACACACAGAATGGGAGGTATGGGTGGACACACATAATGGGAGGTATGGGCGGACACACAGAATGGGAGTAATGTGTGGACACACAGAATGGGAGGTATGGTTGGACACACAGAATGGGAGGTACGGGTGGACACACAGAATGGGAGGTATGGGTGGACACACATAATGGGAGTAATGGGTGGACACACACAATGGGAGGTATGGGTGGACACACAGAATGGGAGTAATGTGTAGACACCCACAATGGGAGTAATGGGTGGACACACAGAATGGGAGTAATGGGTGGACACACAGAATGGGAGTAATGGGTGGACACACAGAATGGGAGTAATGGGTCGACACACACAGAATGGGAGTAATGGGTGGACACACACAATGGGAGTAATGGGTGGACACACAGAATGGGAGTAATGGGTGGACACACAGAATGGGAGTAATGGGTGGACACACAGAATGGGAGTAATGGGTGGACACACACAATGGGAGTAATGGGTGGACACACAGAATGGGAGTAATGGGTGGACACACAGAATGGGAGTAATGGGTGGACACACAGAATGGGAGTAATGGGTCGACACACACAGAATGGGAGTAATGGGTGGACACACACAATGGGAGTAATGGGTGGACACACAGAATGGGAGTAATGGGTGGACACACAGAATGGGAGTAATGGGTGGACACACAGAATGGGAGTAATGGGCGGACACACACAATGGGAGGTATGAAGAATGTGTAAAACAAAGAGTGGGGATGAATGCTGTGTGGTGTGGGAGGGGAGGAGACGGTTAATATCGTATTAATATACTGCTAGCTGGGGCCGTTTTTAGATGTATAACACATGTGCAACAGCACAAACACACATACACATAAACATACATAAATACACACCATAGAGATGTACACTGACACACCAGTCAGCCATACACAAGCACGCTGACACACCAGTCATGTAGCCTCATAACGAAATGAAATACTTTTACCTATTCGCTACATGATTGGCCACTTAAAGGCCAGACTAATATTAAGTCGATCTTTCCTGTGTTACTTTAGACAGAACACCAGAAAAGTGTGTAGAAATGTCCATGGATAGAATAAAGAAGCACAACCCCGCTACACAGAGGAACACAGTGCCATCAGGCCATACCAGTGCCCAGAGAAACACAGTGCCATCAGGCCATACCAGTGCCCATAGAAACACAGTGCCATCAGGCCATACCAGTGCCCAGAGGAACACAGTGCCATCTATACTGAATCACTCTTAACCAAAGAAAGAATCTCAGAACTACGCCGATGATTAACATTTACTTGAAATTCGGTTAAGTTGATATTTACGCTAGTAGGGCGTAACGTGATATTGTAATCTGTGGTTGAGGATCCCTGTTTATAAACATAATATATATATTTTTACGCGTACTTTAAAAAGTCAAGGACACAAACAGGACTACTAAATAAGTTAATCCATTGACATGATTAGATTGTGTGCTTAAATGGGGCGAAAAGGCACCCCAATCTCCACTCTCTTCCCACCCAGCGCCCCCCACCCTTAAAAAAATCTTTGTTCTTTAACTGAACACTTGTTGACACAGGAAGTCGGAAGTAATGCTCCTGCCATTGAAGGTGGCCGAAACGGGAAGACAAGTTAAGTACACCAAGCCAATGAACTGTATAGAGAATATACTAGTATAGAGTAAAGAGATAGATAGAAGATTACACCACTGCTCTACCCTTGGATGGTTGTTGTTAAGACTAAAAATAAATTAACCCTAGATAATTGTTGAAACTATATATATATTTAGAAATAGATAGTTGGTGTTATAAGTAAAAACGGCTAATTTTGAAAGATGGGTACATGACGTCATTTGCGTGTTTTGTTATGTTGCTGATGACTTTAGGGTTCAGGTTAGGTTTAGGGATAGATTTAGGGTTCAGGTTAGGTTTAGGGATAGATTTAGGACGTTTTTTCATTATTTTTAAACGTTTTATTCTTACTTTTACTGGTCGTGTCAACCAAGATGGCGGCCATGGTAAAAAAACTCGTACCCATCTCTCAACATTTACCTTAAAAACATTATTTAGCAAAACAAAAAAGCCAAAATAAAATTTGCACTGAATGGTTGGTGTTAAGAATAACATTATTTTGCCCTAGATGATGGCAGTGACAAAGATAGTTTAATGTCCGTACTCTTGGCAAAGTAGATCGACACGGGGCCGTCTCAAGGTACCGGCAACTCGGTAAGTTCCTGGGGTGCCATGCGCCTAGGGCGTTAAGGACATGGCGCACTCAACGATCTTCCATAATAGGAAAAATCAATACAAGTGGGCGCCATGGAAGAAAAAGAGAGAGTGCAATAAAAAGATCTGCTAATCTAAAGGCTAGACAGAAAATTTAATCGGTAGGCTAATAGATCACACTGCCCCCCCCCCCCCCGTGAGGCTAATAGTTCACACTGCCCCCATGAGGCTAATAGTTCACACTGCCCCCGTGAGGCTAATAGTTCACACTGCCCCGTGAGGCTAATAGTTCATACTGCCCCGTGAGGCTAATAGTTCACACTGCCTCGTGAGGTTATTAGTTCACACTGCCCCGTGAGGCTTATAGTTCACACTGCCCCTTTGAGGCTAAAAGTTCACACTGCCCTGTGAGGCTAATAGTTCACACTGCCCTGTGAGGCTAATAGTTCACACTGCCCCGTGAGGCTAATAGTTCACACTGCCCTGTGAGGCTAATAGTTCACACTGCCCCGTGAGGCTAATAGTTCGCACTGCCCCCGTGAGGCTAATAGTTCACACTGCCCCCGTGAGGCTAATAGTTCATACTTCCCCCGTGAGGCTAATAGTTCACACTGCCCCCGTGAGGCTAATAGTTCACACTGTCCAAACAGAATTTAAGAAAATAATATTATTATTTATTCTTTGTTTAAAAAATCCCATCTAGGTAATTAACTCAAGACCCAAACCCCAGTTTTTTCTTGCACACAAATTTATGATTATACTTGAAAGGGGCGCCAAAGTTAAGCTAGATCGACGCAAGGCTAAATAACGTTTTTTAAGTGGTACGTTATATATATTATGTATAGCAGAGTGGTTTATAGTGAGTCAATCCCCCGCGTGTGGAATGGAGTTCAATTTACAACCTAGGCAAGCAACAACACCAGCACCCCTGGTGTACGGGACCCGTTAACCTTGAACGGCAAATCATCTAAGAGGAGGCAAACTCTAAAATCAAACCCGGAGGTGGTGTCCCGTATAGATTAACTGACACTAACACAATGAAAATTTTGACAACTCCTGCGACGTGGAAAGCATAGCGAGCACTGTGTGACACACAAACACACACACTGCTGGTCATCTAATGCATCCTGGTCTATTGCCCGTCTTCTTGACTATGTCTTGCCATTGGATCAAATTGGAAAGGACTAGAGGGTTAGGTTGACGAATTGAACAACTCTCATATGAGAAAAAAAAGGGGGGGGGGGCAAAAAAAATCATGACCTGCCCCTGGCGACACTTAAAACAAAATACAACACAAGTCAAGGCTAAGACTCAAGTCCAAGCCAAGGTAATCTTCGTATTCGACGGACGAACATCTAAATTATACATAAAGTTTTCTGGAATTTTTTAAAATAACAAAATTCAAAAACAATACAAAAACAATTTTGACAATAGATGTCGGATAAATATGACCTAAGAACTAAGTCTTATCGTGCGTAAGAACTAAGTCTTATCGGGCCTAGGAACTAAGTCTTATCGTGACTAAGAACTAAGTCTTATCGTGCGTAAGAACTAAGTCTTATCGCGCCTAAGAACGTTATCCTTAGGTTCCTGAAGTGTCACGGGTGATAAGATATGTTGCCATGGGGCCCCAGTAGCACGGTCCTGATGAACTTTTCTAATGTCTCTCTTGTCCAGCTCCAAGTATATGGCCAACTTTAGACTTTCTCGATACGGCGACAGTGTTTCAAAATGTGTTAGATCTTATTTTAATAATGTCAATCTTCCACTTTGACTTCTCTTCACATAAAAAAAACCAGTGAATCACAAAGATAGTCGCAACGTAGTGAACCCTCAGACGCACTGGATTTATGGTGGAAACCAAATCCCTGCGGCCATCTGTCTTAAGATAGATATTTCTGGAAGTACAGTAAGAGTTCCTGACCTCAGTACAAGAATAACAACTACATCTATTTAGGCCAGTGTGGGGACTAACTTATTCCTGTAAATTGTAAAACAAATAACGGATTTTCCAAAATAAAAGACAGAGATTTAAAAGAAAAAGAAGAATGTCAGCCAGATTGATGGCCTACTTCAGTAGACAGAAAATACTCAAAAGTAAAAACATCAACACAGAAACAAATAAAACTATATAAAAAAACTGTCATCAGACCAGTTGTTACATATACAGGGGAAACTTGTTAAGCCTAACCTAAACGGCAGAGAAACCTATTAAACACATGGGAGAGAAAGTTCTCAAGAAAATACACGGACCAAAAAGGATGAATATGGATGAATAATGCGAACCAACCAGGATCCCACGCTAGTAGTAGAATTAAAAGGACAGGCTGATATCGGCGGGACACTAAGAAAGAATGCCACATGACAGAGGGGCGATGTGGGCGCAACACCAGAAACCCCAGAGAAAAACAGTTCAAAGGATCTCTTTATATCTCTTTCTCTCACGTTCTCTCTCTTTTTCTCTTCTCTCCTCTCTCTCTCCCTCTCCCTCTCTTTGTCTCTCGTTCTCTCTCTCCATCTCCCTCCCTCGTTCTTTCTCTGTATGTCTCTTTCTTTTTCTCCCTGACCTCCCTCCCCCTTTTCTTTTTTTTTTGTTTTCTCCTTCTTTCCATGTCTGTTTCTCTTTATTTCTCTCACTCTTTCTCTCTCTTTCTCTCTCTCTTTCTCTCTGGCTAGTAAAACAGATAACTGACTCAAAAAAAATGTCCATGTGTATTCAATAAAGACTATTTTAAAAAATAAAGACAGACATAGTCACTGTGTAAGAAACACCTTGACTGAGAATTCTGGTAATTCCAAGCTAATAAAAATCTACAATTGAGACAATCTCTGGATCTGTTCAGGAAAAATACCGCAGAATTATACGTATAAGAATATTTTTTTTTGAACACGAAATTGGTGGAAAAATTGCAAGTTTCAGTGACGATATTATATATAACAATGATAACATGGCAAAGGTACGTAACTGTGTAAATTAAAACTAACCGTGGCTAACTCGAGTTACCGTTACCTACACAACAATAACCCACAAAGCCAGTGTGTAATACTTAAATATATCGTCTAAGTGTTCATGTTTAGGTTGTCATTAATTGACTGATTGTGTAATTATCGGAATATATTGTAGTATTTACTAGTGTGCATGCACACATGTACTATATTTATACAAAGTAGTCTCAAACCCGTGATGTCTCTATAATTTGTTGTGTCATAACTATACGTCAATAGGTTTAAAGGCTATTTCATAACAACTAAGTGAAATATTCCTATACGACTATCGGGCAGCTACTTAACTCAATCGCACTGAGATTATGATAAAATTATCATTTATACAGGGTCCTTGCAAGCAAAAAGCCACGCCCGGAACGAAGGCTGAAATAAGGCGCCCTCTTCACCGAAAAATGTATACATTAAGACACACATTCTGCATGAAAATGACGATTTTTGTCACCCTCTGAAGATGGCGCCCCTCCCCCACCCCGTATCTCGGCCATGCCTTTACATCTACACAATATTCCATTTAATTTTACAGCAAAGGTTATGGGGGGTAACTCTGTGAGGACTACACATTAACATTTTCTATTGTTATCGTTCTTGTGCTTATTTTTTGGGGTCTTATTTTGGTTTCCGTTCACTGTGCATCTTAATATTATTTTGATGAGCTTTCTCCAGATTAGTGAGTTAATATAAACCAGGCGGTCATCAAAGTTTGATGTCCTGACCATCTGTGAGGTGCCTAGGAGAACTTAGTCTTAATTGACACAATGATAACGGCGGCAGTGTCCCACTAATGAAACACCGAGTGTCTTTAGACAATTAAATCTCAAGACAAATCTCGCCGTACCCTCGTGGAATGTGGGGTTTAAAATGATCTCGTTTGGTTCCCCTCTATGCTCGGTGTAGTAAAAACAAAAGAGATTTGCATTGGTCCCAAGAGATTACTTTCGTATTTCTAGTACACTCCGCAGTAATGTGCTTCTCAAGAAACCCTACTGACTGACTGATTATCTGATTAACTGACTGATTGTCTGATTGTCTGATTGAGGGTATGAATGAATTCTTACCAGGAAGGGGATTTTTATTTTAAATAATTTCACCAAATGAACAAATGTAGTGTGTGCATTCAGCATATGGGCTGTTGTAAGCCCACCCTTTCTGTAGATATAAACGAAACCTTTGGACACAAAGCTAGATGACCCTTTGAATACAAATTTGTGCAGAACTATCCAAATCAAAACTTTGGCCTCGTCTTGCCTGGCACTACATGTTAGCAGTTATCAGAGATAGGATTTTGAAACATTAAAATAATTGACTTCAGCCTTATTTTAAAAAAAAATTAATAATAATGATTTCAACAGTCATCATGCCCTGTTTTAACACTGCTCATTATAAACTTTTCAAGGAAAGCATAATACCATCATAGGCGTATTCTAATTGATATCATTAAGCTGTGGGGGATCCGGAAGAGATGATACCATATTGAAGAGATCGATAAATCCCCTGATTCTTCTCACCCCCCCCCCCTCTCTCCATCCCACCACTCCTTTGCACCACATATCTCCCCCCTTCTCCATCCCACCACTCCTTTGCACCACAGATCTCCCCCCTTCTCCATCCCACCACTCCTTTGCACCACAGATCTCCCCCCCTCTCCATCCCACCACTCCTTTGCACCACAGATCTCCCCCCTCTCCATCCCACCACTCCTTTGCACCACAGATCTCCCCCCTCTCCATCCCACCACTCCTTTGCACCACAGATCTCCCCCCTCTCCATCCCACCACTCCTTTGCACCACAGATCTCCCCCCCCCCCTCTCCATCCCACCACTCCTTTGAAACCACAGATCTCAAAACTCAGACTAAAAAACAGAAGTGCACACGAGCCTCAATACACAATCACAGAGCTTCAAATAGTTCTACATGATGCGCCGGTCACGGGTCAACGCCTTTTCTTCACGGGTCAACGCCTTTACCTCCGACAGAATGGTCAGGTAGGACGTTAGCGTCTCCTTGAGTCAGGTTCAAGGTCGGTCGTTAAAATTGATTTTTACACACACACAAAAAAAGCTTTTGTGCTAGAAGATATTTAAAAAATTTTTTTTAGCACACAAAGAGACATAATTAGTCAAGTGCTTTTCATTTCATATCGTTCCTGCGCATGTCACTCGTGGCAGTGGTGCACAAGCTTTTTTGTTACGGTTGGCAAACTGTAACGCCTTTTATTTCGGTCAAAAAAAAAAAAAAAAAAAAAGAAAGTAATTTGCAAACAAGCCGAGAATAGTTACAACCCGGTTACAACCCGGTTACAACCCGGACGTACGAAACCTTTTTTTTTGCTTTTTACTTATCCCCGATCTTGTGGAATGAACGCGACAGTAGATGCGTCGCATATGAAATACAATCTAAAATTTACCACCACTCCCTCCCCCCCCCCACTTCTCCCCCACCTCAAAATGTGTATCTCTACCTGCAGTTATAGCTATAAGCAAGCGGTCTCTAAACTGTTGATATCCAAATGCATACGACATTATAACTCAACAGACAATAATACCAATTCATTAGGACGAGTGAGTGATGCTGACGTATTGGGCAGCTCTCCCTTACTTATAATTGAAAAAATACTGCTCACGTCAAGGCTTCTACTCAAGTCGAAAATTGCCTTGGTCATATCTACTTGACATACAACAACACCTACTAAACATACACACATATCTACTTAACATACAACAACACTACCTACTTGTCTTACATCAATATCAAATTAGCATACAATGATGCCAATCAAACTTTCAATAAAAATGTAAACCACTTCAGATATTAACATCATGAGATTCTGCAATGGATTCACCAGGTATTTGATAAATTATTTGTATACGTAGGTCGTTTAGGTCAACAGATGGACATTTAGTTGGTAAACAATATTAAGTCAGCAGATGGACATTTAGTTGGTAAACAACATTAGGTCAGCAGTTGGCCTTTCAGCTGGTTTCACACCACGAGGTCAGCAAGCACCTCACTGAAGACATCTGCTGGTTTACACCACGAGGTCAGCAAGCATCTCACTAAAGACATTTAACACCTAATGTCATCAGACCGACTCTCTTATCTGACGAGTTTGCAGTAAACACCGTCCTAATTGTTATCAGTGGTTCTTAAGATTACGGCCTTAGTGTGCATCACACGTGAATCTTAATTATCAGATGTCCTCCTGGACTTGAAGATAGAGACGCCATGATAATTTGTTTTATCAAAGTCAGAAGTGTTTGGCCGTGTGGCCGTTTCTGGCAGTGGTTTCGTTAGTCTGACGCAGTGCGCTGCAAACCAGAGACTTGAGTGCGGCTCTGCCAGTCGGCAAGAAATCGGTTTTGACTCCAAAAAAACATGGTTCTTGACAAGTTCTTTGGCTCTCAAATTTTTTTTGTTATCGTCCTGCTGCTGATTTTTGGCTCTTTCGACTGATGAGTTTGCCGACCACTGGTCTAGCACCATTAAAAAAAATAAGATATTAAATTACTCTCAAAGAAAATGAAAGCCGTTCTCTGGTCACTCATTCTTTTCTGAGACTTACCAAACTCGAGTATAGATTGAACACATAATATTGGTCCATTTCCAGCAGCTACATAATGATTCCTCCATTTTACATTGTCTAAAACTGTTCTTAGCTTTATTTTAGTTGTTCTCCACACATTCAACAAACAGGAGTTTTTAAAAAAATTAATAAACTCTAGAATGTTCGAGAATGGGTTTAAAAGTTGACAATCTGTTGTCTCGACTTCCGGAAGTAAGGATATTTTTTCTTCCTTCCTTTATGGTTTTGTTACATTCGTTACATAATCGTAGTTGAGAATGTAGCGGCCTATATCAATCATGGCGGGCAACTCTTTCGCAATTGTCACAAGATAAAACAAGTTAGTGTACATAGTTTGGTGAAAGTGTTACAAGCACGCGAGTCATCAAGTTATCTCACCTCTGTTACGGTCAAGTTTGATGTTCTCTTAACGGTCAGCTCATATGTAAACCCATAGACCAAACTCACGTGCTCTGCAAATTTCAAACTGTTTGAAGCTTTTAAGTGATACAAGGTATACGCTCGTCTAAACGGACGGGTCCATTGGAACATTGGGTTTTCCCGATAACGCTCGAGTCTAATACTGCAGCATCAAGGCATCTGATGGGTCCATTGGAACATTGGGTTTTCCCGATAACGCTCGAGTCTAATACTGCAGCATCAAGGCATCTGACGGTTCCATTGGAACATTGGGCTTTCCCGATAACGTTCGAGTCTAATACTGCAGCATCAAGGCATCTGACGGTTCCGTTGATACATTGGGTTTTCCCGATAACGTTCGAGTCTAATACTGCAGCATCAAGGCATCTGACGGTTCCGTTGATACATTGGGTTTTCCCGATAACGTTCGAGTCTAATACTGCAGCATCAAGGCATCTGACGGTTCCATTGGAACATTGGGTTTTCCCGATAACGTTCGAGTCTAATACTGCAGCATCAAGGCGTCTGACGGTTCCGTTGATACAATGGGTTTCCCGATAACGTTCGAGTCTAATACTGCAGCATCAAGGCGTCTGACGGTTCCGTTGATACATTGGGTTTCCCGATAACGTTCGAGTCTAATACTGCAGCATCAAGGCGTCTGACGGTTCCGTTGATACATTGGGTTTCCCGATAACGTTCGAGTCTAATACTGCAGCATCAAGGCGTCTGACGGTTCCGTTGATACATTGGGTTTCCCGTTAACGTTCGAGTCTAATACTGCTGCATCAAGGCATCTGAAACAATAATTAATCAAACCTCCCAACAGTGAACACCTTTACCTTACCAGCGTATTCCAATGGGTGGATCTCACCTCACTTCTCAAAACCTTTAAGTTCAATGTCTTTTAATCATGTTTAGTGTTTAGATCTAGTTTAAAACATTAAAAGAAATGAAAAAACTAACTATTTTCATGTTTAAAGAAAAGAGTTTACTCTAGAAGAGCATTTTTCACTGTGACATTGGAAAAAAAATTGCTTATGTAAATTGCGTTAAATTTCAAAAAAAAATTTAAATCAACAAATAGTCAAATATTGAAAACATGCTTAATGACTGTGAATGCCAGTAATATTCTGGGCGTGTACAAGGGTTCGGCGACTCAACTGTTAAGACAGACAGACTAAATTATTCTTTTGATATAGATAAAATCTCCCGTTCCTGCTGAATACACGCTAATAGGTCATCCTAATTTTTAGACAAGCACTTTGGTCCCAAAGTAGACGCATGTAAAAAGACAACAACAACCAAAACCTCAGACGCCACACTGCACCAACACAAGCCGTGCACACCGCACCAACACAAGCTGTGCACACCGCACCAACACAAGCCGTGCACTCATTAACGTAAGCCCAGCGACTCAAGTTTTCTGATAGAATTACGTCTCTTTACATCACAACGATATTAACATAATTTAATCATAATACGACAACGTCAGGGCTCTGTGAATGGCAAACCTACGTGGCTGACAGACTTTGTTAACACGGTGATTACCGAGTTGAAAAATTCTTGCCAGGCATGGTACGGGGTAAAGCAGTAAGGCCATATCCCTTGCGCTTTAATCGACAGGGGGCGGGCGGTGATGGCTTGATCAAAGAGCTTATTAAAAGCGACAGGTGGTCCCATCAACCCAGCTGAATAATGACCCTCGCGTGTAGCTGAGACAGACAGACGGCTGTTCTGGCGTGGAGTGAGCAACACACACTACTTCATTTTGGTATGCAGGTGCAGCAGTTAAAAATCAATCTTATGTCGTCTGGGTTGTTCGTTTTAAAAATGAATGAATTATAAATTATAATTATATTTTTCTGACAATTACCATAATAGTTACATGCCTTTCATGACCCCTTTTTTAATACACAGAACATATATATTTATGTAACATGTCACTGTTGCTAATGTTATATTTATAATAAATGCATTTTCCTAGATTTCTTCTATTGCAAGTCTAAACTAACTAGCACTAAAGATTAGTCACTATATTTGTTGAGTTAAATATGTTTAGGACTGCAAGAAGTGTATGGTGGGGGATATCCCACCCCCTCCCGGTTTCATTACCCACGATACTAACGAATTCGCCAATACAGACTACCAGATTAGCCATGGCGCATCTGTGGTGCACTTGAAGACTGTACCAGATTAACCACGGTGCAATGGTGCACTTGCCAAGTGTACCAGATTAACCATTACTTATGACGACATGAAATATCAATTATGTAAAATATTTGATTTAAAATATGGAACTGTTGATGATCGCATAAGAAATACGGCCCCCCCCCCCCACCCCCAACGGCGAAAAACGACAATCCGCGAACTTATATTTAATTTATTATTTATAAATATTTTAAGGCTTTATAAACCTTCACCACCCACACTCTTATAAACCTTTCCCACACAGTTATTAAAATTTCCCACACTCTTATAAACCTTTCCAACACAGTTATTAAAATTTCCCACACTCTTATAAACCTTTCCAACACAGTTATTAAAATTTCCCACACTCTTATAAACCTTTCCAACACAGTTATTAAAATTTCCCACACTCTTATAAACCTTTCCAACACAGTTATTAAAATTTCCCACACTCTTATAAACCTTTCCAACACAGTTATTAAAATTTCCCACACTCTTATAAACCTTTCCTACACAGTTATTAAAATTGTCCACACTCTTATAAACCTTTTCCACACAGTTATTAAAATTGCCCACACTCTTATAAACCTTTCCCACACAGTTATTGAAATTGCCCACACTCTTATAAACCTTTCCCACACAGTTATTAAAATTGCCCACACTCTTATAAACCTTTCCCACACAGTTATTAAAATTGCCCACACTCTTATAAACCTTTCCCACACAGTTATTAAAATTGCCCACACTCTTATAAACATTTCCCACACAGTTATTAAAATTGCCCACACTCTTATAAACATTTCCCACACAGTTATTAAAATTGCCCACACTCTTATAAACCTTTCCAACACAGTTATTAAAATTTCCCACTCTCTTATAAACCTTTCCCCACACAGTTATTACATTTTCCCCAAATCTTATAAAACATTTTTCACAGTCTAACAAACACTTCCTATGACAACGAATTCTCTTTACACTCTACACTCTTAAATTAAAACGACACAATTTTAACAACATATATTATTGACATTATCATACATTATTGACATTATCATACATTATTGACATTATCATACATTATTGACATTATCATACATTATTGACATTATCATACATTATTGACATTATCATACATTATTGACATTATCATACATTATTGACATTATCATACATTATTGACATTATCATACATTATTGACATTATCATACATTATTGACATTATCATACATTATTGACATTATCATACATTATTGACATTATCATACATTATTGACATTATCATACATTATTGACATTATCATACATTATTGACATTATCATACATTATTGACATTATCATACATTATTGACATTATCATACATTATTGACATTATCATACATTATTGACATTATCATACATTATTGACATTATCATACATTATTGACATTATCATACACATTCTTAATTCTACATGGGTATTTGGATATATATATATACAAGGTCAAGTACAACAACTGTGACACAATGAGTCCGTGAAAGTGAACAGCGATATGTCGAGGCACGACTGTATTGTCGTTATTTATTGCCATTACTATTATATAATATTAAACATGAATAGCTAAGGGCCGGTTCACACGATCAGATTTTCCTTCAAGCATTTCATGCAATTCGTGTATGAAGCCTTGTCACAGCTTTCAAATTACTATTTGATCAAATCCCCCCCCCCCCCCCCAAAAAGAAACCACGCACAAAATAGTGCGTTCATGCAAAAGTTTGACGCGAAATTTGATCGTGTGAACCGATGCTTTAAGGATATTTAAGAAAGTATGTAGTTAGGTTGGTTGAAGAACACTTTTTAAAATTTAAAAAAAAAAAAAAAAAATCTTTGTTGAAGTGGTTTGAAAAACGAAAATGAGTGGCCCTATAAGGTAAAACGCTAGCCACACCGTCTATGTGAGCGCGCCGGCCGTGATCGTATAGTGGTTAGTACTTCGCGTTGTGGCCGCGACAACCCAGGTTCGAATCCTGGTCACGGCACGGAGCTGTGTGTCTCGCACCGCCAAGCTCATAACTTTTTTTTTTGGTTTGAAATTTTGTAATTTTAGAACCATAATGACTGTTTTAAGCACTCGTTCTCCATTTCAGTATCTGACTTACACTACGATTTAGGCTGCAATTTTCTTTGGGTTATCGTTAACACTATATGATAGATGAGTGTGAAGTTACGCCATTGTTGGATTTCTCCCTAGTTGACTTGAGGCACATTTCGGCCATCTTAGTAGTCACGTGCCCCCCCCCCCCCCCCGGGGCTCTAGTCGGCATGTCCGTCCCATAAATGGCATGTCGATAAAGAGGCGTTTGCCACGAACCCCCTGAAACGTTACCCGGAGGACATGATCACCGTGTAGGGGACCCGCGCGGAAAGGCAAAGGTAACGCACGGAAACTACGTTAGAAAGAGCACGGCTACATGGTTTCCTACCAAGTGCAGTCGAAAATAACGTAGAAACAGGTCGGGATATGATTACAGTTGCCGCATGGATATGAGGCGAAGGCGTGTGGCGACCCTAGCCGATGATTCCAAATATGCAGACTTGAGGGTACTGCTCCTAGGCAACCTTCTCTTTTTGTCATTTCCCAGCTGCGGTGTGAATTAGTCATGCCGCAGAAAACCACGTAAACCCTATTAGAGGGCGTCTGTTAACACCTACGAGTCCCCCCGGGGTGGGAAGGGGGGGCTTTAGAGACGTAAATTATATCCACCCCAGCCCAAGGAAGTCCGGCCCGGTTGCTGTGTAAGCATCACCCCGGCTGGCCAGGCGTCCCTTCTCTGATGCAGCCTCACTCGCATAGTCAATCGAGTGGAAGGGTGGGTGGGGCCATCTCAGGGGCGGGGAGCCCTCGGCATGCCGCTTCGCGGCCTGAGTGGAATAGAGACCACTGGGGGAGTGGTTGAATGCCGGTTGGGGGCGGTGGAGGTGTGCTGGGGAAGACCTTATGAGCCTTGGCTCGATGGTCTGCTGATTTTCTTAAGTTAGTTATTAGTCACGTGGCTTTACTCTCTAATAAATCACTTGTTCATAACATCTAAATAGTTTAGAGATTGGAATCGTTTTATTGAAACGGTTACCGAGAGTATTTCTAGCATATTACTTACAACTTCTCATACGGGGTGGGGGATGCTGGTGTGGTGGGGGTGTCATAGGTTGAGGCGCAACCGTTGTCCCCAGGCCTTTCTATTGTGAGGAGCCTCAAAATTTAAAAGGAGGCCGACTCTTTCATTAACTGACGTTACCCATAACAAGCTTAGAACTTGATGGTGTCTCCATATATAATGCTAGCTTGAGTACATAATATGTGCAATATCAAAGATCACGTTCACAATATGTTCAATATCAAAGGCCGTGTATATAATATTTGCAATATCAAAGATCATATACATAATATTTGCAATGTCAAAGATCAGGTTCATAATATGTGCAATATCAAAGATCAGGTTCATAATATATGCAATATCAAAGATCAGCCAAGACCTGATACTAGCAACATATAAGAGAATATCAAAGATATACAGAACAAATTATTGTTTTCTCATCTTTTATTTTGACGTCACGACATCATGGATGACCTCTATATTTAAAAGCGCAATGGGGAAAAAATTCGATAAATATATTCAAACAGTTAAATAAGTCAAGAAAATAATTGAAAAAACAAAGAAACAAAACAACAAAATACAATACAATAAAAAGAATACAGTGGCATAGCTAGAGTGTTTGGCGCCAGGGGAAACGGTGCATTTTAAAGAACCTCCATTTCTTTTTTAACTCTCAATCCCATTATTTTCATCAATAAAATAATATCAAAGCACTTTTTTTTGGCGTCCCTAACGAGTCTGGCACACACCACACTTGCTACGCCTCTGAAACAATACAATTACAATTTGAGTAAACCACTAAGTTCTTTCTTCTCCTATATTTTGAGGGCCCACTATCAATGTATTGATCATTATGGTGATACATTTAGTCATGATTTTTTTAAAAAAATTGTGTCAGTTTTAGGCCTCTAAAAAGTTAATGAGGCCCTGTAGGCCCTGGCTGCATAGGACACACGTGTTCTGTTACGTCATGCAAGTATAGGCAGACCACCCTTAGTATATGGATCAGATTGTCATCTTCATTGATGCTACTCGTCACAATGATGCTACTCGTCATATCGATGCTACTCGTCATATCGATGCTACTCGTCACATTGATGCTACTCGTCACAATGATGCTACTCGTCATATCGATGCTACTCGTCATATCGATGCTACTCGTCACATTGATGCTACTCGTCACATTGATGCTACTCGTAACATTGATGCTACTCGTCATATTGATGCTACTCGTCACATTGATGCTACTCGTCACATTGATGCTACTCGTCATATCGATGCTACTCGTCATTGGTAAAACGAAGAGAACCGGCCCCTGAAAAGTTATTTGAGGAGAAATTTGGTCGCCCAACAACCCTTGAAATGCACGACTGCTCAAAATTTTAAAATGGATGCCACGTCCATCCCTTGTCTGAGAACCTTTGTTAGCTCCGGTCCATTCGCCACGGCTCACTTCATCCGAACCGGGATTGTCGGGGTTTGGGGGAGGGAGGGGGTTGGGCGTCGATTCGTGGTGGTATTGTAAGACCAGACGGACAACTAATAATGTTTGCATTTCTGGTCGGCCCGCTCTACCTTGTCATACGCGTGTCGTCACAGAGGTAATCATGTGACAAGGGTAATCGCGGAGAGATTCTAGTTTACATAACCCGATTTCCATCAGGCGCGAATGTTAGTTAGCTGTTTACATGATTATACGATACGAATTGCTACAATTATCGCACCTCTTCACCCATGGTAGCACTAACTGAGATCTGTGATAACAAAAGTAGCCGAGTGTAGGGATCTACTTCTGGCCCACTGGGAAATTACAACTGGCTTTGACATTTTCTACGGGAGGACAATCGATTTTTCCCCCTTTTATTATTTGTATAGATACATTGTGCCGCCATATGGTTCAACATAGTTCTCAATAATTCAAGACAGTTTTCACCCACTGGTTAGCTCGTTCTTTGGTTGACTGCATTAAGCTTGACAAACTAAGTTTTACAATGTTTGAATCACTGAAGGGTGGTACAGAAAGGGGGGGGGGTCCGTCACGACCAGCACTTTTGTCTCTTCCTTTGAGGGGCGGTATTTTCGGCCAACTGCAGAGTTTTTTTTTTTTTTGTTGCGAGTAGGGGCGGAACTAACCCTTGCTACTCCACTGATTTTTTAAAAATAATTCCAATTCTTCACTTCATCGTTACCCATTCCCTTCATCTTGCAGGTTTTAACTTGATACACTACTTTGTCTTGCAAGACATTTTAATCAATCAAATTTCGGTTTCTCGCACGGCTTATCCTTTAGGGAATTTTCAAAAAAAGTTATGAATATTTGAATCAATCTAAATAAAAAATGGAGGAGAAATGTATGTTATTATAGTTTTGCTCAAAACCAAAGCTCTTATAAAAGGCTCGCCATAAGCACCATTAAACATACGCTCTAAATCTGGCCAAGAGGGGTTAAGTGCTGACATAGTGTATAAGATTGAACACATCTGACGTAGACACATTCCGGAAGTTTGTTTTTAAATGCTCCTCAAAGGCGTGTCTCAGTTCTGAAGGGTTATCAATATACACATTGAGTCCGTGCCTCGTGCCTAGTTTTCAATGCTAATGATGGTTTGTGGACAATGATATCTCTCTTCCTACCCCTCTCTCTCTCTCTCACTCTTACTCCCCCTCCACTCAATAGTAACCTAAGATGGTAAAACAACAACAAATAATCCGTTTCTTCCTGGTCCATGAGACTTTGACAACCCACCCCCCACATCCCCGTCTTCCTGGACCATCAAACTTTGACACCCCTCCCCCATATTCAGTAATCCTCTTTTGGAGGGAAGG
Organism: Omphiscola glabra; assembly: GCA_964017045.1. Lineage (NCBI taxonomy): Eukaryota > Metazoa > Mollusca > Gastropoda > Lymnaeidae > Omphiscola > Omphiscola glabra. The sequence continues at coordinate 16,056,932 of OZ024794.1, read as the reverse complement.
AAACTTGTCTGACAGGGATCAGGAGATTATTACTTGTTGGAGGATGTGTATCTTCTCTGTTCAGACTAGTTTCGTTTTGGTCTTGATGTAAAGATAACATCAGGCAAATGTGTTGCAGTGTCAAGTAAAGAGAATCATCAGCACTCATATCATTGCAGTAGGCCCGGCCTTGGAACCATTGAGTCTCGTTGGCTAACACTGTAGTAGGTCCGGCCTTGGAACCATTGAGTCTCGTTGGCTAACATTGCAGTAGGCTCGGCCTTGAAACCCTTGATACTCGTACGCTAACATTGCATTATGTCTGGTCTTGGAGGCATTGAGCCTTGTAGGTTAACATTGTATTAGGTCTGGCCTTGTTGCCATCAAGTCCGTAATCTAACAATACAGTAGGCTCGGCCTTGGAGCAATTGAGTCTTGTAATCTAACATTGCAGTAGGCTCGGCCTTGGAGCAATTGAGTCTTGTAATCTAACATTGCAGTAGGCTCGGCCTTGGAGCCATTGAGCCTTGTAATCCTACATTGCTGTAGGCTCGGCCTTGGAGCCCTTGAGTCTTGTAGGCTAACATTGCAGTAGGCTCGGCCTTGGAGCCCTTGAGTCTTGTAGGCTAACATTGCAGTAGGCTCGGCCTTGGAGCCCTTGAGTCTTGTAGGCTAACATTGCAGTAGGCTCGGCCTTGGAGCCCTTGAGTCTTGTAGGCTAACATTGCAGTAGGCTCGGCCTTGGAGCCCTTGAGTCTCTTAGGCCAACGATTGACAACTTAACACGATGAAAATAATAAACAATACAAAATAAAACGTGGCATGAGAAACCATTCAAAGTAAGTATGCCAGAACTGATAGACAACTTAACTAAGTTTCCAAAAGTTTTTTTTGTAGGAAAGAAAGTTCAATTATGTTTTTGGAAGTTGACAATATGTTTATCCAACTCAGAATTTAATATAACGGCTTGTGCGCCTCCCACCCTCAAAGGGATGACGTTACATTCGTTGGCCATTCAGCCCTGATCCCAATATAAACACTCCAGGGTGCATTCAGCTCATAACTCACTCGACGCACCCGAACAGCATTGCCGTAATACTTTATTTTCCCTCCCTCTACCCTTTTTTTTTTGCTGGGGTGGGGGGTGGGTGGGTGGTGAAGAATAATAATGAAATCCTTTCCACTGTCTTAAATTTGACCACTGGGGACCATCACCCCATTGAATGGACCCTTACCTAAAATGGCTTTTTTAAATAAGTTAAATTCTTGCAACTAAAACATATAAATAACAAGACGGTCCGCAGAAGTTTTCAAGAAAACTCATTTCGCTACCACGTCAGTACAAGAAAAATAGTGCGCCGGTCCCCTGGTGCAATGGAAAAAATTCCTGTCGTCCCGCCATACTAAAAAGTTTGAGAAGCACTGCTTTAAAGCACCAATTAAATGAAACAACCGCCAAAGAAACAAAGCATTTCGTATACATATTTTGTACGCATTTGTGTTTGCATGTATGTAATTGTACCTGGTTTATCAGTTGTGTAAGAAGCGGTTATCTAAATGGGTAAACGTCTGGCGAAAACAAGTTTCATATTTCCTTCATTTTCCCTTTCAAAAGTATTTTTTTTACCGCACACACAAATACGTCACAAATACAAAGGACACAGCAACCCCTACACAATTAATCTCCACACCAAAAAAAACACGCACCCGTGAAACTCATCTCTAACATTCCCCCAACGCACTTGAAAAACGGATTTTTGGGGGGTTGGTGTGGGGCAGAAAATTTGATCCAATGTTTTGTCGTCGGCTACGAGAGTCTATGGGTCAAGTTTCAGCTCGATAGGATGACGGGAAGTGGTTCAATTAACCTTCCGTTTCCGCACACAGAAACACGCGAACAAAGTTTAAGTGATTAGGGATTATAGTAAAGCATCTAATCCCACCCCCTTACACACCACAGCGTGCGAGTAAACCACTAAATGTGTTGTTTTGCGTAAACACAACAGCTGAGCATCGTACTCTTTTTGTAAACACTTGCCGTGTTCTGTTGTTTACAAATATCATTACGTACGCACTCAATGATTTCCTACCAAGTTATTGGTGCAGCTGCTTTGAGATGAACTAGGCTATTCTTCGGTGGGAAAGTTGCTAAGAAAAAATTATTTGAATCAATGAGACCATAATTGTTTCGCTAAAACTGCTAGAATTAGTAGTCTTAGTTTACGAATGTAAAGCTTGCTTAATTTTAACATTGACATTTTTCGATTAGTCGAGAAGAAAAGTTATAAAAATAATAGTAAAAATAAAATAGCATTAAATAATTGAGATATCCTCATTTTGTTCCTTTTTTTCAGTTAGTTAGGTATTTGCGTAGGCCGGCCTTGCAATTTCATGTGACGTATTTGCGTAGGCCGGCCTTGCAATTTCATGTGACGTATTTGCGTAGGCCGGCCTTGCAATTTCATGTGACGTATTTGTGTAGGCCGGCCTTGTAATTTCATGTGACGTATTTGCGCAGGCCGGCCTTGTAATTTCATGTGACGTATTTGCGTAGGCCGGCCTTGTAATTTCATGTGACGTATTTGTGTAGGCCGGCCTTGTAATTTCATGTGACGTATTTGCGTAGGCCGGCCTTGTAGTCTCATGTCGACCATTACAAGATCAGAACACCATAACCTGAAGTTATAAAGCAGATTTGTACTCACCTCTGACACTGCGCTGCTAGCTCCCGGCCTCGGCCTAGGCGACACCGACCTCGGTCTGCGCCCATCGCTGTGGTCAGTAACGATGCAGGCAAACACCGGCGGCGAGGTGACCTGAGGGTTCAGGGCCACGGGTACCACCTGTGACGCCAGCATCTGGACCACCCCGCCTCTCTGACCTCGCTTTGGACTGGACATTGTCCGTTTTTTATCGTAAAGACGGTAGTGTTATCCCGAATGACGTCAAAGACTATTTCAATGTAGACAGATACTCCAGAACCCGACCAAATCTCATCACGTCTGTAACTCTTGGAGGGACGGTTTCTTTGAAAGTATCCAAATACTTAATCCAAATTAGAAACAATATTCTGTTGGTAAATCAGTAGTGTGGAAAATTTTTGATTTATTCCGCACACACACACAATTATCAACTAGAGACACAGAGTCGGAAACTTTAATCAATAGTAGAACGTAGATCAAAATAATTGCAATGATAACAATCAACGATATCCCGTTATCTTGAAACACAGGCCAATGCTAAAAATGACGTAAGTTATCCACATGTATTCATACGATGGTATTAAATACAAGAAAATACGACACTGAACGGAACACGTCACAGTCTGAACATCTGACAATATGAACATCTGACAATGATAAAATCTGACAGTCTGAACATCTCAAAATCTGAACATCTGACAATCTGAGCATCTGACAATCTGAACATATGACAATCTGAACATCTCACAATCTGAACATCTGACAGTTGAACATAAGTTTGAAGTTTGAAAATCCGACAATCTGAACATCTCACGATCTGAACATCTCACGATCTGAATATCTCACAAACTGAACATCTCACAAACTGAACATCTCACAATCACAAAGTGAGGGCAGTATTTAAACGCTAATACATCTTACAACTACAGCTGCTAAACCTCTCTGCATGAACATATCCCGAATTCCAGCACCTTCCCTCCACCCCTTTTCACATTTCAACACTGTAGGAAAACAATCAGAAATGTACTTTTAATAACATGACAGATGACACCCGATGACGCAATCTGTGCAATTATTATTCACCAAAATGTCCGACGCATATTCCCAAGTTGGCAGACGGTAAAACACAGCACACAATTTGGGCAAATGCTAGGGCCAAAAAACTCATTTCAACATGGTTTTTAAAAGAAAAAAACTATGGGCGACACCACACGACAAATGGACCAGCGACACCACACGACAAATGGACCAGGACGTTTAAGCAGCACTTGGATGAGAAAGCTCGTCTCTTTTCAAAATACATGTGTCACAAAGGAACTTGAAATACACGGAATTCACCGGTCTGTTTAGTCGAGGAAAGTGGCGGGGTGAGGGGTGGGGTGGTTAAGACAGGTAAGGGCCTGAAATTATAGGCTGGTAAAGTTATTTGCAATTGGGAATAGTTTTTTCTTAAGGTCAAGGCAAGACGATTCTGTCTCATGTCCGTTATATCTACCTGATGTCACATGAAGGAATGGGATTAGACCCTTTCCGACTGCTCAATGCCTTGATAAGGATATTATGACTAGAGGTTGTCAATTTGACAGGGTCATCAACACTAATGGTTGTTTGTTTATCAGGGACATTATGAGTAGTAGTTGTCAATTTGACAGGGACTCTGTTACAAGCGGTTGCCAATTTGACAGAGACATTGTACAGTATGACTAGAGGTTCTCAAATTTGTTGATTGTTTAAACTTTTCCAAAGTAAACCGGGATATCTTTTCTGCACACCACCTGGTCTAGCCTCTCATAGCCATAGACATAGTGACGTTGACCATAATAGCCTTTAGACTCACTCTAAAATCTTCTCCGTATGTTAATTCTTAAAGACTTTCCATCGCCCCTACAAAATAATCTCGTAGTATTGAATACTTTATATAACATGATACAGTATTGAATCCCCGATACACCGACACGGTTAAACCTACCACATGTGTTCACTTATGTATTCTTTTGAACCCAATACAATGATGTTAATCATGTAGACTATATGGTGCAAAGTCCCAGGTCGTCCGAGTACACACGTCGTTAACCTTGTGATGAATCCTGTGTCAACTTTTTGAGACAAAAGTTTGAAATATTCCACTTTAGACACACACACACACACACACGCACGATTGACACACTGGTGGGCCATAGTACTACCAGGTCATATGAATGTGTAATGTGTGTATGCGGACTTCTAGCCATTCCCGTCCACAGAGCCACACACTGTCATGGGGACATATATATAATGACGGATCTAATATTTCATTGAGCTTATTTGACAGGCTCAGTTTTATTCAAGGGCTGAACCAGATGAAGGCATACGATATTTTAGCATTGGAAATAAGCTGATTCTAATTTCCTGCTCCTGTATATGTCTTCTGTAAATTTCTTCTGTAAATGTCTTCCGTAAATGTCTTCTGTAAATGTCTTATGTAAATGTCTTCCTCTCGTTTAATTTGCACCCAGCCCCCGCTTCCCCTCCATTTACTGCCCCTCCATTTTCTGACCCCCCCTATGCACGCACGGCTCCAATGTTATGACTGAAACCACCAAATCTATGAATAACTTAATCATGCAGTCAGTCATGCACTCTGTCATGCACCTCAGAAATAACGCATGGTACGCCATGATATTTTGCTGTCAACTAAGGAGAACACCGCCCTGGCCTTGTGTCGAAGCCAGTTCAGTCTTGTTACATTAATTAACGAGCCGGTTGTTCAGACACCAGCAATAATGAAATCAATGTTAACAAGATTGTCGTCTGCTTGGCAGTGCGCAACCACCAACGGATGATTTTTAGAGATACTCATCTCTTTATCAATATACGCACCTACTAAAATAACCAATATCTCGTATTGTCACGCCTGCTTCTAGAACTCTACCTGAAACAGTCAACTGTAAGACATTTCAATATATTGGACAAAAAAACGCTGGCTACTATAACTCATCTAGTACGCATATTGCTACACTATAATATAAAATCACTAACTACCCAAACAGGGCGCACAAAGGGTCTATAAGAGCTGTACTGTAAACGAAGACAATCCATCTTCCATTGACAGTAAATAGAAAACTACCAGAAATTTGGGGCCAGTTTCTCTGGATTAAACGTCGGTCTAGGTCAATCCTTAATAGGGCGACGTAACTATCGGATGCGATTTAAACAGAGGATCAGACAAATACTGACATGGATATCCTCTCTCATACATCATCTATAATATCTCATCGACAGAGGCGTGTAAGAAAAATGGAGAATGTCCACGGGACATGGTAGAAACACGAACGGCAGTGGTTGGCATCAGCAACTCATAAAAACACAGAAATATTTGTTTGATTGCTAACTGTGTTGTTTTCATGAAGATTTTTGAAAGGCGTGAACAAGCAATAAGCATTTTTGCGCAGTGTTTATCGAAAATGTGCTATTCACATGTATAAATTAACTATTTAGTGAGAGTTGAGTGAAAGATTCGGGCCAGGGTCCCCCGCCCCCCACTCAATCATTCACTTTTAGAAATCCGCCCTTAATGGTAGGTAACAGATGGTTACGTAAAACGGCATTTTTAAAAAAAATAAATAAATTTCAAAGCATTATTTCGAAATGTTCTATACTCTGATGAATTTTCTTTCTAAAATGTATACTTATGTTTCCATTGGCCACGAAGGTCACCAAGGTCACCAAGGTCTGGCTGAGAGGGCTTCTAGTTATATATGTAAAGAAACAACTTTATATCATATCAAAAAACCTATAGACCTGCATGACTTACATAACAACCCGTGACATCTATGTAACAACATAGGGCCTCTTTCAGTTCATCAACAACATACGACCTTTATAATATATTTATATGAATTAGCCAACAACATAGCACCCCCCCCCCATTTCCTTGCTGAGTGCTCAAACAATTTATCCCCCCCCGCTGAGTTCACCAACAATCTAGCCCCCCCCCCGCCGAGTTCACCAACTATCTAGCTCACCCCCCCCAGGCTGAGTTCACCAACAACCTAGCTCCCCCCCCCCGGCTGAGTTCACCAACAACCTAGCTCCCCCGCCCGCCCCCCGCTCCGAGTTCACCAACTATCTAGCCCCCCCCCCCCGGCTGAGTTCACCAACAACCTAGCTCTCCCCCCCCCCCCCCGCTGAGTTCACCAACAACCTAGCTCTCCCCCCGCCCTCGGCTGAGTTCACCAACAACCTAGCTCTTCCTCTCACACCCCCCCCCCCCGCCCCTGAGTTCACCAACAACCTACGATTTCCTGTTTATTTTTAGCCGGAAACCCTTGGAGTAAATGCTTTACTGGGGCTTCTCGGAGTCTCCGGTGACCATGGATGGCTTCAGCAAAAGGTCACAGTTTGACGGGGACATGTCAGGAACTCTACGTGGTAATACTGTTGTGTGGGGTGCTTCAGTCGGTCGACAGGTATTAACACATTTCTACGTTTATACCAGGTGAGGCTATCACGACAGTGGCGGATCCACACGCAGAGCGAAGGCGGCGTCATAAAGGGCGAAGGAGCACTCACGCCGGACATTGGGATACAAAGAAGTTATTGCATGAATTGTTTTAAGGATAATAAATGAAGGACTGCGTTCAAGCTGTGTGAAGGAAATAGTGGAAACAAGGTGTGTGGAAGCTGTGTGAAGGAAATAGTGGAAACAAGGTATGTGGAAGTTTGAAATGAAAAGACATGATCATAAAAGGAGAACGTTTCGGCCAAGAGCCTCCTCGGCAGACACGACAAACAAGAAAAAAAAACTAATAAAAAAAACATTTACCAGCTTTTACACAGACCTGAACAGCAGCTTCAATTTGTTCTACAGAATCAAAACTATTACCCCCCCCCCCCATTCTACCCCGCCCCACTTTTTTTCCCAGAACAATCCAGATCCATTTTTCATAAAAAAATCATTATCTTTTGAATCAGTTGTCACCACTACACCCCGTGGTTGTCACTGCCACACCTCCAATTTGTCAACACTACACCCCCTTATTTTTAGCATGAAATCGTGAAATTTTCCCAGCAAACAGCCTTACGAAGACGTGAATTAGATCGTGCTTAAAGAGCAGACCTTGCAACCCATATCTTCGTCAACGATACATCACCAGACTGAACGGATCGCTGTCAAACTATGAAAGGAAATACGCAGATTTCAATGTTACATGTAACAGTTGTCGTAACTAGTGAGTGACGTAACACATTCTTCTTTATTATTATTTCTTTTTTTTTTCTTTTAAAAATCGGTAATTTGTCCAAGTGGTTCAACACTGTTTCAACTCTGGTTCAACACTGGTACAACACTGGTACAACACTGGTATGTTACCACCGAATAAAAATGCAAAATACGGACCTAGAAAAGATGTCACAAGACTATGACCTTTCTTTGGTGACCCTCGTACTATCTGTAGATTGCACAACCGAGGGAGATTTGATTGAATCCTTGCAATTGACCTCTGAAAGGTCATGCATCAATCGTTGAACTAAGTACCATGCCATAGAGATCGCCATTAAGACTCTGTTCGATATTAGAATAAATTACTCCGTGCAGATCCCTGTATACGTTACACTAACGCGCCCTTTATTTGCGCCTGCACTCAAACCCGAACTTCCCAGGTCGTTGTGACAAGTACTAACTACGACCGTTTGTTGGATGTATGGGGATATAACTAGCTTGATAGAACAACGCTATCGTGTCACGTTTAAAGCAGGTTTGTGTTTGCAGGTTTGTGTTTGCAGGTTTGTGTTTGATTAATGGTTTGAAACATTTATGTAGTGTTTACTTAGGAAACAAACAAACCGTTTGTTACGGTCAATTACACAGGACTCGCCATTAGGGCCATTACGTCACGGTTACGTTGTTCAACACAGGGAGGTAAGTGGTGACATGTGATGTGTTCAACACAGGGAGGTAAGTGGTGACATGTGATGTGTTCAACACAGGGAGGTAAGTGGTGACATGTGATGTGTTCAACACAGGGAGGTAAGTGGGGACATGTGATGTGTTTAACACAGGGAGGTAAGTGGGGACATGTGATGTGTTTAACACAGGGAGGTAAGTGTTGACATGTGATGTGTTTAACACAGGAGGAAGTGGTGACTTGTTTGTTCGAAGCAAAAATACATTTAAACAAGTTTTTAAATAAATAAATAAACCAGTATATGACACCAAAGCAGCAATACGCCCTCGTGTGGGCCCAATATGCGCTGGTGTGGACCCAATACGCCCTCGTGTGGACCCAATATGCGCAGGTGTGGACCCAATACGCCCTCGTGTGGGCCCAATATGCGCTGGTGTGGACCCAATACGCCCTCGTGTGGACCAAATACGCGCAGGTGTGGACCCAATACGCCCTCGTGTGGACCCAATATGCGCTGGTGTGGACCCGCATGAAATACAAACCAGCAATGACGAAAAACAGACACTTAACCTCTGTGAACCAGCAGACCTAATTTAAATTACTCCATATAAAGATCAAACACTGTAACAGCATCTAGTCCAATGTTAGATTAACGGAAAACCTGTTAAGCCATAGGTATGTGTAATCCATCACCATTTGAACTAAGGAATCTCCTCACTTTTCAAAAAAAACCACGTGAATCAATTGAAAAGGTATCACAATTATATTATTATCATATCCTACTAATACTTCTTCCTTAATTCAACTCAATGAGAATATGAGCTCAAGTGAGCTGTCCAAGTATCCAACCGGCAAGAAGCTAATCACCACAAGATAAGAGTAGTCACGTGATCATGCTCGAATCTACACTCATTGTAGTGGCTGTACCAACAGAAGTTTATCCCTAAAAAAAGAGTACCTTGGCATCGAACAGTGACCCGAAGTGCCGCAAAAGGACGCCCCCCCTCCCCCCCCCCCCCCCGATGGAGTGAAAGAGACGGGCAGTGCCGTAATATCTGAATTATTTAAACGCGTAGTGTTAAAATGGTTTCACCTCGTGTGTGATACAGAAACGGCCTATGGCGGGGGGAGGGGGGGGGGTCACCGCATGGCGAACTTAAAGTATTCAGTATGACCTGGCCCTTACATCAAGTCTTGGGTTCTTGTCAGAGGCGTGTCCTTAATAAAAGTACAAAGGAGAACTAATATGTTGCCAAAGACAGGGGCGAATCTAATTTATAAGCAAAAAAATAATTTCTATTACAAATATGGGTAAATCAGTATGTGGTATAGATGGATTAGCCATTGGTATAGATGGATTAGCCATTGGTATAGATGGATTAGCCATTGGTATAGATGGATTAGCCATTGGTATAGATGGATTAGCCATTGGTATAGATGGATTAGCCATTGGTATAGATGGATTAGCCATTGGTATAGATGGATTAGCCATTGGTATATATGGATTAGCCATTGGTATAGATGGATTAGCCATTGGTATAGATGGATTAGCCATTGGTATAGATGGATTAGCCATTGGTATAGATGGATTAGCCATTGGTATAGATGGATTAGCCATTTATATATTGTGTAACATATGTTTAAGAGGCCTTTCCTTGTAAACCCAAAGAGTAATTTCAGTTTTACAAAAACCCAAACATTTAGTGACTCATGCAGCTGGTAGGTTGTTTGATATGTGTCATGGATATTAACGACGGATTTTTTTTTTTTTTACCAATTGGTTCATTTATTCTTATGTGTATTTGGTCGGTCGGTTTCTAAAAGAAGAAATAATTGTTGTCTCTGTTTAGCGGTCAACTTGTATGTGAATATCCCGAATAATTTTTGGTACATATTTGAGTTCTGTAAAAATTTATACCAGGCAGAATTCATGCCTGCAATTATTTCAATTTAACATTTTTTTTTCTCTCTTGAAAATTTAACTTTTAAAAAAAAATGCCTTTTATTGTTTTGCAATCTATTCGTCATTTTGACAAGGCAGAATTAGTGTTGTTAGGTCAGGACATACAAAGTTATGCTGTCAGATTTTGGGTGCCTAGCTTTGATCCGCCCATGGTAATCGCCCATCACCAGATGCTGTGGCGCAGCGTTTAAGTTTGCTGGAAGATATCGTCTTGTTGCCCTGTTGGCTATAGTCTAAGTGAGATCGGGGCTATCCTTAAGGGGAGTCGCCTGCCTTCCCCGACCCTCTTGGTTGTAACAACTTCCTGGAGAGGGTGAGTCGTTACAGAGCTACAGGGGCCAAACCTGTAGGTTGTGACAATTACCCCAGAGAGGGTCAGTTTTAACAGAGCCACAAGGCCCAAACCTGTCAGTTCTAACAACTTCCTGGAGAGGGCGAGTCGTTACAGAGCTACAGGGGCCAAACCTGTCGGATGTGACAATTTCCCCAGAGAGAATAAGCTGTAACACTGCTAAAAGGACCAAGTGATCTATGCAACAAGTTTGTTTGTCTACTTAATAAATTGCACGCGTTGCCAGGTTGATTGAAACCAAACACTTTTGTTTTTCATATGCAACAATAACTCTCAACACAGTTATATCTATGGCCATTAAAACAACACCACTGAACACAGTAACTTCTATATCCTTTACAGAAACACCCCCAAAGACCAGTAACTTCTATATCCTTTACAACAATATCCACAAAGACCAGTAACTTCTATATCCTTTACAACAATACTCCTTCAGCACAGAGTTTTGTCCCTTGTTATGAATTACACCGTATTTTGCTTGTTGTAACTTAGTGTATTTCGCTCCCTTGTTATTGCTCCCTTTAACCTAATGTTTTGACCTAGTGTTTATTCACTACAAGTCGTGGCAGTTCAACCTTACTACAACTCCCTTTAACCTAATGTTTTGACCTAGTTTGTGTTCACTACAAGTCGTGGCAGTTCAACCTTACTACAGCTCCCATTTTCTTTGCTTTTCATATTGACGTCACCAATTACATTTGTAGTATTATAACTTTTTACCCACCCCTCAATTGATTGGGAAAAGGTTGTTTGCGTTCAATTTGTTTTCAGGAATACTACTGGGTGATGCAATTTCTATACTTTCTTGTCTGGAGTGCCCTAACTTACTACCTATAAATACGCCGGCAGCGTTCCAAGTCGAGAGAGATTTTTGCAAATTTTCCTAGATATTTATGATACTTAATATAGGATACTTACAAAATTGTGTGTGTGTTTTTTAATATTTGTATCTTTTGAAGATTATACATTTTCATTTGCTGTGCTTTAATGTAAAATATTTTTTTTTCTTTCTGTTTTTATTTTTGTTTCTGCCCATTTGATATTGTATTCTTTACATACTTTCAAAAGTATAATTCAATTGAATGTTGTTATAGCGTTGGTATAGTTTTTCTTTGTACACTGATTTCCAGTCTTTCGTTACGTATTGTTTAACAAACGAGACAACTCTTAAAACGTTATATTTGTAAAACCATGTAACGGTACGTATCAGGGAGCTGCAAGGACCAAAGCAGTCATTGCTTTGAAATCCTTTCCCGTATAATAACATACTTTGAATAACTTCAACACTTTCTTCACCAACCACAGCACCTTATTAAAAGACTTCGCGATTAGTCACCATAAGTCACCACTAGTCACCACTAGTCACCATTAGTCACCACTAGTCACCATTAGTCACCATTAGTCACCACTAGTCACCTGTTTCATTTAAGAGATGGGAAATCTCATGGTTAACGTCGGAGACTTGAAACTACCCACTTAGAAATTTTACATCTATGAAGTTGTTCCTTACAGACAGAGGCGTGTACATCAGCGCAAAACTAAGGCGTCTCCTGTTGTTCAAATTGGTCCCACGGAGTAAATACATTTTGTGTGTGTCCTTTTACAAGGACCAAATAATGTTTGTTGGTATTATGTACGTTGGTATTATATACGTTGGTATTATGTACGTTGGTATTATATACGTTTCAAATTAGCGCTGCAGTGATGTCATTGACTTTTGCTACAGTCGACATCCACGAGCCCGTCCCGTACTATCTATTAAGTCAACTAAATATAGCGCACATGAACATCATCCACGTATAGCGCACATGAACATCATCCACGTATAGCTCACATGAACATCATCCACGTATAGCGCGCATGAGCATCATCCACATATAGCGCACATGAACATCATCCACATATAGCACATATGAACATCATCCACGTATAGCGCACATGAACATCATCTACGTATAGCGCACATGAACATCATCCACGTATAGCGCACATGAACATCATCCACATATAGCACACATGAACATCATTCACACATCATCTATTATCTACAAAGTAAGCTACATATAACCCACATGAACATCATTTACATATATCACACATGAACATCATACACGTATTGCGCACATGAACATCATCCACGTATTGCGCACATGAACATCATCCACGTATTGCGCACATGAACATCATCAATTATCTACAAAGTAAGCTACATATAACCCATATGAACATCATTTACATATAGCACACATGAACATCATCCACATATAGCACACATGAACATCATTCACGTACATCACACATGAACATCATCCACATACAGCACACATGAACATCATCCACATACAGCACACATGAACATCATCCACGTAATGCACACATGAACATCATCCATGTACAGCACACATAAACATCATCCACGTATAGCACACATGAACATCATTTACGTACAGCACACATGAACATCATCCACGTACAGCACACATGAACATCATCCACGTACAGCACACATGAACATCATCCACGTACAGCACACATGAACATCATCCATATACAGCACACATGAACATCATCCACGTACAGCACACATGAACATCATCCACGTACAGCACACATGAACATTATCCACGTACAGCACACATGAACATCATCCACGTACAGCACACATGAACATCATCCACGCACAGCACACATGAACATCATCCACATACATCACACATGAACATCATCCACACATAGCACACATGAACATCATCCACGTACAGTACACATGAACATCATCCACATATAGCACACATGAACATCATCCACGTACAGCACACATGAACATCATCCACGTACAGCACACATGAACATCATCCACGTACAGCACACATAAAAATCATCCACATACAGCACACATGAACATCATCCACATACAGTACACATGAACATCATCCACAAAGAGCACACATGAAAATCATCCACGTACAGCACAAATGAACATCATCCACGTACAGCACACATGAACATCATCCACGTACAGCCCACATGAACATCATCCACGTACAGCACACATGAAAATCATCCACACATAGCACACATGAACATCATCCACGTACAGCACACATGAACATCATCCACGTACAGCACACATGAACATCATCCACGTACATCACACATGAACATCATCCACATATAGCACACATGAACATCATCCACACATAGCACACATGAACATCATCCACGTACAGCACATATGAACATGATCCACATATAGCACACATGAACATCATCCACACATAGCACACATGAACATCATCCACACATAGCACACATGAACATCATCCACACATAGCACACATGAACATCATCCACACATAGCACACATGAACATCATCCACACATAGCACATATGAACATCATCCACGTACAGCACATATGAACATCCTCAATGAGACAGAAACTCCTCCCTCATGTAATCTCATGAGAAAATTATCAAAACCATCTTTAAAAAAACAACTTCAAATAACATCCACACATTCAACACTTGATCTCATACTCCCCCCCCTTTTCCCCACGCCACCTCCCCCACCCCCCTCACGCCACCCCATGTGGCGTGCCTGTGATGTTTGATCCAGAGTTTCCATCGTGCCCCCGTGCAATGTCACAAACAGAACGGACGGCTGTCAAATGCATCACCGTGTTTGTTCTCTTCTTTTCTTGTGCCGATCTAAATGGTGTTGCAAAAAGTTTATTCTCAACTAACAACCAGACCTGGGTGTAGCTGTAAATACCCTGGGGCAACCTGACCTTTTACAGTTAAAAGAACACATTTAATCATGTCAAATCACAATGATGGCAGGCTTAAACATCATCCTTGTGGAAAACTAAAGATTGGTGATGAAGATATGTTTTTAAAAACCAGTTTGTCCTAAATGTTTGTTAAATCAGGTGACCTTTGCAAAACACGAGTGTTTTTTGGGGTTTTTTTTTTTTTGGGGGGGGGGGGGGTTTAGTTGTTCTTTGATTTCTCAAAAGCCAGAAAATTTTGCCCTGGGAGTACCTAAATTTTTGCCTTATCGCTAGGTGATTTGAGCAGCACAAGAAATCACAGGGTATGACGACATGATGGCTAAATGAGGCCATGTCATAGGACAGATGTCATAAAATCAGACGTTGGTTATAACCTGTGGTATCGTTATTTAATGATACAGGAGGTATCGTCCTTGGATTGTACAGCAGATATCGTAATTGTGCGTTATTGGAGGTATCGCAGATGTTCTATCATGGAGGTATCGTAATGTTTTTTTTTATTGGCGGTATCGCAAATTTCTATCGTGAATGTTTCGTACTTATTATTTACTTGACGTACGGCAAGCGATCTATTAAAAGTATCGATATTGTTATATTCTGTTGATAACTTACCAGAAACCCGAAAGCTGTTGGTGTGTTGCTTTCACTATACAAAAGGGTTCTCAATCTAGTTTCAAGCACATCCCCAAATAGTGGGATAATTAGTTTTATGTATGCATCTTGCGTAATATTTTTGCTGTTGAAATACTAAAGCTGTTTTTGATTGTAATTGGAGGAATTCATTCGACAGCTAAAGCTCATGCTAAAGAATATTGGCGGTTGATAAAGAGTGTGTCTGCACGTGTCACACGCCTCACAGCTGTCACACGCTATTGGAAAAGATTATTTGCTGTTACAACATGAACCTAATTATGTACCTCAATACTTTATTTTATTTACAGGTCTGATGAAACAGAAATTCATTGCGACATAACAATTTTATTTCCTCGCTTAAACTAAAATGAAGTTAAGGCAATGGCTAGGCTGCCCAGTGACGTCTAAACAGTATCTGTGACCCCGTACATGGGGGCCATTCTTTCTCTCTAACCTTTTAATATATAAACTATTCATATATTTTTCTTAAGAGGACATATGAAGCAGCATAAATTTCACCCCCAAAATTCAGTAACTGAAACGTTATATTTAGATTTTCAGTTTACTGTAGGTCAGATGACAGAGGCGTGAAGGGGGCGCACCACCGAAACCACAGATGAAGACGGCTCAAAGGCAGACGTATTGGCATTGATGGATGGAAGATCTACAGCAGCTGGGAATCCAAGCATGGAAGAGAAAAGCTTCGGTCAGGTCTAAAGGGAAGGATGTGGTGAGGCGGGCCAAAGCCCTACGTGGGCTGTAGCGCCACAGAGATGGATGGAAGGTCTATGTGGAAGGATGTGGCGAGGCGGGCCAAAGCCCTACGTGGGCTGTAGCGCCACAGAGATGGATGGAAGGTCTATGTGGAAGGATGTGGCAAGGCGGGCCAAAGCCCTACGTGGGCTGTAGCGCCACAGAGATGGATGGAAGGTCTATGTGGAAGGATGTGGCGAGGCGGGCCAAAGCCCTACGTGGGCTGTAGCGCCACAGAGATGGATGGAAGGTCTATTTGGAAGGATGTGGCGAGGCGGGCCAAAGCCCTACGTGGGCTGTAGCGCCACAGAGATGGATGGAAGGTCTATTTGGAAGGATGTGGCGAGGCGGGCCAAAGCCCTACGTGGGCTGTAGCGCCACAGAGATGGGTGGAAGGTCTATGTGGAAGGATGTGGCGAGGCGGGCCAAAGCCCTACGTGGGCTGTAGCGCCACAGAGATGGATGGAAGGTCTATGTGGAAGGATGTGGCGAGGCGGGCCAAAGCCCTACGTGGGCTGTAGCGCCACAGAGATGGATGGAAGGTCTATGTGGAAGGATGTGGCGAGGCGGGCCAAAGCCCTACGTGGGCTGTAGCGCCACAGAGATGGATGGAAGGTCTATGTGGAAGGATGTGGCGAGGCGGGCCAAAGCCCTACGTGGGCTGTAGCGCCACAGAGATGGATGGAAGGTCTATGTGGAAGGATGTGGCAAGGCGGGCCAAAGCCCTACGCGGGCTGTAGCGCCACAGAGATGGATTGATAACTCGCTGATTGAAGAACATAATGAATGAGTTGTAAAACACGAGGATCTAGTTTGAGACACATCACCACAAAGATCTAGCTAAAACCAAGCCTGAGAAACGTGTACCACATTGAACTCTAAAAGCAAATTTATTCGCCCAAAGATAGTTCAGTATTCATTAAAATTATGGGCAACATGATGCCCTTAGAAGCACAGAGCCTTTTTGAAACGTGAGGCCCTGGGCAACTGCCCGGTTTTCCCCAAGCCTTAAGACGGCACTTGGCTGGAACCTCCACACCAGGATCATCAAATGATAAGAGGAAGAAAAAATGACGACATTGCACCTTTCTTTTTTTATATCCATGTCCCGACGGTATCAATTAAACAGTTCTAATAGAAAGAGAAATATGCTCGCTACCTTAGAAGGCTAATTGGCAATTAAAATGTTTACCTACCGAGGCTTGACAATTTGGGTGGTAGTGGGTGGATACGAAATTAACGCTATCATAGGGGAAGAGTGGTAGATTCCTAGTGTAATTGCACGTGGTACTATACGAAATTAACGCTATCATAGGGGAAGAATGGTAGATTCCTTGTGTAACTGCACGTGGTACTATACGAAATTAACGCTATCATAGGGGAAGAATGGTAGATTCCTTGTGTAACTGCACGTGGTACTATACGAAATTAACGCTATCATAGGGGAAGAATGGTAGATTCCTTGTGTAACTGCACGAGGTACTATACGAAATTAACGCTATCATAGGGGAAGAGTGGTAGATTCCTTGTGTAACTGCACGAGGTACTATACGAAATTAACGCTATCATAGGGGAAGAGTGGTAGATTCCTTGTGTAACTGCACGAGGTACTATACGAAATTAACGCTATCATAGGGGAAGAGTGGTAGATTCCTTGTGTAACTGCACGAGGTACTATACGAAATTAACGCTATCATAGGGGAAGAATGGTATAGAGATTCCTTGTGTAACTGCACGAGGTACTATACGAAATTAACGCTATCATAGGGGAAGAGTGGTAGATTCCTTGTGTAACTGCACGAGGTACTATACGAAATTAACATTATCATAGGGGAAGAATGGTAGATTCCTTGTGTAACTGCACGAGGTACTATACAAAATTAACGCTATCATAGGGGAAGAGTGGTAGATTCCTTGTGTAACTGCACGAGGTACTATACGAAATTAACGCTATCATAGGGGAAGAGTGGTAGATTCCTTGTGTAACTGCACGAGGTACTATACGAAATTAACGCTATCATAGTGGAAGAGTGGTAGATTCCTTGTGTAACTGAACGAGGTACTAAACGAAATTTAAGTCACATAAGAACTGGACAATAACATAACGAAATCTATATGACGACCACTATATAAGGACCACTATATGGCGACCACTATGTGAGGACCACTATATGACGAGTCATATGGAGGAACTGAATACCTTTACCTCAATTTGTCAGCTCGGACATAGAAAATTTTATTTCACCAAATCACTGTCTGGAAATCTCAAATTCTGACAAGGAATGATGCCTCGTTTAATAGATGTTGTGAAAACTTAATATTTATTTCATGTGTACTTAAAATTAAAATGTTCCTTCCTACCGCCACGACGGGTGTGCACCATCTCAACTGTTTCTTTCAGTTTTTCTGCAAGAATGTTCCAGGAAAGGCTTCGGGCCGTACTGAACACGGCAGCAGTACAGCAGAGAGCATTCATTTTAGAAGCATCCAGACACACTTCAGATACACTTCAGTGAAACCAAGCCACTAACCCTGAAGCAGAAACACACATAAGGGTTCGTTCGAAAATGACGTCACGCCAAAAATGAAATTTTCTGACCCCCTTTCCCCCCCCCCCCCCCGTCACAAATTCTTTACCCCCCTTCCCCCTTTAGGGTCACATCACACTTTAAAAAATTCAAAATATACATAAAATTTTCATAACTAAACTAAGGTTTTTTTTTTTTTTTCTTTAACATTTCCCCATAATGGATTAAGATGTAGTATGATTAGAAAACTGTGACGTAAAACACTCAACAACGAAGTCCTCCCCAATGTAAAATGGCCACAACAGTTTTTTGTGTCATTTTTCGATCTGTCCAGAAGGTATGGGCGACTGAGTTTCACGGTACTTGTAATACCTGAGGATTTTTTCGACATCAAATTAATTTTAAAAAAAATTAATTGAACAAAGACTTTTCAAATTTAGAAAATTTTAGAGTTACAAAAAAAGGTGTAACGTCACAAATTTTTGACCCCCTTCCCCCGTCACAAAGTGTCACAAATTCTCGACTCCCCCCCCCACCCCCCTGGCGTTACGTAATTTGCGAACGACCCCTAAGCCGGCATTATTTTCTAAGAGTCTTCTCCAAGATCAAACCAGCACACACGTCTCGTCAACTTTTCCTAGTGTAACCAATGGAGTCATTTTATAACAAAGCGGCACGAGTACGTCACAGAGTGTCGACTGAGTTTCAGACACGCTGTTTATTTGATAGGTTGGTGCTACACACGATGTGACAATCCAAAGCAACAGTTTGACCGGCTGTTGTACAACTAGATAGACCCACACTGGGCAACAAGAATGATAAGACGGACTCACATTGGGCAACAACGATGATAAAGTAGACCCTGTCTTAGACAAGAGAGAAAATATGCAAGTACCCAGAATGATGGCTATCATAGACAAGATAAAATAGGCCAGTCTCCCTGGTCAATGGTATAATAGGCATTATAGAAAGAAAGAAAATGGGCCAATCTCCTTGATGACGGCTGCATCATGCAACAGAGAAAACACAGTACGTCAGTCTCCATGATGGTACCAGCGAAAAGTTGGAGAGTCTAGAAAATAAAAGAAGACACAGATATCCCAAAAGATTGTATGAGATAAGCCAACAGATAGTATGAGATAAGCCAACAGATTGTTTGAGATAAGCCAACAGATTGTTTGAGATAAGCCAACAGATAGTATGAGATAAGCCAACAGATAGTTTGAGATAAGCCAACAGATAGTTTGAGATAAGCCAACAGATAGTTTGAGATAAGCCAACAGATTGTTTGAGATAAGCCAACAGATTGTTTGAGATAAGCCAACAGATAGTTTGAGATAAGCCAACAGATAGTTTGAGATAAGCCAACAGATAGTTTGAGATAAGCCAACAGATAGTTTGAGATAAGCCAACAGATAGTTTGAGATAAGCCAACAGATAGTTTGAGATAAGCCAACAGATAGTTTGAGATAAGCCAACAGATAGTTTGAGATAAGCCAACAGATAGTTTGAGATAAGCCAACAGATAGTTTGAGATAAGCCAACAGATAGTTTGAGATAAGCCAACAGATAGTTTGAGATAAGCCAACAGATAGTTTGAGATAAGCCAACAGATAGTTTGAGATAAGCCAACAGATAGTTTGAGATAAGCCAACAGATAGTTTGAGATAAGCCAACAGATAGTTTGAGATAAGCCAACAGATAGTTTGAGATAAGCCAACAGATAGTTTGAGATAAGCCAACAGATAGTTTGAGATAAGCCAACAGATAGTTTGAGATAAGCCAACAGATAGTTTGAGATAAGCCAACAGATAGTTTGAGATAAGCCAACAGATAGTTTGAGATAAGCCAACAGATAGTTTGAGATAAGCCAACAGATAGTTTGAGATAAGCCAACAGATAGTTTGAGATAAGCCAACAGATAGTTTGAGATAAGCCAACAGATAGTTTGAGATAAGCCAACAGATTTAATGAGACAAAAACGTGTTTGCAGCTCTTGCTTGTCGCCCTTCAATCTTCCACCCTGACCCGTGGTGACCACACTGCCATTTTAGCCCTACCCAAAGGGCTATAAATAGCCAATATTCAGATCGCGTGACCTGACCTAGTTTCCCCGCCCTATTTACAGGCGCCCCGAGGGCGCGTACAAATAGATCACCGCCAGCTAATATTAGAGTTTTTGGCAAACAAATGACGACATGAATCGTCGCCGAAAAGTGGTGGTTACAAGAGTAACTAGTGAGCGTCATACTAACTAGTCTCAGACAGCATCAAGTAGCTTTCACAAAATATTAACAAGTCTAAAAATGAAGTAACTTTCACAACTTATTAAATAGTGTCAGAAATTAAGTAGCTTTCACAACTTATTAACTCAGTGGTTCACAGCCTTCCTAATGCCGCGACCATTTAATTTTTTTTTTTCGCGCAGTGGCGACCGCCAACCACAAAATTATTTTCATTGCTACTTCATAACTGTAGGGTATATGTAGTTTCAGATGGTCTTAGGCGACCCATGTGAAAGGGTCGTTCGAACCCCAAAGGGGTCGCGATCCACAGGTTGAGAACCGCTGTCTTAACTAGTCTCAGATAGCATCAAGTTACTTTCACACATTATTAACTAGTTTCAGCTGGCTATCTCTATTTGTGTCTCTGACATGAGGAAAATTAGTGGTTCTAATATTGTAATTCTCAAAACACACACACACACATTTAGGAATTGGAAAGACACAAAAGAAGTGCAGAGAGTGTAATATTTAAACACTAACAGAACAGCTGAATATTCAAGAAAAGATCTTTGTATTCATTCCTAAAATTATGGTCAGCTGTTAACTTAAAAGTAAACACACCGTGACATATTGGGTAAACATGCAGTGACAGATCCATTAACTATACAGTGACATATTGGGTAAACATGCAGTGACATATCCATTAACTATACAGTGACATATTGGGTAAACATGCAGTGACATATCCACTAAATATACAGTGACATTTTGGGTAAACATACAGTGACAGATCCATTAAACATACAATAACATTTTGGGTAAACATACAGTGACAGATTCATTAAACATGCAGTGACATTTTGGGTAAACATATAGTGACAGATCCATTTAACATACAGTGACATATTGGGTAAAAATACAGTGACAGATCCATTAAACATATAGTGATATATTGGTAAATATACAGTGACATTTTGGGTAAACTTACAGTGACATATTGGGTAAACATAGAGTGACAGATCCATTAAACATACAGTGACATATCGGGTAAACATACAGTGACAGATACATTAAACATACAGTGACATATTGGGTAAACATAGAGTGACAGATACATTAAACATACAGTGACATATTCAGTAAATTCATTGTCAAATATTAAAATAACAGGGGATTTTAAAAAATGTGGGGGAGGGAGGGGGGCTTAACGAAAAGGGGAACTTGAAACAACGGTTAAGGTCATGGCAGTGCAAGGAACAAAAAAATTTCCATTACATGAAACCGTCACGGGGTGAATGAATTTGAAAATCTGAGAACCGCTTCAGTGTGGGGAAATTTATTGTCTCATCAGCGCTTGCCTGGAGGAATTAGGTTAACACGTAACAAAGATGTGTAATAGATTAACCGCGTCTGTGTGTCTCACTTCTGTAACTACACACTGGTCTTTAGAGCAGGAGATGAGATAGGTACACGGGTCATTGTCTTTCTAAGGATGATTAAAGCAGTTAATGTTTGTGTGGAAGTGTACAACGCAGTGCCGTGGAGGAGGAGGGGGGAGGTGGAGGAGGAGGGTGGGGGAGAAGGGTTGTAAATAAACTGATGACAACTATTTCTTCCCATTTGGTTATTAAATAGCAAACAAGAAAAAAAAAACAATGATAAAGAATGTGCACTACTAATACAAAGATCAGGTGAGTAAGTCAAGTTCAAGGTATTGAATGACGTTGTGGCTGATGCACTCAGGTAAGGAAATACACACGGAGGGCATGTGCACCAGGAACTCAGAGGTGCACGTAATGTGGGGTAGTCGGGCTAAGATACACGGGTTCGGGGGGGGGGGGGGGTGTATTTTAAAGTCACAAACTATTCTACATTTTGAGGTCAGTATTTATCTCAGCGCCTCCGGCAATCCAATGATTATGCCAAGGTCAAGGACGTGCTCACAAGGTCTTTACCATCACAGTCCTGAAAGCGACGGTGTATCAGGCGATGACCCATCGCTCACTTAACACGCTACCTCATTGTACCATCCCATCAGTCGCATGTGAGGTCACCGTTCACATAACACGCTAACTTATTGTAACTCATTCCATGAATCATTGGCATGTGAAGGCGTCACCACTCTGTAGATTACTGTACTCTGTCTAACTCAGAGGTCCCCAAGCTTGTTTGTCTCGTAGACCACTTGCCATGTTTTTCGGTTTTGAGTAGACCCCTTGCTTACCTGATATTGATTTTTTTGCAAATTCATTAACTTCAAATGTATTTTTGACAGCCGGTATAGTGCTACTCACTTTGAAAGATTTAAATTTATATTCATATATCAGAAAATATACCCAAGAACTTAAATTTTAATATGACTCTTCATCACGTTTCATGAACATGTATGTTTTTTAAAATTTTTACTTCATAGGTACTTTTATAATTTATGTAGGAATGTCTGCTCCGAATCCTTGCTTGAAATTAGTATCTATAGGCCACTTGGTCAAAACTGTGCTTGAAATTAGTATATATAGGCCACTTGGTCAAAACTGTGCTTGATATTAGTATCTATAGGCCACTTGGTCAAAACTGTGCTTGAAATTAGTATATATAGGCCACTTGGTCAAAACTGTGCTTGATATTAGTATCTATAGGCCGCTTGGTCAAAACTGTGCTTGAAATTATTATCTATAGGCCACTTGGTCAAAACTGTGCTTGATATTAGTATCTATAGGCCACTTGGTCAAAACTGTGCTTGAAATTAGTATCTATAGGCCACTTTGTCAATGCTCTAATCTGAATGCAATTTTCTGTAAGACTACGGCAAAATGTTAAGTACAAACACTGCTGATAATTCAACGTGCTTTCTAAGTTCAGCTAAACAGCGCTGTGTGTGTGTGTCCGTATCTGAAGAATCCCGATGTTGTTGGAAAGTCGTCTGTCATCTCAAACTATCAAGCTATCAATCTATCAAGCTATCGAGCTATCAAGCTATCGAGCTATCGAGCTATCAAGCTATCGAGCTATCAAGCTATCAAGCTATCGAGCTATCGAGCTATCAAGCTATCAAGCTATCGAGCTATCGAGCTATCGAGCTATCGAGCTATCAAGCTATCGAGCTATCAAGCTATCGAGCTATCGAGCTATCAAGCTATCGAGCTATCAAGCTAGTGTTGACATGACATTTTTGTTGACACTGAGGCATCACTTTGATGCACAGCACGCAATAAATGGTGAGCACGATATCTGTGTTATATTACTATGGGGTGAGAAGGAAAACAATTTTTTTTACGGAGAGAAAAGAGCATAATGGGTTGTTGCAAATCATTTCCGCTTCCATATCATTTGTGGTTGTCATGGGTTGGCTGAGTAGACATGGATCTGATGAAGTCACCGTGAATGGAGAGTGGGAAAAAAAGATATTCAGAGTAAAAGTAGAAATTTTATTTTAAAAGCTATTTTATTGGGTCTGTTTGAATGAATCCCAATTAATCGGGTTTAGAAACAGCAAACACGATTATGGAACCAACCCAAAGAGGTAAAAGTAGGCGGCAACCACGGGCAAGCTACTCTGTTATACAAAAAAATGTGGACGTACCCAACAGAAACACGTCGGTCAGTGACTTTTACATCTTTTAGATACGAAATGAGCAGCCACTTTAAACTCTTTCTCAAGACTTCATTTTGGTAATAATAAGAACGCAGCCATGATTAAAATGTCGGAATTAATTTACTAACTCCTTTTTATTTCCTTCTGATTTTTTTTTTGTTACGCTTTTAAAAAAAAATATTTTTTGTCTTTTTTTTGTCTTTTTTTGTCTTTTTTTGTCTTTTATTGTCTTTTTTGGTCTTTTTTTTGTATTTGCTGACCACCCACTTCCTGTCTAGCAGGTGTAAACATTAAATTATGCACATACGAAGCAGACACGATTCTATTTGTACACACCACTGGTTTGGTTAAAGAAACAAGAATAGCTCGCTGTTAAAAGCACGTGATCTAATCTGCAAGTCGCAAAGCCACGCTGATCCCCATTATGGACTTGGGCGAGAATTCGACTGGAAACAACCGGTTTTTATTTATTCAAGTATCAACGCTACATCTATTCCAGCATCGACCCGTTCGTTTGTTTGAGTATCGATACACGCGTGCATCGACTCCGCGAGGAAATATGAAGCCAGTTTATCCGCTAAGGAGGTTTTCCGGTATTGACATTACGTCATTATCTGACCACATGCACGGGCCGCATGCGGATGTTGGCCGTTGTGATTTACAGGTCCGCGTCTCAGAACCTCTTTGTGAAGTCTGCGTCGGCCTGATTCGTGTTAAGTGCTCGTTAGACTCTGACGGGTCGGCATGTGGCACAGTGAGATGGAAAGACACTTAACTGTTTAATTATTATCAAGGGGAAAAAAAATATGCTTCAACAGTGGCGGATCCACAAGTGGGGGTTACTGTATCAAATACGGAGGTAGGGGTTGGGGGAGGGGTTTGGGAAAGACGATGTGTCTGGTGAAAGTTTTAATTCATAAGTGAAGTTCGTTTAATTAAAGTCATACATTCTACATTAATTAAGTACTCCGCCCGTCAGCAAATGTTGCAATGCTTCTCTAGAAAAACAATAAAACAAACACACAAACAAACACAATCATTTTAACGACATCGGAAGTCTAGCAAAACCGCTGGGTTATAAAAATTGTTGTTTTTTTTCTCTCCATTTTGATTTGCGCGTAAACAGACTGAACAAAGAATATTTACAAGGGACAAATTGAGTTCGTTTTCTGCAAAAATCGAAATGACCCCCATTTACTAAATGCTGAAGTACGCACCCACCCTTAATTTATATTGGTTGCTATAGATTCGCCACTGGAGCCAATTGTAGATGCGAAGGTTTACTTTCAATTACACTATCACAACAAGATAGGTCGAATAGGAAGGAGTGTGGGTTGTGGGATAAAAATAACTTTGATTAGACCTATCCTTTAGTCGTAAACTACGCTGTGAGATATATACTTATGTCATCGTCAGTAATGGTGGGAATAAAACATCGTTTAACCAGTCCGGGGCTCAGAAATCAAACAAGAGGTGGTGAACAAGCCATCTGGCGCAATCTAAATAAATTAGCGTCCTCAAATAATTTGAAGCTATTCTTATCTTTCAGCAGGTTTTTAAAGTGAAATGCGAGATAACAGGTGTGTGTGGCCGCCACCCTCCCCACACCCTGGCATCAACTGAGAAGCAGCCAGTCACACGGGTTAGTGACAGGTTGTGTTTCAAACGATAACAAGACGCGCTGTCACATGCGAGTCACAGCTTCAAACTGTTGACGGTGACGTCACGGAAAGTCGAGTTGCCCATAAAACGCTGTTGTAGAATATGCACACCCACCTCTTCTGATGTGTAGCATTGATAATATGTTTTAAATAAGTTGACGTATGCAATTATTTGTGCAATGTATACTAATCAGTGTATCGAGTGGCGTAGCTGGGGGGGGGGGGTGCGGACCGCACCGGGTGACACCATCTCAGGGGTGACACCAAATTGAAAAATTGCATACTTACCAAGCACACACTGCTCGGTCTAACCGAATTTCTTAAAAGGATAATCGATCACACGCAAATTTTACACACATGTAACCAATCCAGATGTGTACTTTATTAAAAGTTCAAGGTTGGTGCGTCAGAAATGAGGTGACCCTATAATTAGGTCAGAAAAACGCCGATTGAAGTGTTCGGTAACTTTCGCCACTGAGTATAACATTTAAGTTATATTAAATTTTCAGTACGGTATAGTCAACGCGCACATTAATCATATATTTCATATTAACAGCACTGCCATAACAAAAGTACGCTGTCAAGTATTCCCAGTAGATAAGAACTAGATACGTTTAATTTGGAAACCAAATATCACCTGAAGCAGGTTTAGCTGAAGAAAATGTTTTAGTCTCTTCCTTATGTTTGTGATATGTGTATGTTTAAGCTTAGGACATTCTTACAAACATAATTATGAAACACACGACCATCTGTACGAACACTTATGTTTTCGTATGTGATCACAAAGGCTAAAACACACCAAAACACAGGGCATATGTTTATGTGAGTAACAACAACCAATCTAATGTGCTAACACAAAAACACATCACAACGTATGCTTCTGTGTGTAACAAAGCTATAGGGTTACAGCCAATCGAATGCGCTATCACTCATTACTGTGTCACAATCACTTTAAAAGAAGCCACTCCTGAGGTCACCTAAGCACGTGACCACGCCCGAACGCCTCCATAGCTGTAACAACAAGACACCCAAAACAACTGCTAATCCGTCCGACACACGATAACTAAATCCCATGGAAAGCCGGCCTGGTCCACAAGGATTCCCCGCTATGGGAGAAATATATCCGCACTCGTCACACATTGGAGCGGCCTCCACGCAGATTAGGCCGTCCTCACTGACTCGTCCTAACATTGTGTGAGCCCCACAGCAACCGTAGGCGGAGAAGAAAAAAAAATGTGCCTCATCTGACAAGGCGAAATACAAGTGAGACGGTGAGCAGAGTCGGCACATCGGTCGGTGTCGGCTCTTAGGCGTGTGGAGGGCAGAAGATTGCCAAACTAAGGGTAACAAGACGAAGCGAATGCAACATGAGATGAAAACAACTTGTTTGTGACCCCATATTATAGAAGCTATGTGACCCCATATTATAGAAGCTATGTGACCCCATATTATAGAAGCTTTTTGACCCCAGATTATAGAAGATTTGTGACCCCATATTATAGAAGATTTGTGACCCCATATTATAGAAGATTTGTGACCCCATATTATAGAAGCTTTGTGACCCCATATTATAGAAGCTTTGTGACCCCAGATTATAGAAGCTTTGTGACCCCAGTTTATAGAAGATGTGTGAACCCACATTATAGAAGCTTTGTGAATCCACATCATAGAAGCTTTGTGAACCCACATTATAGAAGCTTCGTGACCCCACAATATAGAAGTTAAGTGATCCAACATTATAGAATCATATGTGACATTATGTAATAGAAGCTATGTGATACCACGTTATAGAAGTTATGTGACCCCCACATTATAGATGTTATTTGACCCCCACACATTATAGAAGTTATGTGACCCCCACATTATAGAAGTTATGTGACCCCCACACGTTATAGAAGTTATGTGACCCCCACATTATAGATGTTATGTGACCCCCACACATTATAGAAGTTATGTGACCCCCACACATTATAGAAGTTATGTGACCCCCACACATTATAGAAGTTATGTGACCCCCACACATTATAGAAGTTATGTGACACCCACACATTATAGAAGTTATGTGACCCCCACACATTATAGAAGTTATGTGACCTCCACATTTTGTAATCGTTAAAATTGAAGACGTCACAATGGACAAAATGGAGTTTTATGATTTCCAGAATTTTATTAATAAACCTTTAAAAAAAATTCGTAAGATTTATTACATTTTTGTGTAGTTTGACCTTTCAGCCAGCGACCCCAACAGAAAAACCTCCAGGATCCCATTTGGGGTCGCAACCCATATGTTGGGTGGAATCAAAGGTTACTAAGTAGTTTCAGACTTATTTTATAACTCTCTACATTTATCGTTTTCACCTTCTTTCTCTCCCTTCCTCTCTCAACGTTACCACCGACTTTCTCTCTTCTTCTCTCTACATTTTGACAGACTTTCTCTCCTCATCTCTCTAACATTTCACCAACTTTCCCTCCCTGCCTCCCTCTCTCTACATTGTCCCAGACTTGTTTCTTTCTGTTGTCTTTATCTCTTTTCAAACCTTCGCTGATCTCTCTATTTATCTCTGTCGCTATCTCTTTGTGTGTCTCTCTTTCTCTCTCTCTCTCTCTCTCTCTCTCATGATCTCTTTTTATCCATCTCTCTCTCTTATTGGTTTCCGATCCCTTAGCACTCCATCTTGGCTCGGTCCGGATGAGATTAAGGCCATCCCTACTGAGATAATAGACCCCCGGTTAATGAGAGGATGCAATAGGGACGCCTTGTGCCCGCCTCCTGCCTTCTCGGGTCACGTGGCAGCTAGCTTCTGTCCTATGCTCTCTGTTTTACAAGAGACCATCATTTGCCAAATGAAACAGGCCCTCTTTAAAAATAGCCGCTTCCTCTCTTCCTTTAACAAAAATTATAAGAAATTAAAAACATGTGTTTTTTTTTAGATTGTGCAAAATATCAAAGGAGGTCTCTTAAGTTTTTTACTTCGCTCTGTTACTTGTCTTACTTATATTTGTCTTGTTTGCCGAAGAAGGCTCTTTGCCGAAACGTTCAAATCTGATTGTCCTGTCTATCATTTCAAGCTTAGCATACATTTGTTATACTATTTCATTTACA
The DNA here is from genome assembly GCA_964017045.1 of Omphiscola glabra. Taxonomy (NCBI): domain Eukaryota; kingdom Metazoa; phylum Mollusca; class Gastropoda; family Lymnaeidae; genus Omphiscola; species Omphiscola glabra. The sequence goes on along the minus strand of OZ024794.1, from coordinate 16,027,764 downwards.
CAACTTGAATGCAGTCCATCAATTATTATGCAAATATCTGATACATTGCCACAGTAGCCATACATCAGGCATAATTTTATACTAACTTAAAGATAAGACCTATTATGACAAATTATTGGATTTGGCCAACAAAGCTTTGCTGATGCTAAGTCCCTTTTTTAAAAAAAGAAGTCTTTACGAAAATAAAAAAAAAGAAGGAGTCGTATCATTAAATTATTCTGTAGTCGATTACGCAAACGTATTAGCAAGAATGAGTTTGTAAGTGCACGCGATCGACTTACTGTCTAGGAGTCATACATGAATCTCAAATTCAAATAATTTCTACACATCTTATGGGCGCAGTCACAAACTTTTCACATAGATACATTTTATGTAAACACATTTCACATACATACATTTCACACCTCAAACGACACATTCCCAAATTTGACAAACTTACATAAATCTTGATATAACTTTAACCTCACAAACTTCAACAAACTAGAGTGGCACCTTCGGAAAATGTGACCATCCACGTGTTGAGATTTTTTGAGTCTAAGAAGAGACCAAAAAAAAAAATGGTTGCAAAAATTCATTCTCAGAATCATATCTGATCTTTTAAGTCTTCTTTCTGAATTATAAGAGAAATGTTCAAATTGATCGTGATCTCCGTAGGTCATCGGGGCTAACTAGGGTTGTACAGAGGCGAGGGTTGTACATAGTCAAGGGTTGTACATAGTCGAGGGTTGTACATAGTCGAGGGTTGTACATAGTCGAGGGTTGTACGGCGACAAGGGTTGTACAGAGACGAGGGTTGTACACAGTTGAGGGTTGTACAGAGACGAGGGTTGTACAAAGTCGAGGGTTGTACAGAGTCGAGGGTTGTACATAGTTGAGGGTTGTACAGAGACGAGAGTTGTACGGAGACGAGGGTTGTACAGAGTCGAGGGTTGTACAGAGACGAGGGTTGTACATAGTTGAGGGTTGTACAGAGACGAGAGTTGTACAGAGTCGAGGGTTGTTTAAAGTTGAGGATTGCACAGAGTTAAGGGTTGCACAGAGTCATAGACACGACAGGCACAATGAAGGCTCGAGAAATAAAAATAACTGTTGTGGGGAAAGAATGTCGTTAATGTAATAGGGTCATTAATGTAATATGGTCAGTAATGTAATAGGGTCAGTAATGTAATATGGTCAGTAATGTAATAGGGCCAGTAATGTAATAGGGCAAGTAATGTAATAGAGCCAGTAATGTAATAGGGTCAGTAATGTAATATGGTCAGTAATGTAATAGGGCCAGTAATGTAATATGGTCAGTAATGTAATAGGGTCAGTAATGTAATAGGGCCAGTAATGTAATAGGGTCAGTAATGTAAAAGGGCCAGTAATGTAGTATGGTCAGTAATGTAATAGGGTCAGTAATGTAATAGGGTCAGTAATGTAATACGGCCAGTAATGTAATAGGGTCAGTAATGTAATATGGCCAGTAATGTAATAGGGCCAGTAATGTAATATGGTCAGTAATGTAATAGGGTCAGTAATGTAATAGGGCCAGTAATGTAATAGGGTCAGTAATGTAATAGGGCCAGTAATTTAATAGTGTCAGTAATGTAATAGGGCCAGTAATGTAATAGGGCCAGTAATGTAATACGGCCAGTAATATAATAGGGTCAGTAATGTAATAGGGTCAGTAATGTAATAGGGCCAGTAATGTAATAGGGTCAGTAATGTAATAGGGCCAGTAATGTAATAGGGTCAGTAATGTAATAGGGCCAGTAATGTAATAAGGTCAGTAATGTAATAGAGCCAGTAATGTAATAGGGTCAGTAATGTAATAGGGTCAGTAATGTAATAGGGCCAGTAATGTAATAGGGTCAGTAATGTAATAGGGCCAGTAATGTAATATGGTCAGTAATGTAATTTGGTCAGTAATGTAATAGGGTCAGTAATGTAATATGGTCAGTAATGTAATAGAGCTAGTAATGTAATAGGGCCAGTAATGAAATAGGGCCAGTCATTTAATAGGGCCAGTAATGTAATAGGGCCAGTAATGTAATAGGGTTAGTAATGTAATATGGTCAGTAATGTAATAGAGCTAGTAATGTAATAGGGTCAGTAATGTAATAGGGTCAGTAATGTAATAGGGCCAGTAATGTAATAGAGCCAGTAATGTAGTAGGGCCAGTAATGTAATAGAGCCAGTAATGTAATAGTGTCAGTAATGTAATAAAGTCAGTAATGTAATAGGGTAAGTAATGTAATAGGGTCAGTAATGTAATAGGGCCAATAATGTAATAGGGTCAGTAATGTAATAGTGTCAGTAATGTAATAGGGCCAGGAATGTAAAGGGTCAGTAATGTAATAGGGCCAGTAATGTAATAGGGCCAGTAATGTAAAGGGTCAGTAATGTGATAGGGCCAGGAATGTAATAGGGTCAGTAATGTAATAGGGCCAGGAATGTAATAGGGTCAGTAATGTAATAGGGTCATTAACGTAATAGGGCCAGTAAGGTAATGAGGTCACACTGAAATTCAAGAGTCCTCTGGGGAAATTTTGAGGGAGATGTTCAACAGAAAGAAGTGGGTCACAGATCGATGAGTGTGTGTAAGGGGTGGGGTGCGGGTCAGTATACCGTAGTAATGTCGAGAGGTTCAAACCAGCTAAAGGCCACTGGCCATATTGTCTGCAAATCTTCACACTGATTATAATATGGGAGCTGATTTCAGTTATGTTGATCTGATCATATTGTATGAGTTGATGTCCACTATGCTAAAGAGGTTAACTTGAGATGTTTGAAGATAACTTGTCCTCTTGAGAGGTTAACTTGAGATATTTGAAGATAACTTGTCCTCTAGAGCAGTGCTACTCAAAGTGGTGGTCCGCGGACCGGTGCCGGTCCATGGGCCATCATCCGCCGGTCCGCAGAAGTTTTCAAGAAAACTCATTTCGCTACCACGTCAGTACAAGAAAAATAGTGCACCGGTCACTGGTGCATTGGAAAAATTCCTGCCGGTCCGCCATACTAAAAAGTTTGAGAAGCACTGCTCTAGAGAGGTTGACTTGAGATCTTTAAAGATAATTTCTCCTCTAGAGAGGTTAACTTGAGATCTTTAAAGATAACTTCTCCTTTAGAGAGGTTAACTTGAGATCTTTAAAGATAACTTCTCCTCTAGAGAGGTTGACTTGAGATGTTTAAAGATAACTTGTCATAAATCACCCTTTGTCCCAATCGGACCTTATTTAGGTAAATAAAAATCTCTCGATTAACATAATAATTGGACATGTCACGTCCCGGAAATAAGAAAAACGTTCGGAAAAAAATGAAAATATTTAGGGGATCATTCGAACAGATTTTGTTTCGCCTGTACGAAGGTTCTCAGTTGGTTAAATAATTGAATTAATTTGAAACCAAAATCGGTTAATTTTGATGTTTTTTAAAATAATTTTTTATTTTAGAAAGAAATATTTCAAATATGCATTTTGCGTTTATGTATACATACCAAACATATATGAGGTGCATTAAGGGAGCTTTGTAAATAATTAATGAATAAGGATATTTGGTTCGTGTTTCTATAAATTTCTCAACTTATTGAAAAAAAAAACAAGAAAAAATATTTTTGTCAATACAATTTCTTTAGGACAGTCCATCGTATTTTTTCGTATCTTTTCTTAATTATTTTAAATTGTGCAAGTGAATTTCTTAAATTTTTTAGTATAGACATTAAGTAACTTGGGATTATAGTAGATAGGGGTAATAAGTTGGTCTCGCGGAGACTGGTAATACGTTGGTCTAGTATTGAAGGGTAAAGGGTTGGTCTAGTACAGTGGTCGCCAAACCGCTCTTTAGTGACCTGAGTGCGGCTCGGCCAGACGGCCACAAATCGGTTTTGACTCGGAAAAAAATTGTCTTTGAAAAGAAATTTGGCTCTCAATTTTTTTTAATCGTTCTGCTGCTCATTTTTTGGCACTTTTGACTAATGTGTTTGCTGACCACTGGTATACTAGAGAGGAGTAATAAGAAATAGGGCTTTTGTTCGTGGCTGGCAAATTCTTCAGACGGCTAACTGACCCACTTTATGGCACATAACTCTTTGCCGATGACAACGAATTTTTTTTCAAATTTTCTACCTCATCCCTTCAACCATTAGAAAACAGTTTTTTCCCGATATTCAAGGGGAAGATGAATGCAATGAGATGGCACTGATTTTATGAAATTAAATTCCCGATAACTGCGCTAAATGAGATTCTTAACAAAAATATCGCAGGTGCGTTTGGTGCGTAATAATTTAAAAAAAAAATAGTTTGTGAAAAAAATCTGCGGCGTAAAAGCGAGTGGTACATTAGAATATTCTTAAAATTTTAAAAAAAAAATAAAAAAATATATAAATGATTTATACGAAAGAGTTTGTTTTTAAGGGTCGTTTCATTTATTCTACTCAAGTCATTCTCTATCGATCCCACCCCTTTAAGGCTGTTTATGCTGAATCCCATCGTCGCAGAGGTCGCCAACAACAACGATGACAGATATAACTCGGCATTTAATCAACTACAACATCGGCCCTATTCATCAAAGTGTCGAGAGCGCAAATCGGCCTGGCTCACTACCAACGCCACGGAGGAAACAACAACGCTTGGATCACTTGGAAATACCTAAATTTTGAACGGGACAGAGCCGTTCTGTACGCGCTTTGGTTGCAATAATTTCCGGTTTTCATGGCCACGTGACTGGTTTCATTGGTCTTGTTTCATTGGTCTGCTTTCATCGTCTTTGTTTCATTGGTCTCGTTTCATTGGTCTGGTTTCATTGGTCTTTGTTTCATTGGTCTGGTTTCATTCGTCTTTGTTTCATTGGTCTGGTTTCATTCGTCTTTGTTTCATTGGTCTTTGTTTCATTGGTCTTGTTTCATTGGTCTTTGTTTCATTGGTCTTGTTTCATGGGTCTGGTTTCATTCGTCTTTGTTTCATTGGTCTTTGTTTCATTGGTCTTGTTTCATTGGTCTTTGTTTCATTGGTCTTGTTTCATGGGTCTTTGTTTCATTGGTCTTTGTTTCATTGGTCTTTGTTTCATTGGTCTTGTTTCATTGGTCTTGTTTCATTGGTCTTTGTTTCATTGGTCTTGTTTCATGGGTCTTTGTTTCATTGGTCTTGTTTCATTCGTCATGTTTCATTGGTCTGGTTTCATTGGTCTTGTTTCATTGGTCTTATTTCATTGGTCTTGTTTCATTGGTCTTATTTCATTGGTCTTGTTTCATTGGTCTTGTTTCATTGGTCTTTGTTTCATTGGTCTTGTTTCATTGGTCTTGTTTTATTGGTCTTGTTTAATTGGTCTTGTTTCATTGGTCTTGTTTCATTGGTCTTGTTTCATTGGTCTTGTTTCATTGGTCTTGTTTCATTGGTCTTTGTTTCATTGGTCTTGTTTCATTCGTCTTGTTTCATTGGTCTGGTTTCATTGGTCTTTCTTTCATTCGTCTTGTTTCATTCGTCTTTTTTCATTCGTCTTGTTTCATTCGTCTGGTTTCATTCGTTTTGTTTCATTCGTCTGGTTTCATTGGTCTTGTTTCATTCGTCTTGTTTGATTCGTCTTGTTTCATTCGTCTTGTTTCATTCGTCTTGTTTCATTGGTCTTGTTTCATTGGTCTTTGCTTCATTCGTCTTGTTTCATTCGTCTGCTTTCATCCATCAGATTTAATTATCTGGTAATCATTCACTAAACGATAATCTGTATTTACATCGTCTGGTGGTCGAACATGTGGTCTATCTCAATTGGGTAAGAAAAACATATACAGTAAGACTAAAATAGGACCTACATTGATAAGGAACAAATGCTTGAACTTTTCGATAACGTCTATCCTACAAGAGGGTTAATGCAAACGATAACTGATGGAGTTATGAAGGAATCGCTGTACCAGCCTCATCAAGTACAGGATGATGAGGTTTAGCAATATTTATGTTAAATAATAATTGTGGGGTTTTTTTTTCAAAAAAACTGCAATGTTGTTCATTTTACTCTGACTGTGTGTGTACTTGGTCATTTCATGTTAGTGGGAAGTAGGTCAATGTCATGTTAGTGGAAGTTGGTCACAGTCATGTTAGTGGAAGTTGGTTAATATACATCATGGCATTTGTTCAATAACAAAACGATCAGGTGATCTAACTCTTTTCCTAGTCGTCTGGCGAGATCGATAGTCCTTATAAATAACAGGGCCCTGAGAGGCCGGCTGACTTATGGTGAATAAATTCACCAAATTAGGGCGAGCTTCTAATAAATGTGTCAATGTTTGCTGAGACAGGTTCCAATGAAATGTGTCAATGTTTGCTGAGACATGTTCCAATAAAATATCGTCAATATTTGCTGAGACAGGTTCCAATGAAATGTGTCAATGTTTCCTGAGACAGATTTCAATGACATGTGACTTGTGACACTGATATCTCTGCATTTCATCAAGGGCGGATGCAGCTTGCACGAAGGACAACGCAATAAATTCTCTCGGGGCCTTTCATTTAGTATTGCGAAGTGAAAATACTTTGATAATATACATGTCATGTAACGCTAATAGGGCAAATCTAAAAATAATCTGACATCAGTCAGTTTTTGAAAAATTTGTTGAAGTAATCTGACATCGGTCAAGTTATAACAATTTGTTAAAATTGATTATCAAAAAAGCAATAGAAAAAACCAACAAAACTAAAATATTTGTTTTCTTTTTCACTTTTTATGTTCTTACCTTCAAATTCAACTCTCTTTTTCTTTTCCTGAAAATTTCATGTTCCCACTTTTGTTTCTGCTACTCCAACTTTCCGCGTTGACAAACTTAATAAGATATTTAACCAGCTCAACCGCTCTATTCAAATTAAATACTAGCTCTTGAACTTTTTAATTTCTTTTCTAACTCTTCCTAAACTCTGTAAAGCTTTTATAATTAGGTTGGCGGTCTTTAACAACAACAACAACAGCAACAGCAACAGCAAAAACAACAGCAACAACAACAGCAACAACAACAACAGCAACAACAACAGCAACAACAACAGCAACAGCAACAAAAGCAGCAACAACAACAGCAACAACAACAGCAACAACAACAGCAACAACAACAGCAAAAAGTATTCCTTCACTTTAAATTGAACATTTGTGATGGCGGTATTATGAATTTGTACATGCTGATTTGATTGTGGATGAAATCAATGGAGACACACAAATATATAGATATAACGGACGGGGTGAAGGCCGCCATCTACAAAGGTCGTGTGTGATTCTTCTAACCGATAAACTGACATAGGTGTGAGGACGAGAGCAGAGGTACTGGACAAGGTGGACGTTTATTTTACGCTGGGCACTTTTAGGCTAATGAATGTTTAAGATAGGGAAATTATATATAATTATTGTTATTCTGTGGTTATTTTATCATTGTTTCAAGGATTATTATTGTGCGAATAAAGTGCTTCGTGTGAAGTTGCACATGATAATTAATTTTGTGTAGAAGTGGCAGTGACAGCTGTTCCAGTACATAAATTTATATAACTATCATCTCTGTGTGCACTCCATACTCAATAGGAATAGTTATAGTGACTAATCTTCACAGTCTTCTCTTCTAATGCTCCAATGTACTCACTATTCACCATATTTACTCCGCTACAGGCACCATGTCAAACTGACCATCTCGTGACCGACAGAACCAAACAGGAAACTAGTTCTGGTGTCTAGTCCAGAATTTACCAGCCCTCTGTACGTAGACGCAACAAACTATAAAATATCGGCTCCACAGGTGTTGAAAATATTATTTTTGAATAACGTGAAACCAACACGACTGCAGACGGTGCAGTTTTCTCTTTGACCTAGAAATATGTTCACGACATGGACACTCTCCCCATGACCAATGTGTAACCGGTTTGTGGTTTTAGTTACTGTATTTACAACATGGCCGACACTGCGGACACTGTGGTACATTTCTCCATAAATAGGAGCGTGGATAAGAAAAAAACCAACCAAAACAACAATAAAAGAATAACAAAACAAACAAAAAACCAAAAAAAAAAAAAAAATAACAAAGAAAGAAAGAAAGAAAGAAAGAGATGGTATTTCAATTCCATCAAATCACATTTCATTATTCTGCTGGTTCTATCGCTCTAAATAGATGACGACGATGACCACGATGCACACGACGACAGCGATGAACGCGATGACCAAGATGACCACGTTGACCACGATGCCCACGATGACCACGACGCCCAAGATGACCACGATGCCCGCGATGCCTGCGATGCCCACGATGCCCGCGATGCCCACAATGACAACGATGACCACGATGCACACGATGACCACGATGACCACGATGACAACGATGACCACGACGCCCAAGATGCCCGCGATGCCTGCGACGCCCAAGATCCCCACGATCCCCACGATGCCCGCGATGCCCACGATGCCCGCGATGACCACGATGACAACGATGACCACGATGCACACGATGACCGCGATGACCACCATGACAACGATGACCACGATGACCACGATGCACATGTGGCTTAATTAAAAGTTTAAAGATTGATTATTTTGAGAAAATTAATGGATTTTTATCTAGGGCCGTGCGGAGGGAGGGTACGAAGGGGGCACTCATCCCGGGCGCTAACATCAGGCGATGGGCGTTAAAATTGCTAGAAAAGACCTTAATAGTGAATTAGGTAATGATGAAACCCTCATGTACCTCACAAAGACAACGGGGCGCTGAAATTGGCTTTTTTTGTAGCTTGTCCGCCTTGCGCGGAACGTATTTATTCATATAGAAGGGTGGCATTTTCAGGTTTTCCCCCTGGCTTCGCTTTTCCCGGGCGCCCATTTTTCGGCAGGGTCCTCTCATTACCTATTTTGTTTCGAAAATTTGAAAAGTAATACTATTTGAAAAAATGCGTTTTTTTTTATACAAGGGAAATAATTCCAATATTTATTAGTGTGCAGAGTTAAGCAAGTTGCTTCCCCTAAATTAAATAAGAAAAGACAGTATAACGACAACTCGTTTTTTTTTTAAAGAGTGGTGGGGGCATAGGGGTGGAGTCCATATACTTTTATGGAATAGGTGGAATAGTGGAAAGGTGGAATAGTGGAATAGGTGGAATAGTGGAATAGGTGGAATAGTGGAATAGGTGGAATAGTGGAATAGGTGGAATAGTGGAATAGGTGGAATAGTGGAATAGGTGGAATAGTGGAATAGGGGAATATCGGATTAGAACTTTAATCTCTTTATCACTTAAGAGGCAATTTGGTTCAGTTGGGAAGAGACTATCATTAAAAAAAACCTAAAGATTTTGGAATTTGCTAATCTCAGAGCCTCTGATGTAAATTTTATATTACAGATATAAAAGAAGAAGTTGACCTTGTGAAAGTAACAAAGGTTTTGAGGTCATTCATCGCGGTCACCCCAGTGCAAGATTACAGCGCTTGTCTGCAAGCGCGGCTGGTATTTATAGAATTTAGATTATATTTTATGAGCTCTAATGGCCGTTCAACATCCTGACATTGTTTGCCCTAGAGATAGCGCCCGAGAACGGACACAGTAGTACAGGGGATCTCAGACTATGTTGGACTTAGAGATACTAGAACATAGTAATGACACGGTTAATTCCAGGGGTTTTCAGATTATATTGAACCTAGAGATAATAGAACATGGGAATGACACAGTAGCCCAGTGGTTATCAGGCTATGTTGAACCTGGAGATGATAGTTAGATAAATGACATCGCAGTGCAGTGGTTCTCAAAATTGTTTGACCCGTCATAAAATTATTAAAAAATTGACGAACATTTCCTGGCTTCTCATACGTTGTGAAAATCTGTCCTAGTAAAGCTAGTGTAGTTGGTATAGCTAGTGTACTCGGTATAGCTAGTGTAGTTTGTATAGCTAGTTTAGTTGGTATAGCTAGTGTAATTGGTATAGCTAGTGCAGTTGGTATAGCTAGTGCAGTTGGTATAGCTAGTGTAGTTGGTATAGCTAGTGTAGTTGGTATAGCTAGTGTAGTTGGTATAGCTAGTGTAGTTGGTATAGCTAGTGTAGTTGGTATAGCTAGTGTAGTTGGTATAGCTAGTGCAGTTGGTATAGCTAGTGCAGTTGGTACAGGTAGTCTAGTTGGTATAGCTAGTGCAGTTGGCATAGCTAGTGCAGTTGGTATAGCTAGTGTAGCTGGTATAGTTAGTGTAGTATCTAAATCCAATCCTGTCACTGAATTCTATGAGCTAGCAAGAACTCCCCATTACCTAAAATAAACATTTTATTTCTAAATGTGGTCAGCTATTTATAGATTAAAACATTCGCGTTAGAAGTACGTTCGATCTAACTGCCCCCCACCCCCCCATACACGCACACAACATTAAAATGTGAAAGAAAAAAAAATGAAAATAGATTTTTCCTTTATCGTTGTAACTGTACCATCACATATCGATCCAAACTAGCATAATAAATAATGTGAAGAAAATCCTACAATTATTGGGTTTAAATTTCACTGACTCGTGTAACGTGAGCCCCCGGGAGCTGGACTAGGATACTTTGAGAACCACACATTAGCTGTTCTCTGTCTTGTTTGAATGTGGCTGTTGATTACCCTGCAACCGTTGCCGGCGCTTTTAATGGTGGCAGAACCACAGCGGTTCTCAACTTTAAAAGTGAACACATCCGCCACACAATACATGTAGCTTGTGATGTTTAGAAAAAATATTGAACAAATCGTTATGAAGGTTGTATATAAGTCCATCACTATTTGTCTGGTTTCTTTAAATGTTTCGGCGAGGGGCTTAACAATGCTTAAAGATAGTATCAAGGTGTTTGTTTTATGAACATGGAAAATCTCAAGTCCAAGGTGAACAGACTTGAAATGCCATTAACCTGAATTTAAATGAATTTAACCGCATTGCACTTAACTGAACTGAATTAAAGTGAATGTGGCCCCTAGTGCTAATATAATATTCACATTCTTATGCCAAGTGTATCAAGTAGACGTATAGGAATAATGTAGGGGATGTGGACTGCCTAATCATTTCATTCCACTCAGACTTAATTAACGCTTTTCTATCCATGCTTGGATACTCAGCTGCTGTAGATATTCTTCCACAGCATCCATCTGGGGTTTTGTTGATGTACCCTCTTCACGTCTCTGTCATTTGGCATTCTCTCTAAGTGTCCTGCCCAGCGTAGTCTGCCTTTTTCTTATTTCTGGTACTAGCAAGGATACATTTTTGGATTATAATTTGAGCAGCAGTGAGCTTTTCTTCTTTTATAAGTCCAGATCGGAAGATACGAGGACGCTGTTGTGATAGATGTCTTCCAAATTCACCCCCCCCCCCCCCCCGTTTCCAAACTATTGAGAACCCTTTCGTTTCAATTCAGTCAAATGAGTCATAAAGGGAACTCGTATTTATAATGCTCATTCTTTTTTTTTTCCTCCCGTTTCTACCACCAAGGGACTAGGAAAACAACGACGACTGGATAATGAGAACGTCAAATCTGAACCCAGCAGCAGTCCATTGATTGTTTCATCAAATTTTAACATTTAGACATTTAGTCCTTTATCATATGCTATCTCTGTGGAGTTTTGTAAAATCAACATCGCCTGAGCTCGATGTAAAATTATTTTTAGTTTTGTTCATTTCTTAAATATTTCTGTGTGTAAGGATCTGTCTTTTAAAAAAAAAGAAAAACATTTTGTTTGTTGGTGTGTGCGCATTGTACGTGTTTGTGTGAGTATTATTTGTCATTATTTGACTGGTTTAAATCTACTTATGACCCTGAGTTGTGGGGGGGGGGGGCGCTTGGTATGTAATGGTGAACTCACGTCTGTTGTTTTTAGTTTGCGTTGAATCAGCTGTTGATGACGCGGCCATTAACCCACTTTGAGCGCTGCTCTTGGATCTTTGATATTCAGATACGCACTTAACTGAAACCATTGACGAAAACAAACCTACCGAACACATTGCGATGAAGGTGTTTTCGTTTGTCAGCATAATCATATGTTAACTACATGCAGAGTTTAGTTATAGCTGAATGTCCCATCAATACAAGGGGAGGGCATCAATTCAAAGGGAGGGCATCAATTCAAAGGGAGGGCATCAATTCAAAGGGAGGGCATTACCCCTGATGGTTACCTAATATTTTCAGAGTCAGATCCAGATAGCCATAACGCTAAGAGAAAGCATTTACAATAGACTAGATTTTATTTCGTCTAAAAATGTATGTTTTCTTTATGAATACTCTAGTATTTCAAATGAGCTTTAAAGAATATCAAAGCTCTAAAAAGGTGTGCCGCGTTGAACTGGTGTGCCGCGCCAAACCGGTGTGCCGCGCCGAACCGGTGTGCCGCGCAAAACTGGTGTGCCGCGCCAAACCGGTGTGTCGCGCCAAACCGGTGTGTCGCTCCAAACCGGTGTGCCGCTTCAAACTGGTGAACCGCGGCAAATTAATGTGCCGCGAGATGTTAATAGGTAACCTGTGGCAAAAATAATGATCAAAGAAGATATGAATGAGCAAAGTTTTATTGCAGTCATGTGGACACGTACACGCGATAGAAACATTTCGATGAAACTAGTCTTTGATTAGTAAAGTTTAGTATGAAGAATTCATACTTATCCAATGAGATCATACGTTTGATAACATAATTTCTCTTGCAGTGACCCGAAGCAGCACAATACTGATGATAAAAAAGAGTAGATCTGGGATTGGTGTCACCGATGGCACTGACGGCACTGATGGTGCTGGTGGCACTTATTGCACCGATGGCACTGATGAAACCGATAACACTGATGGCACTGATGAAACTGATGGCACTGATGGCACTGATGGCACTGATGTCAACGATGGCGCTGATTGCACTGATGTCACCGATGGCACTGATGAAACTGATGGCACTGCTGTCACCGATGACACTGATGCCACTAATGTCACCGATGGCACTGATGACACAGAATGGCAGTGGTGTGTAGTAAAAGATGACTCGTGTCATGTTTAAAACGACAAACTACAACAGTTCAATTGACTTCAAATAAATAGAATGAAAACACACACCCAATAATAGAAATGTAAGTTTGGAATGATAACATGGTCAGGGGCGGCTACCAGAACCTTTTGAGAACCAGTGTTTTAAAGTTGTAACATCTGTTGATTATATTAGCGTTACCGACATTAAACAAAGGCGTTTAGATGGCAGATAGTGACAGATAACGATGGCTCAAAATGTCAAAGCCAACCCCCCTTTTCCCCAAAGAGTAAGGGCATCAAATAACGGTTGGGTAATAAACCGTAAAGAGATCAAATCTAAAAATATGCTACTAATCCGTTAGGCATGTCTGACGCTAAAAATATGTTGGCTTTAATAGGACATTTGTCATGCCTGTTAACCTATTATGACTTAACACGTGACCTTGAACGTCTTTAATAACACAATAGATGATTATGAGTAGATGATGACCACTAGAAAATGACCACTCGATGACTGACCACTGTAGACATAGATGATGACCACTGGATGACCGGCCATTAGATGACCGACCACTATAGCCATTAGTTGATAACCCCTAGATGATGACCCCTGGATGATGAACCCTGGATGATGACCCTTAGATGATGACCCCTAGATGATGACCCCTAGATGAAGACCCCTAGATGATGACCCCTAGATGATGACCCCTAGATGACCGACCTCTATATAACCAACCCCTAGATAACCGACCACTACGTGACCGACCCCTAGGTGATCGACCACTAGGTGACCGACCGCTAGGTGACCGACCACTAGGTGACCGACCGCTAGGTGACCGACCACTAGGTGACCGACCACTAGGTGACCGACCCCTAGGTGACCGACCACTAGGTGACCGGCCATTAGATAACCGACCACTATGGCCATTAGATGATAACCCCTAGATGATGACCCCTAGATGATGACCCCTGGATGATTACCCCTGGATGATGACCCCTAGATGACCGACCACTAGGTGACCGACCAGTAAAGGTTATGACCAACAGATGATCACGCACATAGCTGCACTATTACACAACCAGATAAATTCATGTCTAGTGTCAAACTGATAAAATGTTAAGAACACCAGATGCTTTGCACTTTGCCACGGACGTGGCCCAGCCATTCATCATGTTGTATTCCATCCCATCGACCAGTCATCATCATGTCTTGACAGTGAAAGCAGGCCATGTTTACTCCACAAATCTAATTCTTAAGGTATATTTTCAGTCATCAAAAGTTTCTCGTCTATAGTACACTAGAAACGTTAACAGCTGTTTCTCTCCCTGAACACATTTTATACGGTAGCTATTTATAGATTGAAACACAGAGGTTCACGAGAAGCGCTCCCAGCTGGAGAAGTTTTGTTCTTTGAGACAGATATAACCGAGGCTTCTAACTCGCCTCTCTCCACTTCTTAGATCACCCAAATATAACCGAGGCTTCTAGCTCGCCTCTCTCCACTTCTTAGATCACCCAAATATAACCGAGGCTTCTAGCTCGCCTCTCTCCACTTCTTAGATCACCCAAATATAACCGAGGCTTCTAGCTCGCCTCTCTCCACTACTTAGATCACCCAAATATAACCGATGCTTCTAGCTCGCCTCTCTCCACTTCTTAGATCACCCAAATATATCCGAGGCCTCTAGCTCGCCTCTCTCCACTTCTTAGATCACCCAAATATAACTGAGGCGTCTAGCTCGCCTCTCCATACTCTAAGATCCTCTACTATAGTACACCGACTGTCACCCGTAAAAACAATTCACTCAGCCATTAAAGAGAACTAAGACATCAGAAATGGTTATAGTTTCAGAGACTGACATGGGTCTTCTTAGAGCACCTCCAACAAAACCCTACTGTTTTTAATTTACCCCGGAGGGCACAAATAACGGGCTGACAAGCCCTGAGGGTATAGTAGGGTGATGTAGGTTCAATCGATACGCGATTTAATGGTGTGTTGTAATGGTGTGTTGTATGGGTGTGTTGCAATAGTGTGTTGTAATGGTGTGTTGTATGGGCGTGCTATAATGGTGTGCTCTTTGGTGCTGTAAGGGTGTTCTGTCATGGTGTGTTATATGGGTGTGCTATAAGGGTGTTCTGTAGGAGTTTGCTGCAACGAAATTATGTATGGGTGTGCCATAAGTGTGTTCTGTACATGTGTGCTGAAAAATATTAAA
Source organism: Omphiscola glabra (assembly GCA_964017045.1). Classification (NCBI taxonomy): domain Eukaryota; kingdom Metazoa; phylum Mollusca; class Gastropoda; family Lymnaeidae; genus Omphiscola; species Omphiscola glabra. The sequence continues at coordinate 16,012,615 of OZ024794.1, read as the reverse complement.
TATTATATAGTTCGTCATTAGCACGCGAAGATGACGAAGGCTTCGACCAGAGTAATAGCTTGTATATAAGCTGTATTTTGTTTTGTGGAGGGGGGGGGGAGATGAGGAGTTGCGTAGTAATAAAACAAGTGACAGATGTTGTCTGTGGGTGAGATGTTGTCTGTGGGTGAGATGTTGTCGGTGGGTGAGATGTTGTCGGTGGGTGAGATGTGGTCGGTTGGTGAGATGTGGTCGGTGGCTGAGATGTTGTCTGTGGGTGAGATGTTGTCGGTGGGTGAGATGTTGTCGGTGGGTGAGATGTGGTCGGTGGGTGAGATAGGTCGGTGGGTGAGATGTGGTCGGTTGGTGAGATGTGGTATGTGGGTGAGATGTGGTCGGTGGGTGAGATGTGGTCGGTGGGTGAGATGTGGTCGGTGGCTGAGATGTGGTCGGTGGGTGACATGTGGTCGGTTGGTGAGATGTGGTCGGTGGGTGAGATGTGGTCGGTGGGTGAGATGTGGTCGGTAGCTGAGATGTGGTCGGTGGGTGAGATGTGGTCGGTGGGTGAGATGTGGTCGGTTGGTGAGATGTGGTCGGTGGGTGAGTAATTAGTAGTAAGGAATGATGTAAAGGTGAGATGCATAGATATGGGGGAGATGGGATTCGGAGTGAGCTGTGGTCGGTGGGTGAGATGTGGTCGGTGATGTAATGATGTACTGTAATGGTGTGCTGTAATGGTGTGCTCTAATGGTGTGCTATAATGGTGTGCTCTAATGGTGTGTTGTATTGGTGTGTTGTAATGGTGTGCTCTAATGGTGTGTTGTATTGGTGTGCTCTAATGGTGTGTTGTATTGATGTGTTGTAATGGTGTGCTCTAATGGTGTGCTCTAATGGTGTGCTCTAATGGTGTGCTCTAATGGTGTGTTGTATTGGTGTGCTGTAAATGTATGCTGTAATCGTGTGCTGTAAATGTGTGCTGTAAATGTGTGCTGTGTTTGTGTGCTGTGTTTGGGTGCTGTGTTTGTGTGCTGTGTTTGTGTGCTGTGTTTGTGTGCTGTGTTTGTGTGCTGTGTTTGTGTGATGTAATTATGTGATGTATTGAAATCCGTGTCCTTAATGTCAAAACATGGCATTTTTAAAGTCAAATTTATACAAAATAGAATGATTGCCAACTACTGGACATTTACTTACAACAATCTATAGAAATACTTTGTATCACCAACCAAATATCTGTGAACCATCCTGTGCCCATGGGTAACCCCGGTTAAATGGAAAAAAAAAGGAATGTCGAAAGACTTTATTCATAAAATTATAAGTTTAAAAAGATATTTTGAATACAATAATTTAATACAGCTCATATTGTCTGTAGCACTACACACGTTACCAGCTGAGTGGCCAGATATGTCCAAACGTATGTTCAAACTTTGTTGTACGTTCTTTATAAAAATTCCAAACCTTTTGAAATTAATTCAAAACATATTTACATCCCATCCTATAGTGATCTTTACAAACTCATAGTTTATATAAACTTGCAAGGGAAAAAAACGGCGCATATGTTTTCTTTAAGGATTTGATCACAACCGTATGTTCTTTCGGCCTTTTGGAATAATCCACATTTTTCTTTAGCCGCTTGCTACAAGCCACACACTTCTAGCAGCTCATGGATTGCAATCTAATCTTTCGACTTTTAAAATCCATCCATGTGGTGCTACCGCTCATGTAGGGCCTTAACATGCCTCAGCACATCCTTCCATCCATCCCCGTGGCGCTACAGCCCATGTAGGGCTTTGGCCCGTCTCATCACTTTCTTCTATCCATCCCTGTGGTTCTACAGCCCATGTAGGGCTTTCTCCTGCCTCACCACATCCTTCCATCCATCCCTGTGGTGCTACCGCCCAAGTAGGGCTTTGATCCGCCTCACCACATCCTTCCATCCATCCCTGTGGCGCTACAGCCCATGTAGGGCTTTGGCCTCCGTCACCACTTTCTTCCACTAACTAATGCTTTTCTTTTCTATGCTTGGATTCCCAGCTGTTGTAGATACTTTTCCACATCATTCATCCATCTAAGCCTAGGTCTGCCATCTAAGCCTAGGTCTGCCATCTAAGCCTAGGTCTGCCATCTAAGCCTAGGTCTGCCATCTAAGCCTAGGTCTGCCATCTAAGCCTAGGTCTGCCATCTAAGCCTAGGTCTGCCATCTAAGCCTAGGTCTGCCATCTAAGCCTAGGTCTGCCATCTAAGCCTAGGTCTGCCATCTAAGCCTAGGTCTGCCATCTAAGCCTAGGTCTGCCATCTAAGCCTAGGTCTGCCATCTAAGCCTAGGTCTGCCATCTAAGCCTAGGTCTGCCATCTAAGCCTAGGTCTGCCATCTAAGCCTAGGTCTGCCTTTGAGCCGTTTACCTCTGGGGTTTTGGTGGTGCACCCTCTTCTCTCCTCTGTCATTCTTTTAAGCCCAGCGTACCATGGTCTTCTTTATTTCTGCTACTAGCGTGAGACCATGATATAGACTATACTATTCCTGGTTGGGTCTTATTCTCCACCCATATTCATCATTTGTTGGTCCATTTATTTTCCCGAGAACCTTTCTCTGCCATGTGTTTAAAGGTTTTCTGAAGTTTTTGTTATGGTCCAATTTTTACGTTCATATGTTACAACTGATCTGATTACAGTTTTATAATTGGTTTTCTTGTTTTTCTTGTCGTGTAATTTTTGAGTAATTTCAGACTTTCGAATCTTTAAAGCCATTTTGAGATAAAAATGGATTCAGCTTCTCCTCCGTTTAATATTTACGGTAGCAAATCTCATTGAGAGAAAGAAACTGGGGCAAATACTGTCCCTTGGGAGACCGACAGACAGAGCAGCGATGTCTCCATTTCCCTCGTATTTCGAACTCGTGTTATCGACATCTCTCGTCTTTTGAGCCGAATGCATCATTTCAGTTGCATTCGTCCACAATGCGATAAGGGGCAATCAAGTTGCCTCTCTTATAATCTGGGACAGAAGTGGGACGAATGATGTTACAGGGGCGGATCAGGAATAAAGTCACTTTGAAAGCTAGGGTTAGGGCAAGATTTGATATGCGACCACGCACCCGTTTCTTCAATATAATAATCGTAATCACTTAATCATTAAAAAAAAAATACATGTATCCTAATTATAATTAGAGGTGGTCCGCTCCAAAGGGAACTCTCATTGGGAGGCATTGTTTCGTATATCACAAGAAAAAGAAGTTTTCTCTGGATAGGACAAGGTACCGTGAGTCTTGTACATTAAATGTTTACCGTGAAGATACTAACAGCGGGAATATCCAACAGAATAAGAGTACGGTAAACAATGTTCTGAGAATCAAGTTTAGATAAAAGTCGTCTAAATCTAATCTAACTCGCACTGCGCAGGACTAGGGAACGGACAGTGGACGAGTAAACGAGTCAAGGTCATTGGACAAGTGAATAGTCAAGGTCATTGGATAAGTGATCAAGTCAAGGTCATTGGACGAGTGAACAAGTCAAGGTCGGTGGACACGTGAACAAGTCAAGGTCATTGGACGAGTGGACAAGTCAAGGTCATTTGGACAAGTGAACAAGTCAAGGTCATTGGACAAGTGAACAATTCAAGGTCATTGGACAAGTGAACAAGTCAATAACATTGGACAAGTGAACAAGTCAAGGTCATTTGGACAAGTGAACAAATCAAGGTCATTGGACAAGTGAACAAGTCAAGATCATTGGACAAGTGAACAAGTCAAGGTCATTGGACAGGTGAACAAGTCATGGTTATTTGGACAAGTGAACAAGTCAAGGTCATTTGGACAAGTGAGCAAGTCAAGGTCATTGTACAAGTGAACAAGTCAAGGTCATTGGACACGTGAACAAGTCAAGGTCATTTGGACAAGTGAACAAGTCAAGGTCATTGTACAAGTGAACACGTCAAGGTCATTGGACACGTGAACAAGTCAAGGTCATTTGGACAAGTGAACAAGTCAAGGTCATTTGGACAAGTGAACAAGTCAATGTCATTTGGACAAGTGACCAAATCAAGGTCATTGGACAAGTGAACAAGTCAAGATCATTGGACAAGTGAACAAGTCAAGGTCAATGGACAAGTGAACAAGTCAATATCATTGGACAAGTGAACAAGTCAAGATCATTGGACAAGTGAACAAATCAAGGTCATTGGACAAGTGAACAAGTCAAGATCATTGGACAAGTGAACAAGTCAAGGTCATTGGACAGGTGAACAAGTCATGGTCATTTGGACAAGTGAACAAGTCAAGGTCATTTGGACAAGTGAACAAGTCAAGGTCATTTGGACAAGTGAACAAGTCAAGGTCATTTGGACAAGTGAACAAGTCAAGGTCATTTGGACAAGTGAGCAAGTCAAGGTCATTGTACAAGTGAACAAGTCAAGGTCATTGGTCATGTGAACAAGTCAAGGTCAATTGGACAAGTGAACAAGTCAAGGTCATTTGGACAAGTGAACAAGTCAAGGTCATTTGGACAAGTGAACAAGTCAAGGTCATTTGGACAAGTGAACAAATCAAGGTCATTGGACAAGTGAACAAGTCAAGATCATTGGACAAGTGAACAAGTCAAGATCATTGGACAAGTGAACAAGTCAAGGTCAATGGACAAGTGAACAAGTCAAGTAATTGCTAATATTTCTTAAGCAGACCAAACTAGCAGGTGAGGTGGGGCGGGGGCTCATGATGTAACAACGGAAGGTCAGGTTATTTCTGTTACTTTTCTGACATCAGTTCACATTGTCTCTCACAGGTCATTATACAGACGTGTGCATTCAGTAACTGGGTAGTCAAAGTGGATTGTGTGCATTCAGTTAATGTGTAGTCAAAAGTTGATTGTGTGCATTCAGTTACTGTGTAGTCAAAAGTGGATTGTGTGCATTCGGTAACTGGGTAGTAAAAGTGGATTGTGTGCATTCAGTTACTGTGTAGTCAAAAGTGGATTGTGTGCATTCGGTAACTAGGTAGTAAAAGTGGATTGTGTGCATTCAGTTACAGTGTAGTCAAAAGTTGATTGTGTGCATTCATTTACTGTGTAGTCAAAAGTGGATTGTGTGCATTCGGTAACTAGGTAGTAAAAGTGGATTGTGTGCATTCAGTTACAGTGTAATCAAAAGTGGATTGTGTGCATTCAGTTACTGTGGAGTCAAAAGAGGATTGTGTGCATTCAGTTACTGTGTAGTCAAAAGTGGATTGTGTGCATTCAGTAACTGGGTAGTCAAAGTGGATTGTGTGCATTCGAAAACTGGGTAGTCAAAGTGGCAAACCTAGCACCCTCTCATGGCACACCTAGCACATTCTCGCGACACACATAGCACCATCTCGTGACACACCTAGCACCATCTCGCGGCACACCTAGCACCATCTCGCGACACACCTAGCACCGCCTTGCGACACACCTATCATCATCTCTTGGTACACAGGCCGTGGAGCTCTGATCTAAAGAAACGAACGCAGTAACGCAGTGGTGCTCAACCTTCATAATGCTGTGACCATTTAATACAGTTCCTCATGTTGTGGTGACACGCAACCATAAAATTATTTTCGTTGCTACTTCATAAATGTGTGTTTTCCGATGGTCTTAAGTGAGCCATGGTTTACGGGTCGTTCGACCATCTAAGGGGTCGCTATCCACATGCTGAGAGCCACTGAGTAACGAATCAATCGGCAAAAAACACCTGGACAGCATCGTGGTATAACAATCTTATATAACACAGTATGTGCAGGTGCAACAGTTGTACACGCCATCTCTCCTCCAATAGACGGATATGGGAGGGGGGCGGGGGCGGGGGGGGGCGGCAAGAATCAACACGTCGGGGAATGTCATGGATGGAAATTTGTGTATAGATCTATCATCAAACATAAATCATTTCATTCGCCAGCAAACATAAATTTGTGGATTCATATATTATAACTATCATAGCATGCTATAAATCAATGGACTAAACCTTCAAACGAAATAAATAAATGGATTGCCATGCAACATAAATCGATGTATAAATCAATCATCCACCATAAGTGTATCATCCAGTATAAATCAGTGTATACATCTATCATCCAGTATAAATCAGTGTATACATCTATCATCCAGTATGAATCAGAGTATACATTAATCAGCCAGTATAAATCTATGCAGACATCGACATGAGGTTTGAAACGAAGTCCAAGTCCAATCAACTAATAAGTAAGAACCGAAGCCTGGGTTAGAGAGTAGAGCTGATTTCCCCAGATACACGGGACTTTTGGGACAATCAATAAAATAAAATGTGACTTATTTATGTAACTTAATTTTACAGAACAAATACATACATCTGTAAAAGGACAAACTTTGTTCCGAACACTTTCAGAACCAAATGCCAACAATGAAGACATCCTGAGCAGAACCAAATGCCAACAACGAAGACATCCTGAGCAGAACAAAATGCCAACAACGAAGACATCCTGAGCAGAACCAAATGCCAACAACGAAGACATCCTGAGCAGAACCAAATGCCAACAACGGAGACATCCTGAGCAGAACCAAATGCCAACAATGAAGACATCTATCACTCTGATCACTGTCTCCAGTAATTTAAACTGTTCGTATTTTCGGAGCAACATAACGTCAATGGCCTTGAATTGTTTTGAAGTTAATTTTAATTGAAAATGCCTAACGTTGTAACTGATAAAAGTTATTAAAGGTAAAAGACACAACTACAAATAAAAGAACGAGATTGTGTAGCCTCTTCACACTTGTTTCTGACAATAGTGTTAATGCTAGCACACCCGACAGATGGCGTTTGATAACTTCGGCCTTAAGTAGCTTTTAGGGCAACCCTTTGCTTCTTGGTAACAACCCACAGTTCGTTGAAAACAAGGCTTGGAGTTGGAGACAGGGAGCTATTATTTACCGGAGCCGAAACGGAGCATTCCGAAAATTGCCTAGCTAGAAATGTATTCAATAATCTCTTATATATCTTTGGCGTCTGGTATGTCCTGCTTCCTCTTCAGATCGGCCCCCCCCCAACAACTCCACACGTTTTATACTAATAGTACTGAGTGAAGAAGGCCTGTCAAGCAGTGAGATGCATGCGTGACGTCAGAACGCAGGTAATAGGTTGATAGGTTGAAAAATCAACACAGGTCAACATTATGACGATAATTCCTACAAAACACTGCGTGATATTTTTACAGCATTCCAGATATAAATATGCTATTTTTGGACTGTCAGATTTTTTGAATGATGATTGCAGAATTTTAAATAAATGTGAGTATTTTCTGCCGGACTCACCCCACCCCTCTATGCACACCACTCCTCCATACGCCCCACCCTTGCATACACCCCACCCCTGCTTACACTCACCCCTCCATACACTCCACCCCTCCATATACCCACCCCTCCATACACTCCACCCCTCTATACACTCCACCCCTCCATACACATTGCACCATACAATGCCCCCATGGCTAATCTACTCTTGATCATTGCCCCAATACATTGGTCCTTAAACATTTTGTCACGAACTCCCATGTAATATTATGAAGTGTGATGATCCTTAACTAAGTAACTTAAGTATAAGATTATAAAAAACCATAATGCTACAGAACAAACACAAACATCCACGTGTTTCCTATGGGTCTGTGGTCCGAGGGTGACGAACCCATGCTATGAAGGTTGTCCCAACACGAAGGCCTCCATTTATCATAAGGCACACTCCGTCTCACTCACAAAAAGCCACTTTGTCCGCCTAAGGCCCGCGCTGTGTGTTACAAAATCGGTGGTTTATCTGGCTAAAAGCCAATTTAGCATGCCGTATTTGGACATTTAGCCTGGCGTGTTTGGACATTTAGCATGGCGTATTTGGACATTTAGCCTGGCGTGTTTGGACATTTAGCTTGGCGTGTTTGGACATTTAGCCTGGCGTGTTTGGACATTTAGCCTGGCGTGTTTGGACATTTAGCCTGGCGTGTTTGGACATTTAGCCTGGCGTGTTTGGACATTAAGCCTGGCGTGTTTGGACATTTAGTCTGGTGTGTTTGGACATTTAGCCTGGCGTGTTTGGACGTTTAGCCTGGCGTGTTTGGACATTTAGCCTGGCGTGTTTGGACATTTAGCCTGGCGTGTTTGGACATTGAGCCTGGTGTTTTTGGAAACAAAATGATTTCAAAAGATAGAGAGTAAAAAAATTGATATTGTAATCGAATCCCATTTAATTTCAAGTATTTCAGTAGCATATTTTTATAGAGAATTTTCTAATTATTTCAGTACTGGAAGATAGGAAGACATTGGAATAGATGTCGAAATGAGTAAGACACATACAAAAAGAATAACAAACTTTAAAACTAAAAAAAAAATATTTCTTGCATGGCCTTCACAAGATGGCTGTCTCAAGAGGTGATTGAACTATATCATCCCTAACTACCAGATGCACAGGAAATGACACGGCACACTACTCACCAACACACACAAAAGGTCAAGACACATTGACTCGCGGACACACATTCACAAGCTCAAAACAGATGTACTCACGGACGGACACACTCAAGGTCAAGAAACATTTACTCACGGACACACACAAGGTCAAAACACATTCACTCACGGACACACACAGACAGGCAAGAGAAAATGTACTCACCGATTCTATGTCCGAGCTGCTCAGCTCCTCTTTAATTTTCCTCCTCTGTCGCTCTTTCAGCCATTTATTTGGGGAGAGATCGTAATCCATGTCTGTAGCTGCAAGTTAATCCTTTCTGAAATCTCACAGCGGGGATGCACTTTCACTCTGACCGTGGGCTTATCCTTGGAATAATGACTGGCTAACACACAAATATAGTCTTACGCACAAAAATATAGGCTTATACACATCAGTTGTGTGCGGTACAACGGCAGCACGGACTAGTGAGTCGTGTGACCTCACTGTCCATGAAAAAAAATTCGATTGTAAATCTCTACAAGAATGGATTTGGGAAATTGTATTTAAAAAAAAAAAAATTGCATTTAGATATTATCTGCTAGACTACTATTTCCATTCAAGAAGTAACGACTAGAACAAGGATAGTGTAACAGGAGAAGTAATGGTTTTCTTCTACACAAATAATTGATAATTGACTCATTAACTAATGAAAGAAAAATCCGATTGCGTTTTGCTTCACACGTCAGCTGTTTGCTCTATTCGGAACTAATCAGCGGGAGTGCCACGAAGAAACAAATTTAGTATTATACTGATGTCCAAGGGAAAGAAATGTCTCAGCTAAGTCACTCCAATAATAGTTTGGAATTATCGTTCTTGATAGTGACTACGTTAATTTAAAGTTAATAAGAACACTAATGTTGTTGTTTTTCTCCAATAACTCAATGTATTTTGATTGATTCTATGATAGCTCTACTACAGCTGTCCTAGTAGGAAGACTACTAATTACAGCTGTCCTAGTAGGAAGACTTCTAATTACAGCTGTCCTAGTATGAGCACTTCTAGCTACAGCTGTCCTAGTAGGAAGACGTCTAACTACAGCTGTCCTAGTAGGAAGACTTCTAATTACAGATGTCCTAGTATGAGCACTTCAAGCTACAGCTGTCCTAGTAGGAAGACATCTAACTACAGCTGTCCTAGTAGGAAGACTTCTAATTACAGCTGTCCTAGTATGAGCACTTCTAGCTACAACTGTCTTAGTAGGAGAAATTCTAGCTAAAGCTGTCCTGGTAGGAACACTTGGATCTACAGAATTCCTTGTAGGAACACTTCTAGCTACAGATGTCCTTCCAGGAACACTTATGGTTACAGATGTCCTTGTAGGAGAACTTCTATCTAAAGATGTCCTTGTAGGAACACTTCTAGCTACAGATGTCCTTGTAGGAACACTTCTAGCTACAGATGTCCTTGTAGGAACACTTCTATCTAAAGATGTCCTTGTAGGAACACTTCTATCTAAAGATGTCCTTGTAGGAACACTTCTAGCTACAGATGTCCTTGTAGGAACACTTCTAGCTACAGCTGTCCTAGTAGGAACAAAATCTACTTACAGATGTCGTAGCAGGAACACTTCTAGCTTAGTCGAAAAAGGGCTTGATAAATGCCCTACAACAATACCGCCCTTAACGCCCAAATGCTCAAATCCTTAAGAGCAAATTCTACACTTACATCACCTTTTAAGCAAAGCGTGTCAACGTTCCGAGCTGTCACACTAGGCGTTGTGGTCCGTCGGTATCCTTGAGTACCACAATGACGTATCTCATTTAGATGGGGTATATATATAGGTTGGAGCACAGCACCACATAATTCTATTGATATAGCTGAAAGGGTTTTCCATTTTTTACACTACAAAGTGCATTTTCTCGATGCGCTTGACCGAGTAGTAGTGTTTAAAACTTGCAGATAAGCTCCGAAGCTATTTTTAATGTGATCTTCAACAAGTTGGACGAGTTATCGATTTCTTTGTGAATCTTGATGGTCGAACGCCCTTCGCTTTCACCGGTAAGTAGGGCAGACTATGAATCGCCTGCTTTATTCAGAGGACATGTCTCTACGTGGACGCCTGGGTACTTTGATACGTGGACGCCTGGGTACTTTGTTATGTGGACGCCTGGGTACTTTTCTATGTGGACGCCTGGGTACTTTGATACGTGGACGCCTGGGTACGTTGATATTTAATCGTACGGGCACTCTTATAGGTGGTCGCCTGTGTACTTTGATGGGTCCTTCTGGGGGAGTAAAGATAAATGTTTAAGACATTTCATATTTGATAAAATTGTGTTTAGATAAATAATTACACGGGTCAGTTTCATAAATCGAAGTTCATCATGTATCGATTATTAATTTTTTTTAAACGAAGGTATACAAATTTGTGACCGCTAGCAGCATGCGGCCCTACGAGCGTTATCCTGCGATCCACGAAATAAACAGCGTTACATATTATAATAAGACACAAGGCTTAGTAAAGAATTGCATATGCGCGTTGCGAGCCGGGTCGAGAAAAGGGGGAGAGGAGCAACAAATTATCCCCATGCGACCCCCATAGATAGTTCGATTTTGAAATTAAATCACCCAGGTTCTCAAAGTTTGTGTTTCAAGACACTGTCTTGTAAACAAGAAATTGAGATGCTGTTGCTAGGGGTTTGAAACAAAATGAAAATTGACCGTTGCTGTACTATATGCTTTACACGTCTGGAGTCTGGAGTAGGTTGTTTTTTTTGTCGCGTTAAATTTAATCTTAAATTGTTAAATGGTCATCTTTCTAAATGGTCATCTTTCTAAATGGTCATCTTTCTAAATGGTCATCTTTCAATCATAAACAATAATTAAATACCATGACTGTTAAATTATTACGGAAGATTGCGTGAAAAAACAACAACCGTGTTTAACCGTATTTTAATACTTGCGGTGAAAATAGCAACACCACACTTAGAAATAGAGAGAGAGAGATATTCCCCACAAAAGAATATGCGTATGAGAACACTTGTTGTCTTGCTCAATTACTCAAGAGCTTCTTACAGAGTTGTTCTATCCGACTATTGTATCAAGAGCTTCTTACAGAGTTGCTCTATCCGACAATTGTATCAAGAGCTTCTTACAGAGTTGTTCTATCCGACTATTGTATCAAGAGCTTCTTACAGAGTTGTTCTATCCGACTATTGTATCAAGAGCTTCTTACAGAGTTGTTCTATCCATTTATTGTGACACATGAAGATACACCAGAGCACACGCTGATCGTTTAATTGGTCGATAATTAGTTAATTAGTCCGGTCAGAGCATCTTGATTCACGCAAACTGTGTGTGACGCTACATCTATTTGTGCACTACGTCATCTCCTTGATACACTGACGTAACGCTCATGTTAGCACCGTTGAAAATTTAAATATCTGAAACATGTGCATCTTAATTTTTTAAGAAAATTCTGTTTATAAACATCAAATTTAGTTTTTAGTAGGGTTCCTAATATCATTTCTCTTACTTTAGTCGCAAACACTTGTAGAGATAAACAAAACAATTTCAATTTTAATAGCGCCAAGGACTAAAATCTCTTTCATTAAAAAAAAGGTATTAAAAATTATAAATAGGGTTTGTCATTTAATGGCGGAAATCTATTAATAGAACACCCGGGCGTGCAGACTGGCCAATCTCGTTAAGATATTAGTAAAAACAATCCTGGAATTCCGTTTGGCCAATCTCTCAACAGCTGATCGTTACTTCTACGTTAATGTGAGGCAGCATGGTTGGTCTTAAGCTAGAAGGTAACGTGTTTACAACTTTATTTGACGAAAGACAAGACGAAACAAAACAAACAACCGATCAAGCAAAACAAACAACATATCAAACAAAACAAATTGTTACTGCTTTATATATGAGGAAATACATTGTTAGAAGCTATGTTTTACAACAACCTTGTCTAAAAAATAGTAACATTACGCAATGCGATGTGACTTTTTCCGGTATTCGAAAACACGAACACCATAGAAATAAAACATACAGACTAGACTTACATCAGATGAAGTTATATTAAACGATGGCAGCGATCAGACCAAATAAAGAGTTCAGGAACTTCTGGAGTCTAGACACTCTTAATTTTCTCCAATCCTTAGAAACATCTCTATCACAAATAATTGCGCCCTAGTCATTGACCCGTGTGAACAGCTAGTAAGCCTGTAAACAGAACTCGTCAGACCGAGACACAGTCAATGTTTTAACAACGACGGCGACTAAACTTAATTTTGAACATAATGTGTTTTGTTCTAACAAGGATGGCGATCAAACATAATAGTCAACAGGCGTCGATTCGTATTCAACAACATTAGTAGTTTGCATAGTGAGACCGTTGCTAATTGTCGCCTAAGGCGATGGCCACGTACGCACCTTGCGTCCATCAATAGGCAATTAGATCAGGTCTACACGCACAAAGTACAAGGTGAATGTCAATGATATGTGGAAAACATAAATTAGTCACAGATTGGTTTGCAGTGAAGAGGAGTAAACGACAAAGTTTCATCGGCGGATCTTTTGACTGTTGAGTGTGTGGGTGGGCTTCTCTCGGAACACGATTCTAGTTATTCGTGACGCATGACGGAAATTGTTATTTTTAGTTGGATTCGGAAGGCTGGATTTGAAAATGCTTAAGTATAAAACACATTTTCGTAGCTGTGAATATCAGCGGAACTCCCTTTTGATTATTTAAGGATACGCCCCTGCAGCTTTTGATAAGTTTATTTTAGCAAGCACAAAAATAGGCATGATAAAAATTTGGTCGCCTTTGTTCTCTCGTCTGCTAAGATGACATTTTCGTTTTGTTTTTTGTTGATGTACACGAGATTTCTATTTTTGGAACACTTTTACAATAAACCCATTCATGTCCAGTTATCCCTCTTTATTACCTGAGCGGCTTCATAACGGACGTACTTAAGATTTAGACATGTAGTATTTCAGCCCGTCAAATTCTTAACGAATATCTACTTTATCCATCAAGAAATCAAAGCAAATATTGAAATAAAAATCTCAGTGGTTCTCATCTTAACACAATGGAAATATACATTGTTGTTGTGAAGCTGTTTCAAATTTGTTAGTATAGTCATAATAGAACTCGCCCTTGTGTTTGTTACAATGTAGATGTTAGCTCTGCTTTCATGCTCTTCAAAAACAACACAATTGTAATCTCAAAATCCTTAACGAGATTTGGGGAATTACCCGTATTCCACAGACTGACATATAAGCTCATGTGACAAATGAGATTCATAGCGAGTCACTAGCGCGAGGTTGAACAATAAACGTTATTATCTATTTAATATCTCTCTCTCTCTCTCTCTCTCTCTCTCTCTATATATATATATATATATATATATATATATATATATATGAACGTATCTGTTATCTTTACGATCTTCTTCATCAATAAATCTGTGAGATCGTTAATGATGTCTCCCCCAGAAAACATGAAGTTGTAACAGACATAAAGCTTTCAGTTTACTCAAATGTTAAAGTCAGCGGTCCTCATGTTGTTGTGAAAGCGGGTTCAGTCTAGACCAGGGGTGGGCAAACTACGGCCCGCGTATTATGTGGCCCTCGAAGGCATTTAGAAATTTTAAAAAATTACTATGTTTTTAAGTTATTTTGTTGAATATTACAGAATTTCATGCACCATTATGATTTTTAAAACATTTTTGATCAAATTTCTTTCTAATTTTCTAATTTTTTTAAACAGTCCTTGACCTTTGTCATGTAATGCTAAAATGCGAAACTACCGATTTTAATACAGGGAAATGTTTATCGATATTTAAAAATTGGACATAATAATAATATACATGCTGCCCCCAATAGCTTTAACTTTGTCAATGTGGCCCTCCACACAAAAAGTTTGCCCACCCCTGGTCTAGACTGTTAGTAAATTACTCTCTGAAAGAATGATATCTTGTTGTTGAGAATAAAAGCCCTTCCAATTGTGTTGGTAAAAGTCAATAATTTAGAGATAACACTAAAATTATGTGCAAAAAAAAAAAAATGGAACAAAAATCTTTTCACAGCTTTAACCAATTTAAAACATTTATAAATAAATATTTTTTTTTTAATCTTATAATTTTGACTGGTCCTCCTTTCCTTTCATCATTTTTAAGAACTAGTTACAAGTAGCTGAAAATTATCTTTAAAATTTTCTCTATGAATAAATTTCTATGGCAGTGATTTTTCAGTCAATGTTAATATATCACAAAAGTAAGTTTTCCCATCTATTGACCACAAGAAAGATGCGCTCTGAGCATTGTGGTTCTACGATCAATAATTACAAGGTCCCAGAGGATTTCGGTGGGACAGCTCTGTCTGCGGTGTGTGTGTACGACCCGAACGTAAGACACAGAATTTAGACACTTTGACATCATCAAGCTGTTAAGGGGGGAAAACATTCTGTGATGGATGAGTATTGAGGTCATACGGGAGACATATTTGAATCACAGTCGCTTTCTATAAGGAGATCATTTTCAGATTTTTGGAAGGTCTTTACTTAGGACAGAGGGGTCAACGAAATTTTTCGATGCAATTAACTTTTATATGCCGACCTTACCCTAAATCTGAAAGTGAGAAAATCAAGACTATTTGAATGTAACAATTGGATCGTTTAGTGAATCTATTTATATGGAGATTACAATTATATATATATACATATTAATCAGAGATCTAAAAGTAGAAAAATAATTTCTAAAAGATAAATTAAATAAAATCCAGATTGTAGAACGAACAAATGGATTTCTTTGAAAAAGCTGCTCACTTAAAATTTTGTAGAAATTATGTTTTATTTTGAAACAATGACGTGAAAATTATGGCTTTTTAAAATCATAGAAGCTCGGATACTGCTTCTGGGGTTAAATAATGCATGCATGCTTTTTTTATGTCAATTTGAGGGATTTGCATTGTTAAGGAGGTGCAGCGTTACAAAATGCAGCAAGTTTTTGATAAACTTTGCATCCCTTGACGTTTTGAGCATAATAAGTGGCGTCACTAGGAGTGCGGGGGGGGGGGTGCGCACCAATCCCGGGAATCCTCACAGAGGGTGACGCCCTCACAGGGGATGACACCCTCCACAAGGGGTTGGCACTAAATAACACAACTAAGTTCAACAGAGAAGCAGGTTGCCATAAGCGCAAGGTGTCACCAGAGCAGGTTGCCATAAGAACAGGGTGCCACCAGAGCAGGTTGCCATAAGAACAGGGTGTCACCAGAGCAGGTTGCCATAAGAACAGGGTGTCACCAGAGCAGGTTGCCATAAGAACAGGGTGTCACCAGAGCAGGTTATCTTGGAAGAGATCCACGGAGAAGTCTTGTTTGGGTGACCCATGAGTTTACCGCTTCTAGTGACGTCAATGAGCATAAAATAAAATGGGCGAATGTGAAAAATTACGAATGCAAGATGAAAGGCAAGTGCTTAGCTGCAGAGCCACTAGTGAGCACAAATTATTGGGTGTGTTAGGCTATTACACAGACCAGATGTGTTTGTCTACTACACAGACCAGATGTGTTTGTCTACTACACAAACAAGATGTGTTTGTCTACTACACAAACAAGATGTGTTTCGCTACTACACAGACCAGATGTGTTTGTCTACTACACAGACCAGATGTGTTTGTCTATTACACAGACCAGATGTGTTTGTCTATTACACAGACCAGATGTGTTTGTCTATTACACAGACCAGATGTGTTTGTCTATTACACAGACCAGATGTGTTTGTCTATTACACAGACCAGATGTGTTTGTCTATTACACAGACCATATGTGTTTGTCTATTACACAGACCAGATGTGTTTGGGTATTACACAGACCAGATGTGTTTGTCTACTACACAGACCAGATGTGTTTGTCTATTACACAGACCAGATGTGTTTGTCTATTTCACAGACCAGATGTGTTTGTCTATTACACAGACCAGATGTGTTTGTCTATTACACAGACCAGATGTGTTTGTCTATTACACAGACCAGATGTGTTTGTCTATTACACAGACCAGATGTGTTTGTCTATTTCACAGACCAGATGTGTTTGTCTATTACACAGACCAGATGTGTTTGTCTATTACACAGACCAGATGTGTTTGTCTACTACACAGACCAGATGTGTTTGTCTACTACACAGACCAGATGTGTTTGTCTACTACACAGACCAGATGTGTTTGTCTACTACACAGACCAGATGCAGTATTGCCAGAAAAACAATCTTTAACAAAAAGACAGGACTATAAAAGAAGAACGTATCGACTAACAGCCTTCGTCGGCAGACAGGACAAATGAAGAAACAACAAGAAATAGAAGATATTAAATACTAAGGGGGGGGGGGGGGAGGGAATTTCATGAAAAAAATACTGTAAATATCTTAAAAAGTGAAGGATAGAAAAATATTGTATTGAGACGTAACTCTATGATAGGATCAGTGCACATATCAGATAACACAATTTTATGAAGACTGCAATAGGCAAGATTAAAGGATTACATAGACTTGTAAGTGAAACTGTCAAAAAAAAAAAAAGATGATATTGTCACCGTGAAGCATGTAATATTCAGAAAATAATAGAGTACAGGTGTGCATCTGGAAAAGGAAATATTTATGCAGAAGCTTTCGTGTCACGACAGATGCAGCAAACTGGACACACGTCGGCACACAAGAGACGCCAGTGTTCAAGATAAGTTCATTAGGTTGATGACCTTCCCCACAGTTGAAAACATCTCATAGGTATTTGGATTTTGTAAACATCTTTTGTTATGTGGGGGGTGGGAGTTGTTTACAACTTATTGTTATGTTTTATTTAAACACCTTATTGCTACGTGGCTTTTCGAAGACACGCGGTCAAACAATGACAACACGCGGTCAAACAATGACAACACGCGGTCAAACAATGACAACACGCGGTCAAACAATGACAGCACGCGGTCAAACAATGACGACACGCGGTCAAACAATGAAGACACGCGGTCAAACAATGACAACACGCGGTCAAACAATGACAACACGCGGTCAAACAATGACAACACGCGGTCAAACAATGACAGCACGCGGTCAAACAATGACGACACGCGGTCAAACAATGACGGCACGCGGTCAAACAATGACAACACGCGGTCAAACAATGACAACACGCGGTCAAACAATGACGACACGCGGTCAAACAATGACAACACGCGGTCAAACAATGACAGCACGCGGTCAAACAATGACAACACGCGGTCAAACAATGACAACACGCGGTCAAACAATGACAGCACGCGGTCAAACAATGACAACACGCGGTCAAACAACGACGACACGCGGTCAAACAATGACGACACGCGGTCAAACAATGACGACACGCGGTCTAACAATGACGACACGCGGTCAAACAATGACGACACGCGGTCAAACCATGACAACACGCGGTCAAACAATGACGACACGCGGTCAAACAATGACAACACGCGGTCAAACAATGACGACACGCGGTCAAACAATGACGACACGCGGTCAAACAATGACGACACGCGGTCAAACAATGACAACACGCGGTCAAACAATGACAACACGCGGTCAAACAATGACAACATGCGGTCAAACAATGACGACACGCGGTCAAACAATGACAACACGCGGTCTAACAATGACGACACGCGGTCAAACAATGACGACACGCGGTCAAACAATGAAGACACGCGGTCAAACAATGACAACACGCGGTCAAACAATGACGACACGCGGTCAATGATGACGACACGCGGTCAAACAATGACAACACGCGGTCAAACAATGACAACACGCGGTCAAACAATGACAACACGCGGTCAAACAATGACGACACGCGGTCAAACAATGACGACACGCGGTCAAACAATGACGACACGAGGTCAAACAATGACAACACGCGGTCAAACAATGACAACACGCGGTCAAACAATGACAACACGCGGTCAAACAATGACGACACGCGGTCAAACAATGATGGCACCCAGCTATGCGAATAGACTGTCATGAAGTTCTAACGTCGCGAATATTGAGAGCTACATAACTATGGTTGGTCTTCAATCAACGACAAGCCGTTATTTGATACCATACATCCCAGGTGTCTTCCTGTAAAGAGAGAGAGAGAGCGAGAAAGAGAGAGAAAGGGAGAGAGAGAGAGAGAGAGAGAGATGGAGAGAGAGCAATTTAAAAGAGTATTATGCAAAGTTTTTTAATTTGAGTGAGTATGTACAAAAATACTACTTGACCTACTTTCTCCGTTGTTTCTTTCCTTAAAATACAATGTACCATTTACATTCTTGGCCTACAAGCTTAAAGTCATTAATTATTGTTTTGTATATTATACTAGGTAATATTAAAAAATATATTTTTATATGCACAGAGGTATATATATATATCTTAAAAGGGTACAAAGAACCTTACAATTTATACGTCTAATAAACTATATTAAACAATGTAATTTTTGGAATTGTTAATGCAGAAGACATAGTTAAACCGCTAAGACTTCAGTTGAATCCGGAAGAAATAGATGAACTGCTTTAGTCATAGTTCAGATGCTAACACTACAGCTGAATCCTGAAGCCACAGTTTAACCGCTAAGATTCAGTTATGTGTTTCACCAGCAGTCGATATTTAGTCCCAAGTCAAGATGTAGCTGCTATACCACTCATAGCTGCACCACTCAAAACTCTACCACTCAGAAGAAGATATTCATATTTATACTTAAATTGGAAATTCGGTTAATAACAAGGTCACCGAAATGCACACCTTGAGAACCACTGATCTACAGTATTTCTTGAGACACCCGACGTCCTTTTTCTCTTTGTCATGACATTACTGTATTCCTTGATCGTTTCGTCCCCCGTGGGCCATGGCTCATGTTAACTTTAACGTTAACATTACTTTACGGTATCTTCTGTCTGGACCCGTTATAATACACAGCAGGTGTAGAAAGTTTATGTATTCACTAGCCAGGCCCTAGACACGTGATCTCTTGTTGCTGGAATCTGTCAGCGTTCTTTCCTAGCCAAAACAACAATTGATGATCAGTGTGTTTTATCTTCTTTTCTATTTTAATCAGTTCAAAACATCAGGCTCCAATTAAGTCTCAGATTTTTTTAACAGACTCAATGCTTTATTGTTTTTCTTCTGGTTCTCAAAGAGGCAATGGTTTGATGCTTTTCTTCTATTTCATAGACATGCAATGTTTGATGCTTTTTTTCTATTTCATAGACATGCAATGTTTGATGCTTTTCTTCTATTTCATAGACATGCAATGTTTGATGCTTTTTTTCTATTTCATAGACATGCAATGTTTGATGCTTTTCTTCTATTTCATAGACATGCAATGTTTGATGCTTTTTTTCTATTTCATAGACATGCAATGTTTGATGCTTTTCTTCTATTTCATAGACATGCAATGTTTGATGCTTTTTTTCTATTTCATAGACATGCAATGTTTGATGCTTTTTTTCTATTTCATAGACATGAAATGTTTGATGCTTTTTTTCTATTTCATAGACATGCAATGTTTGATGCTTTTTTTCTATTTCATAGACATGCAATGTTTGATGCTTTTCTTCTATTTCATAGACATGCAATGTTTGATGCTTTTCTTCTATTTCATAGACATGCAATGTTTGATGCTTTTCTTCTATTTCATAGACATGCAATGTTTGATGCTTTTCTTCTATTTCATAGACATGCAATGTTTGATGCTTTTCTTCTATTTCATAGACATGCAATGTTTGATGCTTTTCTTCTATTTCATAGACATGCAATGTTTGATGCTTTTCTTCTATTTCAAAGAGAAGCAATGTTTGATTGTTTTCTTCTGATTTGTGGTGTCCGATATTCGATTTTCGAGACCATGACCATTTTAAAAATCTGACATTACTGTAACGCGGGGATGTTACTTCAAGAAAAGTTTTTTTTTTATTGAATGTACAATAATCTTAATTGTAACATTACAAACACTAATTTTATAGATTTTATTATGTGTTAATATTATGGACTTTTGCCAATGATCACAATACAAATGTCATTAATTTTTGTAATACCATTTTCTTGAATTCCTTCTCAAGCGTGATTACTTTTCCCCCAATTCACTTAATATCTTTAAACCTTGCTAGAATGTTACCCCCCCCCCTCTCCTTCCCACACACACACACTTTCTTCAGCAAATAGCCAGTACAGGAACTGCTCATTTCTGCCAAAGACAATCAGGGTCTGGAACAAGCTCCCAAACGGAACAGTTGAGGCGACAACACTTGACACATTTGCGCCTATTGCCTCAGGCCTTCCAACCCCCAGTTCAGGATACCCTCACTCAGTAGCCCTGGCAAGCAGTGAAGTATCCCCTTCAACACCAATCACAGAAACATTGCGAATCCCCTCTACATGCATAGGAGCCAGAATGATAAATAAATTGATCGTGGGCCCTTAATATAGAGAAGAAGAAGAAGAACTTGTTTCGGTACACCAATACACCCGACCTCCCACAACCAAACACCGTGGGCGAGTTCACTTTACGGAGTTTTGTCATTGCGTGCTCAACCATGGTCATCCTCCTAATCAACGGGTCAGCAAAAGGTAACCCCCCCCCCTTCCCAGGCGCAGATACAAGCTGTGTTGGACCGGCAGACCATTCTTTCCAGTTCTCGTCACGCTCGGGGAAGCGCACACATACTTGAGAATCCCTCGAGTGGGAAGATCACCTCGGATTCACCTAATGATTTGTTAGCCATTAATTTCGATCGTTTTACTCTAAACTATTTTTTAAAAATAACATGACTTGAAATTGCGCTGCTTTAATCTTATCGATCTCTGATCAATCATGTAGATATCAATAAGTCTGCTCATTATGAATTGCTATTCAATGTATATTTGCCGTGAAACTCCAAGTCGGACACACTGACGTCATAATGAGATTTAATTATCTTAGAGCTTTATCACATCCTAAAATTGGTAAAGTAATATGTTAGAGTTATCTCATATAACACGCTTCTCGTCAATAAGACGGGAGGATATACTGTACCAATACCACGGCAGGATATACTGTACCAATGAGACGGCGGGATATACTGTACCAAGAAGACGGCAGGATAGATTGTACTTATAAGAGGCGGGATAGACTGTACCAATAAAGAAACATTTTATAATGATTAGTGTTATTTTATTGAAAGAATGCCCTGCACAACGTTGAGGCTAGCCACACATGCGCATCGCTGGCAATGGTAAAGGATAAACATAGCTTTCCATAAATTGGATATTTATGTACAAGCTTACGTCCCATTGAATGCCTCGATCTGAATTCGTTGTTGGACAGGGTCATGCCATCTTATGACTATTATGAGAAAGTTTTTTTCCTCCCTTTTCTTACATTATTTCACATACAGTCTGGTTGCCTGGTTGTCATATAACCTGGTTATCATATAATCTGGTTGTCTTGAGGTCGTTTAGCCTGGTTGCTGGTTTTCATATAGTCTGGTACTCATATAGTCTGGTTGGCATATAGTCTGGTTGTCATAAAGTCTGGTTGTCATATAGTCTGATTTTCATATAGTCTGGTTGTCATATAATCTGGTTGTAATATAGTCTGATTGTCATATAGTCTGGGTGTCATATAGTCTGGTTGTCATACATTCTGGTTGCAGTATTGCAAGAAACAACCGCACTTTAGCATCTCGCTGGGAAGTCCATCTCACAACACACCGTTGGTAAGTTCATTACACAACACACCATTGGGAAGTTCATTACACAGCACAACACTGAGAAGTCCACTACACAACACACCAATGGAAGGTTCATCTCACAACACACCGCTGGGAAGTCCATCTCACAACACACCCCTGGGAAGTCCACATCCGTCATCGCCCTGAGAACTTTTGAAGGCAAGTAGAGTAGGCTCCACTTCCACCATGGAGGTGACGTCATGCATTGATCGATCTATCACGATCGTCAATAACAATTGTTATTGATAAGATAAGTGGTAATCAGTGATAAAGAACATAATTATCTTTCTAAAAAGAATAACGAAATGATGAAAAGGCTGGTCTTTATGAGTGGCTAATAATCCATAATTATGTGAAACAAGTTTCTAAATCAATATGCCAAAGTTGATTTAATCAATTCCTATAAGCATTGAACTTGCCACAATTGTAAGACTTTGTTTTGCAACAATCGTAAGACTTTGACTGGCCACAATTGTAAGACTTTGTTTTGCCACAATTGTAAGACTTTGTTTTGCAACAATTGTAAGACTTTGTTTTGCCACAATTGTAGGACTTTGTTTTTCAACAATTGTAAGACTTTGTTTTGCCACAATTGTAAGACTTTGTTTTGCCACAATTGTAAGACTTTGTTTTGCAACAATTGTAAGACTTTGTTTTGCCACAATTGTAGGACTTTGTTTTGCCACAATTGTAGGACTTTGTTTTGCAACAATTGTAGGACTTTGCTTTGCAACAATTGTAAGACTTTGTTTTGCCACAATTGTAGGACTTTGTTCTGCAACAATTGTAAGACTTTGTTTTGCCACAATTGTAAGACTTTGTTTTGCAACAATTGTAGGACTTTGTTTTGCAACATTTTTAAGGCTGGGTTTATTTTGAAGGTTTGTTAATTGTTGTTAATAATTAAGCTCGTTTCAATCTAATGAAAACGTTTGTAGCCTTATATTTAATGACATATAAGTGCAGGTGAATGCGGAATACGTTCCTTTAACGTCGACTGCATCTACAGTTAAACCACTTAAACAGGGGCAGGTTACGATTCATACGAGAGTCATCAAACAAGACAAGTCATTTCAACATTTCGGTATGTCTTGTCTCAACTTGTCTCGGCTTGTCTTGTGATATCTTGGTTCGTTTTGTCTTACCATGTGCTATCTTGTATTTTGTCCTGTCTTGTTTATCCTGTCTTGTCTTGACATGTCTTGACTTGTCGTGTCCTGTCTGGTCTTATCCTGTCGTGTCTTGTCTTGTCCGGTCTTGTCTTGTCCAGTCTTGTCTTGTCCAGTCTTGTCTTGTCCAGTCTTGTCTTGTCCAGTCTTGTCTTGTCCGGTCTTGTCCGGTCTTGTCTTGCCCAGTCTTGTCTTGTCCAGTCTTGTCTTGTCCAGTCTTGTCTTGTCCAGTCTTGTCTTGTCCAGTCTTGTCTTGTCCAGTCTTGTCTTGTCCAGTCTTGTCCAGTCTTGTCTTGTCCAGTCTTGTCTTGTCCAGTCTTGTCTTGTCCGGTCTTGTCTTGTCCGGTCTTGTCTTGTCCAGTCTTGTCTTGTCCAGTCTTGTCTTGTCCAGTCTTGTCTTGTCCAGTCTTGTCTTGTCCAGTCTTGTCCAGTCTTGTCTTGTCCAGTCTTGTCTGGTCTTGTCTTGTCCGGTCTTGTCTTGTCCAGTCTTGTCTTGTCCAGTCTTGTCTTGTCCAGTCTTGTCTTGTCCAGTCTTGTCTTGTCCGGTCTTGTCTTGTCCAGTCTTGTCTTGTCCAGTCTTGTCTTGTCCAGTCTTGTCTTGTCCAGTCTTGTCTTGTCCAGTCTTGTCTTGTCCAGTCTTGTCTTGTCCAGTCTTGTCCAGTCTTGTCTTGTCCAGTCTTGTCTTGTCCGGTCTTGTCCAGTCTTGTCTTGTCCAGTCTTGTCTTGTCCAGTCTTGTCTTGTCCAGTCTTGTCCAGTCTTGTCTTGTCCAGTCTTGTCTTGTCCAGTCCTGTCCAGTCTTGTCTTGTCCATTCTTGTCTTGTCCAGTCTTGTCTTGTCCAGTCTTGTCTTGTCCGGTCTTGTCTTGTCCGGTCTTGTCCGGTCTTGTCTTGTCCAGTCTTGTCTTGTCCAGTCTTGTCTTGTCCAGTCTTGTCTTGTCCAGTCTTGTCTTGTCCAGTCTTGTATTGTCCAGTCTTGTCTTGTCCAGTCTTGTCCAGTCTTGTCTTGTCCAGTCTTGTCTTGTCCAGTCTTGTCTGGTCCAGTCTTGTCTTGTCCAGTCTTGTCTTGTCCAGTGTTGTCTTGTCCAGTCTTGTCTTGTCCAGTCTTGTCCAGTCTTGTCTAGTCTTGTCTTGTCCAGTCCAGTCTTGTCTTGTCCAGTCTTGTCTTGTCCAGTCTTGTCTTGTCCAGTCTTGTCTTGTCCAGTCTTGTCTTGTATAGTCTTGTCTTGTCCAGTCTTGTCTTGTCCAGTCTTGTCTTGTCCAGTCTTGTCTTGTCCAGTCTTGTCTTGTCCAGTCTTGTCTTGTCTTGTCTTGTCCAGTCTTGTCTTGTCCAGTCTTGTCTTGTCCAGTCTTGTCTTGTCCAGTCTTGTCTTGTCCAGTCTTGTCTTGTCCAGCCTTGTCTTGTCCGGTCTTGTCTTGTCCAGTCTTGTCTTGTCCAGTCTTGTCTTGTTCAGTCTTGTCTTGTCCAGTCTTGTCTTGTCCAGTCTTGTCTTGTCCAGTCTTGTCTTGTCCAGTCTTGTCTTGTCCAGTCTTGTCTTGTCCAGTCTTGTCTTGTCCAGTCTTGTCTTGTCCAGTCTTGTCTTGTCCGTTCTTGTCCGGTCTTGTCCTGTCTTGTCGAAATCCTCATTTCCACTGACATCTGTATCTCATGTCTTGTCCTGCCTTGTCCTGTCTTGTCGAGATCCTCATTTCCACTGACATCTGTATCTCATTCAACTTGCAACTATTTCAACATACGTATTCTTTAAATTTATCTTTCGCCAGAGCAATTGTGACTGGGTCGTTTAGCTCCCCCATGGACAGGTTTGGGGGCATTAAGTGATTATAAGAAACATATATTCAAGGAAATGAACTTTTTTTGCCAGGGCCGTCTTAACAGCATCGGATTTCTTGGGCAAAGTAATACACAGAGACCCTCTATTCCCCTATAACCTATTCAAGAATTGTTAGAAAAAGAATGTAGGTTAGGTCGGCCCATGTGTTACTTTCAAACAATTTCATTGGGGGCGGGAAGGGAGTACACCCCCTAGCCCACGCCATACATCAACATAAATTCACCCCCGTTGAATTAGTATTTTCCCCCATTTCAATTTCGGCCTTGGAATCTGTGTATTGACATTTCGACTATGTATAACGTAACTATGAACAAATCATAGTTTTAAGGTTTCATAAATTAATTCAATTGCTAACGTCCACTGATTTTTTTTGGCAGATAAAAAGGTGCAGGTACTGTCATTTTGATCTGAGAAGAAGCAGAAATCGAGGGCGCCGAAGTTTACAGAACGAAACGTGAGATGGGGTTTGGTGATGAGGCTCAGTGAGCCCCTGCACAAGAAACAGTTTGATCAAGGAAAAACGCAAAAATGCCCATGCCGTAAGACGACGGCCCTGCTTTTTGCCTCTTTGCTTCTTGTGACATTAACCAATAAGAATAATTTCAACAAACCAAGATGTCGATATAAGAAATGAAAACAAAGAGTACAACAAGTCGTCCGTTGGCAATGGCTGAACTCCCATAACACATTCTAATGTACTTTGATTGGACCATTCGTTTCACATGGCCCTGCCAAGACGGCAATACAGTTAGGGGGGTTTATGGGTCGACAAAAGATACGCTAAGATTTAGAGAGAAATTGAGTAAATGTATTTGGCCTTCCTGAAGCTCTCCAGCAGGACCAGGTAACCGTCAAATGCTGATTGATGGACAGTCACGGATATTTAAAAGCTGTACTTTGACCATGGTCCACTAATGATTTTCATGCAATGGTCGATGTACTAGAGTCCTTAATAGTGAAAAAGTTCAGGGTCTTCAGCTGTGCAGTTTACAAATGTCCAATGAAAAGTAAACCAATGCAGCCAAATATGTGTACCATCTCACTACTAAATATGTGTACCATCCCACTACTAAATATGTGTACCATCTCACTACTAAATATGTGTCGACCATCTCACTACTAAATGTGTGTACCATCTCACTACTAAATATGTGTCGACCATCTCACTACTAAATGTGTGTACCATCTCACTACTAAATATGTGTCGACCATCTCACTACTAAATATGTGTACCATCTCACTACTAAATATGTGTCGACCATCTCATTACTAAATATGTGTACCATCCCACTACTAAATATGTGTACCATCTCACTACTAAATATGTGTACCATCTCACTACTAAATATGTGTCGACCATCTCACTACTAAATATGTGTACCATCCCACTACTAAATATGTGTACCATCTCACTACTAAATATGTGTGTACCATCTCACTACTAAATATGTGTCGACCATCTCATTACTAAATATGTGTACCATCTCACTACTAAATATGTGTACCATCTCACTACTAAATATGTGTCGACCATCTCACTACTAAATGTGTGTACCATCTCACTACTAAATATGTGTCGACCATCTCACTACTAAATATGTGTACCATCTCACTACTAAATATGTGTCGACCATCTCATTACTAAATATGTGTCGACCATCTCACTACTAAATATGTGTCGACCATCTCATTACTAAATATGTGTACCATCTCACTACTAAATATGTGTACCATCTCACTACTAAATATGTGTCTACCATTCAAATACTAAGTTGGAGACTCTCATCTTTTTACGTGTGTATGATATATGTGTCTACCATTAAAAAAACGTAACTAGGACACACTCTTCTTATTACGTAAGCATGATATGTGTCTCTACCATTCACATACTAACAATGAATCTATCTTCTTATTACGTAAGCATGATATGTGTCTCTACCATTCACATACTAACAATGAATCTATCTTCTTATTACGTAAGCATGATATGTGTCTCTACCATTCACATACTAACAATGAATCTATCTTCTTATTACGTATCTATGATATATGTGTCTACCATTGACATGCTAACTAGGAGACTCTCTTCTTATTTCGTATGCATGATATATGTGTCTATCACTCACATACTAACAAAGAGACTGAAAGATGTATGATGAATTAATTGCATCTATGACATTATTTGCATTGTGTTAATATTGTCTTTTAACATTTTATTTAAAGTTTGACGGACATTAATCAACAATTTTGAAAAAAAACATTGTGAAAATAAAAAGATATGCACAACAGTTGAATTGAGGATTCAAACACTTAGCCAATGGATATACTAATATTCGACCACTGAGTGTAAATGTTTTTTTATTCACCAATGAACATTAAATAAGCAGTTTGTTGACTAAGCACGATGAAGATCTTTAAATTGTAATCATGTGCTGTATTCGTGCCAAATCAAATAGACTAGTGGTTCTCAACCTTCCTAATGCCGCGACCCTTTAATACAGTTCCCCCAACCATAGAATTATCTTCGCTGCTACTTCATTAATATGTGTTTTCCGATGGTCCTAGACGACCCCTGTGTACCGGTGGTTCGATCCCCAAAGGGGTTGCGACCCACAAGCTGAGAACAGCTGAAAAACACTGAACTCGTTCACGGCTTATTTACCTGGCAGACACTGAAGGTAACTTTGGAAATAACATGGTTAGATACCGTCATATAAAACAGGCAGCCATTCATTGCACGAAATTGCACAGGAAAGACGGCAACACGCCCAAAACAAAACACCAGCGAACCTTGGGATCCACCTTCATCATTTGTTGCCCCACAACTACATGACAAACTAACAGCACTAGACAAAGACATTTGTCTGCAGGTTAACAGACAACGCTCAACATAATATGCTGATATGAAGCGACTCAAGAAATCTAAATAATGGGGCGGTCTTTATCCATTGCTGCGAGATTGACAGTGACGTAGTTATTGCATGTTTTGCGGCATAAAAATAAAGTGAATTGTAGAAAGTGACAATGTTATATTCCGTATCGATATTCAGACTCAAGATAATTTACTTTGAAAATAGCAAAGACTACTTATAGGACAAATAAATTTCAACAAAAGTGTTTCATAAAACACCCAAAGCACTATGAACACTAACAATGTCACAAGTAGTAAATATGTCACATTCTATAAACTGAAATTTAGAAAACTGAGGAAGAAATAATAATGGCCTAAAGGCAGATGCATTTATTTTCTTAATTTTTATATTTTACATATATCCAAAATATCTTTGTCCGATAAAATCTTATATTTCACAAAAATGATTTTTCCCCCCTTCCTCCAATCTTTTGGATAGCACACATATTTCGTTTTTGGACAACCCAACTTCCAGCAATAATAAAGCACTCCCCTCTCAACATGGCGAACTCAAGGCACTTAAGTATTTGAGATGTTGTTTTTTTTTTTTTTAATTTCTTTTTGTTTCATTTTCTGTCTTGTCTGCTGAAGACGGCTCTTAGCCGAAACGTTCACCTTTTATTGCCCCGTCTTTCATGTCAAGCCTCCACATCACCTTGTTCCACTATTTCCTACACGCAGCCTCCACATCACCTTGTTCCACTATTTCCTACACACAGCTTCCACATCACCTTGTTCCACTATTTCCTACAAACAGCCTCCACATCACCTTGTTCCACTATTTCCTACACACAGCTTCCAAATCACCTTGTTCCACTATTTCCTAAACGCAGCCTCCACATCACCTTGTTCCACTATTTCCTACACGCAGCTTCCACAAACTTTGTTCCACTATTTCCTACACGCAGCTTCCACACACCTTGTTCCACTATTTCCTACACGCAGCTTCCACACACCTTGTTCCACTATTTCCTACACACAGCCTCCACACACCTTGTTCCACTATTTCCTACACACAGCCTCCACATCACCTTGTTCCACTATTTCCTACACGCAGCTTCCACACACCTTGTTCCACTATTTCCTACACGCAGCTTTCACATCACCTTGTTCCACTATTTCCTACACGCAGCTTCCACATCACCTTGTTCCACTATTTCCTACACGCAGCTTCCACATCACCTTGTTCCACTATTTCCTACACGCAGCTTTCACATCACCTTGTTCCACTATTTCCTACACGCAGCTTCCACATCACCTTGTTCCACTATTTCCTACACGCAGCTTCCACACACCTTGTTCCACTATTTCCTACACGCAGCTTCCCCACACCTTGTTCCACTATTTCCTACACGCAGCTTTCACATCACCTTGTTCCACTATTTCCTACACGCAGCTTCCCCACACCTTGTTCCACTATTTCCTACACGCAGCTTTCACATCACCTTGTTCCACTATTTCCTACACGCAGCTTCCCCACACCTTGTTCCACTATTTCCTACACGCAGCTTCCCCACACCTTGTTCCACTATTTCCTACACACAGCTTCCACACACCTTGTTCCACTATTTCCTACACGCAGCTTCCCCACACCTTGTTCCACTATTTCCTACACACAGCCTCCACATCACCTTGTTCCACTATTTCCTACACGCAGCTTTCACATCACCTTGTTCCACTATTTCCTACACGCAGCTTCCCCACACCTTGTTCCACTATTTCCTACACGCAGCTTTCACATCACCTTGTTCCACTATTTCCTACACGCAGCTTGCCCACACCTTGTTCCACTATTTCCTACACGCAGCTTCCCCACACCTTGTTCCACTATTTCCTACACGCAGCTTCCCCACACCTTGTTCCACTATTTCCTACACGCAGCTTCCCCACACCTTGTTCCACTATTTCCTACACGCAGCTTCCACACACCTTGTTCCACTATTTCCTACACGCAGCTTCCCCACACCTTGTTCCACTATTTCCTACACGCAGCTTCCCCACACCTTGTTCCACTATTACCTACACGCAGCTTCCCCACACCTTGTTCCACTATTTCCTACACGCAGCTTCCCCACACCTTGTTCCACTATTTCCTACACGCAGCTTCCCCACACCTTGTTCCACTATTTCCTACACGCAGCTTCCCCACACCTTGTTCCACTATTTCCTACACGCAGCTTCCCCACACCTTGTTCCACTATTTCCTACACGCAGCTTCCCCACACCTTGTTCCACTATTTCCTACACGCAGCTTCCACACACCTTGTTCCACTATTTCCTACACGCAGCTTCCCCACACCTTGTTCCACTATTTCCTACACGCAGCTTCCCCACACCTTGTTCCACTATTTCCTACACGCAGCTTCCACACACCTTGTTCCACTATTTCCTACACGCAGCTTCCACACACCTTGTTCCACTATTTCCTACACGCAGCTTCCCCACACCTTGTTCCACTATTTCCTACACGCAGCTTCCCCACACCTTGTTCCACTATTTCCTACACGCAGCTTCCCCACACCTTGTTCCACTATTTCCTACACGCAGCTTCCACATCACCTTGTTCCACTATTTCCTACACGCAGTCCTCCTCTTATTGTTCTTTTTTCCCTGGCACAGAAGTTAGTTGGAAATACACCAAAATAGGTCGTTCTAATAGCATTTGTCGTGCCCAGTTGTGCGGATGAATACACCTTACTATATGATACAATGGTATAAAAACTGCTGCACAATTCAAAATGTAAGGCGGGCCGTAAACATTTATGAAAAACTTTTGCGAGCCAAAAGAAAATAAAACAGGATTTTTGCGGGCTAAAAGAAAATATGAACGAGGTGGGGGGTGGTGGGGAGCTATTAAGAAAATATTAAGAATAAAGAATATTTCGTTAATCGCGTGCCGCAAAGGGGATGCTGGCGGGCCGCATGTGGCCCGCGGGCCGTATGTTCTGCAGGCCTGCCCTATAATATTGTGAAAGGTTTACATCCACATATCATACGGTAGACAGCCTATTATATGGAATAAAGATTTACGCCCTTCTATGCAGGTATAAAGGAAATATTCTTCTAAACGGTGGAAAAGTTTACTTCCTTCCATCGGTACGATACACGCAGCCGTCAGAAAAGGACAAAAGTATATATCCTACCAAACAGAACACTTCCAAAAGTGTAGAGAACATGCAACTCAAGTACGGCCCCACTAGACTAGAGGACATCGTACGAAACGGAACAATTCCAAAAATGTAGAGAACATAGAACAAATGTACAACTTCACTAGCCTAGCGGACATGATACCAAAACAGGACACATTATCACATCCATTAAGGTGGATCTCATTACTTGAGTCTGGTTGTATCTGGGCTCCGCGTCATCCCTTCAATCGAATGTTAAATGTTACGACCCGTCTCAGAGCCCCGGTCCGTCATCTTCCCGTCACTGCATTACCGAGGCTGGACTTTGATGTCATTCAACCCACCAGTGCAGATGGTGATGGTTGGGGAGCTTACAGTGTGGGTGGTAGGGTGATAGAGTGGCAGGGTGGTGGAGTGGTAGGGTGGTGGAGTGGCAGGGTGGTGGAGTGGTAGACTGGTAGGGTGGTAGAGAAGTAGATGGATAGAAAAACGTCTGAGGAGAGTTAGAAAGGTTGCTAACCGAATTATCGGTGTAAATCTGATTTTGTGGTCAAGGGCGTAGAGGATTTAGTTTGATAAATGGAGATGTGAATATGGATTGTTTCAGAGACTTTTACACGGGAGTGGTGGGAGAATGAGAGGGAGGGTGAGAGAGAGGGGAAGCAGCAGCTTCCAACCTGAGTTCTTGGGGGGGGGGGGGATAAAAAATCACTTTTTGATGATGTGATTGTCTACAAAATGTAAAGAATTATGAAATTTTAGGTTACGTGTCAATGTTTGTTACCAATGTTATTATTGAACAGTCAATAATATTATTTTTAAAAATCAATAATACAAGTTCAAGTGACATCTAAATTCGGTAGCTCTCAGATTAATTGTAGAATAGCGCAAAGGTAAATTCAATTACGCGCAAAAATACACCTCCTGTTTTGAATGTATCAAAATATTCAAAACTTTTCTGGGGAATGGCTCAATAAGCCCCCCCCCCAGCCCCCTTTCTCGGGATCAATAGACAATCTCGATATGTTGTTAACTCCTCCCCCCCCCTCCCCCACACCTATCAATGTAATATACTTGAAAAAAACTAAGATGGGGCTAAAAGAATTCCCTGGGGCGAGCCCAACTGTAATGAATTCAGATTATGTATGGCACTGCTTTCCGTAATGCCTAATTTGCAATCTGATAGATGCCCTGTACCACAACCCCAACTCTTGAAATTTCCCTTCCCTGGATCAATTTTATCCTAAAAGAAAGATTAAATTCAGGTATATGTCAAAATTTAATACTTGATTTCGATTTTTTTTCCAAACATATTCAGACCACTCCACACTTTTGCTTGAGTGCCATCGGCCCCCCCCCCCCCCTCGATTTTTGTTATCTCGGTACCGTTTTAACTATAAAAAAAGCAGCACTTAGTGTGATAGTATGCATGACTCATGATTAGTGTTGTGTATCTTGAGTGAACTTTGTGACCTGGATGCCCTGTGTTGTTGTCATGCAGCATGACCTGACGTGGTGAGTTGTTTTCATGAATGTTAAAACTTAAAGGTGTGAAGATTGGTTGGAGAACTGGAGTGAGTGATCATGTGATGTGAGGTATAAAAAGAAGTAGAAAGAGATATAAAGAGGAGTTGTTGCATAGAACACAGACGAGTTGGCAGGGCCGGATTAAGCCCTTTAAGTGCCCATGCACAAACCCACATGGGTGCCCCCTTCTGCCCGGGGCCCCTGTTCTTTCACTGACCGTGACCGCTGGTATGTTCAATATTATTCAGAGAAAATAGTTTTAAATAATATGTTAGTGTGTATTACTATCACTTATATAAAACCTACAATAAAGTATTTATGTATTAAAATTAATAGTTAATAAATTTTGAAATAATAATAGACAAAAATACTTAATTTTTTTAGATGAAAAAATGAAAAGGATATTGTCATTTACATTTTAAAGTTTTTTTTTCTAGATTTACATCTAGCAAAGTTTTTGAGTATATCGTCAAAGTTACTTTTGCGCAACACATCTGCCTCGATCATAAGCAGAGATAAGGAATCGAGCCTTTCTTGTTTCATTGTTGATCTATTTCGATTTTTTGTACGGTTCAACTGAGAAAAAGAGCGCTCTGTTGAACAGTTAGTAACCATTAATTTCTATAAATATGCGCAAAGCGATTTCAACATTTGGAAAGGCACACTCGATGTTGTCTCTAACTATTACTTTGTATAATTCTCCATGATTGAACTTGTTGTTTTCCGATTTTGAAGCAGGAAACTTGTGGCGAATATATGAATGAAACTGTTGTAGTTCAGTATATAAATTATTGTTCAGATCTTTAGGATAAGCATTTATTAGTTCTTGACAACACTGAGACGTTTGTGATCTTGATACATCGACCAAACAAGAAAATCGAACTGCTACATCATTATATACTTGTCCTCGTCTACTCATTCTGTCTTAAGTTTGTCAACAATGGCGTAGAATGCAGATATAAGAAATTGGGTCAAAGTTGACTTATAATCTACACCTGGTGTTATTATTTTTGCAGCTTCTTCAAATCTTTCAAATTCATTCCTAGATTTATGCTCTTTAGTGATCTGCTAGTGAAGAATACAAATTAGCACACGTTTTCATGTTCACATGCTCATTTTGTGTCTATTACTAAGGGGTTCCCGGTCGAATTAATTAATTAATGTTATTATTTTAATATTATTTATTGATACTATAAAAATGGTTAAATTTTTTTTTATAAAACTTCCCAAACATTTTTAAAATTCGAATACGACCGAATTATTATTATTTGTTTACGAGCCGAGTGAGTCCGCATGGTCCGCATTTTGCTCATTACCATTTACCAGGAGTTTTTTTTAATTTTTTATGCGCTTAATTTTTAGGCATTCAAGATTGCACCAAACTTGAATGTGAATTTTTTATTATAATGTATTTCTTCATTTTCATAGCACTTGTTCAATTTTTAGTTGTTTTTGGGCTTAAATTTGTTCAAACAAAAAATTCTTGAGGACTTGTGGTGCCCCCAAACGCTTGGTGCCAGAGGTTAATCCGGCCCTGCGAGTTTGCATCATATTCTACTGTTACACTTAGCCGAAACCAAAAGCATACACTAAGGCAGTGGTTCCCAAACTCTGTTAAACGCACCCATGGGCGTACGCAAAATGTATATTAATAATTGTGGAAAATGGCACAAATGTTGTTTTTGTACACACCATATTTTTTGAGAAGCTATATTTAGAACTACGTCTCATTACGGGGTACGGAAGAAAAAAGGATGGGAGCAACTGCCCTAGGAGGTGCTAAAAATTGAATGACTTTATTTTATGATAAGTGAAAGTGGACGGAGTTACAGCTGGCCCTGGTAACCCATTTACCCATATGCCCAAATGTAGCGCTGAAAAATGCACTACCCATAGGCATAGCTAGAGTTAGAACCACCCTTGGCGGGCCAAGATTTTTGCTGTCCCCTTCCACGATAACAACTCTGCAGTTAGCTAAAAATGTTGCCCCTCCAAAAAAAGGGACATCGTGGATGAATTTTGTAACAATTCAAGGCACCACTCTGAGAAGGTCGCGTCTCTCCAGGTCGTCGCTGTCCCGAAGGCGGAACACACCATCCATATAACGAACGATATATAGCTATTTAAATCCATTAGAACCTTATAGAAGGTTATATATCAGGGGTGGGAAAACTACGGCCCGGCAACTGATATTATGTGGCCCTCGAAGGCATTTAGAAATTTTAAAAAATTACTATGTTTTTAAGTTATTTTGTTGAATATTACAGAATTTCATGCACCGTTATGATTTTTAAAACATTTTTGATCAAATTTCTTTCTAATTTTCTATTTTTTAAAACAGTCCTTGACCTTTGTCATGTAATGCTAAAATTCGAAACTACCGATTTTAATACATGGAAATGTTTATCGATATTTAAAAATTGGACATAATAATAATATACATGCTGCCCCCCAATAGCTTTAACTTTGTCAATGTGGCCCTCCACATAAAAAGTTTGCCCACCCCTGGTCTAGATCGATATAGACGATTAGCAAGTAAGCAGCTATAGAAAATAAAGTGACTTATCTATGTATAAAAACCTTTTCTAAGATCACTATCAGTCAGACATTTATTTTCTAAGATCATTATCAGTCAGACATTTATTTTCTAAGATCACTATCAGTCAGACATTTATTTTCTAAGATCACTATCAGTCAGACAGACATTTATTTTCTAAGATCACTATCAGTCAGACATTTATTTTCTAAGATCACTATCAGTCAGACATTTATTTTCTAAGATCACTATCAGTCAGACATTTATTTTCTAAGATCACTATCAGTCAGACATTTATTTTCTAAGATCACTATCAGTCAGACAGACATTTATTTTCTAAGATCACTATCAGTCAGACATTTATTTTCTAAGATCACTATCAGTCAGACATTTATTTTCTAAGATCACTATCAGTCAGACATTTATTTTCTAAGATCACTATCAGTCAGACATTTATTTTCTAAGATCACTATCAGTCAGACATTTATTTTCTAAGATCACTATCAGTCAGACATTTATTTTCTAAGATCACTATCAGTCAGACATTTATTTTCTAAGATCACCATCAGTCAGACATACATTTCTATTGTAAGATCACTATCAGTCAGACATTTATTTTCTAAGATCACTATCAGTCAGACATACATTTCTATTGTAAGATCACTATCAGTCAGACATACATTTCTATTGTAAGATCACTATCAGTCAGACATACATTTCTATTGTAAGATCACTATCAGTCAGACATACATTTCTATTGTAAGATCACTATCAGTCAGACATTTATTTTCTAAGATCGCTATCAGTCAGAAATTTCCTTTCTTGTCCTTTTCAAGACAAACAATAACAAAGGTCACTGCTTTTAAAAAATTTCATTTACGCAGACCTAAAAATAGTTTTAACTACACATATTTCGCAATATTAGTTTTGTATATCAAAGATTCATTATACCATAAAACTTTTAATTGAATGACCAGACAAAGATACAGATTGTAAAGCCGAACTTGCAGAAATCTTGCGTCAAGGTTGTATCAAATAATAAACAATGAACGGACAAGACGTATTCATTGGCAGGTTTTTGTTCGGTCGTAAGAAGTGTGTGTTCAGATCGGGTTATTTTGGGTAACTCCCTGAAATAGTTCCTCAACAAAAGAAAGGAAGGATGACAGACTCGATACAACAACACCTGTGCTGTAATCTACAGGGGCGACACACGGGGGGGGGGGGGGGGTGTGTGGTGAGGGTCTAGTTGTCTGTGAGTAGGTGTGTGTGTGGAGGGGGGGAGGGAGTTTTTGTGTGTGTTGATTTTGTTGTTTTGATGTTGGCTGGATGGTTTCTCAAGTATGGCGCCCTGGTTGTATGTTGATTAAGTGTTGGTGTCTGAGAGACTGTACAACAGTGAGTGAGTGAATGTTTGATAAGTGTTGGTGTCTGAGGAGACTGTACAACAGTGAGTGAGTGAATGTTTGATAAGTGTTGGTGTTGGAAGAGGGCAAACAAAACTGCAAGAGTTCATGTCACGTTCATTCAACGTGCTACACAAAGACACAAAAAAAGGTTTCCTCTCTCTGAATTGATTTGGTTTCAATCCATCGCACCTAGGCATGAATGTTAAATAAATTTAAAATACACGAGAAATGTGATAGTTTCACGTTAAAAATATATTTCTTAATTTGCCATCTTGAAATATTATAGTTGTCTTTCATTTTTCGCTTGCGATATTTGAGTCGAAGTTCCATGACCAAACAATGCTGCAACCATACGTTTGTACTATTTTACCAATCTTATACTCTTTGGCAATCCTAATAATTGATTTCCTATCACGTAGAAGGTCCAAACTTTTAGCGATCATTGAAATCATTCAAAATATTGACATTTCTCATATCGATTATATCACACGAACATAAACGAATTGATTATTGGGAAAAATGCAGCAGAAATGACTCATAATAATCTGAGCATTAATGAAAGTGATACAATTATTATTCTTTAGGGCAATGGTCGAGAAACTCATTAGTCAAAAGAGCCGAAAATCAGCAACAGGACGATTAAAAAAAATTTGAGAGCCAAACCCGATTTCAGACCAACTGGCCGAGCAGCATTCATCAGGTCAAATAAAGAGCCGCATGCGGCTCGCGAACCTCGATTTGCCGACCACCGTGTTAGGGCAATTATTATCTTTACAGTAATATCAAACGGTCTATGCCTTTATCAAAGTGAAAACCAAGACACTGCATGACGTGCAAGTCTTCGAATGACTCCTTTAACCAGATCTGGCGTATTAGGCGAGCTTTTGAATCAGACGTCGTTGCAATTATAACCCGTGTTTTGTAAACGAACGCATTTTGTGTCTAACTATGATGCAATGGAGACTTACCATGTGCTCCCCATACAGCAACTCTCGTTCAGAACTACGGCTCACCACAAACACCGCACACGCACGGAGAAGCCCGTCGACTACACCGCAAAACGCACACCAAAAGAACGCGAGTACTACGGTGCCAGGCCTGACCTCGCGTGAACCTATCTTACCCTCCATCAATCCCCACGTGACTCCGGCCGAGCGAGTCATTCCTCCACTATGGGCTCACAGCTCTACGTACCCCCCCCCCCCCGAGTGTATACAGCGTCATCGAAATCGTTCTACTAGCATCGCAGTGTCGGGCCACGACTAAGTGGATATATATATAAAAAAACCAACGTTTCTAGAAGATAACTAACTGCCCGACAAGTGTCCGGTGCTCTAAGTGCGAGGTAATAGAGGTACACGACATCGAAGAGGAGAGGTTCACAAAATTAATGGAGGGGTGGTACATAAGATTGAGAGGGGAGGGATACACAAGTTTGCTGGGGAAGTGGTATACAAGATTGACGTGGAGGAGGGGTACACAAGATATGAAGGGAGAGGGGTACACACGATTGGGGGAGGAGGGGTACACAAGATTGGGGGAGGAGGGGTACACAAGATTGGGCGAGGAGGGGTACACAAGATTAGGGGAGGAGGGTGACACAAGATTGGGGGAGGAGGGTACACAAGATTGTGGGAGGAGGGGTACACTAGATTGGCGGAGGAAAGGTACAGAATAGGAGCCAGAATGATCAATTCATTGATCTCCCGCCCTCAAAATATAGAAGAAGAGAAGATTGCTGGATGCACGGTATATAATAGCGCTTCTCAACCTGTGGTTCGTGACCCCTTTCGGGGTCGCACGACTCTTTCACATGGGTCGCCTAAGACCATCTTAAAACACATATACTCTACAGTGATAAAGTAGCAAAAAAAATGATTTTGTGGTTGGTGGTCGTAACATCATGGGGATCTGTATTAAAGGGTCACACCCTTAGAAAGGTTAAGACTCACTGGTATAGAAGATTTCGGGAGGAGAGATACACAAGATTGAGGGATGATATATGCACAAGAAGTAGGGAGGAGAGATACACAAGATCGAGGAAACAGAGGCTCACTGCATGGAGGGGGGTCCAGTAGATGGAGGGGAAAAATCAATAGCGTTTTTTCGGTAAAATATATATCGGTAGAGATATAGGGCACGTGATCAGAACTTGAAGAGAGGGTGAATTGTTCGGTTCTGACACGAGAAGAGCATTTGGGCGCTAGCCAGATCCCGTCTTGCTTATATTAGGGGGAATCGCAACCGCTGTTTATTATCTTATTCAAAGGCGCTCACATATTTAGAAGTATTATGGACCGTTATAAATGGAGAATTTAATCTCTTAATTTTAGTCTATGGCTCGTTCTAAAAACAGTCCGTAATAAAGGACGATACGAATGTTTAAAAATAATAACAAATAAAACGACAATCATGGCCAGAGCTAATTACAATTAATAACTATTTAATTTGTGTACTTCAATTAAATAATAACAGCAAGAGAAATATGATTACAATTATAAACTTACAGATTTGCTGGTACCTGTACTGTATATAAAAATACAACGAGCACAAAATGGTACAACGAGGAAATAGAAAAATCTACACACAACAAAGTATTAAATGACACAGCACATCTCGTGATCAAAAGAAAATCTCTCTCGCTCTCTATCGGTCAGCACTTTTATAGGCATTTCCTACTAATGTCTAGAACCGTCTAATGCATTGTTTTGTTTTCCCGTTTTATCCAGATCCTTCTATAAGGTTCTGAATAACGAAGCTTTTTGTAAACAAGGGAAAGTTTTTGTTAGCCACACTTCAAAGGCGGTCACGAGGGGTCATGCACTTGGAAGGCGGGCTATGCGTGTAACAAAACACACCATCCTTCATAACAGAAGGCTTTTGATAAAGTTATTGTATTTATCATGGTACACCTACCTTACCCCCCATTGGTACGCCTACACAACCCACCCATTGGTACGCATACACAACCCACCCATTGTTACGACTACACAACCCACACATTGGTGCGCCTACACTACCCACCCATTAGTACACCTACAAAACCCACCCATTGGTACGTCTACACAACCCACCCATTGGTACGCCTAAACAACCCACCCATTGGTACGCCTACACAGCCCACCCATTGGTACGTCTACACAACCCACCCATTGGTACGCCTACACAAACCACCACCGAACCTGTCAGTTCCGTGGTGACATGTCAAACATATTTTTTTAGGATACGGTGACATCTCTTTTTTTGTTTAGGACAATGTCATGTGATACATGCCTCATATAACAAGCACACATTACAATACTAACTCCTCTTATGTTAGTTATTATATATTCCAATGCTTAACTTTTAGAAACACGAGACCGTGTAGAGCCCCTTAGACATCCACCAAACATACTCCTCTGTCTGTTGCATTATGGGCGCTAATGTCTATCTATATTGTTGAACAATTCGGTCGGCAGCTGTGTCTCTGTTAACATATTTTTTTAACGTTG
This sequence comes from Omphiscola glabra, assembly GCA_964017045.1. Classification (NCBI taxonomy): domain Eukaryota; kingdom Metazoa; phylum Mollusca; class Gastropoda; family Lymnaeidae; genus Omphiscola; species Omphiscola glabra. The sequence continues at coordinate 15,972,446 of OZ024794.1, read as the reverse complement.
TCGCCAACAGATCGCATTTGTGTGCGGCAAGGAAGGACGCCAGGACCCGGCTTTAACGTTGACCACGCCAACTCCCAAAGATCTTTTCCCTAAGGACTTAAAGTAAAAAAATAACAACATAGCTTTTTTAGCGATGAATTATGGGATGACAACAAAAGCCGGATTGAAGCGGTCAGCTCTTTGATTGTGTTGTTCACCGAAATTGCGAGTTTATGTTTTATGAGACACGTCGGATTTTCTATGATCACAGTCAACCTTAAATGACCCTTCACCGACAAATTTAATTTGAAAATGCTTATGAGATTGTATGGGCATGTTGACAGTTGCGTAATTTATTATAATAAGATGCCTCATAAAGTAAGAAACGAAAAAAAAAACACGAAATATTTGAACCGTGAAAGCAAATTGTACAAGCAAGATGTAAACCTGTCTGGTCAATTGTATTACTACATACCTGTGGTGAAATCACGAACATTTTTTTAAAAAATAAAAGATGCAGAGCCTCTTTACCTGTGGTGACACCACCTCTTTTTATAACTTTAAAAAAAAAATCATGATAAATTGTATTACTTAAGGCAGTGGTCGGCAAAGTCATTAGTTCAAAGAGTTAAAAATCAGCAGCAGGACGATTTTACATTTGTTGAGAGGCAAATTTCTTTTCAAAAACCTGTCAAGAACCATGTTTTTCGGAGTCAAAACTGATTCGTGGCCCACTGTCCGAACCGCACTAAGGTCATTAAAGAGCCGCATGCGGCTTGCGAGCCGCGATTTGCCGACCACTGGCTTAAGGAATAACCCTAAAAAAATAACAATAGAGAAATATCAATTCTGGAGGAAATAAACATTCCAATCATTAAAAATTTCGTGGAACGTGACCCAGTCACATGACCCAGTCAGATGACCCAGTCACATTACCCACTCACATGACCCAGTCACATGACTTAGCCACATTAACCGGTCACGTGACCCAACACATGACCCAGTCACATGACCCCGTCACATGACCCAGTGTTTGAAAAAAAAATTATGGAAAGACCTGACCATAACAACATATATGCTTGAGCCAGACAGTGTATGCAGCATGATACATCTGTCACATCACATTATCCCCATCCCGCGTCTAAGTCAACTGATGATAAACTACTCTCGAAGGTCAAAACGCTTTCAATGCTGAGATCATAAGACACAGCACCATCGTTCCTCAACTACAAATTCTTAACTAAAATATTTGAATCAGTCCCAAATATGAGGATGTTCAATCTTACCCCTCACTTATTGATGTGTTCTCAATTTGAACTTTTCTTTAGAATAGGGAACCCGTTATTCTATTGTTAGTACAAAAATGATTGAGGCTTACACAAATATCTTTGAATATTTCTTATGAAAATGATTTTCTTTTTGTATCTTATATATATATGTATATATACATATATATATATATGTAAGATACAAAAAGAAAAACATGTATATATACATTTATCTAGAGCTTACATTTGTGACCATTGAGTCAAATTTTTTCCTTGTTAGTTGCGTTAAAAAAATCTTTGGTATAGTCATGAATTCGGGCTGTCCCGTAGTTTAACTGGAGTAGTGACCCTTTAATGGAAAATGAGACAAGTAAATTTACTTAAGGCTCTAATAAAGATAGCCCAGACTGATACTCTAAGTAATATGGTATTGTCTCTGTAAATAGACATGTAGAAAACCTTTAAATAACAATAGTTTCGTAGACACTGGTCAAAAAGTGATTCCAAGTTTTGACCCAGAAAAACAAATGGACATACAGAGACCCCAGCAGTCGGACTTGAAATCTCAATAAAGCCACGTATAATGTCCGAAGATCCACGAATCTCGTTTGCGATTGTACTTCAGTCTCCAACATATCAAACTATCTTTAACGTATGGTTATAACTTTAGACCAGGGGTCGGGAACCTTTTTGTCTGAGAGAGCCATGGACACTACATATTTTGAAAAGTAATTCTGTTCCCGACCCCTGCTCTAGACCAACGCTTCCCAAACTTTATAGCCCCAGGCCCTAACTGAGCACCGAAATTATTTTTGTTTCTGCTCTCATCAATTAAAGCTATAATTTTCAAGTGCACTATTTACCATTACCCCACCGCCCCAATTTATTTAAACGTTAATTCATTGCTTTTCTCAGAGACCTAATCCCCCACCCCCACCCCACCCATCAAAGTGCCACCCGTGGGGAGTACGTCACACTCTGAGAAGCACTGTTCTAGACTTTATAAGTAGCAATGGGAAAAACACCACCCACAACGGGACCGATGTACGATTTATGAAATGGCGTAGGAGTGAGAGAATCACGTGCACGAAGTTGTGCTGCATATCAAGACACGCTGGTCTCCACCCATTGGGAAAGTAGCATTGTAAAGGTAGCGCACCGTGAGCTCACGGAGCTCACACATATTGAATCATCAAGTCACACTTCTTATGCTGACTTGATTGAGACTGAATCATCCAGTCACACGTCTTATGCTGACTTGATTGAGACTGAATCATCCAGTCACACGTCTTATGCTGACTTGATTGAGACTGAATCATCCAGTCACACGTCTTATGCTGACTTGATTGAGACTGAATCATCCAGTCACACGTCTTATGCTGACTTGATTGAGACTGAATCATCCAGTCACACGTCTTATGCTGACTTGATTGAGACTGAATCATCCAGTCACACGTCTTATGCTGACTTGATTGAGACTGAATCATCCGGTCACACGTCTTATGCTAACTTGATTGAGACTGAATCATCCAGTCACACGTCTTATGCTGACTTGATTGAGACTGAATCATCCAGTCACACGTCTTATGCTGACTTGATTGAGACTGAATCATCCGGTCACACGTCTTATGCTGACTTGATTGAGGCTGAATCATCCAGTCACACGTCTTATGCTGACTTGATTGAGACTGAATCATCCAGTCACACGTCTTATGCTGACTTGATTGAGACTGAATCAACCAGTCACACGTCTTATGCTGACTTGATTGAGACTGAATCATCCAGATAAGTTTCTTGTGAACAGTGACAGATTGTACCAGTGAAGTGTGAACAGTGACAGATTGTACCTGTGAGGTGTTGTCGTACCAGTGAGGTGTTGTCAAGGTATTCCAGAGCCCTTCTCGTGGATGTCTTATCCCACCGTAACAATGCGGAAATACATGAACATCTATTTTTAAACTCCTTTAATCTATTAATGTAACTAAATCTCCCATGCCGACCTATTGGAAGTATGATAGTCATCAGTAATTTTGTTTGATGGGTCCACCAACTCAGACAAAAATGTGCCCCCCATAAGAAGTAAGATGGGAGGTATGAGCCGAGGCCTAGCGAGACATCGTGACGCACTGGGCGGACTTTACGTTCGCCACGCCACCCTTCGAAAACATATATGGTTTTTGGTAAGTCAAAACCTGGAAATAATGAACCTTGAAATAGCACCGTCCCTGGCATATGCGCTAAATCGCTCAGGAACGTAACAATTATTTAACACCAGCTAAACATGCAAATAGCACCACATTTTCATTGACCCCAACTGGGGTGGGGGGGGGGTGGACAGATAGAAATTAAAGGCGCCTAATGTTCTTACTGCCACCAAAACGCATATGCATAAACTGCTGCCTGGGGTGCGTCGAGTGAGTTGTGACGTTGAGTTATAGTAGGAACAGGACCGAGTGGCTACACAAGCGATTCGTCAATTCTGTCAATTCTTTGCTTCTTTCTACTTTAAACAAAAAGTTAAAACTATGAAGGGTTATTCGGCTACACGTTTTATTTCATCTTCTTTATTATTGTCACCGAACTACATGTTTACGGGACTTGAGGGCGGGTTACAGCTCTGCAGTACGAGAATCACTGCCAATGAACAATACATCAAAATCTATGTGTTCGTAAGTAGAATGAACCCTGAGCGTCGCACATCTCAATCCGACTATGCATCCTACCAAAGAAGAATTAGATTGCAAACACCACATGAGAATGTCCTAATCTCAGTAGTGAAATTACTATAAGACCAAGTGAAACCACGTTTTTAGGCAAATATGCCCGAGGCATGGCTTAAAATTTAAGTATTGAAAAAATTTCTTGAGCTTTGATAAAAAAAAATAACTTTACTTATAATCGTATGCATAAAATCACAACGGCAGCATTTTAAGTCAATCTTTGTCTCATAGTATGTGTAGTAATTGGTGGTCGAACAAAGCTATTGCGTCTTTTGATTACCACCCTTTCCTACGCCACTGGGTGAGGTGAAGACACGACATTGCTCATTGCGCTCATAGTCAATTAATGAAAATCACATCTGGTCGTGTGTAGTCCAGAGTTTAATTTAGTTGTGGCAAGAAACAATGAAAATTCATGTTTCAATATTTAAGTTGGTACAGTCTTAGTGAATGGCAAGTAAGAACACAATCATACAGTCTTAGCGTGTTGCAAGTAAGAACACAATCATTGTCTTAGTGTGTGGCAAATATGAACACAATCATACAGTCTTAGCTTGTGACAAGTATGAACACAACAATAGTGTTAGTGTGTTGCAAATATAAACACAATCATACAATCTTAGTGAATGGCAAGTAAGAAGACAATCATACAGTCTTAGCGTGTTGCAAGTAAGAACACAATCATTGTCTTAGTATGTGGCAAATATGAACACAATCATACAGTCTTAGCGTGTGACAAGTATGAACACAATTATAGTGTTAGTGTGTTGCAAATATGAACACAATCATACAATCTTAGTGAATGGCAAGTAAGAAGACAATCATACAGTCTTAGCGTGTTGCAAGTAAGTACACAATCATTGTCTTAGTATGTGGCAAATATGAACACAATCATACAATCTTAGTGAATGGCAAGTAAGAACACAATCATACAGTCTTAGTGAATGGCAAGTAAGAACACAATCATACAGTCTTAGTGAATGGCAAGTAAGAACACAATCATACATTCTTAGAGTGTTGCAAGTAAGAACACAATCATACAGTCTTAGTGAATGGCAAGTAAGAACACAATCATACAGTCTTAGAGTGTTGCAAGTAAGAACACAATCATTGTCTTAGTATGTGGCAAATATGAACACAATAATACAGTCTTAGCGTGTGACAAGTATGAACACAATAATAGTGTTAGTGTGTTGCAAATATGAACACAATCATACAATCTTAGTGAATTGCAAGTAAGAAGACAATCATACAGTCTTAGTGAATGGCAAGTAAGAACACAATCATACAATCTTAGTGAATGGCAAGTAAGAAGACAATCATACAGTCTTAGCGTGTTGCAAGTAAGAACACAATCATTGTCTTAGTATGTGGCAAATATGAACACAATCATACAGTCTTAGCGTGTGACAAGTATGAACACAACCATAGTATTAGTGTGTTGCAAATATGAACACAATCATACAGTCTTAGTGTGTGACAAGTATGAACACACTCATACAGTCTTAGTGTGTGACAAGTATGAACACATTCATACAGTCTTAGTGTGTGACAAGTATGAACACAATCACACAGTCTTAGTGTGTGACAAGTATGAACACAGTCAAATAGCTTTGTATGAAAAAGGGGTGTGCATGTTCAACTGAAAGTAGTCAAGTCGGTCAGTTGCCGCTAGAGTTGTCAGTTGCCGCTAGAGTGGTCAATCGTGGGTAGCGTGGTCAGTTGCCGGTAGAGTGGTCAGAAGCTGGCCTGCAATATTGATCAATAAATATGGCGCCGCTCTAGCGCTTTAGTAACCAATGCCTTCTGACTCAAGACTCATTTAGTAACCAATGTCTTCTGACTCAAGACTCATTTAGTAACCAATGCCTTCTGACTCAAGACTCATTTAGTAACCAATGTCTTCTGACTCAAGACTCATTTAGTAACCAATGCCTTCTGACTCAAGACTCATTTAGTAACCAATGTCTTCTGACTCAAGACTCATTTAGTAACCAATGCCTTCTGACTCAAGACTCATTTAGTAACCAATGTCTTCTGACTCAAGACTCATTTAGTAACCAATGCCTTCTGACTCAAGACTCATTTAGTAACCAATGTCTTCTGACTCAAGACTCATTTAGTAACCAATGTCTTCTGACTCAAGACTCATTTAGTAACCAATGTCTTCTGACTCAAGACTCATTTAGTAACCAATGCCTTCTGACTCAAGACTCATTTAGCAACCAATGTCTTCTGACTCAAGACTCATTTAGTAACCAATGCCTTCTGACTCAAGACTCATTTAGTAACCAATGTCTTCTGACTCAAGACTCATTTAGTAACCAATGCCTTCTGACTCAAGACTCATTTAGTAACCAATGTCTTCTGACTCAAGACTCATTTAGTAACCAATGCCTTCTGACTCAAGACTCATTTAGTAACCAATGTCTTCTGACTCAAGACTCATTTAGTAACCAATGTCTTCTGACTCAAGACTCATTTAGTAACCAATGTCTTCTGACTCAAGACTCATTTAGTAACCAATGCCTTCTGACTCAAGACTCATTTAGTAACCAATGTCTTCTGACTCAAGACTCATTTAGTAACCAATGCCTTCTGACTCAAGACTCATTTAGTAACCAATGTCTTCTGACTCAAGACTCATTTAGTAACCAATGTCTTCTGACTCAAGACTCATTTAGTAACCAATGTCTTCTGACTACAGACTCATGACTTTGACAATTTTATAATAATGGTTTTATAAATTGACAGTCCGATTTTAATGCGTGTTTGATAAAACGTCCTTTGCTAATTTATTTTTTACGTCATTCACACACAATAGAAATGATAAATCTTTCATAATAAAACTGCTATGTTGGTGACGTGTTTGCTCCATTATTTCCACGTGCTGTGAACTCTGTTTGACCCAATTAGGTGTACGGCGCTATTCTTATGGTGTAGGGTAGCTAAAAAACAAAGTCTCCCTTTGACTTTGGCTAAAATTAAATCTATGGGCTGTTTCATAATTCGAACATTGTAGAAGATTGGAGAAAAAGCCAGATGCGAGCACAATGCGTAAGGCGGTTCTAGAGACAGCAGAGAACGACTATAAAAAGGCCTTACGATTGAATGAAAGGGAGGCAGATCATTTATCACGAGACTTGGAGCGTGTGTTATATTTGTGCTACTAGACAGTGCTTTGTTTACTGAGTTTGTGTAGATTTCATTTCACCATTGTACCACTTTTGCACATTTTATTTCTATTAACATCGTACAATTTACTGTAAGTCAATAGTTTAATTATATCTCTTTTGATTTTGTAATTTATTATAATTAACACATTAAAACGTATTAATTGTAATTAGCCCTGGTTTATTTGCAGTAGTTATCATTTGTTATCGTCTTTTGTTAAGTACTGTTTTAGAACGAGCCATACACTTAAATAAGAGATAAAATTCTCCATATTAATAACAGTCCGTAACAACAGCATTCACCGGTTTATTGCTGTATACAAATACAAACAACAGGCAAGCGAAACATTTCATAAGATGATAACGTGTAATAGATATGGATGCTTATCAATAACGCAAGAATTAGAAGACATATTCATGCAATATAGATATTTCTCAACTATTCCTATACAACAAAATAGGATCATGATTACAAGTTGCCGTTAAGGGATATGAGGCGGTAGGCTGTGGTGGAAGCCTATGGCCGGTGATTCTAAATATGCAGCCCTGAGAAAGCTGCTCCTAGGCAACCGTTTCGTCCCAGCTATTTCGCGAATTAGTCGCGGGGTGGAAACCCACTGTAGAATCCCTCTTAGAGGGCGTCCGATGCTTCCCCGGGACGGGTGGGGGGAGATATTAGGACGTTAATTTACCGTCCCGACTCCTAAGAAAGTGGGCTGCGGACGCTTGAAACACAGCGTCTTCGGTCGACCAGATGTCTCCGGGCGGGGAGGGTCTACATCGGTAAACCCGATCGAGCGGTTGCTGGTGGGGACGCTCCACGCCCGGGGAGATCTCTGGCGTCCCTCCGCACGGCCTGGCGTCGGGGAAACCCGGCGACTGGCATGTGTGGGTGGACGCCGGGGAGGGCATAAGGAGCGCGAGCTCGACTTCCCGCTGACGCCATTTCTTAATGATATATATACAACAAAACAACAAAGATCTCAATGCCCTACATGTTCTATTTAATATTCGGCTTCGATTCAATTTCCTCAACATCAATCTATATTATTGTACACAATGTTGTCACATCATGTCACATCACATCACATCATGTCAAACAATGTTCGAACCTGGTCCACCGATTATATCAGTTGACGCCTAGAACAAATCAATTACGTGATATTAAAAGAATATGTGAACTCACGGCAGTGGCGTAGTGAGGGGGGGCAAGGGGGGCATCATGCCCCGGGCGCTACTCACAAAGGGGCGCCAAATGGTATATTTTACTATAAAATTGTATAGTTTTCGAATAGGGGGGGGTCGCTAAAAAGGTATTGGGTGCGCTAAAAAGGTATTGTGCCCCGGGCGCGAGTTAAGCTCGCTACGCCACTGACTCAGGGGCCAGGTGTCGCCTGTGTAGTAGGCGCCTGTTAAACTAATCCCCCCCCACCCAAAAAAAAGCATATAACGATTGAATTAGAGAAGTGCATTTTAATAATATAGTCTCCAGGGCACAATTGGATCTTACGTACAATAGGAACTTGTGTACAATCATATCGTGTGTATATTCGGATCATTAGTATAATCGGATCATGTGTACAATAGAATCAAGTGTACAATCGGAGCATCTATACTATCAGGTCGTGTGTACATTAGGATGATGTATACAATAGGAGCAATGTGTACCAGAAATAAAATGTTAAAATCAACTCCAACCACTCCAAGAATCATATTTCTCTTAGCTGCCCTGCAATACCAGTCTCCACTATCTTAGCTGCCCTACAATACCAGTCTCCACTATCTTAGCTGCCCTGCAATACCAGTCTCCACTATCTTAGCTGCCCTGCAATACCAGTCTCCACTATCTTAGCTGCCCTGCAATACCAGTCTCCACTATCTTAGCTGCCCTGCAATACCAGTCTCCACTATCTTAGCTGCCCTGCAATACGAGTCTCCACTATCTTAGCTGCCCTGCAATACGAGTCTCCACTATCTTAGCTGCCCTGCAATACGAGTCTCCACTATCTTAGCTGCCCTGCAATACGAGTCTCCACTATCTTAGCTGCCCTACAATACGAGTCTCCACTATCTTAGCTGCCCTACAATACGAGTCTCCACTATCTTAGCTGCCCTACAATACGAGTCTCCACTATCTTAGCTGCCCTGCAATACCAGTCTCCACTATCTTTGAACGTAGCATAAAGGAAACCGCTATCAATCATTGAAATACTTTAACATTGCAAGAGATCAATACGAAAATATAATTCATTTTTTAATAAGCCGATTAATATATCTAAAATAGCCCACCAGATTAATATATCAAATATATCGGACCCGATAAGAAACACATGTCTCAAAAGATGGGTTTCTCTACTCATGTCTCCTACCTATCAATCATTCACCACAACCAAACAATAATTAACCTTACCTTTAACGCATTCACCTGATGAATTTACCAGACCTGACCCAAAATTCACTCGCCTGACACACCACTCACTCACCTGACCCAACATTCACTCATCAACCCAACATTCACTCACCTGACCCAACATTCGCTAACCTGACCCAAAATTCACTCACCTGACACATCATTCACTCACCTGACCCACCATTCACTCACCTGACTATCATTCACTCACCTGACCAATAATTCACTCACCTGACCCATAATGCACTCCGCTGATCTATCATTCACTCAGATGACCCATCATTCACTCATCTGACCCACCATTCACTCACCTGACCAATCATTCACTCAGCTGACCCATCATTCACTCACCTGACCCACCATTCACTCACCTGACCCATCATTCATTCACCCGACCCACCATTCACTCATCTGACCCACCATTCACTCACATGACCCATGATTCAATCAGCCGACCCATCATTCACTCACCTAACCCATCATTCACTCACCTGACCCATCATTCACTCAGCTGACCCATCATTTATTTACCTGACCCATCATTCATTTACATGACCCATCATTCACTCACCTGACCCTTCATTCACTCACCTGACCCATCATTCACTCACCTGACCATCATTCACTCAGATGACCCATCATTCACTAACTTGACCTACCATTCACTCATCTGATCCATCATTCATTCAGCTGACCCATCATTCACTCAACTGACCCACCATTCACTCACCTTACCCACTATTCAATCACCTGACCCACCATTCACTCACCTGACCCATTATTCACTCACCTGACCCATCATTCAATCACCTGACCCACCATTCACTCACCTAACCCAACATTCACTCAGCTGACCCATCATTCACTCACCTGACCCACCATTCACTCACCTGTCACATCATTCATTACCTGACCAACCATTCATTCACCTGACCCATCATTCACCCAACTGACCATCATTCACTCACCTGACCCATCATTCACTCACCTGAACCATCATTCACTCCGCTGACCCATCATTCACTCAGATGACCCATCATTTACTAACTTGACCCACCATTCACTAAACTGATCCAGAATTCATTCAACTGACCCATCATTCACTCAACTGACCCACCATTCACTCACCTTACCCACTATTCAATCACCTGACCCACCACTCACTCACCTGACCATTATTCACTCATCTGACCCATATTCAATCACCTGACCCATCATTCACTCAGATGACCCATCATTTACTAACTTGACCCACCATTTACTAAACTGATCCAGCATTCATTCAGCTGACCCATCATTCACTCAACTGACCCACCATTCACTCACCTTACCCACTATTTAATCACCTGACCCACCATTCACTCACCTGACCATTATTCACTCATCTGACCCATCATTCAATCACCTGACCCATCATTCACTCACCTGACCCACCATTCACTCACCTGTCACATCATTCATTCACCTGACCCACCATTCACTCATCTTACCCACCATTCACTCATCTGACCCACCATTCACTCACATGACCCACCATTCACTCATCTGACCCATGATTCAATCAGCCGACCCATCATTCACTCACCTGACCCACCATTCACTCACCTGACCCATCATTCACTCACCTGAACCATCATTCACTCACCCCACCCATCATTCACTCAGCTGACCCATCATTCATTCACCTGACCCATCACTTATTCACCTGACCCATCATTCATTCATCTGACCAATCATTCACTCACCTGACCCACCATTCAATCCCCTACTCATCATTCACTCACCTGACCCATTATTTACTCAGCTAACCCATAATTCATTCACCTGACCCATCATTCATTTACCTGATTCATCATTTATTCACCTGACCCATCATTCACTCACCTAGCCCACATTCACTTTGACAACACACTTGTTGGTCGAATAAAACGTTGACAGTTTAAGTACACTCCCCCCCTCCCGTTTCCCTTGAGAATTCAATTAGATCTTAATCTCTTTGACCCCGTCCTTCCAGCCATTCATCTCCCTGATTCCCCGGCGCCTTACTTCAACAGCTTTAAAAGATAATCATTATTATAAAGAATCTGTGAAAATTAAATATAGCACCAACGAATGCTCACACGGATAACAGTGGCAAGACACACATATGCAGATAACAGTGGCGAGACACACATATGTAGATAAAAGTGACAAGACCCACATGCAGGTAGAAGTAGCTAGCAGGTAGAAGTGGCAACACCTGGCTATCATTACACCAGGACGAAATACGAATTTATTGCATAAACTATTATACAAATTATTTGTATAAAAAGAATTAAAATCCATTTGTTAAAGATTCGGTAAAACGACATTGAAATAACAACTTCTAGGACACACGTCCCTAGGAAATAAAAATAAATTATATAACTGAGAATTGAAAATATGGTTACCTATATTTGTTATTGTTTATTTTGATGTGTACAATGAAATCAATACTTTCGATACATCATAACCTGTATCAAATATCACTTAACGATTTTTAATGCCACAGTTTAAGGAGAACATGTTTATTCCGGCAACTAGCAACCCTATTCAAGTGTTTTGCTGATAATGTTTAATTTTTAATTCGTATCTTTATCAATGTGTTGACCCCGGGCATCCTCAAATGTCTGAATGCGACCGTTTCAATCAGGTAATCCTAACAATCTGTCATGAATGTGACCGTTTCAACCAGGTAATCCTAACAATCTGTCCTGAATGTGACCGTTTCAACCAGGTAATCATAACAATCTGTCCTGAATGCGACCGTTTCAACCAGGTAATCATAACAATCTGTCCTGAATGTGACCGTTTCAACCTGGTAATCCTAACAATCTGTCCTGAATGTGACCGTTTCAACCAGGTAATCCTAACAATCTGACATGAATGCGAACGTTTCAACCAGGTAATCCTATTAATCTGTCCTGAATGCGACCGTTTCAACCTGGTAATCCTAACAATCTGTCCTGAATGCGACCGTTTCAACCAGGTAATCCTAACAATCTGTCCTGAATGTGACCGTTTCAACCAGGTAATCCTAACAATCTGTCATGCATGCGACCATTTCAACCAGGTAATCCTAACAATCTGTCCTGAATGCGACCGTTTCAACCAGGTAATCCTAATAATCTGTCCTGAATGCGACCGTTTCAACCAGGTAATCCTAACAATCTGTCCTGAATGCGACCGTTGCAACCTGGTAATCCTAACAATCTGTCCTGAATGCGACCGTTTCAACCTGGTAATCCTAACAATCTGTCCTGAATGTGACCGTTTCAACCAGGTAATCCTAACAATCTGTCCTGAATGCGACCGTTTCAACCAGGTAATCCTAATAATCTGTCCTGAATGCGACAGTTTCAACCTGGTAATCCTAACAATATGTCCTGAATGCGACCGTTTCAACCAGGTAATCCTAACAATATGTCCTGAATGCGACCGTTTCAACCAGGTAATCCTAACAATCTGTCCTTAATGCGACCGTTTCAATCAGGTAATCCTAACAATCTGTCATGAATGTAACCGTTTTAACCAGGTAATCCTAACAATCTGACATGAATGCGACCGTTTCAACCAGGTAATCCTAACAATCTGCCCTGAATGCGACCGTTTCAACCAGGTAATCCTAACAATCTGTCTGCAGATCATTCAAATCCTCACCCATTTTTTCTGAATTTCTGAGATATTCAAAAACATTTGTAACTTTTAGGAACGAAAATAAAATTTGAAATGTTGAGATCCAAACAGCGAAATTTATCCATGGAACAAAATGAGTTAAAACTCACTCCTAGACAGTTTAGCCCCTTTAGTTCCCCTTCACACCCGCTTTTTAGAGTTATCAACAAATTCTTGTTAAAATAATATCCCAATTCTTTTAAAATTACATTTTTTTTTAAAAAACCACCTGGGGCTCATTTCTCGTCAAGTCGTCCTTATTATCTGTTGTACCGAGCATCCACTTACCAGCTAGAAATCCAACCAGCCCACATTAGTTCGGATGTTCCCCTCGCCTGACCCCCTCCCACCCCCCAGCGCCCCTAAAAGGGGAGAAATGTTGACGGATTGCTGTGTTTTCCCATGTCATGTTGGCAGGCATGGCGGCTGTATTTCGTGGGCATTATTCCATTTCTGGAACTTGTAACTTAACAGCTCCTGGTTTGTATCATTGTCACAGGGGGGGGGGGGGTCATTTGTGTCATTGTCACAGGGGTCATGAGCGACTTGACTCATTTGTTCTAGAGAAGCGGCTTCATCTGGTTTGTTGCTAACTACACACTGATGTGTCTCTCACTAAACATTGATGTATCTCTCACTACACATTGATGTGTCTCTCATCACACATTGGTGTGTCTCTCACTACACACTGATGTGTCTCTCACTACACATTGATGTGTCTCTCACTACACATTGATTCGTCTCTCACCACACATTGGTGTGTCTCTCCCTACACATTGATGTGTCTCTCCCTACACATTGATTCGTCTCTCACCACACATTGGTGCGTCTCTCCCTACACATTGATGTGTCTCTCCCTACACATTGATGTGTCTCTCATCTCACATTGATGCGTCTCTCACAACACATTGGTGCGTCTCTCACCACACATTGGTGCGTCTCTCCCTACACATTGATGTGTCTCTCCCTACACATTGATGTGTCTCTCACCTCACATTGATGCGTCTCTCACCACACATTGGTGCGTCTCTCCCTACACATTGATGCATCTCTCCCTACACATTGATGTGTCTCTAACTACACATTGATGTGTCTCTAACTATACACTGATGTGTCTCTAACTACACATTGATGTGTCTCTCCCTACATATTGGTGTGTCTCTCCCTACACATTGATGTGTCTGTAACTACATATTGATGTGTCTCTAACTACACATTGATGTGTCTCTCACTACACATTGATGTGTCTCTAACTACACATTGATGTGTCTCTCACTACACATTGATGTGTCTCTCACTACACATTGGTGTGTCTCTCCCTACACAATGATATGTCTCTCCCTACACATTGATGCGTCTCTAAATAAACATAGATGTGTCTCTAACTACACATTGATGTGTATCTAACTACACATTAGTGTGTCTCTAACTACACATTGGTGTGTCTCTAACTACACATTGGTGTGTCTCTAACTACACATTGGTGTGTCTCTCAATACACATTGGTGTGTCTCTAACTACACATTGGTGTGTCTCTCACTACACATTGGTGTGTCTCTAACTACACATTGGTGTGTCTCTAACTACACATTGGTGTGTCTCTAACTACACATTGGCGTGTCTATAACTACACATTGGTGTGTCTCTAACTACACATCGGTGTGTCTCTAACTACACATTGGTGTGTCTCTCCCTACACATTGGTGTGTCTCTAACTACACATTGGTGTGTCTCTTCCTACACATTGGTGTGTCTCTAACTACACATTGGTGTGTCTCTAACTACACATTGGTGTGTCTCTAACTACACATTGGTGTGTCTCTAACTATACATTGGTGTGTCTCTAACTACACATTGGTGTATCTCTAACTACACATTAGTGTGTCTCTAAAGTTAAAAAGGTGTGTTTCTAAGATTTTCATTAAAATTATACATATAGGGATGTTCCTTCACAGCCGGGTGCTCTGCCACCCATTGACACCAACCATTGATGAACTGTCAACGAGCAGACGACAACCATTGAATGCTGTCATTAAAAGTATGCATATAGGGATGTTCCATCACATCCGTTTGTCATTTTAAATTTTATTATTATTATTATTACTTTTTTTTTTGGCTAGCATCGGAGTTGTCTTTGTTTCCGGAGTCGTTGTCATGAATTTGTTCAGAATAATTCTTTTGCTATAACACGCCATATGTGTTGTTATTAGGGAGATATGAAAGCAAAAATATAATCTCTTTGTGTGTACTTTTTTGACCTAGGCTATTTCTACGGCTTTCAAGAATACAATTTAAGAATATTTCATTAAGCAGGATTTTAAAATTATTTTTCTGAAAGTATTCCACGACAGCTGTGTTTGTGTGTGTGTTTGTTTGTTTGTTAGTTTGTTTGTTGTTGGTTTTTTTTTTTGGTAAGTTGTGGGGGGGGGGGGGGTATCATCGTCGAGTATAGCTGCAGTCTTGTATTGTGGTAGCTGTAGTGCTGCCAGCAACTTCATTTCTTACAAGTGAGTTAAGATTTTTAACATGAGCTGGGACCAGATTTGTTGTACTGCAATGCTGGTATAGTTTTAGTTCTTAGGATTGTGCAATATTTATGCTTATACTCACCAAGTTGACTTTCTCGCTTTGTGACATAATGTTTCATTACTGGTTGTGGCTGTGTGGTTTATTTAATTTTTAAGATTCAGGAATACAACTCATTCGAAACATCGCTATAACTAATAGAATATCTATAGGAGGAAAAGAAGTGGTCAACAGCTCTATAACTAATAGAATATCTATAGGAGGAAAAGAAGTGGTCAACAGCTCTATAACTAATAGAATATCTATAGGAGGAAAAGAAGTGGTCAACAGCTCTATAACTAATAGAATATCTATAGGAGGAAAAGAAGGGGTCAACAGCTCTATAACTACTAGAATATCTATAGGAGGAAAAGAAGTGGTCAACAGCTCTATAACTAATAGAATATCTATAGGAGGAAAAGAAGTGGTCAACAACTCTATAACTAATACTATATCTATAGGAGGAAAAGAAGGGGTCAACAGCCCTATAACTAATAGAATATCTATAGGAGCAAAAGAAGGGGTCAACAGCTCTATAACTAATACTATATCTATAGGAGGAAAAGAAGTGGTCAACAGCTCTATAACTAATACAATATCTATAGGAGGAAAAGAAGTGGTCAACAGCCCTATAACTAATACAATATCTATAGGAGGAAAAGAAGTGGTCAACAGCTCTATAACTAATAGAATATCTATAGGAGCAAAAGAAGGGGTCAACAGCTCTATAACTAATACTATATCTATAGGAGGAAAAGAAGTGGTCAACAGCTCTATAACTAATACAATATCTATAGGAGGAAAAGAAGTGGTCAACAGCCCTATAACTAATACAATATATATAGGAGGAAAAGAAGTGGTCAACAGCTCTATAACTAATAGAATATCTATAGGAGCAAAAGAAGGGGTCAACAGCTCTATAACTAATACTATATCTATAGGAGGAAAAGAAGTGGTCAACAACCCTATAACTAATACAATATCTATAGGAGGAAAAGAAGTGGTCAACAGCCCTATAACTAATACAATATCTATAGGAGGAAAAGAAGGGGTCAACCAATAAAAAAAACTGTAGCTAACATTTATAGCGCGCTGCTGTCTCAGTGTACAGTAGAGAACCAGCCATCCTTCCATATATTACCAGGGAAATTATGCGCCCAACAATGTTACCATTCATGCAAGGCAGCTGAAAATCAATGAGCACACACAAATAATTCTACCTTACAGTATAATCCCGTTCAACGACCGATAAATTCTACCGTACAGTACAATTACCTCCAATTCCCCATAAATTCTAGCTCACGGTACAATTACTACGTCCAATTGCCCATTAATTCTAGCTTACAGTACAATTACTACGTCCAACGATCCATTAATTCTAGCTTACAGTACAATTACTACGTCCAACGATCCATTAATTCTAGCTTACAGTACAATTACTACGTCCAACGACCCATTAATTCTAGCCTTCAGTACAATTACTACGTCCAACGACCCATTAATTCTGGCTTACAGTGCACTTACGTCCAATTGCCCATAAATTCTAGCTTACAGTACAATTACTACGTCCAACGACCCATTAATTCTAGCTTACAGTACACTTACGTCCAATAACCCATACACTCTAGCTACCAGAACAATTGACAAAACACAAAAAATCTGATTCCTCAAAATTATCAGTTCACTAAAATCTTAGGAACGAGCCTGCCTGGCACCCAACAATTTACAACAGTTCAATTAATAATTGGCCAGTGAGTTCAATGCAAATAATGGACAGCACGATCGATCTCCGCATGTCAAATCCGGAAAGTAACAGTTTTTGTCATTTGACTTGTATTTTTTAATATTTGAAATTGTCCAGCGGCGCTCAAACGTTTTTTTAAGGGTCGTGTCCCTTGAAAGAAACAAACGCAAAAAACGAATAATACTTCAACTGACTAGATAAGTAGGTCGTATCAAGAAACAATTTTCAACCCCACAGCACAGCGGTTTTTTTAGTTTATACGTTATTCCTTGGAAACTCGTGACAGATTAACGTGACGGAATTTTTCCAGAATAAAAATTTTTAAAGTATATGCAAAAAAAAGTACAAAATAAATGCAGACCGAGAACCCTCGAAACATTCGCATTGAACACCAAGGGTCGCGTGGACGACATGTTAAGAGCCCCCTGGTCCGAAGCGCTAAGAATATTTTAGTTTGGCTGTTTTTGACAGCTGTCAATATCGTTTTTATCTTTTTAGGGATTATTTGCAGAATAAAGATTCACATATCTTAAAGAAACACGGGACCTCTTTGAAAAAAAACCAACTCATCATAAATATATGACGTCACTGGTCTAAGCTCTCCTCAAGCACGGGCAGATAAGATAGACAGAAGAGACATTTTATAGCGAGTTGACCAAACTCATTTCTGAAACCAACCTAACGTCTTACACTGGGGTCCACGGATAGCTTCAATGAATTTGATAGGTCGGGTTCTAAAAAACAATATATTATGGCTGTACCAATCCAACGACAATAATGTTTCAGCACTTAACCGATGCCTTATGCGTCTGTTAAAAGAAAAGTTTGATATAAATGTGTTAATTTTCTTTGAAATCTGCCCTTTAGTGAAATAGGCAAATTTGTGTTGGTGTTGCTGTTTCTTACGGCCCATTGAAATAGATTGCGGCTAGTTGTTAGAATACAACAGCAATGATGCAAACAACTGACCTATTTTAGATTCTCTCTTGGATGGTATGAGTCATAATCTATTATTAGCCATGAGCAGATTAATGTGGCGAATTGACGTCACGTGTCCTGTCAAATTTGACAAAAACAAAGAGCCACCTGTGGCGATGGTAGTGTGGAGAGCTGCCAGGCCCGTAGACAGCACCTAATGGAGAGCTGCCAGGCCCGTAGACAGCACCTAATGGAGAGCTGCCAGGCACGTAGACAGCACCTAATGGAGAGCTGCCAGGCCCGTAGACAGCACCTAATGGAGAGCTGCCAGGCACGTAGACAGCACCTAATGGAGAGCTGCCAGGCCCGTAGACAGCACCTAATGGAGAGCTGCCAGGCCCGTAGACAGTACCAATTGGTGATCTCACTGTGGACAGCGGCTATTGATGAGCTGCCAGGCCCGTAGAAATAACCTAATGGAGAGCTACCAGGCCCGTAGACAGTACCTAATGGAGAGCTGCCAGGCACGTAGACATCACCTAATGGAGAGCTGCCAGGCACGTAGACAGCACCTAATGGAGATCTGCCAGGCCCGTAGAAATAACCTAATGGAGAGCTGCCAGGCCCGTAGAAATAACCTAATGGAGAGCTGCCAGGCACGTAGACAGCACCTAATGGAGAGCTGCCAGGCCCGTAGAAATAACCTAATGGAGAGCTGCCAGGCCCGTAGAAATAACCTAATGGAGAGCTGCCAGGCCCGTAGACAGTACGAATTGGTGATCTCACTGTGGACAGCGGCTATTGGAGAGCTGTCAGGCCCGTAGACAATAGCTATTGGAGAGATGCAAGGTTCGTAGACAGCACCTTTAGGTGATCTGGCACCGTAGACAACGGCTATTGCTGAGCTGCCAGGCCCGTAGGCAATACCTACTATAGAGCTGCAAGGCATGCAGACAGCACACATTGAAGAGGTGCAAGGCTCGTATACAGCACCTACTGGAGAGCTGCAAGGCCCTTAGTCACCACCTATTGGAGAGTTGCCACCTAAGACTGCACCTATTGAAGAGCTGCCAGGCCTGTACACATGACATATTAGTGATCTGGCACCGTAGACAGCATATATTAGAGAACTGCCAGGCCCGTAGACACCAAGCAATGATGATCTGTCAACGACAACCTTTGAATGCTGTCCCCAGTAAAGCATGGCTTTGGGGATAATATAAAATTCCGTGATACAACACAAATTTATCCTTGTGTCTTAGACTACAGAAGCCCTTAGCTTATGCATATCGGTACTACAACGACCGATATATCCTTTACTTGTGTCTTAGAGTACAGTAAGTACACCTTATGTTGGTGTATCGGTACTACAACGACAGCTTTATCTCTACTGCTCTGACTCGAGCAGCACTAAACGTAGACGTAATACACCCACATGTTTATACTGAACTCTTTAGACTACAGTAGCGCTAAAGATGTGTTTCCCAGCGTTTTCTCTATTCCTAACCACTCCGAAATGTCTCACTAAGTTTCCTAGGCACGCCTTAAATCGTAACACTGCACGCCATACTTCAGACCCCAGAATGTCACCATTTTTAACGGCTTTTCCCCCAACATCCCGATGAAATGTCAACTCGCATGTCTCTCTATCGCCCCACCCCCTCCCCCCAACCTCCAAGTCTGCAGTATAGGGTCAACGAAATTTTTAAGCCATTACCGCAAAATATATTACACCCGGTTTGAGACATAGAAAGCCATAAACTTTTTAATTTCAAAATGGTTTACTAAATCTATTTATAGGGACAAAACCATTATAAATATATAAGTACAGAATAAATTCCTTGAAATGAATTTGTAAACTCATGATCCGTGGAGCAAAAAGATCTCGTTCAAGAAAAAGGTCATCACAAATTTTGTGGAATGATGTTTCATTTTAAGACAGTGGCATCAGACAGACAAACAATCGGCAGAAGCGGCACTGAGCACGAAGCTCTTGGCATCAGACAAACAAACAATAGGCAGAAGCGGCACTGAGCATGAAGCTCTTGGCACCAGACAAACAAACAATCGACAGAAGCGGCACTGAGCACGAAGCTCTTGGCATCAGACAAACAAACAATCGACAGAAGCGGCACTGAGCACGAAGCTCTTGGCATCAGACAAACAAACAATCGACAGAAGTGGCACTGAGCACGAAGCTCTTGGCATCAGACAAACAAACAATCGACACAAGCGGCACTGAGCACGAAGCTCTTGGCATCAGACAAACAAACAATCGACAGAAGCGGCACTAAGCATGAAGCTCTTTGCATTAGACAAACAAACAATCGGCAGAAGCAGCACTGAGCATGAATTTCTTGGCATCAAATTTGGGGATTTTGTTTTAAATCAGAGAAAATGGGGATAATGTTTTGAGCTGACGCAGTAAAGTCCCTGGGTTTGCAAGGGGGTTGGGGTTCAGACCGAACCTGAGACATCCTCACACGGGGTTTACACCCTCATAGGGGTAGACTCCCTCACAGGAGGTTAACAGCCTCACAGGAGGTTGACAGCCTCACATGAGGTTAACAGCCTCACATGAGGTTAACAGCCTCACATGAGGTTAACAGCCTCACAGGAGGTTGACAGCCTCACATGAGGTTAACAGCCTCACATGAGGTTAACAGCCTAACAGGAGGTTAACAGCCTAACAGGAGGTTAACAGCCTCACAGGAGGTTAACAGCCTCACAGGAGGTTAACAGCCTCACAGGAGGTTAACAGCCTCACAGGAGGTTGACAGCCTCACAGGAGGTTAACAGCCTCACATGAGGTTAACAGCCTCACAGGAGGTTAACAGCCTCACTGAAGGTTGACAACCTCACAGGAGGTTAACAGCCTCACATGAGGTTAACAGCCTCACATGGGGTTAACAGCCTCACATGAGGTTAACAGCCTCACATGAGGTTAACAGCCTCACAGGAGGTTAACAGCCTCACAGGAGGTTAACAGCCTCACAGGAGGTTGACACCCTCACATGAGGTTAACAGCCTCACAGGAGGTTAACACCCTCACAGGAGGTTAACACCCTAAAAAGGAGGTTAACAGCCTCACAGGAGGTAGAGACACCGAATAGAGATGAGTAAGTTTGACAGAGCTCGATCAAAACGTTTTTATAATGCAACTAAGTTTAATACAAGAGCAGGATATCAACCTGTTACCAAAGTAGGTTGCCATAGGAGCAGGTTGCCATAAGAGCAGGTTGCCATAAGAGCAGGTTGCCACAAGAGCATGTTGCCACGAGAGCAGGCTGCCATAAGAGCAGGTTGCCATAAGAGCAGGTTGCCAAAAGGGCAGGCTGCCACAAGAGCAGGTTGCCATGAGAGCAGGTTGCCATAAGAGCAGGCTGTCACAAGAGCAGGCTGCCTTAAGTGCAGGCTGCTTTAAGTGCAGGCTGCCATAAGAGCAGGTTGCCGTAAGAGCAGGTTGTCATAAGAGCAGGGTGTCACAAGAGCAGGGTGTCACAAGAGCAGGTAACTCGGAGGAGGTATATTGAGAAGTCTGGATGGGGTGACACGGATAACCACAGTGTGTGGAACTATTGCTAGTGACGTCACTGAGCATAAGATAATATAGGCCACTGGTCAAAAATGACGTACACAAGATAAGTCGTTACGCTAGATGCCGAGCCTCCAGTAACCAGAAAATATTTGATGTCTTTGGATATGACTCAAGCCAGATGTGTTAGTCTATTACACAGACATGATGTGTTAGTCTATTACACAGACAAGATGTGCTTGGCTATTACACAGACAAGATGTGCTTGGCTATTACTCAGACAAGATGTGCTTGGCTGTTACACAGACAAGAGGTGCTTGGCTGTTACACAGACAAGATGTGCTTAGCTATTACTCAGACAAGATGTGCTTAGCTGTTACTCAGACAAGATTTATAGTATTTCAAGAAAAAAATCTATTTCGTTAAAAAAATAGTTTCAATTATAATTGTATCTATATCCATTACACCCTCCTACCCCCACAAGACGACCAGCCCTCATCACCCCAAGATTTCCATGTTACCACATTTGGGTTAATTTGCCCCTGTGAGCCGACTCTGGTGGGGGCAAGTTCCCCGGTATGAAAAACTTGCATTAAAAATTGACATTGTCAATTCAATCAGTCCATAACTTTGGTCAGTAATGTAGTGGATTCTAGTTAGTAGCATTGTGTTTGACATCCCTTAACAGTGCATCAGTTCTATCTTATGAGATGTAACAGTGCATCAGTTATATCTCATGAGATGTAACAGTGCATCAGTTATATCTTATGAGATGTAACAGTGCATCAGTTTTATCTAATGAGATGTAACAGTGAATCAGTTCTATGTAATCAGATGAGTATTGCCCCGGAAGTAATTGACACATCCTTCTAATGACGTGATCTGCCATATGGCATCAATGTAACGATATTTTCTTTCAACGAGTAGATCTCTAGAGGGTAGATGTAAATCATAAATTGTCCCTTACGCCTCCTACATGTGAGAAAATCATCGCTGACAGGAAACAGACACTCAGGAGTGCCAACATCTCTACATTGCAAGCTGTTTGCAAAGTGAGATCATTTCTATACTAGGTGATAACATTAAATGCATTAAATTATGCCGACCCATAATTGATAGAAAGCAATTCAAGATATGCAGTATAGCTTAGATACACTAGGGCTGTATATGTTTATATAGTATAACTTATTTTTTTAAACTCGCCAAACTGAAGATCGATCTGATACAAGCCCATACACATACAGCTTACTGTGCGACAGCTGCAAAAATGAACACAATTCAATTTACAAAACCAATACTCTTTAAGGGACCGATACGTATTGGGGTTGATAGATCGAATCCAAGGTGACACTCGTGCCATTGTGACACTCGTGCCATTGTGACACTCGTGCCATTGTGACACTCGTGCCATTGTGACACTCGTGCCATTGTGACACTCGTGCCATTGTGACACTCGTGCCATTGTGACACTCGTGCCATTGTGACACTCGTGCCATTGTGACACTCGTGCCATTGTGACACTCGTGCCATTGTGACACTCGTACCACTGTGACACTCGTACTATTGTGGCACTTACAAGTGTAGAATAATGGAAAACAAAAGTTATAACAATAATAGAATCACAAATACTGATCCTCCATGAATGTGTATGTATTGCTGTAACGCTTAATAGGGGCGCAAAATAAAATTCCTAGAGGTTAGCACTTATTGCGATTCTTATTGAGTGAGTTACTTGAATGCGAGTTTTGTCAAGTAACGTTAGTAGTTGGGGAGTGCACGCATTGCCACCGCCATAGTTATGCGGGTTATTTCTAGTTCAATATTAATATAAAATAATGTTAACAAGTGTCAATGACAGATTGCAAGTCATAAATCTAATATGAATGCAAAAGGGTTCCAATAAATGAATGAACAACATAAGATACATTTGAACACAGTGACACACATGACAGAAATAAACGCACTAAGAATCATATCTTTGAACACATGTGACACAGATGACAGAAATAAACGCACAGAGGATCATATCTTTGAACACACGTGACACACATGACAGAAATAAATGCACTAAGGATCATATCTTTGAACACACGTGACACAGATGACAGAAACAAATGCACTAAGGATCATATCTTTGAACACACGTGACATAAATAAATGCACTAAATCAGAATTCTCTGAATGCACGAGATAGAAATAAATGCATTAAGCAAGATACCTTTGAAGGCACGTGACAGCCGACATGAATGTTATCTATTTGATGAATTGCTCACACCGAACACATTAGGACCAACACTCACGCCGTAATCCTGCGTTATCCCCCCTTACTTCTAATTCTCATGCTCGCGCGGCTGCCTCCACCGTCACTCACGCCCGCACTGCAGTCGCCCGCACTCCACTCGTGTTGGTCCGCTTTAACCTCACCCTTTCCCCCGGCGACTGAATTGACCTTCGCCCCCTCGCAGAAAACTGCTGGTGCTAAAACGTCACCTCCGCAAAACTGAAATTGTGTGGTGGCGGAATTGATTGTTAGTTGATGAAATCGTCTCTGTGGTAATTTTACTGACATAATCTTTTATAATTATAATTTTGCTTCTGGTATGTCCTGCTTCCTCTTCAAAAACCACCCTTCCCCCAAATCCACCTGTTTTATATCAATAACACCGAGTGGGAAAAAAAGCTGTCCTGCTGCAAGCGTTAGGCGGGACGGTTGAAATCGGGTAAATAGTTGGTTTTTTTTCTCTAGGGAGAGGCTGCTATCATATATATCAATAATGAGCCACGGGTATGGTGTAGGACTGTCTGTAGTCATGTATGTTGGACTGTCTGTATGACTCTCTGTATGACTGTCTGTATGACTGTCTGTATGACTGTCTGTATGACTGTCTGTATGACTGTCTGTATGACTGTCTGTATGACTGTCTGTATGACTGTCTGTATGACAGTCTGTAGCACTTTCTGTAGGATTGTCTGTATGACTGTCTGTATGACTGTCTGTATGACTGTCTGTATGACTGTCTGTATGACTGTCTGTATGACTGTCTGTATGACTGTCTGTAGCACTTTCTGTAGGATTGTCTGTATGACTGTCTGTATGACTGTCTGTATGACTGTCTGTATGACTGTCTGTATGACTGTCTGTATGACTGTCTGTATGACTGTCTGTATGACTGTCTGTAGCACTTTCTGTAGGATTGTCTGTATGACTGTCTGTATGACTGTCTGTATGACTGTCTGTATGACTGTCTGTATGACTGTCTGTAGCACTTTCTGTAGGATTGTCTGTATGACTGTCTGTATGACTGTCTGTATGACTGTCTGTATGACTGTCTGTATGACTGTCTGTATGACTGTCTGTAGCACTTTCTGTAGGATTGTCTGTATGACTGTCTGTATGACTGTCTGTATGACTGTCTGTATGACTGTCTGTATGACTGTCTGTATGACTGTCTGTAGCACTTTCTGTAGGATTGTCTGTATGACTGTCTGTATGACTGTCTGTATGACTGTCTGTATGACTGTCTGTATGACTGTCTGTATGACTGTCTGTATGACTGTCTGTATGACTGTCTGTATGACTGTCTGTATGACTGTCTGTATGACTGTCTGTATGACTGTCTGTATGACTGTCTGTAGCACTTTCTGTATGACTGTCTGTATGACTGTCTGTATGACTGTCTGTATGACTGTCTGTATGACTGTCTGTAGCACTTTCTGTAGGATTGTCTGTATGATTGTCTGTATGACTGTCTGTATGACTGTCTGTATGACTGTCTGTATGACTGTCTGTATGACTGTCTGTAGCACTTTCTGTAGGATTGTCTGTATGACTGTCTGTATGACTGTCTGTATGACTGTCTGTATGACTGTCTGTATGACTGTCTGTATGACTGTCTGTATGACTGTCTGTATGACTGTCTGTATGACTGTCTGTATGACTGTCTGTATGACTGTCTGTATGACTGTCTGTATGACTGTCTGTAGCACTTTCTGTAGGATTGTCTGTATGACTGTCTGTATGACTGTCTGTATGACTGTCTGTATGACTGTCTGTATGACTGTCTGTATGACTGTCTGTATGACTGTCTGTATGACTGTCTGTATGACTGTCTGTATGACTGTCTGTATGACTGTCTGTATGACTGTCTGTATGACTGTCTGTATGACTGTCTGTATGACTGTCTGTATGATTGTCTGTATGACTGTCTGTATGACTGTCTGTATGACTGTCTGTATGACTGTCTGTATGACTGTCTGTATGACTGTCTGTATGACTGTCTGTATGACTGTCTGTATGATTGTCTGTATGATTGTCTGTATGACTGTCTGTATGACTGTCTGTATGACTGTCTGTATGACTGTCTGTATGACTGTCTGTATGACTGTTGTCGAGTACACGGGAGTTCATTAGTTATTGTTGCAACTGAATGTCGTGTTTATTGCGCGCGGTGTGTGTTAGAGAGTTTTAATTAGTTAGTGAACGCTCTTCCCGCGCTTGACTTGGTGACGTATTTCTTATGCTAATTGTGACGTACGGTCTAGTCTGTATTGTGACGCAAGTTTTAGTCGTGCGGCAGTCTTGAAAGGAACTTTTTGGATGTAGGATGTGTTTCATTTATGTCTGATAGCGAACTGCGCTATGTTCATGTGTTTATGGAAATTGCAGCCTGTATATATAATTAGTTATTAAAGTTATAATTACCATGAAGAGCACTTGAGTTCATTCGGTGATATTAAGAGTAGTACGACGCATTACAACGTGTTTGAGAACTTGACGAATTACTCAATCCAGCAGAACAGAGGAGTTGATAACTGTCTGTATGACTTTCTGTAGGACTATCTGTAGGACTATTGTTTATAGGCTGGCAGTTATTATAGACAGGAGAAGTTAGCTCTTGTCACACTTGGACCCGCCGGGTAGTTGCTCACAAATGTGTGTACAAAATGCTCCCGGTTAAGCCCCAGACACTCAATAATTCATCAAAGGCGTATTGTGAAGTGGCCGTATAGAGGGGAAACGCCCTCAAGCTCAAACTTTAAAAAAAAGCTATCACTAACACTAGATCTTATACAAACTTTTGCTTATATGTCATTTTTTATTTGAGTTCTCTTGAGATCGTCTCCAATGGCTCACATCGGAATATTTACCCCAATTGCCACGTCTTTTAGAACGCCAAAGAACAGAACAAATCCACGCTCGATTGCGTGCCCAAAATTAGTTTCCCAACTCCCAACTCAAAACCAAGGCAACTTGAAAATGAACGATCCGCCCAAGCCTCTCCCCACCTCCAATGTATTTCGCCCCCCTCCCCGCCCCCACAAACCCGGCCCCAAGTGTGCCGCTCCCCTTGTTTGTGTGAGAGGTCCACATGTTGCACCACAAATAGGCCACATTGATTTTTTCGGTGATTATGCCGAGTGAAGCGTCATGTGTTCGGTGGTCATGCTCAGCCCTGGATCACACAGAGCCACAGTGTGATCATCTGGCCATGGGGTTATCCCGCTGTTCGTCCTCATCCGCACATCAAGAGGAAAGAAGATTATCCGTCGCCTTGCTTCTTCATTTCTACCAACACCCATTCCCCACCCCACCCCTTATAAAAGTATAGTCATAAATTTTACCCCCAAAAATAAAAATAAAGACTACAGGTTTCATGACCCTAGAACGCCACAGATACATGTATTAGAATTGACGGTATCGGTATCAAAATAATTTTTTTTGTTTCTAGTATTATTAAATGTCATTAACCGTCTCCTTATACATGGAATGTCGAGTCTCCTTATTCCTGGAAGGTCGAGTCTCCTTATTCCTGGAAGGTCGAGTCTCCTTATTCCTGGAAGGTCGAGTCTCCTTATTCCTGGAAGGTCGAATCTCCTTATTCCTGGATGGTCGAATCTCCTTATTCCTGGATGGTCGAGTCTCCTTATTCCTGGATGGTCGAGTCTCCTTATTCCTGGAAGGTTGAGTCTCCTTATTCCTTAGTCTCGAGTTTCATACAATCCAGACATTTTGATTTTAAATTTAACATTGACCTATTTAATTAAAACGACCAGTGTCTCGATATTGTAACGATTGAGCAGCGCCTAATTTAATCATATAATTTTTTTATTTAGGCTTGTGCCTAGGAATGTTGTAAAGCACATTTAACGTAGACGTAGACCCATCAGGTCATTATAACATTTAACGTAGACGTAGACCCATCAGGTCATTATCACATTTAACGTAGACGTAGACCCATCAGGTCATTATCACATTTAACGTGGACGTAGACCCATCAGGTCATTATCACATTTAACGTAGACATAGACCCATCAGGTCATTATCACATTTAACGTAGCATTTAACGTAGACATAGACCCATCAGGTCATTATCACATTTAATGTAGACGTAGACCCATCAGGCCATTATAATATTTAACGTAGACATAGACCCATCAGGCCATTATAATATTTAACGTAGACATAGACCCATCAGGTCATTATCACATTTAACGTAGACATAGACCCATCAGGTCATTATCACATTTAACGTAGACATAGACCCATCAGGTCATTATCACATTTAACGTAGACATAGACCCATCAGGTCATTATCACATTTAACGTAGACATAGACCCATCAGGTCATTATCACATTTAACGTAGACATAG
Source organism: Omphiscola glabra (assembly GCA_964017045.1). Taxonomy (NCBI): domain Eukaryota; kingdom Metazoa; phylum Mollusca; class Gastropoda; family Lymnaeidae; genus Omphiscola; species Omphiscola glabra. The sequence continues at coordinate 15,943,789 of OZ024794.1, read as the reverse complement.
ACCCATCAGGCCATTATCATATTTAACGTAGACATAGACCCATCAGGTCATTATCATATTTAACGTAGACATAGACCCATCAGGTCATTTTCATATTTCACGTAGTTATTATCAAACACTATGCCAGCAAGAGATCAATGATAACAAGAGATCAAAGACAACAATAGATATTTGATTCTAAATCCACGACGGACTAGACAGTCTGATGTTGACATGAACACGCGGACTTGATTAGAAAACGGGCTACAATCCAACAATCCTGCAATCAAGCAGTCGGCATTTAAAGCCTTCTTGAAGTGCCTCATGTGGAGACGGCGCGCCGTCTCATGAAAACTTCGCTTGTAAATATCTTTGTTTTCTAATAGGAACACATCTGACCAGTCACACGTAAATCAATTTGTATTCTTTGAAAACTTACTTTACAAGGTGATCTCAACGCTTTTTAGTCCGAAGAATAATAATGTAAACTTTGTCATATTCTCTCATGAAAAATGAAACCCTTTAAATATGCTGTTTTTTTATCTCACGATCCTCAATCACAACAAAACAGTGGGTCTCAACCACTGCAGTCCTAGGACTCTGCGAGATAAAAAGGATTTTTGTTGTTGTTTTTTTTGCAGCCAGGTGGGATTGGAGTGAGAGAAAAGTCTCAAGGTCACCTTTTCGGTATAACTTTTAAAGAAACGCGTTTTATACAAAAGTGTTACCCTTTGTGTCTCATAAAATAAATGTGTGTGTTATAAGGGAAATATGTGTGTCTCAGGGTAATTGTGTGTGTCATAAGGTAAATTTGTGTTATCATATGATAATTGTGTGTCATAAGGTAAATATGTGTCATCATATGATAAATGTGTGTCATAAGGTAAATATGTGTCATTATATGATAAATGTGTGTCATATTATGTGTCATCATATGATAAATGTGTGTCATAAGGTAAATGTTTGTGTCATAATGAAAATGAGTGTTATCATATGATAAATGTGTGTCATAATGTAAATGTGTGTGTGATAATGTAAATTTGTGTTATCATATGATAAATGTGTGTCATAAGGTAAATGTGTGTGTCATAAGATAAATGTGTGTCATAAGGTAAATATGTGTCATCATATGATAAATGTGTGTAATAAGGTAAATATGTGTCATCATATGATAAATGTGTGTCATTAGGTAAATATGTGTGTGTCATCATATGATAAATGTGTGTCATAAGGTAAATATGTGTGTGTCATCATATGATAAATGTGTGTCATAAGGTAAATATGTGTCATCATATGATAAATGTGTGTCATTAGGTAAATATGTGTGTGTCATCATATGATAAATGTGTGTCATAAGGTAAATATGTGTCATCATATGATAAATTTGTGTCATAAGGTAAATATGTGTCATCATAAGATAAATGTGTGTCATAAGGTAAATATGTGTCATCATATGATAAATGTGTGCCATAAGGTAAATATGTGTCATTGTTATGAGGGATGATGTGTTTTGTTACACGCATAGCCCGCCTTCAACGTGCATGACCCCTCGTGAACTCTCGTGACCGCCTTTGAAGTGTGGCTAACAAAAACTTTCCCTTGTTTACAAAAAGCTTAGTTATTCAGAACCTTATAGAAGGATCTGGATGAAACGGGCAAGCAAAACAATGCATTAGACGGTTTTAGACATTAGTAGGAAATGCCTATAAAAAGGGCTGACCGAGAGAGAGAGATTTTCCTTTGATCACGAGTCGTGCAATGTGTCATTTTGTTGTGTGTAGATTTTTCCATTTCCTCGTTGTACCATTTTGTGCTCGTTGTATTTTTATATAAAGTACCGGTACCAGCAAATCTGTAAGTTTATAATTTTAATCATATTTCTTTTGCTGTTATTATTTAATTTAAGTTCACAAATTAAAAAAGTTATTAATTGTAATTAGCTCTGGCCTTGATTGTCGTTTTATTTGTTACTATTTTAAAACTTTGGTATCGTCCTTTATTATAGACTGTTTCTAGAACGAGCCATAGACTAAAATTAAGAGATTAAATTCTCCATTTATAACGGCCCGTAATAGTCATCATATGATAAATGTGTGTCACAAGGTAAATATGTGTGTCATAAGGTAAATGTGTGTCGTAAGGTAAATATATGTCGTTAGGTCCGAAAGATCACCTTGGCTATCACAAATGTAAAGGCCCTTACATTCGTGGAGCATCTGCAATAAGGTAATCTGCTGAACCTGTGTACACAGCTAAGACCCCAAGGTGTCTTTTCATCTGTCAAAATGGTCACTTTGCCGTTTGGTAGCTCTGTAGTTTACCGTAACACTTTCGATATAAATAAATGGATACCTCGGATTGGTAGCTCTGTAGTCTACCGTAACACTTTCGATATAAATAAATCGATACCTCGGATTCGTAGCTCTGTAGTCTACCGTAACACTTTCGATATAAATAAATCGATACATTGGATTGGTAGCTCTGTAGTTTACCGTAAAACTTTCGATATAAATAAATCGATACCTTGGATTGGTAGCTCTGTAGTTTACCGTAACACTTTCGATATAAATAAATCCATACCTTGTATTGGTAGCTCTGTAGTTTACCGTAACACTTTCGATATAAATAAATCGATAAATTAAATTGGTAGCTAGTTGATACCTTGGATTGGTAGCTAGTGGATCCCTTGTATTGGTATCTGGTGGATACCTTGGATTGGTAGCTAGTGGATACCTTGGATTCGAGACCCCATAAAAAATCGATTGCAAATACAAAGTGGACCAAAGAGAAGACTACTCTTGCAGAAATTAGACTTCATGCTAGATTTATCTGAGGCTACCAGATAGAACGTCGGGCGTCTTCTTAACATATGAATTTCATCAGCTTAATCCTGCTCCGAGGCCCATTTATATACGGGACATAATTACATTTCCCTTTCATTACAAGAAAACAAAAACAACATACAAGGAAATTGTTTGGAAATACATTATAGAAACTAGAAGTGTCTTTTAAAGCTGATCAAAATGTTACACACGTCGGTGAATTCGTCTGGCCATTGGGTGGGCACCAACAGGTTTCAGTTACGCGCGTTGTGTATGGTGATTCATAAATTAACATTAGGGTCTGGAGATGTATGTGAGTGTGCGTGTGTGTGTGTGTATGTGTTGCAGTGTGTGGAAACGGATGGTGGGGGGGGGAAGGGAGGTTATGGTGGATTGGCACCATTCTAATTTGAATTCAGGAGTTTAAAGGGAAAAAAATAGTCTGATAGACACGCATTTGACTTGTATGTTGATGTGTGATGTTGTGTTGTTCTATGTTGATGTTGGGTTGTTGTATGTTGATGTTGTGTTGTTCTATGTTGATGTTGGGTTGTTCTATGTTGATGTTGGGTTGTTGTATTTTGGTGTTGGGTTGTTGTATGCTGATGTTGGGTTGTTGTATGCTGATGTTGGGTTGCTCTATGTTGAAGTCGGGTTGTTCTATGTTGATGTTGGGTTGTTCTATGATGATGTTGGGTTGTTCTATGTTGATTTATGATGTTGGTTTGTTTTGTATTGATGTTGGGTTGTTCTGTGTTGATGTTGGGTTGTTCTTTGTTGATGTTGGTTGTTCTACGCTGATGTTGGTTGTTCTATGTTGATGTTGGTTGTTCTATGTTGATGTTGGTTGTTCTATGTTGATGTTGGTTGTTCAATGCTGATGTCTGATGTTGGTTGTTCTATGTTGATGTTGGTTGTTCAATGTTGATGTCTGATGTTGGGTTGTTCTGTGTTGATGTTGGGTTGTTCTGTGTTGATGTTGGGTTGTTCTTTGTTGATGTTGCTTGTTCTAGGTGGATGTGTGATGTTGGGTTGTCGTATGTTGATGTTGGTTGTTCTACGCTGATGTTGGTTGTTCTATGTTGATGTATGATTTTGGGTTGTTCTGTGTTGATGTGTGACGTTGCTGTGTTCTTTATACCGATACGTTTCAACATACACTAGTTCTCTGTTTCCATCTGTTACGCGTGTTAGAGTGCTAGGGTGCATTGACCTTGAACTAATCACAACCTGTTCCACCCACGGCTTGACAGCACGAAGGCTCAACAGCTGGACACAACAGTTTGTCCAGTTGGCTGTGACACTCGCTCTGTTAGACAAAATAATATTACATACCTCGCATTCCAAATTCACATTGAATATCAAGGATATCGGATTTTCCCCTTTATCAAAATAGATCGCATTTGCATTTTAGCTAATGAAGGGGAGCACGCAATTCTTTTAAATGACACATTCAATTTTGTGGACTGATGGGCAGTAGTTGGGTGTAGTGCAGGGATGGTGAAAGACAGGAGTGCTGTTTGCATAGGTGGTGTAAGACAAGAGTAGTGTCTGACAGGGATGGTGTAAGACAGAGGTGGTGTAAGATAGAGGTGGTGTAAGACAAGGGTGTTGTCAGGCGGGGATGTTGTAAGGCCGGTTCTCGGATGGTTTTCTGTGTGGTCACCGGATGAAACAGTAAACAGAAAAAGGAAGATTTTAAATCAACTTATAATTTAATGAGACTCTGATATCAAATCTTTTCCTTTCAAATCTTCACGCTTGAACGAGCCTAACCAATGAAAATCATTCTTAAGGAATGACGTCAGGCTTCCCGAGCCGAGACTTTTATAAGCTCCCCGGGAATCCCTTTTCGTTAACTCTCAGCCTCCCCCCCCCCCATCCCTTTTCGTTAACTCTCAGCCTCCCCCCCCCCCGACCATCTCGCTACTCCAGAAACGCCAAAAGGGTAGCCTCCTTCAAATTTGATCTATTTTAGAAAGGAGTGGATTTCCTAATGGGGATTGCTATGACCCCCCCCTCCCCCCTTTTTTTTTTAACGATCCCTGAGCAAAAAACGTAATCCTGTGTTTTTAGCCGAGGCTGATGGATGGTAGCTTCCTGCAAAGGTTTCATCACAGCTGTCGACCACATAGATCCTATCAGTGTTTTAATTCTAAAGTTGTGCTGGACACTCCTGTCCCCTACGTTAAACACCACGTTACGAAATTCTAGCTAGTGACGAGGGCTGCCAAGGAGACCAGCCCTCAACTGGGGTGGCATTATTCGTCATCAAAAACATCTTTGTTATCTACGACCCTTTAGCGGCAGCTGTAATTATGTGCCTAAGCCCTAGCTCATAACATCTTTGCCCGGACTCAGTGACGTAGGGAGGGGGTCCTCTGAGGTGGCACTTTTTTTTCTTTATGTGGAGGGGCGTCATTTTCGGCCAACAACAGATTAATTTTTTATGGAAAGAATGCGGGAAATATTATAGTCCCGCCCGGGCGTCGCTAACCCTAGACACGCCACTGCCAGCACCCTTCGCCAAATTATCTGTATATGGCAAGTGTGTAGCCCAGCAGGTTTCCTAGGTCCCTACCAAACCCAAGGGCCTATTGCATCTGGAGGCTGTCGAGTTGGGAAGAGTGCTCCCAGAGCAGGGGAGAGACTTAGCCACCGTTAACCATCATTTCAACAATCCTCTTAGTAAGCTTAGTACATTGTAGATGATTACCAGTGGGAAATTTGAAGACTAAACAGAACTGATGAACGCAATACGATATAACTTCAACTTCGTGTGCTTCGGATCCGAGTGATCTGAACTGATTATTGTGGTCCGCAGTTCAATCCCCACCGAAGGCCAAGTCAAGCCGTGTTGATGAGACCCGTTAACCTTGTATGGCAACTCATCTCAGAGAAGAAACCCGTGAATTCAAAAACCGGAGAGGGAGTTTCGTAGGCGGACAACATTGACCTCAACTCCTAAGACGCTACTGGTGTCATGATGTATCATGCATATAGGGTTTTCCCTTTGGGGTTTTCCAGGTGGGTGGAAAGAGACGATTTGCTTTCTTGGAAACAAACTTATACTCCTAAAGAAAATCCCAGGCCTTGGTGTTTGGTCCTACGAAATGATAACTCCAACTAATTTTTAAATACACAAAAAAAATTAATAATAAATACAAAGAAACAAAATACAATACCACACACAGTTGTTATATTTAATCTTGATCCGTAAAAATTATCAGCCATTATGTCGAAGTCACACATTTAATACAGATATGGTTTAAACTTCGTTATACTGTATGCTGAAAAGCATTTTAAAACGTTTCGAGCTCACGGGTTAGCCTCGCTCAACCTACACGCCATCTATAAACCACCTACACGCCATCTATAAACCACGTACACGCCATCTATAAACCACCTAACGCCATCTATAAACCACCAACACGCCATCTATAAACCACCTACACGCCATCTATAAACCACCAACACGCCATCTATAAACCACCTACACGCCATCTATGAACCACCTACGCGCCATCTATGAACCACCTACACGCCATCTATAAACCACCTACACGCCATCTATAAACCACCAACACACCATCTATGAACCACATACACGCCATCTATAAACCACCAACACGCCATCTATAAACCACCTACACGCCATCTATAAGTCACTAACACGCCACCAATACTTCTACGATAACTAACAGGTACGAATTAAAGACAAGAGCCGCTAAAACTTTTTAAAAGCATTTAAGTTGAACGAACTGAGGGTCCATAAAACTGTCCACTCAGGCACTGTCTGAGTGGCCGCCCACATTCAACATTCTTCATGGCTTTACATTTAGTGTCTACCCGGTTGTCTGAACCTTTCTGTTTAACCTTCAAACTACTGACCTACATGTGTTACAAGTATGGTCAGATGACACAAAAGCCTGCACAAACCTTTGGGGGATCTGCTGAGGAACTGTGAATAATGGCGGACTTCCTGGCAGACTCAGATATAACAAGGCAAAATAATTGGCGTACACACTGCACATTGTAGGGCGAAATACTAGTATATACAGTAAAAAAGAAATATATAAGTGTGTTAAAGAAGTGTAGCCTTAGAAAAACGTAATATCTTATTAGTATGTGACTTGCCTGATGTGAAATTAGAGTTCATGAGACTTTTAAAATGTGACGGGAAGTGAAAAAAATCCATGAATGTCTGTACATATCTTCTTTAAATATAGGCCAACTTATATAGGTCGACACAGGGAAATATGGGGACAAAATTAAAATCATTACGTATAAAACTTTCAAACTTTACTTTAAACTCTTTAAAAGTGTTTTTATTTATATATATTTCTGTATGTAAAACGGGACCCTCGTTTAAAACCGCCCCTGTGGCTTAAGACAATTTAACCTATAATCAAATGTCTGCTTCTTGGTACTAGGCCAAGGACGGCTTCGCAGTTTTGTTAAGCAAGTTTCTCGCCAGCTGACACACGTGGTTGTCAAGATAACCCTTAAAACAAGACACTTGTCCTTTCTCAAAGGCTAGAATCACAATTTGTTTTTAAATGAAGTCACAAATGCAAGTTGAATGCTACACACACAATGCATTGAACGGTAGAAATGAGGAGTCCAACTGCAAACCCTGCTAAGTCACTTGGAAAAAAAAATGAGTTATCTATCTTGGCTGGTTAATTAAGTGTCAATCTACAGTATTTTGTGTATTTAATGATTTAAAAGCTTCATGCAAGTCTAAAATTCAACATTTAAAAATATATAAATATTAATTCGCTAAATAAATTAATTTAAAAAAACGTGTTTTTTCTCTGAATCAAAAAAGGTTACTTAGCAGGGTTTGCCATTGGACTCCTCAAATAATACAACAGAGTTTATCCCAACTTCTGGTAACACATCCCTTCCCATAAAGGCTATCATTCTAATATCGCTTGAATGCAATCAATAGGAAAATGCTCAAATTGGGTTTTTTTTCCAATTGGTCATAGCCTAACTGATGAGCAGGGATGTAGGAAGAGGGGGGGGGGGGCGTCCACCCCTGATTGAACTTTTTTCTGTTTGTAAGGGTGGGTGGCACTTTCGTCCAAAAATAAGGACTAGAAAGAGATTAAAAGACTCAAGTCAGAATTTAAGTAGACCATCAATGACTAGACATATTATGAAATACTGGAACTATGAAAACATTGGATTAATGACTAGACATAGGAGATACTGTGTACAGTCAACATATAGACAAATAGCTGTCTAGGCATTGTCCATAGATTTGTAGCACGCACAGGGCTGGACTCTTTTAGCCTCGTGGACTAAAAAATTGAGCATGTAGTACGATGGCAATGATAAAGCAGACAAAAATGTAAAAAGTGGACCCAAATGCTCCTCGATTGTTCGACATTTTGTTATTTTAAAATAAAAAGCCAGAACAGACAAAACCGCATCTTTATCCATTCGGCCCTGGTCCTAATAAAACTGAGTGCCACAACTCACTTGACGAATCCCGGCAGCAATATATAAATATGCTGTTTTGTCAAGGTAAAAGCCCGTACGTTGCACTGGCAACTTAAATAAACAATCATTCACTAATGAAGTAGTTTAAACAAATTAAATATTTCATTTGTTCTATAATAGTTTGAGTAAATATTATATAACAACATTACTATTCAGTAGCACATTGAATACATTATATGTATAAACAAAATCAGGTCAAAGGTCGTTTAAATTTCCCAGTATTTCTGTGCTGATCAATCAATTGAAGTGTAGATTGAGGCCAAACTAATGTCAGGTATACGCTGGAAGCAATCATTGTAGTTCGAATTCATCAATAATCAATTCTTAGGGTAGGTGGGCTCAAGGTCCCCAAGACCCCCGTCAGCACTTTGGTTTGGCTTGGGGAACCTCTGGCGCCCTTAATTTCTTTCTTAGCCCCCCCCCCCCCCCCCGTCCCACACTTGATGACGGTGACTTACCGGCACTTTTCTAAAAGCAGGGACCATTGGATGAACACCTTTTAGGACCGTAGAAAGGTGGTGCTATTTGCAGGGATGATGCTATTTGCAGGTTCCGCTAGTGTTCAGTATTATGTTCTGGTGAGATTTGACGCATATGCAAGAGACAACGCCATTTCAAGGATTGTTATTTCTAGGTGCCACTGTGACGAAAAGCAATATTTTCCTTCGGGAGGAGTTGGGGCGGGGTGGGGGGAGGGAGGGGGGGGCCGGGGGAGAAAACTCAAAGTCCGCTCTGAGCGACATAATATCTCGCTACGCCGCTGCTGGTCAGCCATCAAACAATCAGCCATCAAACAATCAGCCATCAAACAATAAGCCATCAAACATTCAGCCATAAAAAAATCAGCCTGCAAACTATTAGCCATCAAAAAATCAGCCTGCAAAGTATCAGCCATCAAACAATCAGCCTGCAAACTATCAGCCGTCCAACTATCCACTCTCAAATACCAGCGGCGTAAGAAGTGGGTGCGGAGGAGGTGATCCGCCGTGGGAGGAACATTTTTTTTTTTTATATGAAGGGGTTGCATTTTTGGCTTACTGCATTTAAAAAATAATAATTTTGGAAGTGGGTGGCGAATAGCTTCTGCCTGCCATGGGCGCCGCTAACCCTCACAACGCCACTTCACCGAACCATTGTTACGGATTTGATCTCATTTGTCTGCTGTTGACTAGAGCCTCGAGTTCATGGTGCACTTTGTAAGGGTAGCTTGACCACTGTAAATAGACATTCTTTCCACCGGTAACGCTTAGGGACACTTGAAATATACCGTATCTCTCTATCATCTGAACGCTCCGTAAGATTTACACAAGTCTGTCTCCCGTGTCACGTGCAGACAGACAACGAGCGCACAATCGATTTCAATCAAGTTTACGTCATTCCGTGGGTTCCCTTTCTTTGATCCCCCAATCATCTCCCCCCCCCCCCCCCCCACCACAGCGACCGCTATCCTATAAACGAATTTTTGAACATAAAATTTTTAGTATACATTCCCTCTCTCTATAACGCCTCGTCCATCATCGATTGGCCGAGGATCTCGTATACATCAAACTATAATGAAATCAGCAGTGACCATGAGTGGAACTGTTTCAACGCCAAGACACAGGACCAGCTGGTTAAAGCTTAGTTATTTTATGATTTTAAAGCAGTTCACTTGAATACATGGGATATGATAATGACTAGTACAGAAACAAATCTAATCCAATATGAGTGTCTTACTCACACGGTGATTGAAATGTTAAGAGAGTTGGGGTGGGCCAACTGTCAGCATTCGGCACATGATTTGTTTTTACGTGGCGTCTAGTTACAGACAGCGAAGGGGTCCAATTTGGCGTCTAGTTACAGACAACAAAGGGGTCAAATTTGGTATCTAACTACAGACAACGAAAGGGTTTAAGTTAGCGTCTAGTTACAGACAATGAAGGGGTCCAATTTGGCGTCTAGTTACAGACAACGAAGGGGTCGAAGTTGGTGTCTAGTTACAGACAACGAAGGGGTCAAAGTTGGCGTCTAGTTACAGAAAATGAAGAGGTCGAAGTTTTCTGGATTACATCCTTCTCTTTACGGTGCGTTTTGTTGGGGAAAATGTCCCCAATATTAAAATAAAATAAACAACCTATAAAAACAATGTTTTGTTTCGTATAAATCATTTGTATACCGTAGTATCGAACATTTTTTTTGGGGGGTGTGGGTGGTGCAGCTGAACATTTAACAAAACATGCATTCAAGTTACGCACTTCATAAGAGCCCCAAAACAAGTTGATATAATGTGTTGTCACCGGCTACAAGTCCATGTGCCAAGTTTCAGTTCGATAGGTTGACGGGAAGTGGGTCAATTAGCCGCCCGAAGATTTTGCCAGCCAGCTTCCCACGGGAAAATAAACCGAAGTTAAAGCAAAGGGGTTTGAAAAAAAAAAACGTACTACTTACTGTGTTTAAATTATCTCTACAGCAAGATTCCGTCCCTTAACTCTCAAGACATCCCTGGGTCCTCGGACTACTTCAAATGCAACCCTTTAAACACCGCCACGATCATGGGGTATGTGTTGGGCATCATACAACATAGTCTTTGCTCGTGGTGTGCAGTAACTTTTTTGGTTCGTTTGTGTTTACAGACACAGAAGTTGTCGTCAAGCAAGTCGTGATGACCAAAGTTATAGCCAAAGTTATCTCCAAAGCTATTACCAAAGTGATGACCAAAGTTATAAACAAAGTTATTACCATAAGTTATTACCAACGTGATTACCAAAGCTATTAAGAAAGTTATAACCAAAGTTATCACCAAAGTTATAACCAAAGTTATTACCAAAGTTATTTCCAAAGTTATTACCAAATTGATTACCAAAGTCATTACCAAAGTCATTACCAAAGTCATTACCAAAGTCATTACCAAAGTGATTAATAATGTGATTAGCAAAGATATCACCAAAGTTATTACCAAAGTGATTACCAAAGTTATTACCTAAGTTATTACCAAAGTGATTACCAAAGTTATTACAACGTGATTACCAAAGTTATTACAAGAGCTATAACGAAAGTTATAAGCAAAGTTTTTACCAAAGTTATTACCAAAGTTATTACCAAATTGTTTACCATAGTGATTACCAAAGTGATTACCGATGTGATTACCAAAGTGGTTACCAAAGTGATTACCAAAGTGATTACTAAAGTGATTACTAATGTGATTAGCAAAGATATCACCAAAGTGATCACCAAAGTTATTACCAAAGTGATTACCAAAGTTTCTAAAATGATACAAATCTCTGATATAGCTGTATAACTGGAGTACGCAGATTTATTGAGCCTTATGCATGACATCAATCAGTGGAAAACCATGGGCGTTAGAAGGGGCCAATATCATGGGCGGCACTTTTGGGGTTTGTGTATAAAATGTATAATTAGTCAATGTTTATACTAAACTGATTTGTTTCTAAATATAGATTATGTATAAAATACGTCTACGTATAAAAAACAAAATCATAATTTTTAGTTGACATTGGGAGGAAAAAAAATTAACAAACCATTCGACTGCGTTCGGTCGATATGATCTGTCACAGAGTGCTAGTTGTCAGTGGATAGGATCTGTCACAGAGTGCTAGTTGTCAGTGGATAGGATCTGTCACAGAGTGCTAGTTGTCACAAAGGAAACACAACACAATTGTGTTTAAGGTCTGCTAGTTGTCAGATAGGAAACACAACACAATTGTGTTTAAGGTCTGCCATCTTGGAATCTTGAAGTTTAAATCAGACCCAAGTGTGCCGCACTGAAAGCAATGTCACATTGAAGCATGACTACCTGGCATGTAAATGACTTTTCTGTCCTTAGTGTTGACATGTCGAGTCGTATATCTTCGCCCAATGTAAACATGTCTCAACGGGGGTGGTGGGTGGAGGGGATAAACAAATGTTATAATAATGGAAGTGGCGTATTCTGGTTCTGGTTCTGGTAGGGTGCGTTGCTGCATCTATATACTGGCATATGTGCAACGGTTGGGGGAGGCGATGCTGCCATCCTAACGGCTCCTAGCAGATGCCAGGGCAGCCTTGAAACTTTCGATAAATGTCGAGTTCACGGCGGTATTGTCCAGGTGGTTCCAAGCAAAGGCAAATTAATTCCAGAGTTGAACATCCTGATCCTTTATATTATTAGATAAGGTGATAATTTATAGTTTGGATAGACAATTTATAGGTTGGACAGGTGACAATTTTTAGGTTGGACAGGTGACTATTGATAGGCTGGACAGACAATTTATAGGTTGGACACGGGACAATTTATAGGTTGAACAGACAATTTATAGGTTGGACAGGTGACTATTTATAGGCTGGACAGACAATTTATAGGTTGGACACGGGACAATTTATAGGTTGGACAGACAATTTATAGGTTGGACAGGTGACAATTTATAGGTTGGACAGATAATTTATACGTTGGACAGGGGGCAATTTATAGGTTGGACAGATACTTTATAGGTTGGACAAACAATTTATAGGTTGGACAGACAATTTATAGGTTTGACAGGTGACAATTTATAGGTTGGACAGGTGACAATTTATAGGTTGGACAGACAATTTATAGTTTGGACAGACAATTTATAGGTTGGACAAACAATTTATAGGTTGGACAGACAATTTATAGGTTGGACAGATGACAATTTATAGGCTGGACAGGTGACAATTTATAGGTTGGACAGGTGACAATTTATAGGTTGGACAGACAATTTATAGTTTGGACAGACAATTTATAGTTTGGACAGACAATTTATAGGTTGGACAGGTGACAATTTATAGGTTTGACAGGTGACAATTTATAGGTTGGACAGGTGACAATTTATAGGTTGGACAGACAATTTATAGTTTGGACAGACAATTTATAGGTTGGACAAACAATTTATAGGTTGGACAGACAATTTATAGGTTGAATAGATAATTTATAGATTGGACAGACAATTTATAGTTTGGACAGACAATTTATAGGTTGAAAAGGTGACAATTTATAGGTTAGACAGACAATTTATAGGTTGGACAGGTGACAATTTATAGGTTGGACATATAATTTATAGGTTGGACCAGGGGTGGGCAAACTACGGCCCACGTGCCGCATGCGGCCCGGCAATTGATATTATGTGGCCCTCGAAGGCATTTAGAAATTTGAAAAAATTACTATGTTTTAAAGTTATTTTGTTGAATTTTACAGAATTTCATGCACCGTTATGATTTTTAAAACATTTTTTATCAAATTTCTTTCTAATTTTCTATTTTTTTAAACAGTCCTTGACCTTTGTCATGTAATGCTAAACTTCGAAACTACCGATTTTAATATAGGGAAATGTTTATCGATATTTAAAAATTGGACATAATATACATGCTGCCCCCCAATAGCTTTACCTTTGTCAATGTGGCCCTCCGCACAAAACGTTTGCCCACCCCTGGGTTGGACAGACAATTTATAGGTTGGACAGACAATTTATAGGTTGGACAGACAATTTATAGGTTGGACAGGGGACAATTTATAGGTTAGAAGGTGACAATTTATGGGTTGGACAGGTGACAACTTACAGGTTGGACAGACAATTTATGAGTTGTACAGACAATTTAAAGGTTGGACAGACAATTTATAGGTTGGGCAGTCAATTTATAGGTTGGGCAGACAATTTATAGATTGTACAGACAATTTATAGGTTGGACATAAAATGTGTAGGTTGGACATACAATTTATAGGATGGACAGATGACAATGTATATGTTTGACGGGTCGCAATATATAGATGTGACGTGTATTGTACTAAGAAAAATTCAGGTATAAAAAAGGTAGGCAGCAGTAGCAGAAGTGATAACACGATTAGCTCACACGAATTTTCTAAGATTAAGTGACACTTACATTTTTAAACTAGCATCTCTTCCGTTGCTCTCCAATTGTGGAAAGTTGTAAAACTTAATTAAAGTATTTGTTAAATTGCATTTTGTATTTTGAATTTATCAAACATTTTCTGGGGACCAGTATAAAGATTTAATAGGCGATATTAAGCTCGGGAAAATGCATACCTTATAGGGCGCCACAACTGGAATTAATTTAGTTCATGTCCCACTGATGCGGCGTTGATCATTGTTATGACTAATTTCGGCGCTTCCCACACGAAAGTTTGAAGTGTCAACTTAAGATTATTTGCAAGAAACCGAAATTTCAAGTATGCGCCATAATGTACCCCTGCATTTTGAATTTGCGCGACTGTCTTCAGCACTCTCATTTCTGCACCCCTTCCCTCACGCGGATCAATATTACAGAACGGGGTTGATATATAATCTTGTGCCAAATGATTACACTGGGGCACGCCACAACTTAAGTGAATTTAGTTTATGTATGGCACTGGCACCATATGCACAGACCCTTAAATGTTTCCTTCCCATGATCAACTATACTCTAAAATGCACCTCTTGCTTTTGAAATAACACAAAACAATTATTGGAGAGAAGGGTCCACAGACCCCTCCGCCGCTCAAGATTCATCTTACTTACTTACTTGTACCTTTTATGTCTTATACAAAGGGTGTCTACAATAATTTTTCATTCATCTCGGTCCACTGCGTTTCTTTCCAGTTGCTTCCGTGTGTATCCCATACTTTTGTGTGTCTGCCTCTAGCTCGCGTCTCCGTGTATTTTTAGAGCTTCATCTCTTGCTTTGTCCTTGTGGGATTGTCTAGTGATGTTATCTGGGAGTTTGCGGAGAGTGTGCCATATCCACATCCATCTTTTCCTTATGATGTCTTCAGCGGTAGACTCCTGGAATGTCATATCTAGTAAGTCCTTGTTGAAGACGGTGTTTGGCTATTTGATGTTCAGCATCTTTCTAAGGTAAGTGTTTATGAAGGTCTATACTTTCGGCATGACACTCACCGTTGCTCTTCGATTTACGGCTCCACATTTTGGGACTGTTTTGACATGTGTGTTGAAAATTCTGACTTTGGTTTTAATTGTCAGCTCCTTTTACTCCCATATTTTCTTTAATAGCACAAACACTGAATTTCCTATTCTTGCCCGGACTTTCGTTCCGAATCAAACATTTAAGTCATTGGTGCTGCCTAAGTATGCAAAGGCCTCTACGTCTTTCAGTGCATTTCCTACCAGGGAGATATGCTCTTGGTTGGCTGAATTTACCGTTATGATCTTTGGCTTGCTTTTATTTATATAAATTAAAGCAAGATTGATCGGTGCCCTCAATTTCTTCCCTGCACCCCGATGAAAATGATCGATAATTTGAGTGACGAGTAATACTCTGTCTATAGATGTATCTACTTTTAGGGCCACAATGGGAGCCAAATATTTTTGCCGCTCTCCTTTCCACGATACAAACTGTGCAGTTGTCTGAAAATGCTCCACCTCGATATAAAGAAAGAGTGACAAACGCAACCCCTTTTCTACGCCACTGGAATAGGGGTAGCTAGAGTGTTTGGCGTCAGGGGACATGATTCAATTTAACGCCCCCCAACCTAAACCCTGAAAATAATTATCTTCAACCATTAAATACAATAATAACCCATTTAGGCGCCCCCGCTAGTCTGGCGCCCCGTGACGTATTTCTCATCTACCACCCCTTAGCTACGCCTCTGGCAACTGCCCACTGCCCACCTGTAGCTGGCACAGCCCTTCCCCAAATATCTGCAATACCCCACCCACCGTGGGGAAAATGTCTGAAAGAAAAACTGATTGTACGTTACGTACATTTAGCAATATCACGAAGTGGGATAAAATCCTGACATTGCACGCGGCAGCAACATCAAACACAACGCCTTGTGTGACCCCTCTATACTGCCATGTAAACCAGCCCTGTTATGTCATCTGGTTATGATCGAGTCTTTAGTAATCTCACCAATAAACTACCAATTAAAGGAATTAGTTAAAGAGATTAATAATAACTCGATCATAGCCAGATGCCATCTATAAACAATGTCTCAGAAGTGTGTGTGTGAGGGGGGGGGGGTTAGTAGGGAGGCTAGAAGGCAGGTTAGGAGGGGGTTAGGAGGGAGGTTAGGAGGGAGGTTAAAGAGGGAGGTTAAGAGGGAGGTTGGAGGGGATAAGTAGGAAGGCTTGAAGGTTAGGAGGGACGTTAGGAGTGAGGTTAGGAGGGACGTTAGGAAGGGGATTATTATGGACGGTAGGAGGCAGGTTAGGGTGGGATCGGGAGGGAGGTTAGGAGGGAGGTTGGCAGGGAGATTGGGGGAGGTTAGGAGGGGATGAGTTTAGGAGCGAGGCTCGTAGAAATGTTTATATGTTGATTGAGAGAGAGATTAAGAGGAAAAGAGGTTGGGGACCTTCAAAGATTCAAACTCATTGATCAAGTTTTGGATGTCTCTACAAAAGCAAAAGGCCACCAATTGATTGATTGAACGATCGATTACCTTCAAAGGGGTCGATATCTGGTTGAAACCTCAACAAAATCATAGCGGTTGGTTAACCGTAAGAGGTGACTGAGTTGGTAAAATGACATGACAATTATGATAGATCGATATGATTATGTCATCAGGAGACTTGCTCAACAATAAATTGGTAGCTACGCGCAAGTCCAGGTATGACTGACTAAATTTTAAAATGATATTAATCTTATAGGGTTTCATCAGCGGCGTAGCCGAAACATGTGTGGGGGGCGAGGGGGGGAGAGGAGATAGCGAGGTATTGACCACGCACACACACACATAAATATATATACAGGGTAACGCTACGAAGGCTTGTGTATGAAACCAGATGGTACTTTTTGTGATAGTGGAAATAAGAGCGACCCCATGAGATTTTCGCGCTCTGTTAGCTACCATAGAGTCATAGTGTTGATTCCATTGAACTGTTGTTGTTTTTATAATTATAGAGAGTTCATAATCTGCCAAAGTTAATATTCAGTCAAACATTCTGCCAAAGTTAATATTCAGTCAAACATTCTGCCATATTTTGTGAATAATAAAAAAAATGTTTGGTTGTCAAAAATATTTAAAATATACTTACAAATATGTAATACTTACATTTTATTTAGAAAATATCCATCATCATTTATCCTCAGTCATTGGAGAAGTCAAATAATACTAAGTCGTTGTAGCACACACGGCAGATTAATTGTCTGTATACTTGGACTGGCAAAAACACATGTTAATTTTCACTTGTACATCTGCTGTGTCAGTAGTACTTAACTTAATTAACAATTGAGCTGCCATTACATGTACACATATGACAGAGCATGAGTTGTTTCTTTATTTTCAAAAAATAGCATTTGACTAAGCGACATATCGTGTATTTATTAAAGCGTTTACGGTAATGATGTATCCCATATTTACTTGCTAAAACAGCACATCCGCGTATGGAATCAAGATACTCTCCATTAAAATGTCCCTGGTGGAACACAAACTCTCCTGAATCGACTGTCAACAGAGAGCGGCAACTCTATCCTGTGTTAGCACTGTGGGTACATGACGCTATCATCAATATTGTTGCTCTCCGGTAATGAGAGACCATGCCTTAGAGTCACATCCACCGCCTACAACCAACGCAGTCTCAAGTTGGACGAGACGGGCAATTACTCTCACTCAGTACAGCAATTTCTAATCACATGAAAATATTTTCGTTAGGAAGCAGTGATTTTAGTGCAGAGGGTCGAATGGAAAATATAGTGTTTGTGGGCACTACATCATAATTTTTGTCATTGAAGGTGGGCTTCCGCAATCCACTTCGAGTTCAGTTCAAAAAAAATTAGTGGAATATTTTTTATTTTTGTTTACATTTCTGTGATTATTATAATTAAATTTCATAATTTTTACTCTACGATAATTAATATTAAAACGCTTTTGAAAATAATAGTTCACAGCAGGGGCGTCATTTCAGTTTCTTCGGGGGGTGGGGGGCAAAACTTGATCGGCTTGATAAGTTGTTTATTACTGGAGGCGCCCAAGTACATAGCAATTTAAATAAAACCTGCAAATTCAGGGGGGGGGGATGCCCCACCCTGCCCTACAGGCCGGATTAACTGTTTGAGTGCGCCGCAAGTGGCCCGCGGGCCGTAGGTTTCCCACCAGTTGGAGTAGTCTGTGTTAAAATAGCCCCCCCCCCAATCCCACCCATTGAACAATAAAAAAATAACAATAAAAATCTATATAAATATATATTTAGATCATTCTCCGACGTGTGATGTAAAACAGTCATTCAAATTTATTTGGTTAGGAAACATTTTACCACAGATTCAAAAAAAAAAAAAAAAGAAATATATCACAAATAATCATTCTCTCGGTATGTATGCACGGCTGTAAGGGGTTACCGGAAATTTGATCGAAAGAAATTTCGTCGACAGCTAATTGATCGACGGAAATTTGATCGAACGGAAATTTGGTAGAATCTTTTTTTCAGTTTACACTTTAAAATTGTCGTCAAATTTCTTTTTGAACGGTCTATACCAGGGGTGGGCAAACTTGTTGTGCTGAGGGCCACATTGACATTTGTAAAACTATTTGGGGGCCGCATGTATATTATGTCCAATTTTTACGTGTCGATAAACATTTCTCTATATTAAAAATCGCATTTTAGCATTACAAGTACAAGACAAAAGTCAAGGACTGTTTTTAAAAAATTGAAAATTAGAAAAATGTTGATACAAAATGTAAAAACAATTATAACGGTACATGGAATTCTGTAAAATTCAACAATGTGACTTAAAAACAAAGAGTTTTTTAAAATTAATAAATGCCTCAGAGGGCCGCATACAATCAAATGCCGGGCCGCATGCGGCCCGCGGGCCGTAGTTTGCCCACCCCTGCTCTATACTATACAGTAAAACAAAATAATGTCAAGGTGATCAATCTGGTCAATGTGATCAATTTAGTCAACGTGGGAAACGTGCTCAACTTGGTTAACGTGGTCAACTTGGTCAACGTGGTCAATTTGGTCAACGTGGTCAACTTAGTCAACGTGGTCAACTTGGTCAACGAGGTCAACTTGGTCAACTTGGTCAACGTGATCAACGTGGTCAACTTAGTCAACGTGGTCAACTTAGTCAACGAGGTCAACTTGGTCAACTTGATCAACGTGGTCAACTTAGTCAACGAGGTCAACTTGGTCAACGTGGTCAAATTGGCCAACGTGGTCAACTTGGTCAACGAGGTCAACTTGGTCAACGTGATCAACGTGGTCACATTGGACGATTTAGCACAGGTTCTGGCTTACCTTTGGTTGTGCTAGTCAAAACAACTGACATCCGAGCACTGATCACGTCGATGAACACGGATTAATCACACCTGGATTATTCGGATTGCGTAATGAGGGAACATGTTCCCGTGAGTTCGGATTAATGTCCACCAATCTGTCGCCCAACTAAACGCCGTCTGACCACGCTATCGCGCACAGAATGTCACAACCACCGTCACATAGCTCCATTCTCCGTTTGTTATTGTTGTATAAACTCTTCACTCTAGCGTGGGACAAACTGTGCAACTGGCGTGGAGATCAGATTAGCTGGGACAAAGTGATTAGCAATATCTGGAATGAACAGGGGCGTAGCTACATGAAGAATACATCATATGGAGTGCAAAATATGTTAGTTTTGGTATGGAAGGGAGACAACCCGGTGGATGGTTTTATTAATTTTTGTTTAATCTAGTGGGGGTTTGGTCATTTTGCCCAGGGCAGCACAAGATGCGCCCCAGGCAGCACAAGATGCGCCCCTGGCAGCACAAGATGCGCCGCAGAATGAAGGAATGAATTTGATAAATAATTAACATTCTTGGATACATGCATATCGAAGGTAGGAAATAGGATGTGTACATTTTAACGTCAATGACAATATATTTAAATCTTATGATATTATATTTGTGAAGAAAAAAGAGATGTTACATTTTCTTTTAACCAATAAACATATGTTCACCAATTAAGAAAACCAACTTCGTTAACAAATCGTGGGTACATTGAGATAAGTACTCCCGTGAATTTCAAAACGCAATCATTTTACACACTGGAAAATTTAGTTTTGAAAAATGGAGATGGGTTAATAATTTCTTTTAAAAAAATGAAAATATATTTTTGTTTTTACTTTGCGAAAAGTAAAGTGGGTGTGTATTTTTATTAGAATAACAATAAGAAAAAAAAAAGATGCTCAAGTCTGTTATAGACGTGAAAAAAGGCTGCGAGATTCTTCTTTAGATAAAACAATTCTTTGTTTTACGATTTTCTGATAATGTATAATTAAAAAACAAGATTAAGATATTAATATATCAAATTCCTTTAATATAAAATATGTTTATATAATATATAAAGTTTTTCTGGTAAATTTAATATTATATTGTCACAATTTTTAGTGAAAAAAAAGTTGTAGTTCAAGGGCATGAAACGGGGTAAAGCTAAATTATTTCTCTAGTGTAGAAATCGTCCCTCAATTAACGTCTTTAGTGACAAAAGTGATATAATTAGTGATAATTTAGATTGGGTAATTTAAGGTCATGTTTAGAGGGAAAAAAAGTAGTTTAGGGGCGCGAAAGGGAGTAGTGTAGGCGTATAATATATAGCAGATAAATACTTCTCAATACTTAATAATGTTAGAAACATAGATATCATTATATAGATACTCCTTTTATAAAGTTAGGAATTGTTATGAGTTTTTAAAAAGTGGATAGAAATTATCGCAAAGGACCTACCAATCCCGATTAAACCGGGTCATATATTCTAGTATACTATAAATACCCCCAAAAACAGATAAGCAAACTTTCTAACTGGGCGTAAGACAATGAATAATAAGTTAAAAGAATATAATCGTAAATAATGACAGACTCACCCACATAGAAGTTCAGGAATTCTACTCTCTACCAAAATACATTGTCTCCATTCAAATGTTAATACTTAACCTCCGTGGAAAGATTGAATGAGTTTTTCCCAAGTCTGAGAGGAAATGTCTGATCTTGCTCAATTGTACATAACACATTCCCAAGTCTGAGAGGTAATGTGCCATCTTGCTCAATCGTACATGACACATTCACAAGTCTGAGAGGTAATGTGTCATCTTGCTCAATCGTACATGACACATTCCCAAGTCTGAGAGGTAATGTGTCATCTTGCTCAATCGTGCATGACACATTCCCACGTCTGAGAGGTAATATGTCATCTTGCTCAATAGTACATGACATATTCCCAATTCTGAGAGGTGAAGTGTCATCTTGCTCAATCGTACATGACATATTCCCAAGTCTGAGAGGTAATGTGCCATCTTGCTCAATCATACATGACACATTCACAAGTCTAAGAGGTAATGTGTCATCTTGCTCAATCGTACATGACACATTCCCAAGTCTGAGAGGTAATGTGTCATCTTGCTCAATCGTGCATGACACATTCCCACGTCTGAGAGGTAATATATCATCTTGCTCAATCGTACATGACATATTCCCAAGTCTGAGAGGTAATGTGTCATCTTGCGCAATCGTACATGACACATTCCCAAGTCTGAGAAGTAATGTGTCATCTTGCTCAATCGTACATGACACATTCCAAAGTCTGAGAGGAAATGTGTCATCTTGCTCAATCGTACATGACACATTCCCAAGTCTGAGAGGTAATGTGTCATCTTGCTCAATTGTAGAGTTCATTTAAGGCGTCAGAAACTCGTAATCAAGTCGTTGATTGTTTGACAGTGATTCAGTTTGGTGGTGTTCAAAAAATGTGATTGTTGGGCAGCACCACATGTGAGCTGCTAGTGAGCTGCCAGTGAGCTGCTAGTGAGCTGTCAGTGAGCTGCCAGTGAGCTGCTGCCAGTGAGCTGCCAGTGAGCAGCCAGTGAACTGCCAGTGAGCTGCCAGTGAGCTACCAGTGAGCTACCAGTGAGCAGCCAGTGAGCTACCAGTGAGCTGCCAGTGAGCTGCCAGTGAGCTGCTGCCAGTGAGCTGCTGCCAGTGAGCTGCTGCCAGTGAGCAGCCAGTGAGCTGCCAATGAGCTGCCAGTGAGCTACCAGTGAGCAGCCAGTGAGCTACCAGTGAGCGGCTAGTGAGCTGCCAGTGAGCTACCAGTGAGCGGCTAGTGAGCTGCCAGTGAGCTAGCACTAGCGAGTGCAAGACATGGGTGGAATATGATATATGAGTAGATGATATCTAGATACAAGTGTTTACCCAGTAGGGACATGTTATAGATGAAATATAATTTGATGATATCTAGATAGAAGTATGTATTGAGTAGTGACGTGTTAGTTGCATATTAGTGGCATGTTAGTGGCAAGTTAGTGGCGTTTTAGGACAAAACATTGAGGTAAAGGATATCTGAAGACAAATGTTTACATTTTAGAACAAAGTGGCATGTTAGTGGCATGTTAGTGGCATGTTAGTGGCATGTTAGTGGCATATTAGTGGCATGTTAGTGGCATATTAGTGGCATGTTAGTAGCATGTTAGTGGCATGTTAGTGGCATGTTAGTGGCATGTTAGTGGCATGTTAGTGGCATATTAGTGGCATATTAGTGGCATGTCAGTGGCATGTTAATGGCATGTTAGTGGCATGTTAGGGACATGTTAGTGGCATGTTAGTGGCATGTTAGTGGCATGTTAGTGGCATGTTAGTGGCATATTAGTGGCATGTTAGTGGCATATTAGTGGCATGTTAGTGGCATGTTAGTGGCATATTAGTGGCATGTTAGTGGCAAGTTAGTGGCATGTTAGTGGCATATTAGTGGCATGTTAGTGGCAAGTTAGTGGCATGTTAGTGGCATATTAGTGGCATGTTAGTGGCAAGTTAGTGGGATGTTAGAACAACACAAAAAATACTAATCTCCCGCTCAATAAGCCAAGCGACATGTATATTTGAAACTAGAGAACGGTATGTAAGTGAAATAGCTGAATTGGTAAACGCCCTGGTCAGGCCACACATGCTTTTGGCGTCACCGTCTCCGTTTACGCCGCTGGCTAAGTGTATTAAATAGGTGGTAAACCAATGGGTCGTTAATTGCCACCTGTCCGATGACGGTGATCTCTACACCAGCGTACAACCAGGAAGATTAGCAGCGCCCCCTGTGTCAGGTGTGTGTGTGTACACGAGGACACTATTAGTGCACTTGTACGACCTGGAGTCCTGGAATTACATAAATTAGTGCAACTATGTCACGCGAAGTCCTAGAATTACATATATTAGTGCACATGGAGCCCTGGAGACATCTTTTAGAGAATATATCATTTGGAGCCCTGGAACTATGTAAATTATTGCAACTATGTCATGTGGAGTTCGTTCTGGAATTAAATCTATTATTGCGCATATGTCATGACATGGAGTCATGTAAGAACATATGTTTGGCAGAGATTTGAGTCCAGCATTAATACATGTCAAAAATGCTTGACATCAATGTCCGATGTCGGCTCCTAATGAACAATTCAACGCCATCTTTGTTGTTGTTTTTTTTCGGACCCTGAATCTCTTTCACCTAGAGTTATATACGCCATTTATTGAGCTTTGTTCTTCATACATACATATACGTGCACATACCAGTAAACACACAATAACATACACACACCCTTCCACACACACACACACCCCTCCACACACACAGACTCCTCCACACACACACCCCTCCCCCCACACACATAATTTTTACATCAACGACCATGTTTTCTAGTGTTCCAGTTATTCACATATGTTGTTTATCCTTATCTAACGTTGTGAGAGATATTCTCTAATAGACTTTGACAGACATATGGCTTTAATTGGTTTAAAACTACATTGTTTATTGAAATCCTTACAGCATGTATAAAGAGAACGTCCAGTGGTGCTCAAATTGTTAACAACTCCCAACAAACATTTACTGGACTTCACATATCAAGAGTAATCTAGATGGAAATGATACTATTTCATATGTAGAAATGAATATACTGATTTTTTAATTACGTAAATAAAGTGTTATTTGGGTTGATAAGGGCATTATAGGTGTCAAGTAGAGTATGAATAGATGAATGAAGCAGTGTCTTAACCAGTGTATGAATGGTTGTACTAGTGTATGAAGGGATGCACAAGTGTATGAAGGGCTGCACCAGTGTATGAAGGGCTGCACCAGTGTATGAAGGGCTGCACCAGTGTATGAAGGGCTGCAATAGTGTATGAAGGGCTGCACCAGTGTATGAAGGGCTGCACCAGTGTATGAAGGGCTGCAACAGTGTATGAAGGGTTGCACCAGTTAATGAAGGGTTGCACTAGTGTATAAAAGGTTGCATGAACGGTGCATAGCCATTGTATAAGGTGTTGTTATAACCAGTACATGAAGTTTTTTGTAGATGATGAATGACTCATATGTGTACGGCTATATGTCAATCCTAGTAGTACAGTATGGGTATATGTTCATCCAAATCGTATGGCAAGGGTATGTTTCAATACAATTTGTATATCATGTTTTTTTCCGTGAGGTCTCTTTTATTTCGTATATTAAAACAAATTTGCGCTTGTTTATTCAGACATAATGCGCCTTACAAATAGACCTGACATGTCCTCCTCTTGACTACAACGCAACATTTGTCAATATCTGACTGTATCCACTTCTTATTTAAGTCAGTTTGATCATTGCTCTCACGAGGTTTTGAATGGCATAGATTTATTATTAAAAATATATTAAAAAACTGTTGTTTCGTCTGCTTGAGACCCACCGATGTACCATGACGTTAATTGGGGGGGGGGGGGGGGGGTTTGGTTACTATCTTCTTTCTCACACTTTTCAAAGGGTTAACTGACCAAATTCTGGTACATTCAACACACTAACCGCATAGTTTATCAAAGTCCAGCAGAAGTAGGCTAATATGTTCGTTAATCTCTTTACATAAATCAATGGTTCTCAACATTCCTAATGCCACTACCCTTTAAAACAGTTCATCATGTTTTGGCGACCCCCAACCATAAAATTATGTTTGTTGCTACTTCATAAATATGTGTTTTCCGATGGTATTAGGCGAGCCTGTGTAAGGGTCGTTCGACTCCCAAAGGGATCTCTACCAACAGGCTGAGAACCGCTGATATAAAAGAATTCAATAACATAATATATTCATACCAGCTGACCCGGTCACAGGAACTGCACGCCCAGCTATATTGCATGTGAAAATATAATTATACAAAATCACACATACACACAGACCTATGCTAAACTACAAACACACACTCACACACACCCACACTCACACACACTCCCACACTCACACACACACGCACACACTCCCACTCACGCACACACACACGCACACACACACACGCACACACTCCCACACTCACACACGCACACACTCACACACACGCACACGCAGACTCACCCACTCAAACTCACACACTCACACACACTCACACCCTTACACACTCACACACACTCACACACTCACACACTAACACACATACCCGCACGCTCACACACTCTCACTCACACACACACACTAACACACACACGCACACACACACACACTCACACACTCACACACATACCCGCACACACATACTCTCACTCACACACTCACACACTCACACACATACCCGCACGCACACACACTCTCACTCACACACGCACACACACACACTCACACACACACTAACAAACTCACACACTCAAATACTCACACACATACCCGCACGCACACACACACTCTCACTCACACACACTCACATGCTCACACACTCACACACATAACCGCACGCACACACACACTCTCACTCACTCACACACACACACACACTCACACACTCACACACTCACACACGCGCACACACACACACATCCTCACATACACACTCACTCACACTCACACACACACTCTCACTCACACACACTCACATGCTCACACACACTCACACACTCACACACATACCCGCACGCACACACACACTCTCACTCACACACGCACACACACACACTCACACACTAACACACACGCGCACACACACACATCCTCACATACACACTCACTCACACTCACACACGCACTCACAAACACACACACTAACACACACACTCACACTCACACTCACACACACACACACACGCAATCACACACACTCTCACACACTCACACGCACACACACACACTCCCACACACACACTTACATAAATAAGAACTCAACAAGAAGCACCTTGTCTAAACGTAAAAGCCGAATTTCATCTAACAAAGAAATTGACCGTACTTCTACAACATCCAACATTTCATGCCTAAATTGTCTTTGTAAGATCCAAGATTTCATGTGTTATATGCAATATCCCCATTTCTCATACTGCATATCCATGGATTAAGAGGTGAGCCGGGTGCAGTTTTTTTTTTTAGAAATTACTGGGTCCGAGTGCTTAAAAAAAAGAGTTATCTTCTCATTTTGTATGACTTGATTCAACCAATAGGGAGATGTTAAAAGTGCATGTATATAGTAGAGACCGACCGAATGTGATTTTCTGACTTAGGCCGAAACCAAACCGAAAGTTAAAAAGGACTTTCAGCCGAAACCGAAGTCTATATCGAAAACTTAAAGAGACTTTCGGCCCATACAAAAAGATGTCGATATTTCGAAATTCGTTCGAGCATACGTTCTGCGTACGTCAAAATATGGTGGGGGGAAAGTTTTGATATTTTTATAATTTCTATTTTAAAAATGAGATTATGTTGAATTTTAAACGAAGACCAAATTTACTTTCGATCAAATTTCAGTCGATGAATTTTCCGTCGACGAAATTTCTTTCACTCAAATTTCCGGATACGATCGTTATCGGCTAATTTTAGTTTTGACCCAGATTAAGCAAAAGTTGAACAAATGTTGAGCTACGTTTAATGTGATAACACAGAAGGCGTACTCCATTATTATTATAGGAGCAAACGTGACACACGCAAACGTGTGTGTAGACTTATGATTCAAATTAAAAGTTGTTTTACGCCAAATTGTACAAAAATGAAATAAATCATAATATTTGTTTTAATGTGACTAACGGTTTCCTTATTCTCTCTCTTTACATTGGATGAATCCGTATCCGGAAATTTGTTTGAAAGTAATTTCGTCGACGGAAATTTGATCAAAAGGAAATTTGTTGGAATATTTTTTTCAGTGCACACGTTAAAATTTTGCGTAAAATTTCTTCTTGATAGCATTATTTTATTTTACTACATAATATTGTATAAACAAATAAAATAATTTAAAAAGTAATTTAAGAAAGAAATGCAAAGAGGCGGCCGAAATATTTATATAAAAATAGCTTACGTCATCTACATCCTAGTTTATATTTTATTTGATGTAGCTATAATGTAGTCAGAGTGTATTCAGAGTGTAGCTATAGTGTAGTCAGAGTGTAGTCAGAGTGTATTCAGAGTGTAGTCAGAGTGTAGTCAGAGTGTAGTCAGAGTGTATTCAGAGTGTATTCAGAGTGTAGCTATAGTGTAGTCAGAGTGTAGTCAGAGTGTATTCAGAGTGTAGCTATGGTGTAGTCAGAGTGTAGTCAGAGTAAAGTCAGAGTGTAGTCGGAGCGTAGTGAGGGTGTAGCTATAGTTTAGTGAGAGTGTAGTGAGAGTGTAGTCAGAGTGTAGTCAGAGTGTAGCTATAAGGTAGTCAGAGTGTAGTCAGAGTAAAGTCAGAGTGTAGTCGGAGAGTAGTGAGGATGTAGCTATAGTGTAGTCAGAGTGTAGTCAGAGTGTATTCAGAGTGTAGTCAGAGTGTATTCAGAGTGTAGTCAGAGTGTAGTCAGAGTGTAGTCGGGGCGTAGTGAGGGTGTAGCTATAGTGTAGTCAGAGTGTATTCAGAGTTTAGCTATAGAGTAGTCAGTTTAGTCAGATGGTAGTCAGAGTGTAGTCAGAGTGTAGTCAAAGTGTATTCAGAGTGTAATCAGAGTGTAGTCAGAGTCTAGTCAGAGTGTAGCTATAGTGTAGTCAGGGTGTAGTCAAAGTGTAGTCAGAGTGTAGTCAGAGTGTAGTCAGAGTGTATTCAGAGTGTATTCAGAGTGTAGCTATAGTGTAGTCAGAGTGTAGGCAGAGCGTATTCAGAGTGTAGTCAGAGTGTAGTCAGAGTGTAGTCAGCGTGTAGTCAGAGCGTAGTCAGAGTGTAGTCAGGGTGTATTCAGAGCGTAGTCAGAGAAAAAAAAACTACCCGGACCCGTCTATGTTTTTTTGCCGGGTCCGGGTATGTGCCGAGTGTGCCATTAATCGGTTGTTCCGGTTATCCGGGTCAGCACCCAGCTCAGCCCTACATGGAATGTCCAATATATATCTATACAACTGGTGCGCACTGGCCCCTGCCTGTGACTAGGGCAATACAAATATCAAATATTAATGACGACTGTTTATACGGCCACGCATTTGGCTACCGGATCAATAACCATTTTTCCTTGTGATGGGTCAGTCCACGAGATAGCGCGGTGTAATATTGCCCGAACGGCCATCTGGTTATTTGAACACGAAACCCTCTAACGTCAGAGCAGTTGATTCGTGTATTCTTTCTTGGCATTGTTACATCGTAAGATCCAAGTAAGAGACGCCCGAATATGGTATAAGAAGGTAACTGTAAACAGGACAGAATTTACTTGATTTTTCTAGGGAAGGCCCGGCCTTGAAAGGCCTAAGCCACTATCTTATGTTCATTCAGGTGACATCTGTCAACATGCAACAGTTCTGGTGTCCTACATGATGACTTATTTAAAGGAAACACTTTTATTTTATTTCCAGGCTAGAAAATTTTAGTAGGAGAATTTCATGCAAAACATCAGTTCCAATAAGATCTATACCAGTATGTGTGATCGCTTGGGATTCATTAAGTGCGTTTCGTTTCTAAAGTTATTGACTTTTCTATAGTTATTGAAGTTTCTAAAGTTATTGAAGTCTCTATAGTTATTGAAGTATCTATAGTTATTGAAGTATCTATAGTTATTGAAGTCTCTATAGTTATTGAAGTATCTATAGTTATTGAAGTATCTATAGTTATTGAAGTCTCTATAGTTATTGAAGTCTCTATAGTTATTGAAGTTTCTAAAGTTATTGAAGTCTCTATAGTTATTGAAGTATCTATAGTTATTGAAGTTTCTATAGTTATTGAAGTATCTATAGTTATTGAAGTATCTATAGTTATTGAAGTCTCTATAGTTATTGAAGTATCTATAGTTATTGAAGTATCTATAGTTATTGAAGTTTCTATAGTTATTGAAGTATCTATAGTTATTGAAGTATCTATAGTTATTGAAGTATCTATAGTTATTGAAGTATCTATAGTTATTGAAGTATCTATAGTTATTGAAGTATCTATAGTTATTGAAGTATCTATAGTTATTGAAGTATCTATAGTTATTGAAGTATCTATAGTTATTGAAGTATCTATAGTTATTGAAGTTTCTAAAGTTATTGAAGTATCTATAGTTATTGAAGTATCTATAGTCATTGAAGTTTCTAAAGTTATTGAAGTATCTATAGTTATTGAAGTTTCTAAAGTTATTGAAGTATCTATAGTTATTGAAGTTTCTAAAGTTATTGAAGTTTCTATAGTTATTAACGTTTCTATACTTTCTAAAGTTTCTTTAAAGCCCTAAAAAGATTAGATTTTTCAAATCGCCCTTTTCGAATCACACTATATTTTCCCAATGATGAGTCTCATGGATATGGTGATCGGGCAACACACATATTAATGGTTATACTTATATAAAAGTATTTCTTGATAACTTTACGACAATGTATCAACATTTTCATTAGTAAAAAAGAGTGTTTTATAGAGATAAATTAACAACGAGGTGAACCGGTCATCCTATGACATTTCAGTGAAAATTTCCTGGAACTTTACACCTGGACTCAATGTGTGATAAATTCTTTCTGTGGACAGTGGTCAGTCTACGAATACTTGCTAACTACATATGCAATTTATATGTGTACAGAATATAAAGTTCATGTATATTTGTTACAAAGTTACAGTTAAGAAAGTTTAAAAAAAAAAAAATTAAATCAAAAGGAAATAAACTTACATTTTTTTAATGGTTCACTTGGGTTTGTCTTACATATTCCAAGCGTCGTCTTTACTATGTAATATAATTACATTTAAGAAGCATGATGTCAGTAAATGGATGTACACATCCCAACTGAACATCCTTCGTCTGTACGTGTGCGGTCGTGTCACTGCACAACATACCGCACTAGATACTATAAAAAACAACTCAGTTCCTTCATTATTTATGCAGCAACAGTGTCGTAACATGGCAACTAAGCAGGACGGACATAAGCGTAGGACGGACATAAGCGTAGGACGGACATAATAGTAGGACGGACATAAGCGAAGGACGGGCATAATGGTAGGACTGACATAATCGTAGGATAATCAGATCGAAAAAAAGTGGGTGGGCTGGGCACTTCAAAACAATACTTAAAACAAAGCGAAATAATCTTTCAATGTTTAAACTAAATTATCTTTGAGGTAGAACGTAAATTATCTTTGAGGTAGAAGGTAAATTATCTTTGAGGTAGAACGTAAATTATCTTTAAAGTTAAAAATGTTGGCAGAAAATTACATATTAAGAGGAGGTTATGTGGGGGGAGTGGGGGGGGGGGACCTTAAAAAAAAAATACGGACATATTTACAGCAAAAGCTGGATCTCCCGTGTAAGGCAGGCTTTGACTTTGTGGGACATGCGAGGTAGACTTAAACTGTCCAGGTTTCCGCCTTCATTTTGCACTGACCCACTTTCTAGAACAGGTAAAGTTTGCTTTAAAGCCAAAAAAACTGGGGAATATGCAGATGGAGATAGTAACACACATCACACGCAGGATAAACATTTCACTCAAGTGCAGAGAAATAAATTAAATTAGGAAAGGAAAAAACGAAAAGAAGGAAAAAAGAAAAGATTGAAGCAGGTGGGAAATGAAAACACCACCCCGTCCCAAAAAAGAAGCAAACAAAAACAGTTACTATTAGAATTCTTCTTGTAATATTCTGCATTACACAGATAGCAAGTGTTGAAACTGTGATAATGTAGTTATTACTTTACATTTTAAGCCCCCCCCCCCCCCCCCCCCCCCAAACCAAAAGAAATCTTTTACACACACCACAGAAAGTTTGAATTTTAGGGTAGATGAATGAACTGATCTAGGAAAGGCAACTCAGTGAAATAGTTTTGAAAATTCAAACATATGACGGGTAAACTCCCTTGGATTGAAATGCTCGGTCAAGAAGAAATTGTTCAGTTTCTCTATTCGTAGGTTGTAGGTGATTCGTGGGAAGAATGTTTCATGGTGAGGAGTTGATCGAGCCAAACTGAGCCCACTGCAAACGTCACTAGGTTTGTCCCACTCTCCTACATCTTTTTTTATAGGAAATTAGTAAAACACAGTAAGGTTAAACCTGATAAAAGGAACGCAACAAAACAACGAACGTGTCGGCAGGAAGCCTTCATCAGCGAACAAACAGAAAAACGAATAAAATAAAAATGTATCAAAAAATATAATGTAGCACTTAGCTCAGAAGTAGTATCCAAGAGGGCAGCAAAAGATTAGTCGTTTGTTGTTTTGTTGCGTTCCTTTTATCAGGTTTAACCTTACTGTGTTTTACTAATTTCCTATTGTGCTAACCTGATTGCAGTCTCCCCCATTATTATCTTTTTTTATAGTCTCCAGTAAAGAAAGCTAAGTGTTAAGGCAGCATCTTTTAACAGGAGTGGGAGGTTGTAGATGGATAATGTTGTGGGTGGTGGTATATGGATAATGTTGTGGGTGGTGGTAGATGGATAATGTTGTGGGCAGTGGTAGATGGATAATGTTGTGGGTGGTGGTAGATGGATAATGTTGTGGGTGGTGGTAGATGGATCATGTTGTGGGCAGTGGCAGATGGATAATGTTGTGGGCACTGGTAGATGGATAATGTTGTGGGCAGTGGTAGATGGATAATGTTGTGGGCAGTGGTAGATGGATAATGTTGTGGGCAGGGATATATGGATAATGTTGTGGGCAGTGGTAGATGGATAATGTTGTGGGTGATGGTATATGGATAATGGTGTGGGTGGTGGTAGATGGATAATATTGTTGGCGGTGGTAGATGGATAATGTTGGAGAGGGTCACAGATTTGGGCGAGGGGGGTGGGGGTGGAGATAGGGATTGAAATGGAAGAACTTTGGTGGGGATGTTAAATGTAAAAAAAAAAGGAGGGTGGGCTTACAAAAATTTCAGAATCTATGTTAGTGTCAAAATAAGAAAATTTTTCAAATAGTTAACTATTACAAATAATGAATAACAACTCGACGTTGTCATACATGTTTAAATTTTGCGTGAAATTTTGAAAATAAGATGCGGTTGTTAGCATACCTGGTTGATTATAGAAAATAAAACGCAGTTATTGCCCTTTACACAAATAATTCATTATCCTACTATGACATCGTTCACTTGTCCTGTTGTCAAATATTTAATAAATACTTAAATAAAATACTAAATAAAAATTGATGTCTTCTTTCAGTTTAAGTCTGACATAAATATAAAGAAATATGTATCGAAAAAAAAATTCTGCAGTTTGCCGAAAATGTCGCACAACTGTGTAAAGACAAAAATGCGCTGCTAGGGGCGGACGCCCCCTCCGGCCCCTTCATACGCCAACGTCTATCAGCAAAACCATGATGATTCAGATATTTAATATTTTTAATATGTTAATATCAAATGATAGTATCACTTTGAGGAAGCGACCAATTTTATGAATATTTTGAAAGTAAATGTATGTCATTTCCCCCCCCCCCCCCCCCAAAAAAAAAAAAAACGACAGAAAATTAACACAGATACAACAGAGATGAAAGCTAAGATTTGATTTGATGCCCTCTAATAATGTGTAACTTTTTGTTTCATCTGCAGCATGGAACATCATGTTTTCAACAACAATATATTATATCTTCTTCGAGCCACTCACAACTTGTTATAAAACGATATTAGATTCATCTTTTGTAATTCTCTATTGATCGTGATACACAAAACAAGTAACACAATAATTCTGTAAGTCAAGAAATTTACGAGATGTATCTTCCAGTGTTTACATGACGTCACCCATAGTGCATTTAAGTAGAGAAGATGATTTCCATTTCATAAGATCCAAAAAATGGATTGATCTATCTAACAATTAATTGCTGCATCTTCTGTCTCTGTCAATACAGTCCAACAAAACGTGATAGCCAGGGGGAGAAAACTGTGGATAGGGTTGTATATTGCAATGGTTTTTATAGCAAAAATATATTAATTTTTTAAGGCAGGTCTAGCGGAACGGTTCTCGTGAAAATATAAATATTGCACCAGCTTTATCCAAAATTCTCCCATCTCACCTCCAACCAGTGGTCATGCCGTGTGTCCAAGCGGCCAGATGCAATAACCACAAGCGGCCCTTGCGGAGACTATCTGACATTAATTTTCATTGAGGCTGGGGATTTCTTTTACTCCTAGGACAAGGATCACCTTGCAGTCAGACAGACAGTCATAACCCGAACAATACATTAAAATAACTGTTATTATTTGACAAAGTATTGAGAATACATTTCCATTTATGTATCGTTTAATCCCCCACCCCCCTTTTTAAGAACCAACCCAAGTGATTTTATTGTTCAAGCAACTTTTGCAAATATATGTTCAATTCAATGTTGTGGTCTTGTGGTCTTGCAGTCTTGTGGTCTTGTTGTCTTGCGGTCTTGTGGTCTTGCGAGCTTGTGGTTTTATCGCCTTGTGGTCTTGCGGTCTTGTTGTCTTGTGATCCTTTCATCTTGTGGTACTGACAACGATCGTCAATCTTGGGTTTGGTTTCAATAACCAGGCAATGGTTGTGCTTTTCTTCAACATATATTTCCAACGTAAAATATATTTTATAGTGAAATTATTCTAAACATCAATGCTACTATTGTAATATTTTACTTTGTCCAACAGAAAAAATATACTTATAAATTGTGTGTAGCTTTTTTTAAAATTGCATTGTGTGCCGAGTATTAGTATATTAACCTTTACAACTTACCACAAAACTGAGGCTCATAAATTTTCATTAGCAAGTGCAATTAATTATATTAATATATTTTAGGAGCCATAATGATCAATAAATGATCGTGGGCCCTTAATATATAGAAGAAGAAGAATCATGTGGTGCTTTACTAAAAAAAAATAATTTCAGAACCATGACTTCAAACACCGGTTTCTACTGAGATGTGTTTATGATGTGAAACTTCGCAGATCATTTATTCTTCATGTTGGTGTAATTTCAAATTTAAAAGCAAGATCTCTTGCACGATGCTAGGGTAGACGACAAGTGTTAGTTAGAGCCAACATACACGATAGATGCTTGAATGCCCGAAGTAAGAAACTGTAGTCATTTTAATACAGAAAATTAGCAAACAGGAAATTTGTCAAAAGATTAGATTTGAAAGATACATTTTACAGCAGATAATATGCAGTTAAAAACGTTTCTAATCGCTCATGAAATTGGTAAAACACAGTAAGGTTAAACCTGAAAAAAGGAACGCAAGAAAACAATGAACGTGTCGGCAGTGGCGTAGCGAGCTTAACTCGCGCCCGGGGCACAATACCTTTTTAGCGCCCCCCAATATCTTTTTAGCGCCCCCCATTCGAAAACCATACAATATTATAGTTAAATATACCATTAGGCACCCCTTTGTGAGTAGCGCCCGGGGCATGATGCCCCCTTGCCCCCCCCTCACTACGCCACTGCGTGTTGGCAGGAAGCCGTCATCAGCGAAAAAACAGAAAAAAACGAATAAAATTTAAAAATATTTTAAAAAAATTTAAATTAATATAGCACTAAGCTGAGAAGTAGTGTCCAAGAGGGCAGCAAAAGATTTGTGACACAAAATATTATTTGGATGTTTAACCTTACTTTGTTTTACAAATTTCTTATTGTGCTAACCTGATTGCAGTCTCTCCTCTTATTACCCTAATCTCTCATGAGCTTTATCTGTGACATATTTTATATTTATTGAGTTCTTGATATATATGGTTGACATATATGACATCAGTTAGGCATATGAGCTTTATCTATGACATATCTTATATGTTCAACAATTGAACATTATCTGTGACATATCATCCCGGTACGTTCATCTACTGCTATCACACTATACCAGTTTGTTCATCTACTGCTATCACACTATCCCAGTTCGTTCATCTATTGCTATCACACTATCCCGGTACGTTCACCTACTGCTATCACACTATCCCAGTTTGTTCATCTACTGCTATCACACTATCCCAGTTCGTTCATCTACTGCTATCACACTATCCCAGTTCGTTCATCTACTGCTATCACACTATCCCGGTTCGTTAATCTACTGCTATCACACTATCCCAGTTCGTTCATCTACTGCTATCACACTATCCCGGTTCGTTCATCTACTGCTATCACACTATACCAATTCGTTCATCTACTGCTATCACACTATCCCGGTTCGTTCATCTACTGCTATCACACTATCCCAGTTCGTTCATCTACTGCTATCACACTATCCCGGTTCGTTCATCTACTGCTATCACACTATCCCGGTCCGTTCATCTACTACTATCACACTATCCAAGTCCGTTCTTCTAGTTTTATCACATTATCCCAGTTCGTTCTTCTAGTTCAATCATAATTTCCCAGTCCGTTCATCTGCTGCCATCACCCGCCCCCCCCCCCCCCCCCCCGTCAGTTCATCTACCATCTACATGAGAATGAGCTTGTGCGGGAACATTTTGCGTGACAGTGTGTTGTGTGACAGTGTGTTGTGTGACAGTGTGTTGTGTGACAGTGTGTTGTGTGACAGTGTGTTGTGTGACAACGTGTTGTGTCACAAGGGGTTACGTGACCCCGGGTTCTTGCTTTAATTATTTTAAAATCTCATACTTTGTTTTGATGCTTTTTAGTTTATTTCGTTCATATTTTCCTTTTTTTTTTGTTCTCACGTTATTTCTCTTTGTTTCTCCTTTTTCTCTTTATTTCTCTCTTTTACGATTGGAATTTTCGACCCCGTAAACATGTTATTAATAGCATTCGAGGGGAGGTGTGGGTGGGAGTCAGGCTGAGATCT
Organism: Omphiscola glabra; assembly: GCA_964017045.1. Taxonomy (NCBI): domain Eukaryota; kingdom Metazoa; phylum Mollusca; class Gastropoda; family Lymnaeidae; genus Omphiscola; species Omphiscola glabra. Next base: position 15,907,499 of record OZ024794.1, on the reverse strand, counting down.
GGTCTGGTATTTTTGTCCGCACGCTACACTCAACTACACCCACAGTGTTTGTCGGGGCTCTCATATCACGTGGTCTTTTGGGGCTCTTTCATTTGTGACACAGCCTTATAGAGCACTTTCGTATTCAGACTAAAAACAATCTTTTAGGGATCTGTCACATTCACAATACAACAGTCATTTAGGTATCTGTCACATTTACAATACAACAGTCATTTAGGTATCTGTCACATTTACAATACAACAGTCATTTAGGTATCTGTCACATTTACAATACAACAGTCATTTAGGTATCTGTCACATTTACAATACAACAGTCATTTAGGTATCTGTCACATTTACAATACAACAGTCATTTAGGTATCTGTCACATTTACAATACAACAGTCATTTAGGTATCTGTCACATTTACAATACAACAGTCATTTAGGTATCTGTCACATTTACAATACAACAGTCATTTAGGTATCTGTCACATTTACAATACAACAGTCATTTAGGTATCTGTCACATTTACAATACAACAGTCATTAAGGTATCTGTCACATTTACAATACAACAGTCATTTAGGTATCTGTCACATTTACAATACAACAGTCATTTAGGTATCTGTCACATTTACAATACAACAGTCATTTAGGTATCTGTCACATTTACAATACAACAGTCATTTCGGTATCTGTCACATTTACAATACAACAGTCATTTAGGTATCTGTCACATTTACAACAGTCATTTAGGTATCTGTCACATTTACAATACAACAGTCATTTAGGTATCTGTCACATTTACAATACAACAGTCATTAAGGTATCAGTCACATTTACAATACAACACTCATTTAGGTATCTGTCACATTTACAATACAACAGTCATTTAGGTATCTTTCACATTCACAATACAACAGTCTTTTAGGTATCTGTCCCATTCAAATTCAACCCCATTTTAAAGGCTTTTTCATAAGCACGCTACAACACTCCATTTTTGGGCTCAGTAAAGTCTGTACTATAATAGTCTGTCGTTAGTCTGTTTCATTCTCATTATACCAATATGCCGGAACTCTCGTGTATATAAAAGTAGTCTGTCTGTCAGAACTCTCGTCTACATTACAGTAGTCCGTCACGAATCCAGCATCACCCCTATTTGTTCAGCTTAGAATGACAGTATTTTTTTAATAGGGTCTTCACTGTGTGGCGTAAGACAAAACGATCAGAGAGGCCCGACGCGCCCGAGACCCACTAAGTCTTCACTGGTAAGTCACGTGATGTACTAAGATGAAGATCATTGGAGGCGTCAGCATAAAACGTCACTACGTGCTTTGTCAATTGTGTGTGTGTGTGTGTATTACTAAGACTTGTGGTCTAATCGTTAGACGACATATTGCACTTAGTGCCCATATTGCACTTATTGCAATTATTGCATGTATTGCAAGTATTGCACATATTGCACATATTGCACATATTGCCCATATTGCACATATTGCACTTATTGCACGTATTGCACATATGGCACATATTGCACATATTGCACTCCCCCAAAGATAACATACCGAGACTAGTGACCCTATATTTTAACACATGGTTAATTAAAAAAAAATATAATAGAACCGTCGAGAAAGACCCTTAGATTTATTCGACTTAATTCGTTCACAATCTCTTAAGTTCCGAATTCATTCCATTGACCCATTGTGATGATGCAGCAATAGGTCACGACGTCACACTATCCGGATGATAGTTTTACTGTGTACTTGGAACAGTGGCGTACTTGGAACAGTGGCGTACTTGGAACAGTGGCGTACTTGGAACAGTGGCGTACTTGGAACAGTGGCGTGACTTTTGGAAGCCCTCTGCAAGTTTTCTGGTGGGTGGGGGAGAGGGAGGTGTGGGTGAGGAGTTGTGACTCCTGCATTCAAATTTTTTTTGTCTACATTGCAACTTTGGGCCCCCTTAAATATCCGATACACGCTGCAGCCGGAGGGGGTGCACGGCCCACACGGCGGCTGTGTTTGTATTGAAATCGCAGCATTGCACGTGACTTCCATTTTTCCAGCTGCCGTCCAGTTGTCTCAATCAGAAGAAAATATTGAATCTTTCCTGGCTCATTAGGCTGCATCGGTCACGAAACACGCATACACTCACACAATCTCACACCACACAGACACACCTACACTCACACAACCTCGCACCGTAGACGCACGCCCCCCGCTCACACAATCTCACACCGTAGGCGCACTCTGCCTCTCCACGGCTGCTAACAAGTTTTGATTTGTCGTTAGCCGAGATAATTAGGGCTCATCACAAAGATTTATGCTGCGAGCAGGGCCGATTACTGCGATCAGATGTTTGATATCAAGTGGGTGTGCTCCCCTTAATACGATTACGTGCCCGTGTTAACAGCGACTGGTCACAATAACAGGATGAGCAATGAAGACAGATCTAGCTGCCAGGGTCGGGGAGTTGGTGATGAGGTGAGGAGTAGTTGCTCGGGTCAGGGGTCAGGAGAACGGACTGGGGTCATGAGTAGTAGTGGGGTCAGGAGTAGTTGCTGGGGTCAGGAGTAGGTGCTGGGGTCAGGAGTAGTTGCTTGGGTCAGGGGTCAAGAGTAGGCTCTGAGGTCAAGAGTAGGTTATGTGGTCAGGTCAGGATTAGGTGCTGAGGTCAGGAGTAGGTGCTGAGGTCAGGAGTAGGTTCTGAGGTCAGGAGTAGGTGCTGGGGTCAGGAGTAGGTGCTGGGGTCAGGACTAGGTGCTGGGGTCAGGAGTAGGTGCTGGGGTCAGGAGTAGGTGCTGGAGTCATGAGTAGGTGCTGAGGTCAGCAGTAGATGATGGGGTCAGGAGTAATTGCTGAGGTCAGAAATAGGTGCTGAGGTCAGGAGTCAGGAGCAGGTGCTGGGGTCAGGAGCAGGTGCTGAGGTCAGGAGTAGGTGCTGAGGTCAGGAGTAGGTGCTGAGGTCAGGAGTAGGTGCTGGGGTCAGGAGTGTGATTGAAGGCTAGTAGTCTGGAGTCATGAAATAGCACATTTCCTTCAGTCTCTGGATTTTTAGATACACATCTCTTAAACATTGCATTCTTGCCACTCCAACACTCAGTAACTTTTCATGTACATTCTCGCCTATATTCAACATTCCTCTGTCCAGCAAGAATGTGTAATCAACTGTGTTTGTGGTTTGCACAAAACCAAAAATCAACAAACAATACAGCTGTAATGAGTTATCCAAGAATGTGTTTTTGTAAAGGAAATCTATTGGATCCGGGAAACATTTGGAATACTATCGGAAAACTTTCATCCCGACCGAAACAGATGACGACCACGTTGAACTCTCTAACCCCGTGGTCTTTCTCAGAAACATTGACATAGTTCTTTACTCTCTGCTTCGCGGATCCACTCACTCAAAGGCGACCGTGGAGCACAATGGTGTCTCATTGATTTATTACTGCTAGAACTGCATACCGCATCATTCCTAACTTGGTGCCATGCCTACTGCGACACTGTGATTACTGCTAGAACTGCATACCGCATCATTCCTAACTTGGTGCCATGCCTACTGCGACACTGTGATTACTGCTAGAACTGCACACCTCATCATTCCTAACTTGGTGCCATGCCTACTGCGACACTGTGATTACTGCTAGAACTGCACACCTCATCATTCCTAACTTGGTGCCATGCCTACTGCGACACTGTGATTACTGCTAGAACTGCATACCGCATCATTCCTAACTTGGTGCCATGCCTACTGCGACACTGTGATTACTGCTAGAACTGCATACCGCATCATTCCCAACTTGGTGCCATGCCTACTGCGACACTGTGATTACTGCTAGAACTGCATACCGCATCATTCCTAACTTGGTGCCATGCCTACTGCGACACTGTGATTACTGCTGGAACTGCATACCGCATCATTCCTAACTTGGTGCCATGCCTACTGTGACACTGTGATTACTGCTAGAACTGCACACCGCATCATTCCTAACTTGGTGCCATGCCTACTGCGACACTGTGATTACTGCTAGAACTGCATACCGCATCATTCCTAACTTGGTGCCATGCCTACTGCGACACTGTGATTACTGCTAGAACTGCATACCGCATCATTCCTAACTTGGTGCCATGCCTACTGCGACACTGTGATTACTGCTAGAACTGCACACCGCATCATTCCTAACTTGGTGCCATGCCTACTGCGACACTGTGATTACTGCTAGAACTGCATACCGCATCATTCCTAACTTGGTGCCATGCCTACTGCGACACTGTGATTACTGCTAGAACTGCATACCGCATCATTCCTAACTTGGTGCCATGCCTACTGCGACACTGTGATTACTGCTAGAACTGCATACCGCATCATTCCTAACTTGGTGCCATGCCTACTGCGACACTGTGATACCTGCTAGAACTGCATACCGCATCATTCCTAACCTGGTGCCATGCCTACTGCGACACTGTGATTACTGCTAGAACTGCATACCACATCATTCCTAACTTGGTGCCATGCCTACTGCGACACTGTGATTACTGCTAGAACTGCACACCGCATCATTCCTAACTTGGTGCCATGCCTACTGCGACACTGTGATTACTGCTAGAACTGCATACCGCATCATTCCTAACTTGGTGCCATGCCTACTGCGACACTGTGATTACTGCTCGAACTGCACACCGCATCATTCCTAACTTGGTGCCATGCCTACTGCGACACTGTGATTACTGCTAGAACTGCACACCGCATCATTCCTAACTTGGTGCCATGCCTACTGTGACACTGTGATTACTGCTAGAACTGCATACCACATCATTCCTAACTTGGTGCCAGCAAAACATTGGACCAGTCAAGTCGAAAACTTTCGCAGTGAGCAGAAACATCTCATTGCTTTACTGTGGTTATTTTTACCCCGTACTTTTTAACATTTTTGTGTGTGTGTCTGGCTTTTTGTATTTTGTGTGTGTGTGCGCGCGCGCGTGTGTGTGTGTCCATGTGTGTGCGTTAGTGAATGCGTGAGTATGTGTGAGTGTGTGTGTTAACGCGTGTGTTTGCGCTTGTGTGTGTGTTTGTGTGTTCGCGCTGAAACTAAGTGTGTGGCTGATTTGTTGAAAGTCCAATATAAAAAAATATAAAAAATTCTACAATCTTGATGTTGAGAATTATGAATCTGTGTTACTGATGAGAGAGATGTTGTTGTTGTTACATTCCACTGAAGAATTACTAATTCAAGGTGGCTGTGACTAAGCGTTAAAAAGTTCACTTCTGAATGAAGTTCATATCACCCCTTAAGTAAAGTGAGGTACGCCAGAAAAGTTATCAAATATGAATCAAGTTTGTTATTTTTTAAAATGTAATCCAAGATTTCGAACAACCGTTAGTGGCTTGATCCTGAAAAATTAATGTTTTTTAGTAAAAAAAACAAAAACCGAATCCGATTTAAGCACACACAGAAAACGAATTTTGATCTTTAAATGTTAGGAAAAATATATTTTAAAAAATGCATGAAATACAAAAATAATCAAACTACAAGGAATATTAAGCAGATAATCTTATTAACGTGTACCAAATCAGCTGATGCGACTGATGTACCCAATCAACTGATGTAACTGATGTACCCAATCATCTAATGTGATTGGTGTACCCAATCAACTGATGCAACTTATGTACCCAATCAACTGATGTGATTGATGTACCAAATCAACTGATGTGACTGATGTACCAAATCAACCTATGTGACGGATGTACCAAATCAACTGATGTGACTGATGTACCAAATCAACTGATGTACCCAATCAACTGATGTGACTGATGTACCAAATCAACTGATGTACCCAATCAACTGATGTGACTGATGTATCCAATCAACTGATGTGACTAATGTACCAAATCAACTGATGTGACTGATGTACCAAATCAACTAATGCTTTTCATAATAAGTTAACATCCATGTTTATATCAATTTCACTGCAACTCATTTTTCCTCAACGCGAAGAATAAAACAGAACTCCCGTTAATTTCACTGATTACACAACCACTCTTGTCAGAGTCTCCTCTAAGGCAGCGGTTAATCACTCTTGTCAGTCTCCTCCAAAGCAGCGTTTACCAAACGTTTGACTTTTAAAGTATCGTTTTGTCTTGGGGACCCCACTTTAGGCTTACGTCTCACAAGTTAATAGTTTTTAGGAATTCCTGGCGCCGCCGCCGTGCCCCCTTTGAAGGGGAGCGCAGTTTGTGAACCACTGCTTTCAAATACATCTTCAAGATCACCCTGCCAAAAGTCTGAGAAAAAGAAATGACAAATATTCTCTTTGTCTCCACAAGTTGAGGGCTGTCCTTCTTCAGCAGAGAAGACAAAACAGGAACCCGGTTCTAAACAAAGAGCTACATTGACTTCATCAAGATGTTCTAAAGGTATACGATTTTTATTATTTTTATATCAAATATTTGTATTTGTTGTTTAAAATGTTTTATTGGGTGCGGGGGTGTTTGGGACATTGGGGGGGGGGGGGTACATTCCGAGTATCAACATCAGCAAACACAGACATTGAAACAATCGCTGAAATAAATGAATCAGAAAATGAGAGATTCCACAGGAACGATGTCTTCATTTACTGATGACAAGCCTAAAGATATCTTTGTCCACTTTTTACTTCCCCGCGGTTTGAACGCAGTCACTCATATTTTGTTCTTCTATATTTTGAGTACCCACGATCAATGTATTGATCATTCCAGCTCCTATGCTTCAGAGGGGTTCGCGATGCAACTGTGCATGGTTTTGACCCAATAATATAGTATACTTTTATAAAATAGTATGCTTTCTAAACCACTGGTTGCAAGTTCTTCTCAGCAATGGTATTATGAACTGGGGGGTTGGAGGACAGGGGGCAATAGACGCAAATGTGTCCAGTTTAGTTGCCTCAACCGTTCTTATTCTTGACAATTCTTAGAGTTCTACGTCTGAACGCTCTCTTTACCAGCTGTGCTTAAATATATATATATCTAAAATAGTTTAAAACAATCGTAGATTTGCTTTAATTTAAACCTTCAAAAGGGGCGACTTGAAAACGAGGCAGTAAACATGAATAGGTACAGGCACAAGTTGTGTTTAAATTGGTGTTTAAGTTGGTGTTTAAGTTGGTGTTTATTGATTGATTGATTGATTGGATACTTCTATAGCGCTGGTATCCATGCTACTTTAGCTTGCTCACTGCGCTCTGGTTTTCATAAATCTGTTTAAGCAAAAAAGTCTTCAAATGTTTCCTAAATGATTTTCTATCCTTTTCAAAAGTCCTCAAAGATTTAGTTAAACTATTCCATAGCTTTGACGCAATCGCTTCAGAAGAGCGCACTCCGTACGACTTATTTCTGTGTTCATCCACACTGGGAATTTTTAGTAAGGACTGAGTTGAGGACCGCAGGTTCTTTAAGGTTACATGTTTATAAAGCAGTTCTTTCAGATATTCCGGTGCAGAGCCTTTTATGCAGCTGTACGCCAAGGACAGAATTTTAAGGGTTTAGGTTGTTGTTTAAGTTGGTGTTTAGGTTGGCGTTTAAGTTGGTATTTAGGTTGGCGTTTAAGTTGGTGTTTAGGGTTTTTTTTTTTGGTTGCATTTAGATGTTAAAAGTGTTATTTGTCAAATTCAATAGCTGAACGTTTGCAATGACTTACAAGTCAGAATGACTCACAAGCCGGAATAACTCTTAAGTCGGAATGACATACAAGTCTAAATGACTTTGTGTCTCAAACTTTAGTGCAGTATTACAAACTCGCAAGTGACGTCAGAGAAAAGCTTTGACTTCCTGTTACTAAAATAAGATGGCATGTCAATTTAATTTACACCACGACTTGTTTGAAATGTCGCATTACGATACATTTTCACGACACAAGTAAACAAAGACACCCTTCTTGTAAACGATCAAATTTAATGTTTCCTTTATTTCAGCGATTGTTTACCACGTCAGTATTGGTTGATGTCGATCCCTCTACCCCCCACCCCCCTCCCCAAACCCCATATGTCCTCGCATCCCCAGCTATTTAATTTCTAACACGTATGTCTGACAGTGGTCAAAAGATCCCCTGGAGTGTAAGACAGGCGGATTATGAAGCTGAGATGAGCCGTACGAATGTGTCCTTTAGGACACGTCATCGAGGCAACACATCACGAGATCCATAGAATTTGATGAAAACGAGGAATGCGCAGACATGGTGAGGAGTTGTGGGGAGGGGCTGGTGTCAAAGATCGCTGCCAAGGTAATCAACGAGGAATGTTTACAATAATGTTAAATGTTTTCGAAGAATGTTTACTCTCCACACATAAGGGAAAAAAGATGACGATTCAAAGCCGGCCTGCCTAGATCGGGAGGGGGGAGGAGGGTCGGTCAATATGAAAATGAAAGCTTAAAATATAAAAATCCAATTATATATAAAGCACGTTCCTTGTAATGTGTTCCTTGCAGTACTGTAGCAGTCAGGCCAGTGTAATACAGAGAAGCACCCAACATGTTGTTGGTTAGTAGCACCCCAAGAGCTATTAACTGCTGGTCTTGTATACGTCATTTCTTAAAAGGCTCCGACTATTCGCACCCGGGTACCAGAAATGAGAGTTTGGGATTTAAAAAATATTTCAAATATTATTTTTCGGTTTCTAAACCAAAATTTGGTATCAAATGAAAGATAATTGAATGGACTATACGTTTTTAAACTTACTTCTTCAGTGTAACTAAAATAAACTACCACAAATGACATCCGAATAGCATTGAGTCTAATGGTACCCGGGTGCGAATGACGGCGAGGCGTGTCCGGGTCCATTTTTTAGAAACATATAGTCCATTCAATTCCCCCCCCGGGGCTCTAGTCGGCATGTCCGTCCCATAAATGGCATGTCGACAAAGAGGCGTTTGCCACGAACCCCCTGAAACGTTACCCGGGGGACATGATCACCGTGTAGGGGACCCGCGCCGAAAGGCAAAGGTAACGCACGGAAACTGCGTTAGAAAGAGCACGACTGCATGGTTTCCTACCAAGTGCAGCCGAAAATAACGTAGAAACAGGTCGGGATATGATTACAGTTGCCGCATGGATATGAGGCGAAGGCGAGTGGCGACCCTAGCCGATGATTCCAAATATGCAGACGTGAGGGTACTGCTCCTAGGCAACCTTCTCTTTTTGTCATTTCCCAGCTGCGGTGTGAATTAGTCATGCCGCAGAAAACCACGTAAACCCTATTAGAGGGCGTCTGTTAACACCTACGAGTCCCCCCGGGGTGGGAAGGGGGGTCTTTAGAGACGTAAATTATATCCACCCCAGCCCAAGGAAGTCTGGCCCGGTTGCTGTGTAAGCATCAACCCGGCTGGCCAGGCGTCCCTTCTCTGATGCGGCCTCACTCGCATAGTCAATCGAGTGGAAGGGTGGGTGGGGCTGTCTCAGGGGCGGGGAGCCCTCGGCATGCCGCTTCGCGGCCTGACTGGAATAAAGACCACGGGGGGAGTGGTTGAATGCCAGTTGGGGGCGGTGGAGGTGTGTTGGGGAAGACCTAATGAGCCTTGGCTCGATGGTCTGCTGATTTTCTTAAGTATGTTAGTTAGTCCATTCAATTATCTACCATTTGAGACCTCATTTTGTCTTACAAACCCAAAAATAATATTTAAATAGTTTTGTAATCCAAACTCTCACTTCTGGTACCCGGGTACGAATAGCCACTTCGTTTTTAAAAAAACTTACGTTGTGTAGAGGTACGGTAAGTCAAAATCAATCCATAACTCCAGTTTGATATATTCTAAACTCAATTCAATTAACTTGAGTAGGTCTAATTATACCAGACCCAATAATATAGTATACTTTTATAAAATAGTATGCTCTCAAGATGATTTTTTTTCTCTTTCAATTCATGGCATCATAATCCACTTCGCATTTACATAGCCAAGCCATGACGGCAGCAACCTATGACACGAAAGCAAAACACAATCACTTTTTCTCATAGAAATCTAAAAACAATTTTTTTAACTTACCTGTGGTTTGGCGGTATTTATAATATAATATTTTTTAACCATTAATTTTATATTAATAATTGTGTTCCGTATCAATAGATTAAATAATCACAATTTTAATATAAATAGTATATGATATTCTCTCTTTCAAGAACAGTGGCGTAGCGAGCTTAACTCGCGCCCCGGGCACAATACCTTTTTAGCGCCCCCCCCCCTATTCGAAAACCATACAATATTATAGTAAAATATACCATTTGGCGCCCATTTGTGAGTAGCGCCCGGGGCATGATGCCCCCATTGCCCCCATCACTACGCCACTGTTCAAGAAATATATTTAGGGTAATAGCTAAAAAATGTCCCCAAAGCATGGCTTAGATTAGATAGATACATGACAAATGATCTAGGTCAGAAGAACAGAAAACTTTTTTGTGGATATAATAAAATGAATTTTTTTTGGACTAGTTATTCATTTCGCATGTTGAAATGTTGAAGATACTCTATGAAGTAAAATAAACTGTCAAGAATTTGAACAATTAAAACCGTCGAGAATATGGCCAAAAGTTGTTCCAATGATCGTTTCCTTATCATAATTGCTTGATAAATAATATCCTTGTAAAATGTTTGTAGAGGCTTTCGGTGTACTTCCATCATCGTTTTGATTTCACGTCATAATTACGCTAGGGCGCGCAATATTATATTATGTTGCTGTCCAACTAGGCCATAGTGCCATTGTTTGCTGTCCAACTAGGCCATAGTGCCATTGTTTGCTGTCCAACTAGGACATAGTGCCATTGTTTGCTGTCTAACTAGGACATAGTGCCATTGTTTGCTGTCCAACTAGGACATAGTGCAATTGTTTGCTGTCTAACTAGGACACAGTGCCATTGTTTGGTGGCCAAATATGATACAGTGCCATTTTTTGCTGCCCAAATAGGACACAGTGCCATTTTTTGCTGCCCAAATAGGACAGAGTGCCATTGTTAGCTGCCCAACTAGGACACAGTGCCATTGGTTGCTGCCCAACTAGGACACAGTGCCATTGGTTGCTGCCCAACTAGGACACAGTGCCATTGGTTGGTGGCCAACTAGGACACAGTGCCATTGTTTGCTGGCCAGCTAGGTAACAGCGATATTCTGTAAACAGATTCTGTAAGTCGACAGGATCTGTCTCCACAACACACGGTCTCAGGACAGTAAAACCTAAACTAAAATTTACTTGGTGCATAAACCAGAGTTGAAATTATCCGTTTGGAGTACAAATCCTTGGAAATGTGCGATGCAAATTGACAGGAACAGAGTAATCAATGTTTCCTTTGTGCTGTGATAGTGTATATGTGAGAGACAGAAAGTGTATTTGTGTGGGGGACGGTAGTTGTGTGGGACTGTAGTTGTGTGGGACTGTAGTAGTGTGGGACGGTAGTTGTGTGGGACTGTAGTTGTGTGGAACTGTAGTTGTGTGGGACTGTAGTTGTGTGGGACGGTAGTTGTGTGGGATTGTAGTTGTGTGGGACGGTAGTTGTGTGGGACTGTAGTTGTGTGGGACTGTAGTTGTGTGAGACTGTAGTTGTGTGGGACGGTAGTTGTGTGGGACTGTAGTTGTGTGGACTGTAGTTGTGTGGGACGGTAGTTGTGTGGGACTGTAGTTGTGTGGAACTGTATTTGTGTGGGACTAGTTGTGTGGGACTGTAGTTGTGTGGGGCTGTAGTTGTGTGGGGCTGTAGTTGTGTGGGACGGTAGTTCCAATATGGAACCTAGCATTAGCGACGGAGGCATACATTAAAGGTATAATAATAATCTAACAGGCATTGCTTGAGCAATGTCAAGGCTGAATGGAACAACATCTTTCATCAGGCATTTATCAATGTTTTTCTTTGCATAATATGACATGGCACGCTGTCAAAGCTTAAACAAAAAATTCAGCTATTTCCTGTCCGTGAACAGTTGTTGCGGGTACACATCTATTTCCGGCTACAACAATTTATCATATGGACCCTAATTAGGCATAAACAGATGTAGTTTGTTTGCAATCAAAACATGTTTTCTTAATTTGCAATGCGCAGTCATAAAGTGCATGGTTGAATTCAATAAGAATTGTACTTGTGGCTCAGTCATAAAGTGCACCGTTGAACCTAATTAGAATTGTATTTGTACCACTAAGCAAAACACAATAAACACAAATTCGGGTTTATTGATTGATGGTGAAATTGTGTTTAGAAACATTTTTGTCTACCTAGGGACGGGCGGCATTTTCTTCGAAAAAGCCTCAAGACAGAATTGATTTGTCTATCATTACTACTCAGTATTAAGTGACTAGATATAGCTCGCCAAACATTGGCGGCAACAATGCGTGAACTTCCCATCTACTAAAGTTATACTTGACAAAACATGAACTCAAGCTACACCCCTTCCCCCCCCCTTTTTTCTTTTTTTCCCCCCATGATACGTCATTGCACACTTTTTATTTCACGCCCATGAGTTATATTAAATATTCTGATGTCCCAAACACTTTTAAACCGAATATTTTTTTACACCATACTTAAACTGAGACGATTTAATTTTCCGATAAGAAAATATTACCCGCCAAACGCAGTTGCGTTATATAAAAAAATATATCATTTAGCGGAGTTATCGGGAATTATATTTTGCGCGCTATTAAACTCATTATTGAACCTTACTTTCTTTTAAACATATAGAATTATTTATAGTATACTCTCAATCCCAAATTCGCTGATTAGCAAGGAACCGGAAATGGAAGCAGCAAATAAGGAAGCCATCCACGAGTCATACCACAAGCGTAATATATATAAGAGATTTTGAAATTGGCTAAAATCTAAAAAATGTATTACGTTCTTAATTCTGAACCATTTTATATAGAAATATGAGATTGAAAAGAAAGAAGCCAAGAAGAAATAGAGAAACAAGCTGTTAACTAAGGCATATTCATCAAAGGCCTAATTTGAGAGATATTTACTTTTGATGACATGGGATGACTTGAAATAACAGGCTCAGTGCAGGCCTATGTGACAACTGAAATAACAAAGGTTTATGTGACAACTGTAATAATATAGGCCTATATGACATCTGGAATTATATACGACTATATGACATCTGGAATAATATAGACATATGTAACAGCTGGATTAATAAAGGCCTATGTGGAATAACGTAGGCTTATGTGAAAGCTGGAATGAGATAGGGCTATTATTATTACTATTATTAGTGGTGGTCTTATATAACGCGGTACCACAACCTAGGGCTGGGCTCACCGCACTGCACATAAAACTATTAGAAAGCATAATCATCACATCATAAAATAACCTAAATTTATTTTTATTTTTTAAAAAATCAGCTATATAAAAACAAATGTATATTTACCTCACCCATTCCGGAAATATTAACATGTCAAGCCATGCAGCAGGGACGAGACTGTTTGAAATCAATTTGTGCTTGTAAATTAAGGCAATAATATAGGCCTATATGATAAGCGGAATAATGAAGACATATGTGAGAGCTATAATAATATAGGCCTGTGTGACAGCTGGAATAATATAGCCATATGTGCCAACTTGAATAATTTACGCCTGCACTAAAGCAACAAACAAGTTTTGCTGTAGAATTCCTCGGCGATCAGGCGTTGTGCCCCAGGAGAAGCAGACACTGAATAAAAATAATATTAAATGAAAACATTGTGAGTCAACTGTCTCTAGTCTTTCCTCCCCGACCTTAATTTCAGTGGTGATGCCATTGGTGCTGTTCGTCATCATTTTTGTCTTTTCTGCACTGATTTGAATGCCAAAGGACGATGAAGTCTTGTCGAGACGCTTTACAAGGTTGGCCAGCTCTTCTTCGCTTCCGGCCAGTCCGTCTATATCATCATCAAAGCGTGGTTGGCAGTTTCAAATACCTAGGAACAATTGTTTCGGAAGAAGGCTCCAAGGCCAGAATTGCGCAGACCACCACAGCACTAAAGAGGCTCAAGAAAATATGGAATGACAAAAACATAGCCCCCAGCACCAAAATCAGGCTGATGCGCTCACTAGTCCTCTCCATTTTCTTTATGCCTGTGAGTCCTGAACATTAACAGCAGAACTCTAAAGGAAAATAAAGGCGATGGAGATGAGATGTTTCAGAAGCATTCTTGGCATCTGCTATAGAGACCACATCATCAATGAATAAGTGAAAGAAAGGATTCGTAAAGCAATTGGGCAGTACGATGACCTCCTGGTGTTGGTAAAAAAGCGAAAACTTGAATGGTTTGGCCACGTAACAAGGAAACAAGGGCTCGCCAAAGAAATCATGCAGGGCACAACTAGAGGAGGGAGAAGAAGAGGAAGACAAAGAAAAAGTTGGGAAGATAACGTCAAAGAGTGGACGGGATTAAAACTAGGCGATGCTGTACGCAGTGCAGAAGTCAGAGAGGAATGGGGAAGGACAGTTTTCATGTCATCTGTGGCGCCCCAACGGTCCAACGACTAAGGGACATGATGATGATGATGATGGTGATTGTGAGTCAATGCATGCACGTGTTAGTTCAGTTAATTATAAGTCTAAGGTCAATAAATATCTATAATATTTTAATTATAATTTCAAGTATTTGATTGTATGACACACCCGGGATTTGTTACCCAAAAAGACATGATTTCGTTTGTTGTTTTAGAAAATCCACCAATGAATGATATCACGTGTTTGCAAGCCAATTTTTTTTTTCCTTTCGCTTGTGATGCAATGAACGGATTAGGGCGTTTAAGACAGTCTGTACAGAAGATATAGGGACAAATAGCTGTCTACTCATTGTCAATAGATTGTGGTTGGTGTACCACTTAGGCTGGGGCCACTTGAGTACCGTGGACTAAAGCAGTGCTACTCAAAGGGGTGGTCCGCGGACCGGTGCCGGTCCTTGGGCCATCATCCGCCGGTCCGCATAATTTTTCAAGAAAACTCATTTCGCTACCACGTCAGTACAAGAAAGATAGTGCACCGGTCCCTGGTGCAATGGAAAAGAATTCCTGCGGTCCGCCATGCTAAAAAGTTTGAGAAGCACTGGACTAAAGGATTGAACATGTAGTACGGTGACAACAATAAATACTACAAAATAAAACGCAGCATTAACAACCCCTTCCAATGTTTGCAATTATTTTTTTTAATAAAACAATTTAAGCCATATCTGACAAACCACTTCTTAAGTAATTCCGCCCTGATCCTGATATAATTCAGCGCCAAAACTTACTTGACGCTCCCGGGGAGTAGGCTGTATTTATTTAATTTTGTGTGCGGCGGTAAGCACAGACGCATCAATCTTTTCCAACAAATTCTTTACTAATGAAGTAGTTGAATCAAACTATAAATAGTTGAATAATTTAAAATAGTTCCAATAAATATTATAAGATAACAGCCCTAATAAGGAGCAAAATTAAAATAAAATTCTTAGCAGTACTCTGTTTCCTTAGATAAAGTTTAGATCACTTCAAATCTAAATTTAGGTATGCGCAGAAATTAATCCTTGTGTCAATATTTTTGGGGGGTGGGTCTCTGTGAGCACCACACCAGCTGCCTGTTCCACCTTTGGCTTAGGAGCCTTCAGCGCTCTTGATTTCTTTTCCTTCCCCCGTTACGTATTTAGCACATATGCAAGAAACGTCGCTATTTCAATGTTCGCTATTTCCAGGTTTCCTTTGCTAAAAAGCACTATTTATATTTAACTGTAGTGTTTTCGATAAGGGGGGGGGGGGGGGCTCAAAGTCCTCCGCCGCGGGTGGCACAATGTCTCGCTATGCCACTGGGGACAACTCGTTTTTTTTTCTTCTATAAATCTGAAGTAGCTAGCGTAGCTTAAAGTAAATTTTGTTTAGATTCGTTGATTACCCCACATCGCTTAAACACGAATTTCAATTCACAAGTAAATTTACAGCTAGTTTACATACTAAATAAACGTTGACCTTATAGCTATAGATACAGTACATATTTTAGATAATTTTAATTTTAAAGACATTATAATCAGACACGCCTTAATGCTCAGTTTTCAATGATGTTTTATTGCCCCTAACATCAGAAGAAGCTATGCACTAATCAAAGTAAGTTAAATCTATCAGTTTGTCCCACTAACTTCTGAACATCGGTAGGGCAACGGCCCTGAACTCCAACCTGGCACAGAGTCACATTTAGAAACATTCATACAATTTGAAACACCTAAGAAATTGTATTAAAATTTTTTTTTAAATTAGTCAATCATGGGCATCGGGCCACGGGTTAAGACGCCTGCGGTAAAGAGAACATCTTCCTGTATGGGATGATTCAGCAATACATAAAAGACTGATATCATGCGAGGTGAACAGCAGAAGATAATTTACCAAATCAGTATCCCACATATTACCCTAGACATAGTTTAAACATATACATATATATATATATGTTTGCTGCAATAAAAAAATTACTGAATCGTACATATCATTTCTTCATGGCATTCGTCGCTAATATTTCATCACTCTGCTATGTTAAGTTTTTTTTTTATAAACAGTTCTTTTAGTCTGAAAATTTTGTGCCAACAATGCTCAGAGTTTAAAGGTCGATGTATTTGTTTAGTACTGTTGTTATGGAGGTAGCGCAAAGCACGGCTTAAACAATGCCATCCCCGAAGTCTTCCTTAATTGAAACCTGAAGTAACGCTTTTTCTTGTACTGTTACCATGAACAACCCCATCAGCCTGAATATTCCGCCAACCTCACACACACAATAAGATTGAATACATAAAGCCTCACAATAGCCTCACAATAGCCTCACAATAGCCTCACAACGCCTCAAAATACTCCATTACGGCAACGCCATGAAGGAAAAAATCAACAAGCCACTAATAACCCCCAGCTTCCTGGTAGTGATGGGTCGTGGGAACTAAATGTCCGTACAGTCGACGTTACTGCCATCCCATCGCCGACCCTCACAATCATTATTGGCAATTTATTGAAGACGCCGTAATAATGCTTTTACTGGATATTTGTCTGAGTACCGCTCCGTCCTGTTCGCGGATTTCCTCTTCACCAAATGATTCTTAGAAACAAAAAGACAAAAAAAAATCTGTTTTCCTCTGTTATTCCATCTCGGTGATAGCAGCTTGACATAGTTGGGAACATTAATACAAATCTGATTTATTATCAGCAGTGATAATAAAGTCATGGACAATGGACGGTGCTAAGCAACAGCCTGTAAGGTGCCGACTCGTAAAATGAGCATAGGAAGAAAAAAAAAGAAAACCAATTCTTAAGTTTTCAATAGAACGACTGAGTGCTGAATGTTCATGAACTTACTCATTGTTCGTAGGAAACACTTGCATTTATAAATGGAACTTGTCCTTTGTTCGTAGGAAACACTTGTATTTATAAATGGAACTTGTCCTTTGTTCGTAGGAAACACTTGTATTTATAAATGGAACTTGTCCTTTGTTCGTAGGAAACACTTGTATTTATAAATGGAACTTGTCCTTTGTTCGTAGGAAACACTTGTATTTATAAATGGAACTTGTCCTTTGTTCGTAGGAAACACTTGTATTTATAAATGGAACTTGTCCTTTGTTCGTAGGAAACACTTGTATTTATAAATGGAACTTGTCCTTTGTTCGTAGGAAACACTTGCATTTATAAATGGAACTTGTCCTTTGTTCGTAGGAAACACTTGTATTTATAAATGGAACTTGTCCTTTGTTCGTAGGAAACACTTGCATTTATAAATGGAACTTATCCTTTGTTCGTAGGAAACACTTGTATTTATACATGGAACGTATCCTTTGCTCGTAGGAAACACTTGCATTTATAAATGGAACTTATCCTTTGCTCGTAGGAAACACTTGCATTTATAAATGGAACTTATCCTTTGCTCGTAGGAAACACTTGTATTTATAAATGGAACTTATCCTTTGCTCGTAGGAAACACTTGTATTTATAAATGGAACTTACCTTTGCTCGTAGGAAACACTTGCATTTATAAATGGAACTTATCCTTTGTTCGTAGGAAACACTTGTATTTATAAATGGAACTTATCCTTTGCTCGTAGGAAACACTTGCATTTATAAATGGACCTTATCCTTTGTTCGTAGGAAACACTTGTATTTATAAATGGAACTTATCCTTTGTTCGTAGGAAACACTTGTATTTATAAATGGAACTTATCCTTTGCTCGTAGGAAACACTTGCATTTATAAATGGAACTTATCCTTTGTTCGTAGGAAACACTTGCATTTATAAATGGAACTTATCCTTTATTCGTAGGAAACACTTGTATTTATAAATGGAAATATCCTTTGTTCGTAGGAAACACTTGTATTTATAAATGGAACTTATCCTTTGTTCGTAGGAAACATTTGTATTTATAAATAGAACTTATCCTTTGTTCGTAGGAAACACTTGTATTTATAAATAGAACTTATCCTTTGTAAGTAGGAATTTTTTTAATTTATAAATGGAAAGTTGACACAAACGTGTCAATAGAAAGCTACGAGTTTGTTTTAAAATATAAAATAGACACATTATTATGTCCTTGTCCTTGTTCTTGTCCTAAGACTGTGGCGGATCAATGCGCAATTCAATGACGCATGAAGAAACATTGTCTGTGATTAAAAAAAGTTTTAAAATTCATTACCATTACCAAAAGTAAATCGGCCTCGAATTTGATTCGAATCGCTTAAAACGCTGTGAAATGTGAACACGTCAGCTGAGATGGACGGATTGGTTAAAGATAAGGAAGTTCAAACTTTTTAATTAGAAAACAAATTCATCTATTCCCCCTGGAGCTTGCTTCAGTTACTTTATCGTTTATTTGGAGAACAAATAAAATTTTAAAAAAGACAACAACAAACTCATTAAAAATTGAAATAAGTCACGTCATATGTGGTCCTCACACTGCTCAACTGTAACGTCATATGTGATCCTCGCGCAGCTCTTGCTGTCAGTGTCAAATGGGCGCTTTCTTTCAGGGCGTTCACAGGCGTTGCTGTGTGTCTGGCTCCTTTATAGTAGAACAACAATGTTCAATCTCCTCATCACAGTTGTCTTCCGACTGAGTTTTAAACTCAAATCTTAATGTTTCTCATAGCTCATAATGAAGGGTCCAGCTTCAAAAGAATGTATGTAATACTGTAAAAATGAATCTGTCGTTTTTGTAAAATATTACCATGGTAACTTGAGTCAATCATTTTGTAAAGTATCACGACGGTAACTCGGGCAAGAAAAACAGGAGATACTTCCATCGATTTTCGCTAGAAAACTATTAATTTTGTGGAAAGTTCGAGTTGTCTCCCCCCCCCCCCCCAAAACATAGTATCACAGCTGCCCATCATTAAACCCACATAGTATCGTAACGGTCCATCGTTATATCCGATAGACGATACTCAATAGCTAATCGATATCAAGCTTTTTTGTGGGATTATAATCGGTGTCATCGACCATTTATCTAGTCCCAGGGAGCCTTGCTCCATTAGAAATAAATAAATTTAAAAAAAATTGTCTCAAGTACGTGTAGTTGTGCCATAAATAGATTGGACGCTAAGTGTCCTGCGTGCAAACCAGTGGTAACTATAAAGGTAATTTTTAAAGGAGACATCGAAAGTCAATTTAGATGGATAAATATGTTAAAATTTAAACAAACTTTTATTTCAAAATGTACAAGAAGTGTGCGTACAAGCGAAATGCGTTCTCATCGTGTACGTCTTGTGTTGTGTACAGGGATTGACCGGCCTCATAGATACACTTCACTGCTAATAAAGACATAAATATGAACTCATTAGTTGAATGGAGATATGTAAAGATATTGCAAAGGTATGAGAAAAGATATTGAATAGATACGAAAAAGATATGACAAAGATATGACAAAGATATGACAATCATATGACAAAGATATAACAAAGATATGACAGTGATATGACAAAGATAGGACAAAGCTATAACAAAAATATGACAAAGATATGACAATGATATAACACAAATATGACGAATATATGACAAAGAGACATTAAAAAAAACAATAACACTAATTATTATTGCTATTACATTTAATAAATAGAATAAAATGTGTTCTTTTATTTTAACACTATAAGAGCTCTGCTCCTGCTCATTTATAAAATCCTTTGGTATCAGACAAGAGAACGATGACGCCATGGCCTCTCACCCCGCCCCCCCTCCACTTCCAAACCAAATGGTTGTCTCACATTTCCACCCCCTCCCCCATCCATCAGGCTCAGTTCCAGCTTTCAATATCTAGGCTTGTTCTCATCATCTTCCACAGACCTGATAGCTCATAAATTATTGAATCAGGACTGACCCCCCCCCCCCAAACCACTTTCCCCTGCCCAACCGTATCCTTTTATTCTCGTTGTCTCTTCCCCCCCACCACCCCCACCCCCGGTGTTTGTTTTTCTTCTTACATTTTTATTTGTCTTGGCCACAGGTTTTCTCACTTCATTATGTCCACAACACTAACATGGTGGACACAACACTAACATCGTGGACACAACACTAACATGGTGGACACAACACCAACATGGTGGACACAACACTAACATGGTGGAAAGAACACTAACATGGTGGACCCAACACCAACATAGTGGACACAGCACGAACATGGTGGACACAGCACTAACATGGTGGACCCAAAACTAACACGGTGGACACAGCACTAACATGGTGGAAAGAACACTAATATGGTGGACCCAACATCAACATGGTGGACACAGCACGAACATGGTGGACACAACACTAACATGGTGGACCCAACACCAACATGGTGGAAAGAACACCAACATGGTGGACACAACACCAACATCCTAGACGGCCTCTTATAATACAAACAAGTGTCTAGTCGTTGATATGAAATGGGACATGCATAGTCATAAATGACTATTCAAAAATGGTCGGTCATGTCATGGTACACTCATCCAAGAGGTAGAAGTCGGTTTATGACTAAAAAGTATTAACTTCAACAATTTAAAATTATGTTTAAATGAAGTAACAGGTATCAATCTGAGAGAGACTCATCCCTTCTCTCTGACTTTCTTCTTCTCTCTCTCATTCATCATCATCATCATGTCCCGTAGTCTTTCGACCGTTGGGGCGCCACAGATGACATAAAAACGATTCCTCTCGGTCTCCTGCCCTATGCATAGCATCGCCTAGTTGTAATCCCGTCCATTCTTTGATGTTATCTTCCCATCTCTTTCTCTGTCTTCCTCTTATTCTTCCTCGTCTAGTTGTGCCCTGCAAGATTTCTTTGGCGAGCCCTTGTTTTCTGGTAACGTAGCCACACCATTCAAGTTTACGATTTTTTACGGACGCCAGGAGCTCATCGTACTGCCCAGTTGCTTGACCAATCCTTTCTTTCACTTGTTCATTGGTGATATTGTCTCTATAGCAGATGCCAAGAATGCCTCTGAAATATCTCATCTGCATCGCCTTTATTTTCTTTTCAAGTTCTGCTGTCACAGCCATATAAGAAAATGGAGAGGATTAATGAGCGCATCAGCCTGATTTTGGTGCTGGGAGCTATATTTTTGTCGTTCCATATTTTCTTGAGCCTCTTTAGTGCTGATGTGGTCTGCGCAATCCTGGCCATCAATTCGGGCTTGGAGCCTTATTCCGAGACTATTGCTCCGAGGTACTTGAAGCTGCCAACTGTCTCTAATCTTTCCTACCCGACTTTAATTTCAGTGGTGATGCCAGTGGTGCTATTTGTCATCATTTTTGTCTTTTCTGCACTGATTTGCATGCCAAAGGACGATGAAGTCTTATCGAGACGCTTTACCGGGTTGGCTAGCTCTTATTTGCTTTCAGCCAGGCCCTCTATGTCATCCGCAAAGCGTAAGTTGGTGATAACTAAAAAAAAAAAATCAGATTTTTTTCTGTGAAATTTTTTTAAAATGATTTTTTGTAATAGTAAAATTGAAAATTTTATATATTTAAAACACTTGAAACTCTGCGTGTTAGTACTTTACGTTGTAACTGTTGTGTCTAAGAACAATGTTACTCTTCTCAACACAAATGGTGTTTATCTAAGTATGTATGTGGGGCTGTAACGCTGTGTTCAATAGGCGCATAGAATAAAATTCCAAGAAGTGGGCACCAATTGGGAATCTCATGAAGTGTCTTACTAAATACATGTTTCGTCCAGTAACTTTTAGTAGATTTGAAGTTCACGCTTTGTCACCGACACTGTTTTTAGTAGATGGGAAGTTCACGCCTTGTCAACGGGTTAGTTCTAGTATTGTAATAATTGAACTACATAACAAATATATTTCCACAACAATAATAAGCAGCGCAGAAACACTATTTGTTAGTATTGTTTACGGTCGCCCAAATGTTGTTTGTTGGTCCCAACGACACGGCGCAGAGGCAGACGCGTGCCTGTTAACGTTACTCTCACTCAAAATAACGTTGTTTGTCCAACCTTGACACAGACGACGACCTTGTTGATCGGCGATGGACCTCCAAAATGGCCGCGGCAAAGCTGTCTTTAAGACACATAACTTTTCTAACATTTTGACAACGACACACTTCGCTGCCATGACACTGACGATATGAATAACATCAATTCATTGACCCTATGTATTATTATTTTTTAAATGACAATGTTGTAGATGGTTGCCATTGTTGGGGCTTACAACCTTAGCATGATGATCATCTTTAGATTTTATGAATTCAAAGAATTCATGCATTTTTTTTCTAATGATTCTGATTGAAAAGAGGGGTGGGTAGCCCGGTCGCAAGGTCCTTTTCTTAAATCATCCGGAGATAGCACAGGGATTACACATTGCTGTAGTGTTGAAGATAAACTATCATGGTGATATCGATCACGTGATTCTGTCCACCATGACTAGACACGTCACACTGCTCATTACATTGCCGTCACACACTAAAGACGTCACTACAGTACGTCAACATTGTATCATCTTCAAGTTACTTTCTTGGTAAACGCATGATTCAGTTGTATCTAAGATCACATCCTGTCCAAAGACACCTTGCTGTTTCAGATGAGCACCAAAGGACACCTTGTTGTTTCACATGAATACCAAAAGACCCCTTGCTGTTTCAGATGAGCACCAAAAGATACCTTGCTGTTTCAGATGAGCACCAAAAGATACCTTGCTGTTTCAGATGAGCACCAAAAGACACCTTGTTGTTTCACATGAATACCAAAAGACACCTTGCTGTTTCAGATGAGCACCAAAGGACACCTTGTTGTTTCACATGAATACCAAAAGACACCTTGCTGTTTCAGATGAGCACCAAAAGATACCTTGCTGTTTCAGATGAGCACCAAAAGACACCTTGATGTTTCACATGAATACCAAAAGACACCTTGCTGATTCACATGACCACCAGAAGACCCCGTATTTGTATGACCAAGTGAGCACCAAATAAAATCCCTTGTTTATTTTACACGTTCTATCACCGCCCAGGTACCTCGTGATATCGTAGCCCGCCCAAGCCATGACACTGCACACCCCGCAATGACACTGCATACCCCGCCATGACACTGCATACCCAGCCATGACACTGCATACCCCGCCATGACACTGCATACCCCAGCCATGACACTGCACCCCCCCATGACACTGCACACCCCGCCATGACACTGCACACCCCGCCATGACACTGCACACCCCGCCATGACACTGCACACCCCGCCATGACACTGCACACCCCGCCATGACACTGCACACCCCGCCATGACACTGCACAAAACTTAAAATAGACAACAAATTAATGACGGCCCTGATGAAAATTTGAAACTTCCCTTTTTTTCCTCAGGGATGGAGAGAATGTCGCCGGATGTCAATGGAGAACGAGAGAGCTAACCAAGGACCGGGTCCCGAGAGCTGAGCGCCCCCCGATCGATGTGAAGCTGTCGGCTGCCCATCGTGTATTCACTATTCCACGAATCAAAACTTCTTTTCTCTTCACTTGATCAGATTAGTCTCAAAGTGTTCAGCAGTTTAAAGGCGAATTATTTGTGCAGCGTAATTGGACCAAATATGTGCGCTGGAGTTGATATCACTCGTAGAGGAGGCTTCGGAGATTGGTTTCTTCTCGTGTCTTGCTTCTATTTACCGCACCGTTAATTCCGCGTTGGATTCTGCTTCTATGTTCAAAGTTTCGAGAGCACAGGATAAATATTTCCCTCTTCGGAGAAGGGCGAAAAGTGTTTGAGCCGAGACTTTGTTGTGCGGAACATGTCAAGTTTTCATTAAAATTTCGTCAACGGCAATCCGGGCGAGTTGAACTCACTGGACAGACTTGTGTGCTTTTCAGATTTGAAGAGGTTCCGAATTTAGCCAGATTTCTCAAGTGAGTCGTGGCTAATGTTGAGTAATTCTCATTTTTTTAAGATAATGGTGTTGTCTTGTTCTGAGTTATTGTCTTAAAAGTTTAAATGTACGATTATTTAATAAGTCTTACATACCAGAATGTAAACGAAGCTGTTGTTAACTTTGAATTTTTAGAAGATAAATGTCAGTGGAAGTAAGGACGGTCAGTATTTTTTACATTTAAAAAACAACAACGAAACATCTCCCTCCTCCCATCCATCCCCCACTCACAAACACAGCCGGGAAATGAAGATATCCAAGACAAAGTAAATAACGGTTGTTATGCTATTAAAAAAGTATGAGGAAAAAAATTTGAGTTACTATGACATTACATGACCTGGCAATAATTGCGGTGGCAACATTCAAATAAGTTTTCACCAGAAAATTTAGTTTGGTTATATAGTGTTCTTATGTTGGAGCGCTGTCTTTAACACTGAATATCCTCACGCAGATAAAATGATACCGATACATTTTAAAATTTTTGCTAGTTTCAATAATTTAATACTAATAAAATGTTTTCTATTAAATATATTTATTTATATATTATCGTGAACAGTATTTTTTTTTTAAAGTTTATTGACTTGCTCGTGTTTTATTCATGGCCTTTAGAACAAAGGTTCCCAGTCTGTCTGACACGCGCAGCCCTAGTTATAATCAATTTATTTCGGGTGCCCCTTAGGCCTACCCTTATGTATTACGAGTCAATGGTGTTTAAGTAGAGGTGTTAAGGAATGAGGGTAAGGAGTGGTGTTAAAGTAGTTGTGCTAATGAGTGGTGTTAAGGAATGAGGGTAAGGAGTGGTGTTAAAGTAGTTGTGCTAATGAGTGGTGTTAACGAATGAGAGTAAGGAGTGGTGTTAAAGTAGTTGTGCTAATGAGTGGTGTTAAGGAATGAGGGTAAGGAGTGGTGTTAAAGTAGTTGTGCTAATGAGTGGTGTTAAAGTAGTTGTGCTAATGAGTGGTGTTAAGGCATGAGGGTAAGGAGTGGTGTTAAAGTAGGTATGCTAATGAGTGGTGTTAAAGTAGTTGTGCTAATGAGTGGTGTTAAAGTAGTTGTGCTAATGAGTGGTGTTAAAGTAGTTGTGCTAATGAGTGGTGTTAAGGAATGAGGGTAAGGAGTGGTGTTAAAGTAGTTGTGCTAATGAGTGGTGTTAAAGTAGTTGTGCTAATGAGTGGTGTTAAGGAATCTCATTAATGAGTGGTATTATAGAGTGATGTTAATGATTAGTATTAAGAAGTTTTAATAAGAAGTAATGTTAAGTAGTGTCGTTAAGAGTTGCTGTTAAGGAATGATGTTAAAAAGGTTGTATTTAGGAGTGGTGTTAATGAGTGGTGTTAATGAGTGGTATTAAGGAGGGGTATTAAGAAGTTGTGTTAAGGAGTGGTGTTATGGAGTGGTGTTCTGGAAGTGGGGAGGTAGCAACCACGGAGTCTCTGGGAAATTCACGTGGGGCCATTAGGGCATAGGGCTAATTCTGTTAGGAACGTTAAATTCATCTGTATCGGTTTAATTCATGGTCACACAGTCCTGTTATTCTATCCTATTGCTTTCATTCTCTTCATTTCAATATTTGAATCCACTATTTGATTTCAATGTTTGATTCCACTGTTTGATTTCAATGTTTGATTGCACTATTTGATTTCAATATTTGATTCCACTGTTTGATTCCACCGATTGATTCCATTGTTTGATTCCATTGTTTGATTCCATTGTTTGATTCCATTGTTTGATTCCATTGTTTGATTCCACCGGTTCTTGCATGATTCAAATGTCAGATGAGAAATGAATATTTAAAAAAAATACTAATTATAGTTTGGAATTTAAAAATAAATAATTCAGTCTGAGTTGGAAAGGGGGGGAGGGGGGTAGAGGTAAACATTTCTAAAACATTGCTCTCAAAGGAAAAGGAACAGTAATACTCTTTGAAATTGACCCATAATTAGAGTACTAAAGTATCTGTGCCACAACTCAGATTACTACCTTAGCTAAAGTCAAAACCAGAGTCCAGAGTATTATATTAACTGAGGCAAAACCCAGAGTCCAGCATATTATGCTATCTGAGACCAGAATCCAGAACCCAGAGTCCAGAATCCAGAGTATTACACTCGATATGTTTAAATGTGAAAACTTGTTTCTCTTATCAACGTTTATGGATATGTTGAACATAAAAGCTGCTCAGTTTCACATCGTTAATCACGCCTATCACGGAACACAGAGAAGTGACAAACCAGTGCCCATCATTGAACAAAGAGGAGAGGTTGCCCAGTGCCCATCACTGAACACAGAGAAGAGACTGACCAGTGGCCATCACTGAACACAGAGAAGAGACTGACCAGTGGCCATCACTGAACACAGACAAGTGATCGAATAGTGCCCATGGTTGAACACAGAGAACTGACCGACCAGTGCCCATCATTGAACAAAGAGGAGAGGTTGCCCAGTGCCCATCACTGAACACAGAGAAGAGACTGACCAGTGGCCATCACTGAACACAGACAAGTGATCGAATAGTGCCCATGGTTGAACACAGAGAAGTGACCGACCAGTGCCCATCATTGAACAAAGAGGAGAGGTTGCCCAGTGCCCATCACTGAACACAGAGAAGAGACTGACCAGTGGCCATCACTGAACACAGACAAGTGATCGAACAGTGCCCATGGTTGAACACAGAGAAGAGACTAACCAGTGGCCATCACTGAACACAGAGAAGTGACCGACCAGTGTTCTTAATCAATGCTAACCACCTTCCCATAACATTATTGTTTTTCTTTATGAAGCTCCTGACCCTAAAAAACTCATTTATCTGTTTACCATGTGCTACAAATTCTTGACGGGTTGACAGGATGGAGGTTGACGAGAACACCATCTGTTATAACAGCTTGATCTGTTGACAGCAAATATATATATAGAGAGAGAAGTTATATATATATATATATATTAATTTGTTAAAAATATTACACATTTTTAATTAAGTTTTCTTTGCTGGGTCGCTAAGATTTTTATCTTTTTAACTAATTTGCTTCCAGTTTTCAAACGCGCAGAGCACAATGCTCTTTATATCCTTTAAAATTGAAGATCGATCTCTGCATACATATCAAAGTCGGCCTATCTTTAGATCATGTTTTTACAACTCATTGCATTCGGTCAGATCATGTAAATGTGTGACTTCGATCAAAACATGACTTTATAGACCGTTTTTTGGCCCATCGTGTTTTCAAAAGTCGTATTCAGGTTATGTCTTTTCAGTGCCCTTTCGTGACCAGTAAATTACTGTATGACTCGCCTTTAGTACATTTTCTCTTCTTAGCTCCATAATTGCATGCCCCACAGGGCGTCCTACTACTGTGTTTATTGTTGACATTGTGTCATGTCAATAACTATAATTTCCGTGCGGCACATCATTATGCTGGTTGAACCGCTATTGACAGAAATGTCTCCATGCAATCATGTCTCAAGTAGAGCACTGTTTAGTCTTGTCAGGTCAGGTTTACAATAACAGGTGTGATGGAGCGTGACAGTTTATGGAACACATCATTTAATAGTCTGGTGACAGATTATGGGACCCGTCATTTAATAGTCTTTTGACAATGTATGGGACCCGTCATTTAATAGTCTTTTGACAATGTATGGGACCCGTCATTTAATAGTCTTTTGACAATGTATAGGACACGTCATTTAATAGTCTTTTGACAATTTATGGGACCCGTCATTTAATAGTCTTTTGACAATGTATGGGACCCGTCATTTAATAGTCTTTTGACAATGTATGGGACCCGTCATTTAATAGTCTTTTGACAATGTATGGGACACGTCATTTAATACAATAGTCTTTTGACAACGTACGGGACACGTCATTTAATAGTCTTAAAAACAAATTTGAAATATTTGTTGAACTCTTTTTAATTTGATTGCAGAAAAAGTCATTTAAAAAATTGAAAAGGGGGGGGGGGTTTACAATAGTTCCATATAGATAGCACGACCACCGATAGACTTATATGACACAAAGCCGGACAGTAAAATGACACAAACGCTCTGGCAGTAAGTGACCCAAACAGTGACAGACTTATGACACAAAACACTGACAGATAATTGACACAAACACCGAGACGATATATGACACAAACATTGACAGAAGGTTGACACAAACACTGACGTGCTGATTACACCAGCACTTACCTAATGATGAGACGAAAGATTTCCACGTAAATGACAGAAAACATATATACAGACATTTATACACTTTTTTTTTATTTAAATTCTACATCTAACTATTAAAAGAGTGCTTGGCTTGAGAACCCATTGAAATGTCTACATCGTTAAAGTTTTCATATTTTCTATATCATTTATATAAGTAATAATTTTTTTTTTAATGTGTGCCTACAAATTTAGCTCTGATACACTGCAAGTTACCAGATGTCGTACTAGTACTTGCTGACGTAACCCACAAGGGCACAAATGTTAAATAATGCTATTCAAATTACTCCCGTTGGAATACTCTCATCTCTTGACACTTCCACAACAAAAGCTAACACGATATTTAGAGATTTTTTAAAAAAGCAATTGTGTCAATGACGTCATTCGTTTCTTTCTAAATAAAAGAAGTCATATTCAGGCGCCGCTTGGGGACAATGGCCGGCTTTATTTGCTCAACATTAATTAGTCCCTGTTAGTGATCAAGTTTAAACGAACGATCATAGCAATCAGCTTATGACACACGAATAGGCAAGGCGCCTTAAACAGCCTGAATGGGGAGACCTGCTGTAATATAATTATTTAGATATAGAATTTAAATTAAATATTTTTATCCACTCTAATGTCACGCATCTTTAAAATACATTCTAAAACTTTGTCTCAGAAACATATACAGTTATATATATATATATATATGTGTGTGTGTGTATGTGTGTGTGTGTTCAATGTTATTTCACAAGCCTTCAATTATTATACCTTATTGTAAAACCTTTCTTATATGAAAATCTCCTCCGGAAATATCCCTTAACACAGCTGTTCTCAACCTGTGGGTCGCGACCCTTTTGGGGATCGAATGACCCTTTTCCAGGGGTCGCCTAAGACCATTGGAAAATGCATATGCTCTAAAGAAAATAATTTTGTGGTTGAGGGTCGCCACAACACGAGGAACTGTATTAAAGTGTCGCGGCATTAGAAATGTTGAGAACCACTGCCTTAACCTAACAGCTTTCTTTGGCATGAATGACATCAGAAACTAGTTTATGTTTAAACGCATTTTTTTTTCATTATACAGAATTCGCGTCTCCTTTCATGTCTTATGATTCAACAAACTTAAATCAGTTTGGCCTGTCCACGGATTCATGTAATTTTATAGATACATCAATTCATTCATTATGTTCAAAGGATAGGCCAGAAAGATGTCCCGTTATCGGTCCGTTGTTATAGGGAATGATATCTCGGTCCGCTGTTACACGGAAAGATGTCTCGGTCCGTTGTTGCACGGAAAGATGTCTCGGTCCGTTGTTATACGGAAAGATGTCTCGGTCCGTTGTTATACGGAAAGATGTCTCGGTCTGTTGTTACACGGAAAGATGTCTCGGTCCGTTGTTATACGGAAAGATTTCTCGGTCCGTTGTTACACGGAAAGATGTCTCGGTCCGTTGTTACACGGAATGATGTCTCGGTCCGTTGTTATACGGAAAGATGTCTCGGTCCGTTGTTATACGGAAAGATGTCTCGGTCCGTTGTTACACGGAAAGATGTCTCGGTCCGTTGTTGCACGGAAAGATGTCTCGGTCCGTTGTTATACGGAAAGATGTCTCGGTCCGTTGTTACACGGAAAGATGTCTCGGTCCGTTGTTATACGGAAAGATGTCTCGGTCCGTTGTTATACGGAAAGATGTCTCGGTCCGTTGTTACACGGAAAGATGTCTCGGTCCGTTGTTATACGGAAAGATGTCTCGGTCCGTTGTTATACGGAAAGATGTCTCGGTCCGTTGTTATACGGAAAGATGTCTCAGTCCGTTGTTATACGGAAAGAAGTCTCGGTCCGTTGTTATACGCAAAGATGTCTCGGTCCGTTGTTACACGGAAAGATGTCTTGGTCCGTTGTTATACGGAAAGATGTCTCGGTCCGTTGTTACACGGAATAATGTCTCGGTCCGTTGTTACACGGAAAGATGTCTCGGTCCGTTGTTGCACGGAAAGATGTCTTGGTCCGTTGTTATACGGAAAGATTTCTCGGTCCGTTGTTACACGGAAAGATGTCTCGGTCCGTTGTTATACGGAAAGATGTCTCGGTCCGTTGTTATACGGAAAGATGTCTCGGTCCGTTGTTACACGGAAAGATGTCTCGGTCCGTTGTTATACGGAAAGATGTCTCGGTCCGTTGTTATACGGAAAGATGTCTCGGTCCGTTGTTATACGGAAAGATGTCTCGGTCCGTTGTTATACGGAAAGATGTCTCGGTCCGTTGTTACACGGAAAGATGTCTCGGTCCGTTGTTGCACGGAAAGATGTCTCGGTCCGTTGTTACACGAAACGATTATTTTTTTATATAAAAGAGAAGGTCAGATTCGGACGATATCTGTTAAGTCTTTGAAGGTTGTTTTTTTTTAAATGCAATAAATGCCGCCCCAGGATTGTGCCTGTCGATGGTCCATGTTGAAATGTCATTAAAAATGTTTCCAAGCTTAGGAATTTGTCAGGGAATTTAAAAAAAAAAAAAAAAAAACTTCAAATGTAACAAGGAAGGTTGGGGTTATGTTGGCAAATGAGAGAGAGACAAAATATGGCGAGTGGGTGTAAAATCAATATAAGCTTAACATGACGAGGAGGAAAGAGGGGTTTTAATTATGTGTATGATAGAGTGTTTCTTTCAGTTTATGTTCTACATCAGACGTATGGCATTTTTCTCACTCGTTCTTTTCTCTTCTGCGTCTATGTCTTTCTTTTCTCTTCTGCGTCTCTCTCTATTTCTTTTCTCTTCTGTTTCTATCGCTTTCTTGTTCACGAAGTTGTTTTTTTTTACTTCTGCTCTTATCTTATCCAATCACTCTATAGACTGGTGATATTTTCACTCAGTTTAAACATTTATTCTCCAATATACACTTTCCCTTCTCCACAAAATATGAACATATTAATTCTCTCACTCTCCCCCTCAATCTCTCTCTCTCCCCCTCTTTCTCTGTGTTTCTCTTTCTCATTCTCTTTTTCCTCCCTCTCCACACCAGTTTGTCATTCACTATTTCTCATTTTATTAATGATGAACGTTTTTATGAAACCCATTTTTCATTCTTATCCCATTCTGTTTGTTTTATGTCTCATCACCTCATATTGGATCGTTTCCTTCTCTCTCTATCTCTCTCTCTTTCTCTCCCTCTCTGTGTGTCTCTGTATCTCTCTCTCTCTCTCTGTGCCTTTGTCTGTCTCTGGCAGTCTCTATTTGTTTTTCTCGTCTCTCTTTCTCACACTGTCGCTCGCTCGCTCTCTCTCTCTCTTTTTCTTTCTCTTTCTCCCTTTCTTTCTTTCTCTCTCTCCCCCTCTCTCTCTCTAGCACGCTGTCTTTCTGAATTATCTTCATCTCTTTCAGCCTATCTCTTCTGTGTGAATCTCTGTGTTTTTTTCAATTTCACATTCTGCCTTTCCAAACACTTCTTCTTTCACTCCCCTCACCCTCTACCTCCATCTCTTTATTCTCTGTCTATGTCTCTCTCTCTATCTCTTCTGCTCTCATTCGTTCTTTCCTCTTTTCGTAATCAGAGTTCAGCCCATCAACTGACATGTTATGCAACAGTTCCATACGAATATGTTTTATGTGTTGTGTTCTACCTCGGCGTTCAAACATGTCTTGTTAGTCAAGTTATAATCAGATTTTGTGTGTGTGGCGTGAGTGGCATGTGTGAGCATGTGTGAGCATGTGTTGTCACGTTTGAGCATGTGTGAGCATATGGCCAATGCCCTTTCATTCTTCCAACTAACCTGCACCCAACCTTAGCGGACATACAGTTTGCTATGAATATTGGAATAATCCCAAGCATATTGGAATAATCCCAAACATATTGAATATTCCCCTACATATTGGAAAAATCTCAACAATTTTGGAATAGCCCCAAACATATTGGAATAATCCTAAACATATTAAATAATCAAAAACATATTGGAACAATCCCAGAAATATTGAATAATCCCAAACATATTAAATAATCAAAAACATATTGGAACAATCCCAGAAATATTGAATAATTCCAAACATTAAAATAATCCCCAAACATATTGGAATAATCCCACACATATTGAATAATCTCAAACATATTAAAATAATCCCAAACATATTAAAATAATCCCAAACATATTGAAATAATCAAAAACATATTGGAACAATCCCAGAAATATTGAATAATTCCAAACATTAAAATAATCCCCAAACATATTGGAATAATCCCACACATATTGAATAATCTCAAACATATTAAAATAATCACAAACATATTAAAATAATCCCAAACATATTGAAATAATCAAAAACATATTGGAAAAGTACCAACAATTTTGGAATAGCCCCAAACATTTTGGACTAACCCCAAAAATATTGGAATAATCTCAAACATATTGGAATAATCCCAAACATATTGAAATAATCACAAACATATTGGAATAATCCCAAACATATTAAAATAATCACAAACATATTGGAATAATCCCAAACATATTGAAATAATCACAAACATATTGGAATAATCACAAACATATTGGAATAATCCCAAACATATTGAAATAATCACAAACATATGGGAATAATCCCAAACATATTGAAATAATCACAAACATATTGGAATAATCACAAACATATTGAAATAATCAAGAAACATTGGAATAATCCCAGACATATTGGAATAATCCCAGACATATTGAAATAATCAAGAAATTTTGGAATAATCCCAGACATATTGGAATAATCCCAGACATAATCTTCTGACGTGAACATAACGCTTAGCTGAGACAACTCAGATGTTTCGGATCAAAATAATAATGTTGGAATCTCCTCAGCCAGAATACTGTCTGGACACTCAGGGGTCAGTTGAGTCTGTGGTCAATGTCTGGACACTCAGAGGTCAGTTGAGTCTATGGTCAGTGTCTGGACACTCAGTGTTCAGTGCAGTCTCTGGTCAGTGTCTTGAAACCCATCGGTCAGTGAAGTGTATGGTCA
Source organism: Omphiscola glabra (assembly GCA_964017045.1). Lineage (NCBI taxonomy): Eukaryota > Metazoa > Mollusca > Gastropoda > Lymnaeidae > Omphiscola > Omphiscola glabra. The sequence continues at coordinate 15,874,008 of OZ024794.1, read as the reverse complement.
GTCTCTGGACACGCAGAGGTCAGTTGATATGTGGTCAGTGTCTGCATACTCAGTGATGTCAATTGAGTCTGTGGTCAATATAATGGGTATAGCAATACTGTCGGTACACTCTGTGGTCAGTAGAGTCTGTGGTCAGTTTCTGGACACCCAGTTGTTAATTGAGTCTGTGGTCAATATAATTGGTATAGTTATACTTGCTGTACACTCTGTGGTCAGTAGAGTCAGTGTTTAGTGTTTGGACGCTCAGAGGTCAATTGAGTCTGTGGTCAGTATTATGGGTATAGCTATAACGGTGTGTCTGAGTTCCTAATTGGTCCCCGTGGGCTTGTCAATATTTACTTACCAGTTTTTTTTTCATTCTAATGAGTCTGTTTTTTTTTAAATTTAAACGTTAGAATGAATTCTATGTTGAAAATATGGTTCAAAAAATTTTATGAAATGTTGATTTCATTATTAAACTTGATGTCAGAGTGACCTGATTGATCATTACTACAGTTATTATGACAAATTATTACATTATTACATTTTTACACAAAGAAATATTCCTTGCATGAAGGTTAAGACTTATTTAAAAGAAAATCTAGCATCAGATGCTTTTCTTGATTGACAGATGATATTGACATAATAGTTATCGGGTGCCATCTCAGAAACAGACAAACTCATTTAAGTTTGTGGAAGGGGATCACGGGGGGAAAAAACGTGATCAAATTAATTGGGTTTACCCGGAAACACATTCGATGTTACGTCATCTAATTAGGTATACTCTGAGACAGGTAACCCCCTTTTACCTGATAACACTTGTTTAGGCAAGAAATCTCCACCGTGTACCGACATCAACTGTGTTTGTGAAGGATTTCCTCTATAGACACTAACATTTCCTAGAATTGGTTTCACTGTAACCGGCTGTTATTTTTTTACTTTTTTTTAAACGCCAAGACAACTCAGTTTGAAAAGAAAAGTCATAAGATTCGATAAAAAACGAAACAAGGTGTGTCTATTTCCCGAAACTAGATGAGTCCACTTCCGGGTTTGGATACCCTAGCACTCTTTAAGGAACCGGTTCGGGATTTCTTGAACGGCCCTTTGAGGAGATAAGAATCTAATTACTGGGAGAACAATCCTGGTGTCCGCTCGCAAATTCCAGCCGTGGACAATCGTGTTGGTCCGAGGAATGTGATTAAGGAGACAACTCTGTCTCCTGCTTAGCCACTGTCACCCCGTGATCAGAGTCTGGATTACCACCCCTTGATTGCATTGGTCGCGTCAATCGTTGTGCTGTTCTCTCTTTCTTTTTGTGTTCACCCCACACACATCCGCTAATATGTTTCACTCACTTTCGGGGGTCAACTCCATCTTGAACTTTGAATAAATTGGTCATCCCCTCCTATCGACCTACTGGAGACTCGCTTGTTGAGAGTTGTCGGGTGGTTCATCTTAGGAGGTCACAGCACACATGGATACAAAAGCCAAGTTTTCCCAGGAGGAAATGCAGTCTTTTAAAGCGAGTGGCCAAGGCGACGAGGACCGCTTCCGCCTGTCCTCGGCCTGCTCCTGCGCCGGGTCGTGCCTCCAAATCGTTGACGAGGATTTCAACGACAGCGGCGACGAGGATTGCTGCACCGGATACAGCCGTGATGAAGACTGCTGCACCGGATACAGCCGTGATGAAGACTTCTGCGCAGGGTACAGCCGCGACACAACAATAACGAACATCAGCAAGGCCTCTGATTACTACAGGTAAGTGAACGTCCATCGTGTAATATCAACAAACTGTCATGTTCACCCTAGAAATCTCCATTGAAGACGACTTTACGATATAATTTCCTTTGAGAAATGAATGTAATTGTTTAATGGATTGTTAGGTTGTTTTTTGTTAAAACTCAACCCACTTCCTCTGAGGTAATAGACCTGATCATCTTTCCTTAGAAATGAAACGGCCTAACTAATTTGAGCTGCTAATTGTTTAGCTGTCAAAGAATTGTGTCTATTTTAAGTTTCAAGAATAGAGGTGTAAGTAAATATTAGTATGGTAACCTTAGTTTTTCCACCAGTCCCGGGTGCCATCTTGAAACGAGTGACCCAATCGTCATCCGTCATGTAAAACATTGTTTAAATATTAGATTGTGGGAATAGGGCACTTTGGATAACAAAGATTTGGGACCTTGAACAGCTTTTGGTTGCGACTGTCCTGTTTGTCATGGGATAGTAAGAGAGAAAAAAAATAAATTCCAGTGATTTACACAGAAATACCCTGCATTTGCGACACATGTAAACAACTAACATCAAGAGATGCAACGTTAAGTCATCAAACAATAACATCCACAAAGACACGCCCCTCTAGACCCTGGTACAAAGGTATACATTATAGCCACGCCCCTCTAGACCCTGGTACAATGGTATACATTATAGACACGCCCCTCTAGACCCTGGTACAATGGTATACATTATAGCCACGCCCCGATAGACCCTGGTACAATGGTATACATTATAGCCACGCCCCTCTAGACCCTGGTACAAAAGTATACATTATAGCCACGACTCTCTTCACCATACATCATAAACATGCTATATGACACCAAACGATTTCTTAAGAGACACATTAAGTCCACCTTGATTGACGATTATTTGTCAACTAGTTTGAAATCACTCCCACCAGCAAGGATATTGTCTTCAGTAAGCTGTTGCTCAACGCATTCTAAGTCCATTAGTACAGCTTACGGCTTGTCGCATTGACAATATGGCGGGGGTGTTTATTACTCCAGAACCACTCGGCAATTTTGCCTGTGAAAAATTTGTTCATAAAAAAACATTCCTTAACAGACAGATATACTTTGTTATATTTATTTATAAAATAACTTCTTTTTTTGAGTTAAATTAGTGTTCTTGAAATTTGATATAGAGATGTTCCAAGTAATTGAAGATCATTACGTATATTTTTACTTATAAATCAAGTTACATTTTAATGGACTCGTTGTTTTAAGACAAAAAATGAAACAATTTCAACTTATGTAATCTGAGATCGGTAATTAATTTACTCTAGTCAGGAACTTACCGCAGAGCCTTTTTGAGTGGCAGAGAGAACTAAAAACTAGCAGGAAAGGGATGGTGTGGATATATTACTGTGTCATTCTGGATACATCACGAGGAATGTGTTTAACGCTATAGTAGGTTTTAATTTAATTTACTTCAGTTTTTAGAAATTTTCCATTTCTGTAAAACGTCAACACCACATTTGTAACACAATCTCTCTCTAATTAACATCTTAACTCAAAATGTTTAAAAATCTAATTTAATTTACTTCAGCTTTTTTTAGAAAATTTAGATTTCTGTATAACGTCCATACCAAATTTGTAACACAAACTCTCTCTAATAACATCTTAACTCAAAATTTAAAAAAAATCAAAGACATTTCAAACATGAAAGAGGCAACCATTTTGTATTAGGAGAGTCCACTTTTTTTCAGACAATGTGTGGAAAATGATAATACATGAAAAACTGGTCCACGATGACAGAAGACGAATGTGTGCGTGTGTTAGGGTTAGTGTTCGGGTGAGGAACACTGAACAGAATCACCGTCTCGTTAGCAGCATTAGATATTTGTGGTACTTTCCCTAATGACCGCTATTTGTTACTTTGTTAACTAAAGATGTCCCTAGCGACCGCTATTTGTTACTTTGCTAACTAAAGACGCCGTCTGCTTAATGGCAAACACCGGAACTGGAATTTGAGCTTCTTAGAAGAGTAACACCATCTGCATTCTTCAAGTTTTTTGGCGCTTGAATTAAACACAACAAGGGCCTTCCTTGTCGTCTGACAACCGGAAGTGACTCGTGCTGGGGATGTCTGGGGGCTTAGTGTGATCAAGATGGCAGCCAACGATTCCTTGCGTTAAACCACTGATGTTATCCCATGATAAAACCGCGTAAATGTTACTTACTTTTTGGTAATAAAGTATACACGCATTACTGTAAAAAAAATGTATAAATTTAGATTTTAGTAAAAATAATTCACGTAATTCAATTGAATCTGATGTGCTTTTAGAACAATCCAAACACTCAACATGATGTTTTAAACAACAAATGTTTTATGTTTTTAATACTTGTCACCTTATACCGATTGCAACAGAAATCGTATATCCAAATGTTTGTTTATCAACTCAACGTTTACCGGAGCGAAATGAAGAATGGGAAAACCTGAATAAAAAATAAAATAAAAAAAGAACGCTATAAAAAGAACGAACATGTAGGAAAGAACCCTTTATCGGCAAACAGTAAAAACTAGAATTAAATAAAAATAACACTTACCTATAATGTAGTACTTAAAACCAGCTATAGCCCACCAAACAATGACGGCCGATATGCGTCCACTTCCCATCTACTAAAGTTACGTGACAAAACATGCACTCAGGGAAGCACTTTGTAAGAATCCCAATTAATGCCTCAACCCCCGCCCCTTCCCCAGGATTCGCCACCACGCACTTCGTTCATTCCCATGAACTATATTGTCATTCAAATAATGCCCCCCTTCTTTTCTTTTCCTTTTATGCAGCAGGTTTATAACACCATATTTTAAATGGAGACTATATCCGTAAAACAAAAGAAAGAATTACGCACCAAACGCACCAAACGCACTTGTGGCGTTTACAATAATCACATTTAGAGCACGGAATTTTATTTTGCGCGCTATTAAACCTAAGCGTTAGTGACGGACATTGTTACATAGCGTATTTTGTATGTTGACAGTATTTATACTGATGAGACATATTTCCCCCCAGGCAAGTTTACGGACTTTCAAATATAAAGAGCAATTTAAGACAAGCCGGTAGTCTCCTGATATTTTCTAAAAGAGTATATAAATATTTGATACGGTTGATTTAAAGTATGTTTAGAGATATTCTCTACAATGCTCTGCACAATTCCTCTAGACACTGGGAATGGTGGCGAAGGACAAACAAAACACGATAAATGTTTGACAACGTCCTCAGTAAATCTTTGTTTCACGTCCTCAGTAAACCTTTGTTTCATGTCCTCAGTTAACCTCTGTTTCACGTCCTCAGTAAACCTTTGTTTCACGTCCTCAGTAAACCTCTGTTTCACGTCCTCAGTAAACCTTTGTTTAATGTCCTCAGTAAACCTCTGTTTCACGTCCTCAGCAAACCTTTGTTTCCTGTATTCAGTAAACCTTTGTTTCACGTCCTCAGTAAACCTTTGTTGCATGTCCTCAGCAAACCTTTGTTTCACGTGCCCCGTAAACCTTTGTTTCACGTGAAGAATAAACAACTTAATGTCAAGGTCAAACCGCTTGTCGGCAATATTTTATCTGTAATTCGAGTAAACTCTCCGTAACTAAATGGGACAAGTGTATAATTTTTTTATAGACATACAATAAAATGCTGAGATCATTACATTCTCAGCTCAGCCTTGAAGGTTTGATCACCGGGTCTGATGTACGCTTACTTAATGCTTCGAGTTCGAGAGTTCGCTGGAAATTTTTAAAACTTTATTTAATTATTTTAAAAATTTAATTGAAGGAAGCATTCAAATCAACGGTTCTCAAAATGTGGGTCGTGACCCCTTTGGGGGGTGTAAAACAACCCTTTAACATGCGTCGCGTAAGACCATTGGAAAACACATATTTATGAAGTAGCAAAGAAAATAATATTATGTCTGGGGGTCACCACAACACGAGGAACTGTGTTAAAGGGTCGCGGTATTAGGAAGGCAGAGAACCACTGATTTATATACTGCACAGTCCAATACAAAGACGTGGCGTAAAGGTCATGCTATTGAAGTAAAGATAGAGTGAATGTGTAAATGTAGCATGAAATATGAGTCATTGACGCGGGGTCACTGACTGTGAAAATGGACGCTCTGAAAATCTGTTGAAATTTAAAAAAAAAAAAGACAATCGGCATAAATAAATAGATTTATTTAATAAAGAAGCGAAAGCTTGATTATAAATCTGGCCTCGGGACACGTACTTAGACTACGTGAATGACGTTCGTCTATTCCCTGATTGCGTCTTCTCGTCATGAAACAGTCATGACACAGTCTTCAAGGTCTCCATTGATTATAGAATGCCTTTCAACTTTCTAAGGTGCTGATAATTAGCCGGTATTAATCTTCTCACAGCTTTGTAACAGTAAATCTTTGTTGAATATTAACCTTCAAAAGCTTTTGTATATAATGAACTAGAGGTGAACTAGTGGTGAACTATGATTTTGAATCTAGATAAAATTCTCTAACGACGAGTATACTCTAGCCCCGCTTTGCTCTTTGCTAACTCCCCGGACAATCCATCAACCTAGATCTGGCCATGGATGTTTCAATTGCGTGAAAATTTTGGATTTATAGATTTCACGCCTTAGATGAATGCATATTTCGCCTTCCAAAAAAGGGGGGAATCAAAACTCCATAACAAAAACTGAAAAAATAGGAGAATTTATATTTCCATTTTGTTCTCTCATAAGCATTTGGTAATTACTTTATTTGAAAACAGAGAAGTATAGCATATGTCAACTGAAATTACACAGCCATTTTAGGGCGGGGGGGGGGGGGCACCAATAGAGCAGACCATGTAACGGCTGCAAGAACAGTACAAAGACTTTGCATAAAACTTAGAGAATAATTAAATAAGCAGCAGATTGGGCAGAGAAAACTATAAGAGATGATATAATAAGAACATTTAACCCCCAATAATTTTAATTATCAGTAAAACGGGATACAATTGTGACCAGTTTGCTGCCCATTAAAGTAGGTCGTCAATGATAGCGATGTACCATCAAATACCTGGAGTAAAGCAACGGTGAAAAGGTTTACGCTCAGGTCAGCAATTGCTTTAGTGTGTAAAATTAAACTTTTAGACGTCGATGTACTGCGCACCCATAGTTACATGGAACACCTATAGTTACAATGCACAACATAGTTACATGACACACCCATAGTTACATGACACACCCATAGTTACATGACACACCCATAGTGACATGGCACACCCATAGTTACACGGCACACCTATAGTTACATGGAATACCCATAGTTACACGGCACACCTATAGTGACATGGCACACCCATAGTTACACGGCACACCTATAGTTACATGGAATACCCATACTTACACGGCACACCCATAGTTACACGGAACACCCATAGTTACACGGCACACCTATAGTTACATGGCACACCCATAGTTACATGGCACACCCATAGTTACATGGCACACCCATAGGTACATGGCACACCCATAGGTACATGGCACACCCATAGGTACATGGAACACCCATAGGAACATGGCACACCCATAGTTACATGGCACACCCATAGGTACATGGCACACCCATAGGTACATGGCACACCCATAGGTACATGGAACACCCATAGGTACATGGCACACCCATAGGTACATGGCACACCCATAGGTACATGGAACACGCATAGGTACATGGCACACCCATAGGTACATGGAACACCCATAGGTACATGGCACACCCATAGTTACACGGCACACTTATAGTTACACGGCACACCCATAGTTACACGGCACACCCATAGGTACATGGCACACCCATAGGTACACGGCACACCCATAGGTACATGGCACACCCATAGGTACATGGAACACCCATAGTTACATGGCACACCCATAGTTACACGGCACACCCATAGTTACACGGCACACCCATAGTTACACGGGATGACACAAACAAACTCATACATTTTATAATCATATAGACTAGAAAAGCATCAACATCTTCCTAGCTGACAATATCTGTACCGTTCTGCATCTATCTCCATCTGCCAGATAGATCCATGTCCTACATACGACAGGATTTGCCCCCCCCCCCGCCCCCCCGCTATTGAATTATTGAACTTCTCTCTCCTTCCAACAAGACACTGCTCGGCGGTAAGCAGCCGTGATATTAGTACGTGGACCCTTTAACATCATTGTTCTGTAGACTGGACCGACCCATTGGCACGTCCTTTGAACTTCACAGGTCGTATAACAAGCGCTGTTAGCCTCGATACCCCACCAATCACCTGCCAAATGATATAATTTGTATTTTCATTGAACAAGAAGTGTCAACATCATCGCAGGGTACTGATCGGCCCCTCAGCTTTTACTTAGATCGAAACACGTTTGTATCCCCTTTCGTTAAAACGATAGATTCTTAGCTCCCAATCATAATATTCCCTCCCTTATTTTCGTAACTCATCCAAAGCTGCAGTTGACATTGACCGATAGATGAATTAAATGTAAATTTAGCCCAGAAAATTCGTTAAAAAATATATCTATAAAAGTACACGTGGACTGTCCACTTTGTGGGGGTGTGGGGGCGGCTGGGGTCGGGGCGCGCACAGCAAGGCGATGTTCCGTCAAATGCCAGGCGTGAGGAGCCGGCAGTAAAAAGGCCTACGCTCACGGCCGGGACTCCTTTAGCAGACCAAGGGCCTTAATGCCGAGACCTTACCCCCGCAGAAATCCGATTATTCCCCGTACAGGAGGATGGAGGGAAAGAAACGGGCCCCGCTCTGGCGCGAGCGATCCTCCATTCACGTCCTTATGAGGAATTGAGAATAATTGTGGTCTTTTTACAAGCGCCTTCAAATCAATAACCAGGATGGTAGTCGGGTCGGAGATTTTTTTTGTCCTGTCAGTTTGAATTGTGCTGGTCTACTCGGTTAGCAGACTGTCAAACAGATATTTATGGACGGACAATGGACTTGTTAACTTTTTCGTTCAAAATAATGAAATATCACTTGAAGAAAAGTTGGGGTTGAAAAAAAAGGGTGGGAGGGAGGGGGGGGGGGCGCTGATGTAATCGTCTGCAGCAGAAAATCATGTCATTTATCGTTTTGACAATATTGTCTTTAATCCATTAACAATCAAGCTTTTAGGTTTGGATTGAATGTGCAAACAATGGATGGCTTAAAATCATTTTTCTCCTCTAGACAAAAGATACCACTTTTAGAAACTGTATTGTAGATTTAAAAGATAGATTCAGAGCGTATCTCAACACAAGTGTCATAGATTCAGAGCGTATCTCAAAACAAGTGTCATAGATTCAGAGTGTCTCTCAACACAAGTGTCATAGATTCAGAGTGTCTTTCAACATAAATGACATAGATTCACTGGGTATCTCAACACACGTATCATAGATTCAGAGTGTCTCTCAACACACGTATCATAGATTCAGAGTGTCTCTCAACACATGTGTCATTGATTCAGAGTGTCTCTGAACACACGTGTCATAGATTCAGAGTGTCTCTGAACACACGTGTCATAGATTCAGAGTGTCTCTCAACACAAATGTCACAGATTCGGAGCGTATCTCAACAAACGTGTCGTAGATTCAGAGTGTCTCTCAACACACGTGTCATAGATTCAGAGTGTCTCTCAACATAAGCGTCACTCTGGGTGTTAGAATTTAAACTCAGTAGAAATGTTCACCAATCTTTGTTTCTTCCAGGCACATTCAGACAAGGCCAGTGACATACCGAACACCCCTTCATCTCCCCCACAAATTGTTTTCTAATGACCCTAGTGCAAGGGTCTCAAACTCTCAGCCCGCGGGCCGTTGGAGGCACGCAAACTATATTGCGGCCCGATAACTGACAGCAAGGTTTTTTGCTAATGCAGCCCGCGCATTTTCCCCATTCTCATCTCTATAGTGTGATCCTCCGCAAAAGTTTCAGACGAAGCTCACCGACTAGTCTAAGTCCGATTCTATTATATTTGTACAGGTTTGGACGTTGATTATAATGATAAAACCCGTTTTAAAATCTAAATAAAAGTTTTTATTTTTTAATCATTTTATGAGACAAACATGGCCAAAGTGCGGTCTTGAGAAAACATGATTCGAATATTATAAGTTTAAAAAAGTCACCAAGCGGGTAATGCACAACCATAATTGTGTAAATCGGTACAATCTGACACAGTATTTTACAGAATCCCTATTAAAATTGCCGCTAGTGTGGACGAGTGAGGGAAATTCCGAGCATATTAGCTTGGCCACTTTCAAAGTAGGGTCAGTTCTGTACTAAGTGATCGCAAATGGCTCATGGGCTTGACTTTTCTTGTTGACATTACACAGGAGCTGAATGTAATCAACAAGAAGTAAACAAGGCCAGGGGCGGCTTGTCAGTGTTGGCCATGACAATGTCAGGGCATTCTGCACAAAACCGGTGTCATGGAAAGCCCGGCTTTCTCATAGAAACCTATGCCATTTCCCAACATGCAAAGTACTCATGGACTATGGCACACCATTCAGTAGTAAGTATACTGATGCTATTGCAAAGCTACAAGAAGAATTTGGTCACAGGTTTGCAGACTTCAAAACACATACACAGCCACTTTTCAAATTTGTTGCTGACCCTTTCTCATTCACTGTGAAAGATGTCTCCCCCTCCATACCCTTGCGTTTCAAATGGAGCTGATTGCCTCTCAGTGCAATTCTGAACTCAAGGCTAAGTTCAGGGAGGTGAATGGAAAAACGGACAAGCATGGACACGCTTCCCTTGATATTTCCATGTTGTTCAAGCGGATCGTGTGCCTTATTTGGGGTGTACCTATCTGTGTGAAAAGCTCTTTTCCACTATGAACTTAAACAAGTCAAAATTCAGGGCCAAAGTTTCTGATGAACATCTTCAAGCTATACTGAGGGTCTCAATAGCTTTCTCACTCAAGCCAAAGTTGTCAGCTGTATAAGAAATAGCGATGCCAGGTCTCTTGCAACAAGGAGTAGGAGGAAGTAAGTGAAGACTAGTTCTTGAGAACCCTTAATGTTTCTATTTATTATTAAAAAGGGGTGAGCAGATTGTAACCGTTGTACTATATTTAATTTGTAATCTCTTTTTTTGTGGAACAGTTAATGCGGCCCAGTCTCACTGAGACTCTACCTCCTGCAGGCCCGGGATATTTTGAGTTTGAGACCTCTTGCACTAGAGAAATCTGCGACAAAAATGAGGACCACTGATACACCCTCGCATCCCCTTCACTTAGGTCAACTCACTACTAAGGTTATAATGCTTCATGTTCACCAAGAAAAAAATAAATCATTTTCCATTAGGCCCGTCGTTATCTCCCTGCAGCTTTGGGGAACACAAGGGTCGTGAAATTAAAGGATTTTTTTCGGTGTTTCTTTTTCGTGTTTTTAAAATATTATTTCTGTACGTTTGTTTCGACGTGTTTGTAAGAGAGACGGTGGAGTATTTGTTGATGTGCGTGGAGTATTGATCGATATTGGTGGAGTATTGATTGATGTGGGTGGAGTATTGATTGATGTGGGTGGAGTAATGATTTGATGTGGGTGGAGTATAGATTGTTGTGGGTGGAGTATTGATTGATGTGGGTGGAGTATTGATTGATTTGGGTGGAGTAATGATTTGATGTGGGTGGAGTATAGATTGTTGTGGGTGGAGTATTGATTGATGTCGGTGGATTAGTGATTGATGTCGTTGGATTATTGATATATGTGTATAAAGTATTGATCGATATCGATGGATTATCGATTGATCTGGGTTGAGTATTGATTGATCTGTGTGGAGTATTGATTGATGTGGATGGAGTATTGATTGATCTGGGCGGAGTATTGATTGATCTGGGTGGAGTATTGATTGAACTGGGTGGAGTATTGATTGATGTGGGTGGAGTATTGATTGAACTGGGTGCAGTATTGATTGATGTGGGTGGAGTATTGATTGAACTGGGTGGAGTATTGATTGATGTGGGTGGAGTATTGATTGATTCAATACTAACTAATAATAAACAGTCGAAGCGTATGTCTCTCAAATTTATGACATATAATTTGTTAAATTATTCTAATGATTAGCTCTTGCGTCGATTGTCGTGGAAGACATAATTCTTGCAACATTAAATTGACCAAATGTGTCGGCTGGCTTGACTATTCCCTGTCTCTTGTCACGTCTTTCGTCAATATTTAGGACCCGGTCAATCATTTGTTGTCATTTTCTATTTATCGGTTTAATTTATTTCATGTTTTTTTTACTAAGTGGCTTAAGGTTCATTTAACAAAATAGACATAGTTCAAATTTAAAAATTTCATTTAACAAAATAGACATAGTTCAAATTTAAAAATTTCATTTAACAAAATAGACATAGTTCAAATTTAAATATTTATTTAACAAAATAGACATAGTTCAAATTTAAATATTTATTTAACAAAATAGACATAGTTCAAATTTAAATATTTATTTAACAAAATAGACATAGTTCAAATTTAAATATTTATTTAACAAAATAGACATAGTTCAAATTTAAATATTTATTTAACAAAATAGACATAGTTCAAATTTAAATATTTATTTAACAAAATAGACATAGTTCAAATTTAAATATTTATTTAACAAAATAGACATAGTTCAAATTTAAATATTTATTTAACAAAATAGACATAGTTCAAATTTAAATATTTATTTAACAAAATAGACATAGTTCAAATTTAAATATTTATTTAACAAAATAGACATAGTTCAAATTTAAATATTTATTTAACAAAATAGACATAGTTCAAATTTAAATATTTATTTAACAAAATAGACATAGTTCAAATTTAAATATTTATTTAACAAAATAGACATAGTTCAAATTTAAATATTTATTTAACAAAATAGACATAGTTCAAATTTAAATATTTATTTAACAAAATAGACATAGTTCAAATTTAAATATTTATTTAACAAAATAGACATAGTTCAAATTTAAATATTTATTTAACAAAATAGACATAGTTCAAATTTAAATATTTATTTAACAAAATAGACATAGTTCAAATTTAAATATTTATTTAACAAAATAGACATAGTTCAAATTTAAATATTTATTTAACAAAATAGACATAGTTCAAATTTAAATATTTATTTAACAAAATAGACATAGTTCAAATTTAAATATTTATTTAACAAAATAGACATAGTTCAAATTTAAATATTTATTTAACAAAATAGACATAGTTCAAATTTAAATATTTATTTAACAAAATAGACATAGTTCAAATTTAAATATTTATTTAACAAAATAGACATAGTTCAAATTTAAATATTTATTTAACAAAATAGACATAGTTCAAATTTAAATATTTATTTAACAAAATAGACATAGTTCAAATTTAAATATTTATTTAACAAAATAGACATAGTTCAATTTTTTTAATAATTTTGAAACTATATTAAGTGCATTTTCCAGACCAGCTGTCCTTAAAACATTATAGACTACTACACTGTTCAAACATGCGCGTGACTTGGTTTGTCAGCGTATGGGCAGAATTAACAAAGTAAACGTTAAACAGAGTTATACAGCATGTACAAGCCACGCACTACTTTTGAGGTCCCATTGTTTCCCCGTCCTTGAGACCAACACGTCAGATATTTCACCTCTCAACATCCAGTGTGGTATGCCATGTCAACATCCAGTGTGGTATGCCATGTCAACATCCAGTGTGGTATGCCATATCAACATCCAGTGTGGTATGCGATGTCAACATCCAGTGTGGTATGCCATGTCAACATCCATTGTAGTATGCCATGTCAACATCCAGTGTGGTATGCGATGTCAACATCCAGTGTGGTATGCGATGTCAGCATCCAGTGTGGTATGCGATATCATCATCCAGTGTGGTATGCCATGTCAACATACAGTGTGGTATGCGATGTCAACATCCAGTGTGGTATGCCATGTCAACATCCAGTGTGGTATGCGATGTCATCATCCAGTGTGGTATGCCATGTCAACATCCAGTGTGGTATGCCAAGTCAACATCCAGTGTGGTATGCGATGTCATCATCCAGTGTGGTATGCCATGTCAACATCCAGTCTGGTTTGCGATGTGTGGATAAACCCTTGAAAGCATAGTACAACATTCCATGACATAGAACAGTGGTTCTCAACCTTTCTAATTCCGCGACCCTTAAATACAGTTCCTCATGTTGTGGCGACCCCCTACCACAAAATTATATTCGTTCATACTTTATAGCTATATAGTATATGTGTCTTCAGATGGTCTTAGGTGACCCCTGTGAAAGGGTCGTGCGACTGATAACCCACCTAGTTTAAACAGTCGTATCGTAGAACTATCTAAATACCATGTTTCATTATGGCCGAGAACATCGCAATAAGCAGCCACACTGTAGAGTCGTCGTGGGGTCATTAGCTGCTCAACAACTCTGAACCGTCTCTACAGCACCGAGCTCCCCCTAGCGTGGGAAAAGGGGAACACGCTCTCCAGAAGTAATTTAGGGCTGCCTCGGGACTTTTAATCAGTTTTGTGCGCTGTTGTAGCTCGGAGAGAACATTTTCAATTGGCCATCCCTTCGCTACCTCACACACTATAAAAAAAAAAAAAAGAAACCTTGTATGCGGCTGCTCTAAGCCCTAAGAAGTACCCTATCTGAGAGAGCTTGCCCCGGAAGAAGAATTAAATCAGCGTTTTATTTCTGGTCAGAAAATATAAGGACATTTTTTTATCCTGAAAAATGTCACTTAAAACAGATCTTATCGCTCTTATCCCATCTATTTTTTTTTCACGATGACCCTAAACCAGTGGTTCTCAACCTTCCTAATGCCGCGACCCTCTATTACAGTTTTTCATGTCATGGCGACCCCGAACCACAAAATTGTTTCATTGCTTCTTCATAATTGTAGAGTATATGTGTTTTCCGATGGTCTTAGGCGACCCCATAGGTTGAGAACCGCTGCCCTAAACTAAACCTCGCCCTTTCTTCCAATAAGATTTCCGATGTTGTCTAGCCAAGCCCTCAAAATGTAGATATTAACAGCGATTCGTGAACTTTTTCTTTATTACATTAGGGCCCAGAAAATGTAGCGTAAGTGTTTTCAATAGTGTTCTTCCTAATATAAAAATTAATGTGGCCTCCCTTTGCAGCCGCGGCATCGAGTTGTTCCCCTTTATGAAGGCTTGCGGTTAGGAGCGAATAATTCTACTTCCTGTTTGGTTTGACGTGTTCTTCCTACGAAACAAGGGGAATTAAACACGGTTGATGTTTCCATAAATAAATCCGGTGGCAAGAAAAAAATGTTAAAATGTTGTATTTTGGGATGATTTTTATTAAAAATCAAGCTCTTCCATGATGTCATAAATGGGCAAGGGGTGAAACAAAATGTTTCTATTTCTGGAGTTGTCGCTGCAATGGATTTAGAAGCATCGTCTCAAGAAATAGATCGATGCTTGAAGTAAGCCATGTACACTGAGATGGTAATATATAAGTTGAGTCGTAGCTGTTACAATGAATGCGTTACAAGGCGAAACAAAAATTTATTTTTTTTAAAACATCTTAAAATATAGTTTGATACTAAGCGATACTTAGTGGACAGTGGTCTATCAGTCAAGGTGGGAGACATAATGTTTATAACACTGTACATCTGGAGATGAGGGGTTTTGTAGAATAACTGCACTGTTGGAGATGAGGGTGTGTGTAGAACCAACGCACTGTGAGAGATAAAGGTGTGTGTAGAACCAATGCACTGTGAGAGATAAAGGTGTGTGTAGAACCAATGCACTGTGAGAGATAAAGGTGTGTGTAGAACCAATGCGCTGTGGGGGATGAGGGTGTTTTTAAAATCACTGCACTGTGAGAGATGAAAGTGTTTGTAGAGCCAATGCACTGTGAGAGATGAAAGTGTTTGTAGAGCCAATGCACTGTGAGAGATGAAAGTGTTTGTAGAGCCAATGCACTGTGAGAGATGAAAGTGTTTGTAGAGCCAATGCACTGTGAGAGATGAAAGTGTTTGTAGAGCCAATGCACTGTGAAAGATGAAAGTGTTTGTAGAGCCGATGCACTGTGAGAGATGAAAGTGTTTGTAGAGCCAATGCACTGTGAGAGATGAAAGTGTTTGTAGAGCCAATGCACTGTGAGAGATGAAAGTGTTTGTAGAGCCGATGCACTGTGAGAGATGAAAGTGTTTGTAGAGCCAATGCACTGTGAGAGATGAAAGTGTTTGTAGAGCCAATGCACTGTGAGAGATGAAAGTGTTTGTAGAGCCGATGCACTGTGAGAGATGAAAGTGTTTGTAGAGCCAATGCACTGTGAGAGATGAAAGTGTTTGTAGAGCCAATGCACTGTGAGAGATGAAAGTGTTTGTAGAGCCAATGCACTGTGAGAGATGAAAGTGTTTGTAGAGCCAATGCACTGTGAGAGATGAAAGTGTTTGTAGAGCCAATGCACTGTGAGAGATGAAAGTGTTTGTAGAGCCAATGCACTGTGAGAGATGAAAGTGTTTGTAGAGCCAATGCACTGTGAGAGATGAAAGTGTTTGTAGAGCCAATGCACTGTGAGAGATGAAAGTGTTTGTAGAGCCAATGCACTGTGAGAGATGAAAGTGTTTGTAGAGCCAATGCACTGTGAGAGATGAAAGTGTTTGTAGAGCCGATGCACTGTGAGAGATGAAAGTGTTTGTAGAGCCAATGCACTGTGAGAGATGAAAGTGTTTGTAGAGCCAATGCACTGTGAGAGATGAAAGTGTTTGTAGAGCCGATGCACTGTGAGAGATGAAAGTGTTTGTAGAGCCAATGCACTGTGAGAGATGAAAGTGTTTGTAGAGCCAATGCACTGTGAGAGATGAAAGTGTTTGTAGAGCCAATGCACTGTGAGAGATGAAAGTGTTTGTAGAGCCGATGCACTGTGAGAGATGAAAGTGTTTGTAGAGCCAATGCACTGTGAGAGATGAAAGTGTTTGTAGAGCCGATGCACTGTGAGAGATGAAAGTGTTTGTAGAGCCGATGCACTGTGAGAGATGAAAGTGTTTGTAGAGCCAATGCACTGTGAGAGATGAAAGTGTTTGTAGAGCCAATGCACTGTGAGAGATGAAAGTGTTTGTAGAGCCGATGCACTGTGAGAGATGAAAGTGTTTGTAGAGCCAATGCACTGTGAGAGATGAAAGTGTTTGTAGAGCCAATGCACTGTGAGAGATGAAAGTGCTTGTAGAGCCAATGCACTGTGAGAGATGAAAGTGCTTGTAGAGCCAATGCACTGTGAGAGATGAAAGTGTTTGTAGAGCCAATGCACTGTGAGAGATGAAAGTGTTTGTAGAGCCAATGCACTGTGAGAGATGAAAGTGTTTGTAGAGCCAATGCACTGTGAGAGATGAAAGTGTTTGTAGAGCCAATGCACTGTGAGAGATGAAAGTGCTTGTAGAGCCAATGCACTGTGAGAGATGAAAGTGCTTGTAGAGCCAATGCACTGTGAGAGATGAAAGTGTTTGTAGAGCCAATGCACTGTGAGAGATGAAAGTGTTTGTAGAGCCAATGCACTGTGAGAGATGAAAGTGTTTGTAGAGCCAATGCACTGTGAGAGATGAAAGTGTTTGTAGAGCCAATGCACTGTGAGAGATGAAAGTGTTTGTAGAGCCAATGCACTGTGAGAGATGAAAGTGTTTGTAGAGCCAATGCACTGTGAGAGATGAAAGTGCTTGTAGAGCCAATGCACTGTGAGAGATGAAAGTGTTTGTAGAGCCAATGCACTGTGAGAGATGAAAGTGTTTGTAGAGCCAATGCACTGTGAGAGATGAAAGTGTTTGTAGAGCCAATGCACTGTGAGAGATGAAAGTGTTTGTAGAGCCAATGCACTGTGAGAGATGAAAGTGCTTGTAGAGCCAATGCACTGTGAGAGATGAAAGTGCTTGTAGAGCCAATGCACTGTGAGAGATGAAAGTGTATGTAGAGCCAATGCACTGTGAGAGATGAAAGTGCTTGTAGAGCCAATGCACTGTGAGAGATGAAAGTGCTTGTAGAGCCAATGCACTGTGAGAGATGAAAGTGTTTGTAGAGCCAATGCACTGTGAGAGATGAAAGTGTTTGTAGAGCCAATGCACTGTGAGAGATGAAAGTGTTTGTAGAGCCAATGCACTGTGAGAGATGAAAGTGTTTGTAGAGCCAATGCACTGTGAGAGATGAAAGTGTTTGTAGAGCCAATGCACTGTGAGAGATGAAAGTGTTTGTAGAGCCAATGCACTGTGAGAGATGAAAGTGTTTGTAGAGCCGATGCACTGTGAGAGATGAAAGTGTTTGTAGAGCCAATGCACTGTGAGAGATGAAAGTGTTTGTAGAGCCAATGCACTGTGAGAGATGAAAGTGTTTGTAGAGCCAATGCACTGTGAGAGATGAAAGTGTTTGTAGAGCCGATGCACTGTGAGAGATGAAAGTGTTTGTAGAGCCAATGCACTGTGAGAGATGAAAGTGTTTGTAGAGCCAATGCACTGTGAGAGATGAAAGTGCTTGTAGAGCCAATGCACTGTGAGAGATGAAAGTGTTTGTAGAGCCAATGCACTGTGAGAGATGAAAGTGTTTGTAGAGCCAATGCACTGTGAGAGATGAAAGTGTTTGTAGAGCCAATGCACTGTGTCCATGTCACAAAATGGTTTAAGTATTGCTTCAGCTTATTTAATCTTTACCATAAGTCTCTTATACTGAGCCATTTATTTTATGGGACACTGGTTCACCAAATACTGTTTGCTGAAGCTGTACTAGCACGAAACAGCCTTACCATTGTCACGGCCTAACCATTGTCACAGCCTAACCATTGTCACAGCCTAACCATTGTCACAGCCTAACCATTGTCACAGCCTAACCATTGTCACAGCCTAACCATTGTCACAGCCTAACCATTGTCACAGCCTAACCATTGTCACAGCCTAACCATTGTCACAGCCTAACCATTGCCACAGCCTAACCATTGTCACAGCCTAACCATTTTCACAGCCTAACCATTGTCACAGCCTAATCATTGTCACAGCCTAACCATTGTCACAGCCTAACCATTGTCACAACCTAACCATTGTCACAGCCTAACCATTGCCACAGCCTAACCATTGTCACAGCCTAACCATTTTCACAGCCTAACCATTGTCACAGCCTAACCATTGTCACAGCCTAACCATTGTCACAGCCTAACCATTGTCACAGCCTAACCATTGTCACAGCCTAACCATTGTCACAGCCTAACCATTTTCACAGCCTAACCATTGTCACAGCCTAACCATTGTCACAGCCTAACCATTGTCACAGCCTAACCATTGTCACAGCCTAACCATTGTCACAGCCTAACCATTGTCACAGCCTAACCATTGTCACAGCCTAACCATTTTCACAGCCTAACCATTGTCACAGCCTAACCATTGTCACAGCCTAACCATTGTCACAGCCTAAACATTGTCACAGCCTAACCATTGTCACAGCCTAACCATTGTCACAGCCTAACCATTGTCACAGCCTAACCATTGTCACAGCCTAACCATTGTCACAGCCTAACCATTGTCACAGCCTAACCATTGTCACAGCCTAACCATTGTCACAGCCTAACCATTGTCACAGCCTAACCATTTTCACAGCCTAACCATTGTCACAGCCTAACCATTTTCACAGCCTAACCATTGTCACAGCCTAACCATTGTCACAGCATAACCATTGTCACAGCCTAACCATTGTCACAGCCTAACCATTGTCACAGCCTAACCATTTTCACAGCCTAACCATTGTCACAGCCTAACCATTGTCACAGATAACCATTGTCACAGCCTAACCATTGTCACAGCCTAACCATTGTCACAGCCTAACCATTGTCACAGCCTAACCATTGTCACAGCCTAACCATTGCCACAGCCTAACCATTGTCACAGCCTAACCATTTTCACAGCCTAACCATTGTCACAGCCTAATCATTGTCACAGCCTAACCATTGTCACAGCCTAACCATTGTCACAACCTAACCATTGTCACAGCCTAACCATTGCCACAGCCTAACCATTGTCACAGCCTAACCATTTTCACAGCCTAACTATTGTCACAGCCTAACCATTGTCACAGCCTAACCATTGTCACAGCCTAACCATTACCACAGCCTAACCATTACGAAAGCCTAACCATTGCCACAGCCTAACCATTGTCACAGCCTAACCATACGACAGCCTAACCATTACGACAGCATAACCATTACGACAGCATAACCATTGCCACAACCTAACCATTGTCACAACCTAACCATTGCCACAGCCTAACCATTGCGACAGCCTAACCATTGTCACAGCCTAACCATTGTCACAGCCTAACCATACGACAGCCTAACCATTACGACAGCATAACCATTACGACAGCATAACCATTGCCACAACCTAACCATTGTCACAGCCTAACCATACGACAGCCTAACCATTACGACAGCATAACCATTACGACAGCATAACCATTACGACAGCATAACCATTGCGACAGCCTAACCATTGCGACAGCCTAACCATTGCCACAACCTAACCATTGTCACAGCCTAACCATTACGACAGCCTAACCATTACGACAGCATAACCATTACGACAGCATAACCATTACTACAGCATAACCATTACGATAGCCAAACCATTACGACAGCATAACCATTACGACAGCCTAACCATTGTCACAGCCTAACCATACGACAGCCTAACCATGCGACAGCATAACCATTACGACAGCATAACCATTACGACAGCCTAACCATTGTCACAGCCTAACCATACGACAGCCTAACCATGCGACAGCCTAACCATTGTCACATCCTAACCATTGTCACAGCCTAACCATTATGACATCCTAACCATTGCCACAGCCTAACCATTGCCACAGCCTAACCATTACGACATCCTAACCATTGTCACAGCCTAACCATTACGACAGCCTAATTTTTATGCAGCCTAATTCTTAATACATCTTAACCATTGCCTAAAGTTGAGACAGCCTAACCCCCGAGAAAGCCTAAACTTTGAGACAGCCTAACCATTGAGACAGCCTAACTCTTGATTCAGCCTAACTTTTGAGACAGCCTAACTTTTGAGACAGCCTAACTCTTGATTCAGCCTAACTTTTGAGACAGCCTAACTCTTGATTCAGCCTAACTTTTGAGACAGCCTAACTTTTGAGACAGCCTAACTCTTGATTCAGCCTAACTTTTGAGACAGCCTAACTCTTGATTCAGCCTAACCATTGAGACAACATAACCATTGAGACAGCCTAACCATTGAAACAGCCTAACCATTGAGACAACCTAACCATTGAGACAACATAACTCTTTAGACAGCCTAACACTTGAGGCATACAAACCATTGAGATGTTCTTAGTCACCAAGGTTGAAATTCGATCTCACATAAATTCTGCTCCTCTCTCTTCACATCTCTCAGATAAATGATTCTCCTCACTCCTCACCATTGTTCCCTCTAAGGTTTGCTGGTTCGTGTGCAAAATCATAAAGTTGTGTGCAAAGTTTTACTTTGCAGAGTGCAGCGTCTCTGTTCGAATGTATTTTTATAAAAATTTTGCTGCACGGATGCTCAAAACTGCTGCGCGTCATCTGTGAGGTAGCTGTGCGGCCGCGCAGCTTAAAGGGAACATTGCTCCTTATTCCTCAAATCTCTCACATAAATGATCCTCCTCACTCCTCACTCCTCACATCTCTCATATAAATGATCCTCCTCACTCCTCAAATCTCTCACATAAATGATCCTCCTCACTCCTCACATCTCTCAGATAAATAATTCTCCTCACTCCTCAAATCTCTTACAAAAATGATCCTCCTCACACTTCACTTCTCACATCTCTCATATAAATGATCCTCCTCACTCCTCAAATCTCTCACATAAATGATCCTCCTCACTCCTCACATCTCTCAGATAAATGATCCTCTGTGCTATACGTGAGTTACAAAAATCGATTTACGATTTTCGTTATTTTAAAATGTTTTTACTTAAATGAATTTGGAACATTTAAGTGATGAGATAAAGATAGTCTTTAAAAAAATATTTAAAAATAGCGTATTGTGGAACTATCTCGTCTTTATTAGTTTATTGACTAAAACATGGTTTAGAATTTATGTTAATTTTCTTCACTACATTAATAATCATAAATCTAGGCATAATATTTCTCATTTTCAGCACATTTTTAAAGGGGCTTTTTTTGTTGAGAAATATTAAAATGTGGGAATTATTACTCATACTATCAAATAAATGATAAGTTTAATTTTGTAAGGTCTTAACAGTCCATTCCTTGTAAGGTCTTAATGGTCAATTCTGTGTACGGTCTTAATGTTAAATTCTAAGTCTTAACGGGAAACACTTTTAAGGTCTTAACGGTCCATTTTTTGTAAGGTGATAAAGGTCCATTCTTTGTGAGGTCATAAGGGTCCATTCTTTGTGAGGTCATAAGGGTCCATTCTTTGTGAGGTCCTAAGGGTCCATTATTTGTGAGGTCATAAGGTCCATTCTTTGTGAGGTCATAAGGGTCCATTCTTTGTGAGGTCATAACGGTCCATTTTTTGTAAGGTCATAAAGGTCCATTCTTTTTGAGGTCATAAGGGTCCATTCTTTGTGAGGTCATAAGGGTCCATTCTTTGTACAGCGCTTTTCGTGCTGACTCATTTGAAGTTGTAATTAGTCCAGGACAATGTAACTTCAAATAAAACGTTTTGACACCAACTACCAACGCCTATTTCCATCAGTCGGACTAGGACAGTTCGTCTGACTTTTCCATAAAATTATTTACGCAATTCACAGGTTACATAACGATGTGGTGTATTCAACAAATTACAGATCTCAATTCTATTTGATTTATTCAATCAACACTACGCTATGCTAACTATTTGATCACGTTTTGTTGTTTTTTTCTCTTTGTTAGCGTCAGCTTACAAAATCAAATTTTTGATCATGCACTTGATGCAATTTTTGTATGAAGCCTTGTCACAACTTTCAAATTACTATTTGATCAAATTCCCATTTTTTTTATTTTTTTTTTTTTTTTTTTTTTTTTTTTTTTTTTTTTTTTTTTGGAAAAAAAAATGGGAATTTGATCAAATAGTAATTTGAAAGTCAAAACTTTCAAATTACTATTTGATCAAATTCCCATTTTTTTCCAAAAAAATAAAAATAAACCACGCACAAAATTTGACGCGAAATTTGAAGCTAATTTGATCGTGTGAACTGACGCTAATTTTAAGCAAAAGGAATGGTAACACAGAAACATGGCTAGTACGACACGGGTGATAATACACGTTTGTTGTTGACATGGACAATAAGTGTAGCACGGGCTTTAAACGTGTGTTTCAAGAAAGACATCTTGTAAGGAACAGTGTCGGTGTGACTCGTGCTCACATGGTCAGCAAGCGCGGTACACGTAAACAGTGTGTCCCAGGTCTGAAGACAAAGTGAGGCGGCTCTTTGGTGTTTGAAAAACCTCTTAAGCTGACCGGGGGGGGGGGGAAGGTGTGGGGTGTAGAGAGAAAAGGCGCGGAAACCACCGTCTGGTAAGTTCATTTATCGTCTGCCGGGCCATGTTAGGGAGTCGACGCTGTCAACCAGGGATCGATAGGAAATGTTGATTACTCTGCTCAACTGTGCGTGAAGAAATCGCGGGGAAAATATTTGCCAATGTTGTTTTTTTTTACCTGCTCAATTATTCGACCTCGTTCTGACATCATCAAATGTGAAAGTGGGCGAACTTTTCAACCTCCGACTTAATAATTACTTATATCAGCGGTTCTCACGTGTGCAGCGGAACCCCTTGGGGTGGGAAGACCCTTACACAAGGGTCGCCTAAGACCATCGGAAAACACATATTTATGAAGTAGCATTGAAAATAATTTTATTTTTAGTGGGTCACCACAACATGAGGAACTGTACTTAAGGGTCGCGTCATTAGTAAGAGTTGAGAACCACTGACTTAAATAAACGATGAATCTTAATTTTTTGGGTCGCAAATTGTTCTACTATTTGTAGAAAAGTAATTTCTTTCAATAAATTGATCTGCCTTTCATAGCGTTTCATTTGTGAATTTAGAAAACTCTCGGCCATAAGTATTTCAACTGACACGGAAATACATGTGTCTCTGTCACAGATTGTTGCCCAGGGAAATACATGCGTTTCTGTCACAGGTTGTTGCCCAGGGAAATAAATGTGTTTCTGTCACAGGTTGTGCCCAGGGAAATACGTGTTTCTATCACAGGCAGTTGCCCAGGGAAACGACGACATGGCGTAACGCTACTGGGACCCAGCTTACATGTAATGAATTAGTAAAATGGTTTTAATGAAAGCTTGCTGTGTTGGCGTTTATAGGTTAAATCTTTGCAACCCACCGGCGCAACCGTCTGTAAAAAAATTTAAATTTTCCTCGAACCACGGTGAACCATCATTCTCATCGCTGTCAATTTGATTTTCAACAACCCCCACCCCACCTCCCCCTTTCCCCCGCCCTTTTTAACGATTCCATTTACTGAACCATCTAACTAGGAAACTCCGATGACTGACCCTCACTGCGTCAACTAAACATCTAGATACGTTGACTCAAATGACCGACTGACCCTCACTGCGTCAATGAAACATCCAGATACGACGACTCAAATGACCGACTGACCCTCACTGCTCAACGGAACATCCAGATACGATGACTCAAATGACCGACTGACTCTCACTGCGTCAACGGAACATCCAGATACGATGACTCAAATGACCGAATGACTCTCACTGCGTCAACGGAACATCCAGATACGATGACTCAAATGACCGACTGACCCTCACTGCGTCAACGGAACATCCAGATACGATGACTCAAATGACCGACTGGCCCTCACTGCGTCAACGGAACATCCAGATACGATGACTCAAATGACCGACTGACTCTCACTGCGTCAACGGAACATCCAGATACGATGACTCAAATGACCGACTGACTCTCACTGCGTCAATACATCAAGCGCACCGTTTTACCATTTTTTTTTGGTGCTCATGTATTAATCAGCCGAGTCCCAGTGACAGCGATGGTTTCGTTGTCAGTGATTTCAGATAACATTTCCACGTGGTCCGTAAGCTGACGAAAATGAGACCGAATTTCGGTAGCCTCGAAACCGAGTCACTTAAACTGATACAAATTGGAAAACGCAATGACATCTGAACGATCCCGGTTCAAGCCGGTCCCTGTGCGTGGTCACGTGATATTGTTTCAAATGTGATCAATTAGTGAACGGGACTTGTGTGTGTGTGTGTGTGTTGATAGGCCGATACTAGTCAGAGAACACAGCGAAGAGTTGGTTCAGGTTTGAGATGTTCACCGAGGCGATTGTTCAGGTTTAGGATGTTCAACCGCTTAAATACATTGATTATTAAAATGGCCACCGGAAGCTGGCGGTGGCATCAGGAGACATTAGACTTGGAGAGCAGCCGAGAAATGTGTGAATCACCACTGTTGTAGGCGTCTGCTCCACGATCTCCATTTATGTTTTTCTTCAACGCGACCAGAATTTTAAAATAATGCGTGTGGCAAATGTTAAAACACATCTAATCAATAATTATTTTAATTTTATGTTCAATCTCACTTCACGTTGTAGACTTTCGTTGTAGAACTCTCGAATATATCGTTACAGTTCAAAATAAAGTACACGTAGATTTTTGTTAACAATAATTTTATTATTATCTCGCTAATTTGTCTGGTATTTCATTTTCCCTGACGACTGAATTCACATATGAAACATTGAATTATTTTAATTGATCATTAAATAAGTTAATATCTTGAGAGTCATTGCATTGAAAGGTTGTGTGTTTCCATATTGTTTATATTTTATTAATTTTTATCACAATTGTTGGTCAAAGAAAAACTCATTTACAAGGTTGCAACTATTTCCCTTTTGAGAATTTAGATTGTTGAGAAACTTGGATGGCACTACAAAATTAAATAATTTAGTTTGTTGGGAAGAATGGACTGCAGTTTAAGTTTGACTAATTTAGTGTCTTTAGAACCTTGAATTTCCCTATAACTTTGAATAATTTAGGTTGTTTAGAAACTTGGGCAGTGCTATAAGAAGCGATGCAAGGAGATTGTTTTAATGATAAAATGTTGCATGGGCGTAAGATATTTGAACACAAACTAGCAGACCTTGTTCCCAAATGAAATGTGTAAATCTATGTTCAAAGAATATATAATAATGTTTACGGTATTAAGAAAAAATCATTTCAGATAATAGGTTTGTGTAGATTAGATCACTAAATGTTACTGGTGGGCATTGATTAGATTGTACTGATTTACATTCATTATATTGTATTGGATTCATTAGATGGTACTGGTGCGCATTCATTAGATGGTACTGGTGCGCATTCATTTGATGGTAATGGTGTGCATTCATTAGATGGTACTGGTGCGCATTCATTTGATGGTAATGGTGTGCATTCATTAGATGGTACTGGTGCGCATTCATTTGATGGTAATGGTGCGCATTCATTTGATGGTACCGTTTTGTTTTTTTGTTTTTTAAGGAAACCCAACACAAACATTTTTGTCTTACAATTATTTGGTGAACACAAAAATACAACTATTTTATTTTGGTTCATTACGCAATGCTGAATTTAAAATACATAAACTTAAACGCAACTTTCAAAACGAAACATACGATTGAGTTGCCCTGTATAGCCACCTTGATAATTACTTATGAAATGCACTTTAAGAAGTAAACAGAAAAAAGCTTTTAACAGTCAAAAAAAAAAAAAAAAAAAAAAAACGATCAGAAAAGGCTAATTATCCACACCGGAAGGAATTAAAGCATACCCACTTCCTGTCACG
This sequence comes from Omphiscola glabra, assembly GCA_964017045.1. Lineage (NCBI taxonomy): Eukaryota > Metazoa > Mollusca > Gastropoda > Lymnaeidae > Omphiscola > Omphiscola glabra. Next base: position 15,847,417 of record OZ024794.1, on the reverse strand, counting down.
TGAGCAATAATTCAACATTGTTTTTCACTTCCGCTGTAACTTGGTGCCAACAAGCTAACAATTTGCTCCTTTCAAATACCACTGTGTCTGGTGTTTACACTTGGTGGGCTTTGTTGTCTGGCAAACGGAGGAGTTACCTGTACGGGCTAGAAATATTACACACAATGGAACACGATATTAATTGAAGCTCAGTTGGAAAAGTGGCTCTTTACTAGTTGTAAAAGTGGATCTTCACTAGTTGTAAAAGTGGCTCTTCACTAGTTGGAAAAGTGGCTCTTCACTAGTTGGAAAAGTGGCTCTTCACTAGTTGGAAAAGTGACTCTTCAACAGTTGGAAACGTGAATCTACGTGACTTGGAAAAGTGGCTCTTCACGTGTTCAAAAAGTTGCTCTCCGCCAGTTAGAAAATAGGGCCTTTGTGTGTTGAGTAAGTGGCTTACACGAGTTGGAAAAGTGGATTATCACAAAAAGGAGACAAAACTAAAAATTTAAATCTTTGGTTAGACTGTAAGTTAAACTATAATTATTATTCACATATTTACGTCTGTGAAAGAAAGAAATTCCACCCCTTTCACCGCGGCATCTGCCCCAGCCCCAACCCCAGCTCCAACCCCCAGCCCAACCTCAGCTCCAAACCCCAGCACCAATCCAAACCCCAGACCAACCCCAGACCCAGCCCCAGCCCAACCTCAGCTCCAAACCCCAGCACCAATCCCAACCCCAGACCAACCCCAGCCCCAGCCCCAGCCCAACCTCAGCTCCAAACCCCAGCACCAATCCCAACCCCAGACCAACCCCAGACCCAGCCCCAGCCCAACCTCAGCTCCCAACCCCAGCACCAATCCCAACCCCAGACCAACCCCAGACCCAGCCCCACAAATAAAAAAAATTCAGCTTCCCCTGTCCTTTTGAAAGAAAGAGAAACCCCCATGCATGAAATAAATCTTTTCGATGTGAAATAGACAGACGGGACGAGATGATGAATGAAAGCTAAACCCTCGCTCACGCCTCAGTTGTTCATCTATGTAAGCTGCTTCACGCGTTTATGCGTTTTCAAAATCTGTTCACGGCATTTTACACCATTGTCTCCCCTAGCTGGAAACTATTTAAACATCTAGGACTTGGGGGGGGGGGGGGGGGAGAGGGGAAAGGGGCACTTATTCGATAGGTGTTTATTTCTGCTCGGATTCTATTTCATCCAACTTAAAACATTTCTGCATTTCGCAGCACTATTTAACATATATGTAGCGCCATATATTTCAATCACCCATTGAATGGCATTTTTCTTCCACTGATAGAACAGCGGTTCTCAACCTGTTGGTCGCGACCCATTTGGGGGTCGAATGACCCTTTCACAGGGGTCGCCCATGACCATAAGAAAACTCATATACCTTACAGTTATGAAATAGCAACGAAAGTAATTTTGTGTTTCGGGGTCGCAGGAACTGTATTAAAGGGTCACGCCATTAGGAAGGTTGAGAACCACTGTGATAGAACAAGGCTTTCAATATCATTCAACGCATCACGAAACTCCAATATAATATAAGTATATGAGACTGCTGCATAGAAATAACAGCCAGTGCTTTATTTCTGTCTTTGGCGCAGCTTTCAATTTTGAAATTACCGGGAACTCCTCTTGAATTCTCGACAGAGCGCGTCATGTCCACGTTTTAGGCTCTTAAATAAAATTTTCTGAAGCGAATCAATAAATAATTAACTTCTCCATCCAACGGTAGCATGGTGCAAAGAACACACACGCAAACTGTCCGCTAAAAGCTGTCCATTCAAGAGGAAGATCTCGCGAAGTTCCCGGGTTCTGGCATGCGTGGACCTAGATTCACTTCAGTGTAGGAATATTGGACCTGGAGTGAATATGTCCTATTGATTCATTCATCGATTTCGACTGTAATATGTGGCGAGGTTATTTTACTGTAAACATTCAAGTGGTGGGGGTCCCAGGTCGCTTTCCCCCCGTGTAATTATCAGGTCATTAGTTTTTGTAATGGTCGGGAATAATTTTCCGGCTGGAAAATTCTCTGACAGAAAAGCCTCGGTCACAACGCAGTAGGGAACACGGGGAGATTGTGAATGAGTAGCATTTCACTGTGAAATATTACACTTACAATGCTAATAAAATATGAATAAATATAGCCACATCATAATACCTGAGATGGTGACAATTTAAACCAAACTATTAGATAAAAATATTACATACATGTATTTCACTGCTATTCTCGTGGAAGCTTCTCGAAATAAAACAAAACTGCTTAAATCATCATGTCCCTTAGACCTGGGATTTTTGGGGCGCCACAGATGAAATGAAAGCTAACCTCTCCATTCCGTTTAAATCAGGGATTCACAAAAGTTTGCATAATCCGAAACCCTTATGAATTGTTTGTGGCTCATAAATCTTCATAATCTCTCTACATTTTCAACTATTCACCTATGTCCCTAATCCCCTTTCAATTTCTGTCTCTCAATATATGTCTCTCTCAATATCTGTCTCTCTTAATATCTGTCTCTCTAAATCCGTGTCTCAAATTAATATCTCTCACTGTCTGTCTCCCTCTCTCTCTCCATCTCTCTCAATGTATCTCTATGATCTAAATGGCTGCCTGTCTCTATGCCAGACTCTCTCACTTAACATCTCTCTAAATGATTGTCTTTCTTTCTTTCTGGTTCTTTCCCGCTGTCTTTCTCTGTCTCTCTGTCACTTACGCTGTCGTTCAAAATCATTCTCATCGCCCGTATCAACACACACCCCACACAGATACGCCCTTGCATCGTGCACTATTAACCTATTGTAAATAACAATTCCTCCATACCCATCACCGTAGTCTCCATTGCCTCTCCTGACATCATGAGCCTCACTTAATGTTACCCACCCTCAATCACGAACAGCAAAAGCCCCAGCTTTAGGATCTAACCTTAATCCTCACTTGGCCAAGTTATAACCATCTTATCAACAGTCCTCACTCGGCCATGATACAACCATCTTATCAACATTCCTCACTTGGCCATGATACAACCATATTATCAACATTCATCACTTGGCCATGATACAACCATCTTATCAACAGTCCTCACTTGGCCATGATACAACCATCTTATCAGTATTCCTCACTTGGCCATGATACAAACATCTTTTCAACAGTCCTCACTTGGCCATGATACAACCATCTTATCAGCATTCCTCACTTGGCCATGATACAAACATCTTTTCAACATTCCTCACCTGGCCATGATACAACCATCTTATCAACATTCCTCACCTGGCCATGACACAAAGATTTTATCAACAGTGCTCACTTGGCCATGATACAACCATCTTATCAACATTCCTCACTTGGCCATGATACAAACATCTTTTCAACAGTGCTCACTTGGCCATGATACAAACATCTTATCAACATTCCTCACTTGGACATGATAAAACCATCTTATCAACTAGACACCAAACAGTGTCCGCCCCTTTCCTAATCTAAATGCATTAATTAGAACCGCACAAGCTCCGCCTCTGGAAAACTGTTCCTGAGATGCTCTGTAAACCAATTAAGACCACTATATCTCCCGCCTTATTCATCCTTTGTGTGTACAGCGACAATGAAGTCGATTTAGCCGATGCTGTTAAAGTGCGAACGTGTTCACACTGAGCTCTGCTATTGTCGCAACTGCTGTTGACACAGCGCATTGGGTTGCGGTGTGCAAATAATAGGTGCTCGGTGCGCAAAGGAGGCGCACAGCCTAAATCTATGGCAGCAATCAAAGCACACAAATTGCCCACTCATTGCTTCACTAATCCATGGGTCTAGAATTGTCCATTTATGGTAGGGTCCTACTTAGCGATGACGCATTTTTCTTCTTCATTTTAGTCTCTATATATGCCATAAAAAGTTAAATTAAATAACCTGCTCATTTACCTTCAACTTGCAAAGAAAATTTTTACAAAATTATTTTGCTGACATTTCCAAATATAAAAAAAAAATTCTAAAATTTATTTTTAACTAATTATTTTTTTAGAGGATATTTCTTCAAGATTATTATATTTTTAAATGTAATTAGCCTGACTGGCAAAATTTTCAATTTTAGACCATGACAGCTTCTACTTAATTTTTCAAATATCAATAGCGTTGAGCCATCTTCATGCTTGAAGATCACTATGAAGCACGATCTCCTGGACTTGCCGACTCCATAGTGTGGGGCAGTCAAAGCTAACCTCGACTGGAGCAATCTAAGCCAGTCTCAACTGGGGCAATCAAAGTGATCCTCCAGTGGGGCGTCAAAGCCATCCTCAGGTTGGGCAATCTACGTCAACCTCCAGTAGTGCAATCAAATTTATCCTCCAGTGGAGCTATCAAAATCAAACCAATCCTCAACTAGGTCATGGTCTGCAGCCTGCTCTCTTTGAACTCCAAAGCTGTATGGTAGTTTTTTTTTAATAAGATCTCCAACAGTCCCTGTCAGACGCCAGAAGCTCCTGGCTGCTTTCTTCAAGGCAAGCCAATACCAGATGAAGCTTGATCTGATCTATATATGGCCTTCTGGGAGCTCCTCCGTGCGGATTTCTTGATAATGATCGTCTCCCATGCGATGAATACATCCCGACCACAAACCTACACCAATAAAGGCATGCATGTGTGGATGCGTCATCACTTTGTTTGGCCGCCACCAGTGACTGTCGCAAAAACAAAGTAAACTCGAAATGAACTCCCTTCTCAGGTCGACAGACAACATTTATGATGGTGAGTAAACTTCCCAACAAGGTGCGGGTGCTGTGTATTGCAAATATTTGTAACAGTAGTAGGTACACATTTGACAGCTGTCACTCTACTAGGTGTACGCTTTACAATTGCCACACTTCTAGGTACATATTTTATAACGGTCACGCATCTAGGTACGTAGTTTACACCTGTCACAATGTTCGGATTATATTTTATAACTGTCACTACTGGGTACAAAATTTACACTGTCACACTCCTTGATGTATATGTTAATACCGTCGCACTACTAGTTATACCATTGACCACCGTTACACTGCCAGTTATGTACTTTACACCTGTACAAAACCAGGTACATGTTTTACAAAAGCAGGTCTTCACCTGTTGGTCCGCTCATTCGGGAATCAATATATTTCACTGATCCGTCTTTAGCCTAGAAACATTTTACACACTGAACGGCTTTAAAAGTCGTCCTGACATTGTTAAAGAGTGAATCACTTTACTTATCAACTTCTTATCAACTCCTTATAAACTTCTTGTCAGCTCCTTATAAACTTCTTATCAACTTATTATCAACTTCTTATCAACTTCTTATCAACTCCTTATAACCTTCTTATCAACTCCTAATAAACTTCCTATCAACTTCTTATCAACTTCTTATCACCTCCTTATCAAATTCTTATCAACTTCTTATCAACTTCTTATCAACTTCTTATCAACTCCTTATCAACTCCTTATAAACTTCTTATAAACTTCTGAATAATTTGTCTCGATTAGTTTTATCTTGATTAAGGATTAAATAAATTATGGCCTCGCATAAATTGATAGAAGGTTAGATAAACTTGACAAAAAAATTAAATCATTAAAAAAGTGTCACTTAAGCAACTGAGAAAAAAAACATATAACACTGAGAGCAACAATATATATATTGGAGTATTATATTAAGTGAGAGAACTTCCGGCTGTCAAGTATGACGTATGACCCCCCCCCCCGCCCCCGTGTCCCCTGTGACGCAAGAGTATATGTGTATTCTATAACACCCATGAGTGCTTCCTTGATGGACGCACTTGGTAAGTGACCACATCAACTGACCAACTCAGCCATGTCCCCGTGGAGTTCTCGCGGCCAGTCTTCACTAGGCCATGCTCACAGGCGTAAAGTCCACTTAGACGTAGTTCTGAGATGTCAACATTTCTGTAGATGTAAAAAATTTTGCTGGTCCCTAAAAGAGGAAATTTTGTATTTTTCGTAAATGTATATCTTATTGTATCACGTGATGTAGTCACTAAAACATAGTCAATCGAGTGGAAGGGTGGGTGGGGCCGTCTCAGGGGCGGGGAGCCCTCGGCATGCCGCTTCGCGGCCTGACTGGAATAGAGACCACTGGGGGAGTGGTTGAATGCCAGTTGGGGGCGGTGGAGGTGTGCTGGGGAAGACTTTATGAGCCTTGGCTCGATGGTCTGCTGATTTTCTTAAGTAAGTTAGTTAGTCACTAAAACATTAATGGTCAATTCTAAGAGAGCGACTAAATGTGTAGTTGTAGGAAGTTGCGGGTAAGCAGTCTAGTCATGGGATTCCTGTCGGACATCAACACTCTTGTGGTCAGCAGTATATGTTTTATTTAGTAGTCATAGTTGGCCCCATGAGCTCAATACTCCTGAAGGGTTTAGTAATTGTCAACTAATAATGTATGTTATTGGTCAGCTTAATGTTGCCAGTATGGATACTTCAAATGTCTGGTTGGTAGGTAGATTCGGGTTATCCTAAAGAAGTAAGCTGCCCTGTCTTTGTCCATGTTACATTCAGGGTCGGATTTCACATTTCGGCGACCTAGACCAAAATCTCCCAATTTAATATATCATTGTTTATTGTTGAAACATTCTCACTAAATACAATCTTTCTATTCATTGCATCACATTATATTTTTAATTTAAATGTCCTTTTCATAAAAATGCTGAAAAATGTGTACACATTTGATTGTTATTCCTTTTGTATATACGCCCCTGGCTGCTGCACCCTATGCCATGACCAAGCTTGACCTTATAGATAAACCGCCCCTGATGATATCATCATTTGTTACACCATGATGAAGCACACCATGATGGACTGCACCAAGATGGACTGCACCATGATGTACTGCACCGAAAGGGAATTCAACATGATGGACTGGACAATGATGGACTGCCGCATGATGGACTGGACCAAGCTGGACTGCGCCACGACGGACTTCATCATGATGGACTGCACCATGATGGACTGCACCATGATGGACTGCAACATGCTTTCGAATATTTACTACAGTTACAGCTTCACCATCATCCAGAAATCAATGGTGAATTGTACTAAGCTGAAAAACAAATGATTACGTCACACACCAAGGCATCGACTGTGCCGAAAATATCAAAATGTCCCCGTAACTCACCTAACAACCTCGAGAGGAAACGGAAGTGACAGAGTTGTCCCCCATACAGTTCTTATAAAGAATATTCGGTTGAGAATATTTTTTCGAGAGGAAACGGAAGTGACAGAGTTGGCCCCCATACAGTTCTTATAAAGAATATTTGGTTGAGAATATTTTTTTTTCTTTATCCGCCCCATTCCCCCCCCCCTCCCCTTTTTCACCTCACACCCCGATTTTTTTTTCTCCTCTAGAAGCAGACGTTATTTCCTAACACGGCTAATTAAATGAGGCCAGTCGGAGGGTCGAGTCAACACCGGCTGCCGGCCTGATTTACTATGGCCGGGTCTTTCTACTGGTCACCATTGTAATGTTAGCCTAAATGCTGGCTGAATAAGATGACATTTTCACGCTACAAAACTTTCTGTGGTGCCAGCGTCCCCTTTCTACCAGGCCTCGCGTCACCGTTACACCAACCATCCACCCACTCCTTTCTGGTATACTTTTTTTTCTCTCTCCTGGCCTTTATTGGTCCAAAGTTCGCCACTAGCCCAAAGGTACCTAAAGGTTTTGTTAAATAGCTTTATATTGTGTCCATGGCCAGAAGGCAGCGCGCCTCCGTGGCTAGCGTCTTGCAAATTTGGAACAGTCGCTCTTTGACTAAATTTTCCTTTATGAAAATTGAAAATACGATTATTTTCTATAAAAAAACCATCTTATTTTAGCATCTCCAGGTTAACTTAATATTCATCATGACTCGGACTTTGCTGTTGCGTCATGCTGTAGGATTTTTGTAACGTTATTTTTTAATTTTCTTTTTTGTGTTTTGATTTTAATGGATAGCGCTAAAATATTATCCTCACCGAAAAAAAATCTCTCCAACAGAGTAGATACTTTAAGGCAGTGGTTCTCAGCCTTCCTAACGCCGAGACCCACTTATGCAGCTTCTCATGTTGTGGTGACCCCCGAACATGAATTTATTTTCGTTGCTACTTTTTAACTGCAGAGTTTATGTGTTTTCTGAAGATCTTCGGCGACCCCTGTGAAATGGTTGTTCGACTCCTAAAGGGGTCACGACCCACAGGTTGAGAACCGCTGCTTTAAGGCAAAATTCTATTCCTCAACATACAATACCGTCTCCTTTAACCCCCCAATTTCCATTTCAGAGACCTTCTTAACACCCGGCTATTTTCAGCCCTCAATACGGTACTGAGTACTGCGTTATTTAAAACTGAGCACGAGCCGGCCAACAATACTCGGGGCTCTTCATTCTCCATCCCTTGCAATGTCCAAAGGTTCAATTTGCCAGCCCTTTCTCCCCGTGTCGTCTGCCGGTACCCACCAGTTTACAAGAGATTTCCTCAAGTCGGAGTCATTTTGTCGAGGGGCCATAATCCCTATGCTCGCTACCTTACCCCCGGAAACGTAAAACGGCCATTGGCCAGAAAGCAAGGACTTGGATCGTCTGCTCACTGTGAGGGACATAGGGCTTAATGCGGACTTAGGAATCGCAGCGTCCATCTAGGAGATCGATACCTCGCTTTAGGCGCGTAAATTTCGACACAGCCCGATGTGTTTATTCCCCGCTCCATTCATCCATCTCTTAATCTAACACCAGGCCATTTCAACTGCTTGATTAATGTTGCACCCCCTCTCTCTTCTATCCCCACCCCACCAAAAAAAATGACCATGGCCGTTAGAGTCCAACACCATCATCGACCGGACAAAATGTCCGCTACAATATGGCTTGATTTGGAGTCAGCGTGGGCATCGCGTCAACCCCTCTGAACAGGGGGCTCGAACTGCAGTGTCACCTCGTGTTCCTATGCTATTGGTCGGCGACTTTTTGACATCCATAGTCGGCACAGAGTATCATATTCTGTTGAACTGAACGTTTCAACTTGACGTTGTTTTTTCTAGAGGTTTCATCATTTAAAGATGTTTGGATATAAAAGTACTAAATGTTATTCTCTCATGTAGACCGGATATGACCTCAGCGAGGAATGTTTGAAGCTATTAAAAATTTTGCTTTGAGAGTACATCAGGATTGCTACGGTCACTTGCTCTACTAGGGGTACAACTTTTATAAGAACTGATCACGCGATATAAAGAATAGCAAAATAAATTAATTCGAGAAAAAAACAATTTATTAATTTTTTTTTTTAAATTCTTGGTTCATCAAGGAAAATATTTAACACATGCTGCACTTTTAAATTAATAGTGTTTTAAATAATTTATGAAACTATTTTTATCTGTGAAATTTTTCAACAATTAAAAAAAAATTCTTTTAGATATAATCTTTGGAAGCCTGTGTTTCTTGCCGGAGTCGATGGCACCCCGCAGAATCAAAGACTTTTTTGTTAACTGTACACGTAGAGATTTTGATTTTAATCCTAATTCAGTTCCATGCCTCGGATGAACATCGCATAAATTTGTTATATTTGAAAACAGTCTTCAACAAGTTAGTAAGATTTCATCACGTTTTTCGTGGAACACATGTGATCAAACTATTTTGACATTACATTGAACAAAACTAATTTGATAAGTTTTAAAATATTAATTTAAATTTCAAGGCCATATTTTTTGAAGGCCGTTTTAACGAGAAACGGTCGATAATCACGTCAGCGCTGAAAATTTATTTTAAAAATTATCGATTTTTACATATTAAAATTTAAAAGCTTCTGTATGTGGAGTGATTTCTGAAGCTCACTCCCTAGAAATGACGTCAGGATTTACCATTGTTTGCATCACTAACCACGGACGTTTCTGATTGGCTGTACCAGTTTTTTTATACAGGGATCCACCTTTCTTTCAGCCACGATGGACAACTCAGCGTTTAAAGACTCGAGTGAAGAACTTTCGGCGTAAGTACAAAAATACATTGGAAATGGTGTGTTTCATTGGTGATTTTCATTTAAGTACAAAGTACATTTGAAATGGTGTGTTTCATCGGAGAGTTCCATTTAAGCGTGGGTAAAAAGTATCGCCAAACCAAAAAAATTCTCCATTACATTCCAGCGGTGTAGAGAATAGTCACCAACGTCAATAATCGTGGATGAACACGACACAGAGTGGTGAGCTGGATCACGTAGTTTGAGATAATATCATTTTAATATCGTGATACGTAGAAAATACCCAAGCCATTTTTTAATGACTTGATTCGCAGAAAATACCCATGCCAGTTTTTAATGACTTGATTCGCAGAAAATACCCATGCCAGTTTTTAATGACTTGATTCGCAGAAAATACCCATGCCATTTTTTAATGACTTGATTCGCAGAAAAAACCCATGCCAGTTTTTAATGACTTGATTCGCAGAAAATACCCATGCCAGTTTTTAACGACTGGATTCGCAGAAAATACCCATGCCAGTTTGTGATTCGTTTTCTAAAAAAAAAAAAACGGCCTTCTTGTTTTGATGTATTTTGAATCCTATTGTTAGGGATGTTTTTAAAAGTAACCATTAGACAGGGTCCCTTCCAAATCAGCTGTTGAACAAAAACGCGATCAATAAAAATGTACATGCCAATTTAAGTTCTAAGTTTAATTTCCAACATGGGCCATCTCTTGACATGCCTGTTTTGTATTTGACATCACCCATTATTTCCTGAGACCTGTGTCCCTTAAAAGTCTCGTTAGCACAAATGTGACAAATCGAGGCTTTAAACAATGTCACGGTGACCCAGCTGGCCTTTTTTTTAAACTTGATTTTGCCCTGGAAGTATAGAATTATGGGAATTGAAAAGAAAATATCGTACATTAGGCAAGCAACAATTTAATTAGGTGGAAAAAAAGGTTTCATCTAATTAGCCGAACATTTAGAGAACAGAAAAACAGTTCAATTTTTAGGTTAATAAGACACATAATTTGTGTGAATAAAACAAAATATGTTAAGGTTAAATAATGCTTCACTCAATTATAAATTAAATTTTTATATATGCACGCACACACACACATATATATATATCTATATATATATATAAATATATATACATATATATATATTTATATTTATATATATAAACGATAAATGATGCTGCTGAGTGCCGTCCATCGGTTAACATGTAAATAGTTATGGAATGGTTTGAGCGAATACACATTTGTTTTGTTTTATTTAATTAATGTATGTTAATTTTTAAGTTAATGATTGTTAAATTGTATTTACAGCTTGATGAGCCCAGACCTAGGCTGTGGTAACACGCTATAGAAAACTACCAATAATAACAATAATATTTATTTGTATGTATAATACCTTAAAGCTTCATAAAGGAGTAATTTTTGGCACTAGTCCTTGAAAAAATTACAAAGCTTAGAAGAAATGAATTGGGCGGAAGTAAAACCTAAATACCAAACAGGAAAAACAAAAACACTGCAGTTTTCTAAAATTGTGAATTTGCTTTTATACCGTTTGGAGTCAACGTACCAAATCATGTCAGAAGTTTATTTTACGTTTATATAATTTTAACTTTTAGCACATAACACCAGATTGCCGTACCCAACCCTTGTTTCGCCTTTCCCAACCGCACCCTACCACTACCCACCTCACAACACACCCCACAACCTACCCCAATACCTCCCTCACAGGCTACCCCAAAACCCGTCCCACCCACCCCCTCTACCACCCCCACAACACACCCCACTACCCACCCACAACCCACCCCCTCTACCACCCCCAAAACCCACACCCTCTACCACCCCACTACCCGCCCTAACACCACGACTTTTATCATTCCAACATTTCCATCTGCCCTGAACTAGGTCGAGTCCCTAATCTTCTTTATTTGTCTGCACTAATCCGCACTGCATCCCCTTTTTAATCTGTTCCTTTGTGGCAGCAACAAAACACCGGGGGCTCAGTGAAGAAAGTTATTGGACGATAAGGCCTCTGATATCAGCCCCCCCCCCCCCCTAACAGATATCGGCGTCTATCTTTATCGACCAAAGGTATCAAACTCTAAAGAATGACACTTGTGCCATTTTCTCCTTGCTGAGATGCTGGGCTTTCGTTGGACGCTTGCCGCGAATTCTTCCAACACAACGCCCAGATTGCGATAAGCTGTTTATTAGTAGGCACCACGAATCTAGGTGTTTGTGCTCATACAAAACGAATCTGGCTACCCACACGAGCTACACCCGCTGTAACGATTCCCGGAAGTGGGAGGGTTATGATGTTGCATTGACCGGATGTGACGACACATAATACAACCGGTACAATAAGTCACCACGTTCAATAGGTTTTAGTTTTCGTAACCATCTATTTTAAATTTTTTTTTTTAAATGGATACTTTATATTGATATTCACGCTTCGGCTGTTGAATTTATTCTAATTATAGATCCTTTTAGAAGAGTAACATTGCTAGATCAATTAGCCTTAAGTATCTACTACCTAAATAACTCTGAAACAACGGTTGAAAACCATTTTAAATCCTTTATATTTAGCTTCGCTTTTGTTAGTGTGTTTTTGATAGCGATGTCTTCGGGAATCTGACTGACCCACTTGCCGTCATCCTATCAAGCTGAAACCTGGAAAATGGACTCGTTGCCGGTGACAACACATTATATCAAATTTTATGAACCACCCCAAAAATCAGTTTTTCTAGTTTTTAAGGGGCGTGGGGGGGGGGAAAGGAATGTTAATGAATTATTCAATATTGGAGAGTTTTGGTGTGGAGATTAATTGTGTAGCTGTTGCTGTGTGCTTTGTATTTGATATTTATCTAGTTACACAGTAGTACGCGGTAAATTAAAATGTAGTATTTTTTGAAGGGGAAAATGGAGGAAATATGAAGCGTTTTTTTCGCCAGATCATTACCCATTTACATAACCGCTTCATAATTAAATGATAAGACAGGTACAATTACATAAATGCAAACAAAATTCTTATAAAGGCTTTACACGAAAAATCTGTTTTTATGGGTTCTCTGATTTCCAACGTAGACACGAGCTTTAGACATGAACAAGACAATTACGCTCATCCATCGAAAATCAAAGAAATAACTCAAACGTGTATCCTTTCTGCTCTTGATTTGAGAACCACCCCTGTAAATTCGTAATAACTGAGGATTAGTATTTATTGTAATTGTTAAAAAATGAACCAATATCACGGTAAAGGCAGCCAGGATATTTCAGATATTGGAACAAATTTTGAAACTAGCATTCTCAATATCTTAAAATATTTTGTATTACCGCCCACTAGAGTGTGTAAACCGTCGTTGAAATCCGAGGCACATTCTTCAATAGTGCTTACATATTTCTATCAGACAGGTTCTTATTACTTTAACTTTCAGAATACTGGATTTTATACATGTATATATTTCAGAATACTGGTTTTTATACATGTATATATTTCAGAATACTGGATTTTAAACATGTATATATTTCAGAATACTGGATTTTATACATGTATATATTTCAGAATACTTGTTTTTATACATGTATATATTTCAGAATACTGGATTTTAAACATGTATATATTTCAGAATACTGGATTTTAAACATGTATATATTTCAGAATACTGGATTTTAAACATGTATATATTTCAGAATACTGGATTTTAAACATGTATATATTTCAGAATACTGGATTTTATACATGTATATATTTCAGAATACTCAACTTATGATATATACACTCGAAAATACCACCCGATGTTATCAAGAAAATAATGGCAAGCACTTTGCGATAATTTTCACATGCTATTGCGAAAACTCATCACAATTCCGTTTTTTTCAAAAGAAATATCTACGAAATGAAGTTTACGTTGCTAACATCATTAAAAGTTTTAAGAAGTATTTTTCTGCTATAAATTATGCGCCTACACTACCCCATTCGCGCCCCTCAACTACAATTGTTTTCTCCATAAACACGGCCTTCAATTACAGTATCTAAATGATCACAAATTAAATCATTATGTCTTGAAAGAACTTATTGCCGGCTGATTTCTACGCTAGAGATCCATTTACATGTCTTGTGTTCTCAAATTGTGGCCTGCTTTATATGTCATGTGTTCTCAAATTGTGGCCTGCTTAATATGTCATTTGTTCTCAAATTGTGGCCTGCCCTACTACTTTTCTAGCTCCTAATCTAAAAAAATATTTCTCTAAAAATTGTAAAAACTTGGTCTTAAATTTACAACAAAAACTCTATATATTATTTCAAATAAATTTTATCCTGACGGAATTTCATAAGCTGATATCTACATTAGAATCAAACTTTTTTGCTTCTATTTTCTATTACATAATTTGAAAATCTTAAAACAAAGAATTATTTTATCCAAAGACGAATCTCTTAACCCTTTTTTACGTCTGTGACAGCCTTGAATGTCTTTTTTACAGGAATATTATTACTCTCACAATAATGTATACCCAGTTTACTTTTCGCAAAGTAAAAATAATTTTATTTTACATTTTTTGAAAAAAATGCTTAACCCATCTCCATCTTTCAAAATTAACTTTTCAAGTGTGTAAGCTGATTGGGTTTTGAAATTCATATGTATACTTTTTGTAAATGTACCCATGTTTTGTTAACGCCATTGCCTGTCTTAATTGTCAAACATATGTTGAACATCCCCGACTGCACCAAGTATCCCCTGCCCGCGGTGCCAGAGATTATTTCCGAGCGCGTATAGGATTGGCAAGCCACCTACGAACTCACCGTAACCCACCTCCCTAACCGGATGACTGGATGGTCCTGGTCGATTTGATGGACAAACAACAAATGTATGTGTAATTTATAAAAAAAAAAAACATAATCATTTACTAAAATAAAAGCGGAATTTTGATTTTTTTGCACATGTAAATTTATTCGATTTCCGTAAAATAAAAAAAAAATTCCTATAATTTTTTTAGAGAATCCGAACGTATTTAAATTGCTTCTTTTCTTTGGCGTTACGGTCAGCCTAGCTTATTCTTATATCGTGATATATATTATTTATATATATTTCAGAATACTGGACTTATTGTCTATATATTATATAAATATTTGAGATTACTGAACTTCTCTCTCTCTCTCTCTCTCTCTCTCTCTCTCTATATATATATATATATATATATATATATATATATATATATATATGTACATTTAAGAATACGGGACTTATTTTCTATTTAATATATATGTAGATATTTCAGAATACTGGAATGATAATATATATGGTACAAATTAATATTCTGGCCTTAAAGAGCTGGAGCTTTCATTAGAATTATTATTATTATTATTATTATTTATATTTGTGTTAGACTTTGTTCCACGAAGAAGGCTACTTGCCGATACATTCGTTGTTCTGTTGCGTCCTTTATTCAGGTTTTACCATAATTTGTTTGACACATTTCCAGTCCCCCCCCCCCCCCAAAACTCTTATTATTAGAATTATTGAACGTTTTGTGGCTCATAAGCCAAAATGGAGTGCTTGCATCAGTAACACCTCACTCAATAGATGGATTCTCATGGTAGAAAATGTCGAGAATAAACTAAACTAGCAGTGAGTAAGACAAGTTACAGCAACAATCGAACATATTTTTTTTTAAAGTTTTACGTTAAATATAAGCATTGGGCAGCATTATCCACAGAGCGAGGTAGGCAAAAGGACTGAGACCCTAGTGACTAAAGGAAACCCTGACTCAGAATTAAGGCACTTCTGCAACTCCAAATCACCTCTTTACAAGCCGTTGTGTCTTGGGTCACAACAACATCTTAATCCGGGCCTATTTAGAGATATAACAATGATCTTATATAAGACGACTTTATAGATTGAAAAGCTAGGTTAGCCACTCCTCAATCTAACGACCTACCTCTGTGACAGTGTTGACTACCTTTGTGACAGGGTTGAATACCTCTGTGACAGGGCTGAGTACCTCCGTGATAATGTTGACTACATCTACCTAAACTATGACATGTACAATTCTATTGATGACTCTACCCTGCTATGATAACTTCGAATGCGACAAGGCTTATCTTGCCCGGTCATGGTTGCCAAAAAAAACCCAACAGATCTTTGAGTGACAGCTAGTACCATGCACCTAATCTTCACACCGACCGCCCCCTGGCATCGTGATTAAACTTTCACAACTGCATGTTTTTTGGTTTCCGATCCTGTTGTCTGATATAATGCTTTGATGTCCTTTGAACAGTGACAGAAAAAAACACATGTAATGACGATACTTAAACGTGCAATGTATGAGGTATGTGAATGCTCTCAATTGGTGAATACGAATACCGTAATGAAATCGTGTCCCACTGTGCGACTACGACTACGACTACGACTACGATTCTGAATGCTTCAAAAAAAAAAAAAAAAAAAAAAAAAAAAAAGGATCCGTAATTATCGCGTGCTGGCCTTTGATGATTGTTATCGATTCTAGCAATTAATATTGTCTGTTGATCAATATTCATAGATTTGGGTTTGTTTGGTTTCGGCATAGAGAGGCGAGCGATGTCGATCGGAGATGTCTTTTTACTAGCTATATGTGCGGACAGCAAATGGTATGAATAGCTGACGGTGGTTGGTGTCCGTGGGGGGGGGGGGGGTGGTGTTGTGTTAATAGATGAGCGTGTAGTGTCAGGGCCAGGTGTTATTTACCTGTAAGCAGTATTGTCTGTCTTTAAGGGGATCTAGTATGTTCTGTAGCTAGAATTGAAGACCCAAGAAATTGATGAGATAGATTCTTCTTTGTGCTGTCGGCAAGGGAATGATATTAGCAGAACCGTTCTTCTTCTGTTGTCCTGTCGGCAAGGGAATGATATTAGCAGAACCGTTCTTCTTCTGTTGTCCTGTCGGCAAGGGAATGATATTAGCAGAACCGTTCTTCTTCTGTTGTCCTGTCGGAAAGGGAATGATATTAGCAGAACCGTTCTTCTTCTGTTGTCCTGTCGGCAAGGGAATGATATTAGCAGAACCGTTCTTCTTCTGTTGTCCTGTCGGCAAGGGAATGATATTAGCAGAACCGTTCTTCTTCTGTTGTCCTGTCGGCAAGGGAATGATATTAGCAGAACCGTTCTTCTTCTGTTGTCCTGTCGGCAAGGGAATGATATTAGCAGAACCGTTCTTCTTCTATTGTCCTGTCCGCATATATCAAGCTACTAAATTCCTTGTTCTTCTTTCATTGTCCTGTCTGTATCATTCAAGCTTCCACATGCCTTGCTCAAACCATGTCATTCACACAGCTAGAACGCAGTCTTTCATTTATTATCATAAAATGTGAAGCTATCATTCAATGTGAACATATCCTAAAATGTGAACCTATCTTAAAATGTGAACCTATCCTAAAATGTGAACCAAAGTAACATTGATAGATCAAATCCTTTTCTATACATCACTGTGCGTGTATCAGATTTGTTTTGTAGCGTTCCATGAACGCAGGGACATAATCATTTCAGTTTTAAACACACGAGGGCAGGACGGAACACATTGATGTACGCATCTGGCAGGACAGAACACATTGATATATGCATCTGGCAGGACGGAACACATTGATGTACGCATCTGGCAGGACGGAACACATTGATGTACGCACCGAACAGGATGGAACATATTGATGTATGCACCAGGCAGAATCCTTGCCGCACTTTTTCGCAGCTTACACTGTGTCACACATTTCTAGGCGACTATTTTTTTAAGGTTTAAAAACGGCAATGTATGTTAACAACAGGTTTAAAAAAATGAAAGTGTCTAGTTTTTCGGTCTAAGTTAACCCTCCTCCACCTGTGTCTGTTTCTCGAATCGCCCTCCCACGTTTACTCCGACTCATTTCAACGCCATTTTTTTACTCGTGCGAACAGATTTGGCTGGAAATTGAAAGGGCATCGAGGGCTTGTTTCACCACACGTGATAGTCACGTGGTACGTCAATTGTTCGTTTAGGTACGTCGCCTTTCATTAACCTTTGAACTTTGTAAACCCTGAGACAATCTTCTACTTATTATTCCTAAATTTTTAACATACCCGGTGTTGTTACAAATAAAACTTTAGTCACATTAATTTTGTCACATCTCTGTTAGAATTTTTCAAATATTAATTTAAATTATTTTTATTTTTTTGTGTGGGTGCGAATGGCATGGGGAATGGACAGGGCATGGGGTATTCACATGGAATGGGGTATTGACATGGCATGTGGCATGTCATGGTGTATTAATATGGCATGAGGTATTGACATGGCATGGGGCATTAACATGGCAAGGGGGCATTGGCATGGCATGGTGTATTGATATGGCATGGGGCATTGACATGGCATGGTGTATTGATATGGCATGGGGCATTGACATGGCATGGGGTATTGACATGGCATGTTGTATTGACGTACAAACATCGTGAAATAATTCTGAACCATGTCGCGCAATTTGTAATCTTGTTAATTAATATCAAGCGTAGTATACAAGCCTTCAAAGACCAAACGACACGGGATATCTTGTTCTCTTCAGTTGTTAGAATTGAAAGAAGACAACGACGAATCCAGCAGAAATTTCCCCAGCGCATAGGAGCTTTTCAAAAATTCCCTCAATACCAGTGGTTCTCAACCTTCCTAAGGCCGCGTCCCTTTAACACAGTTTCTCATGTTCTGGCCACCTCCCAATCATAAAATGATTTTCATTGCTACTTCGTAAGGGTCGCTCGACCTCAAAAGGGGTCGTTACCTACAGGTTGAGGAGCTCTGCTATATACCTGGGGAAAACCTAATATCTCTGCGGCAGTTTTTGAGCTCTTAAAACTGGTATCAGTGTGAGTGATCTTTATGTGTCTCGTCTGGACCAATTGATATTTCAAGTCAAATTTCTGAAGAGCTTCCATCTGCTTCATTGCTAGCGATCACAGGCACCTAAACACTTTTTGGCTTTCTCACCTGACCAAAATAAAATATAATTTAATTTTTTTTTTTTTTTTAAGTGTAGAAATCGTGACAGACAGACAAACGTGAAATGTTTGATTTATTTAGGGATGGCTTCGTTCAGGGGCTTTTTTTCTGTTTGTTAACTTCACCTG
Organism: Omphiscola glabra; assembly: GCA_964017045.1. NCBI lineage: Eukaryota > Metazoa > Mollusca > Gastropoda > Lymnaeidae > Omphiscola > Omphiscola glabra. The sequence continues at coordinate 15,828,328 of OZ024794.1, read as the reverse complement.
ATTTACCTCCTCCCCCCCCCCCCCCCCCCCAACACCCAAACAACTTCGGTTTTATGGGGCCCAAGGGAGAAAGTACAGACGTATCATTTTACTGTCATAACGGAAGGAGGGTACGTTGGCGGGAAAAAATGTGACGTCGACTACTGGAAGATAACTCAGATACACGAAGTTTAGGGGCGGGATTGATGGTTAGGAAAAGGGTTTGGGGGGGGGGGGGGGACTGAAGTCAGAATTTCTCATGAACCCAACTTCATCTTAACTACGAGAGGAATGGTTTATGTAGCAAATATCCACTGTCGTTCTTGTGATCTAGATTCCAATTTAAAATCGTTCTCGCAAGCATATAAATATGAATTAATCTTGACCAAATGATAATTAATTTTATATGGCGACTGAGGTGGGGTTTTTTCCCAATTCTTTCAGATTATGTTTAGGAAATCTCTTTTTTTTTTTTTTTTTTTTTTTTTTTTTTTGTAGATGAACAAGAACATAAAACAGGTTAGTAAGTCTTTTTTTTGAGGAGCCTTGTTGAAAATTTGCGTGTGGTCTTCCGAGATGTCAGCTAGCTGTTTCAACAGGGTACATGTTTTATGAGTACGGTAATAATTAGCGTATACTGCTGGGTTACTTAATGTTAACATTGGTTAAGTCAATGTAAGAATGAACTGTGTAAATAGCCCTTGACGTATTTAGCATAAGAGGGGTGAAAATTAAGGATTAGAGAGCGGGTGATGTGAAAGTTTTTTAGCAGACATTTTAGAATCTCATGGCAGATCCAGAAGGAAAGGGTTCAAAGCTTACGAATATATGCTTTCTATATATTCATGACTAAGACAAAAATAAAAAGTTAACTCTATCTAGGAGATCGCTCCTTTGAGTCCTTTATATCTTATTTTTATGTCTGGCCTGATGATACAAGCATACAGAATCGTATCATGCCTCATGTTAGCAAAAACAATCATTTATCCTCAAACCAACTTTCCAGTTTTTCCATTTCAACAAACATCGTAAATACATCATCCACAATAAATGTCCACCTTTCATATTTTATCTAGGGACCACTACTGAGACTAATAATTAATTCAGGTTATCGGCACAGTATTACCATATGGAATTAAGCAAATTCTCTCCTCCTAGTAATTCTCAATTTCCTTACATTTGTTGTCTTATTTGTTATAGTTTGCATATTTCCGTTAAAAAGTTATTTGTTCACAGGAATAATACATAAATTATTTTACTTCCTGTAATCTTGGTTGTGAAAACAAAGTCCAACTACCGGCGATAACATGAATATTGCGAACACTTATGCTTTTTACATACTTTCTATTTCTTGTTATTTCTTCATGTGTCCCGTCTGCTGTGTAAGGCTCTTAGCCGAAACGTTCTTCTTCTATTATTGCCCTGTATTTCTATTCCAAGCTTCAACATCACCTTGTTCTATTATTTCCTTTACAAAGCTTTAACGCAGTCCTTCATTTGTTCTACTGAGACTAAGCAGGCATGAACATTATAGTTTAAACATTATTTAGTACAAAAAGACTCAAAAAGTGTCGTGATTTTGAAGTAAAACGATATTTAATATTAATTTTGTATTAGGATAACATTTTTTTGTTTCATTTCTATGCACTGGAGTTAGCAACATTCTAGTTTTAAAAAAACGTAAGCAAAGTATCAAGACCATACATTTATAGATCATCTGTCAACATAGTTACGGAGAGAGGAGAGGGCATGGTGGCAAAGATATGAGTTGGGAATTCAAGGGTTAAAACGCGTTATTTCTACATGAAAGAAACACTTAAAAACCCACACGAGCACGAGGACGATGCGGAACGAAAGTTAATTTGGTGTAAAGAAGATAGTGTAAATATACCATGTCATCGTACTATGTGAGATTTTGACAGGTCTCTCTTCTGTCAACCACATTTTCAATTAAATTTGTGTATGGTCAATACCAGAGTCGTGTGGTCAATACCAGAGTCGTGTGGTCAATACCAGAGTCGTGTGGTCAATACCCGAGTCGTGTGGTCAATACCAGAGTCGTGTGGTCAATACCAGAGTCGTGTGGTCAATACCAGAGTCGTGTGGTCAATACCAGAGTCGTGTGGTCAATACCAGAGTCGCGTGGTCAATACCAGAGTCGTGTGGTCAATACCCGAGTCGTAAGAAAGGGGAGCAAAAGAACGGTCAGTGCCAGGGGGCACATTCATTTTGAGGTGCTGAGGGGCAACATTTGCGGCTAACTGTATAATGTTTTAATGAAAAGGTGTGGTTAAATTGCTCAACCCACCCCCCCCCCCCCCACAGCGGGTGGCACTAACCCCGAGCAATGCCACTGGTCAATTTACGCTGCGTTTCTGACCAGGATTTTATGAGGATGTCATTATTTGATTATGACATGACCTGGTTGGGAAGTTACATTTTTAAGATGGGGTCCTTTATAAATTTTGCATTTATGAAAGACATATGTTGCTAGTTTGCTGTTATTTTAATTTGATTTTTTAATATATATATTTTTTTTAAAATCCTTCATATAATATTTTAAATAGAGTTCCGAAATACAAACATGATTTGAACATTTCATGAGAGTCAACATGCTAACATTTGTTGAGGATAATGAGAACATGCCATACCTCTCTGGTAGCAGCACACACACAAAATACCCACTGGTTAATTATCAAAGTGAATAAGAACTCATCAGACATCACTCGCCACACTTAACCGACTAAGTTGTGTACCACGTGATCATTGCACGTAAGCGTCACGTGTTTTGGAGGCTAACGTCGCTGGCCAGTGCAAATAACCGGCAGGAAAGAGCGAGTTGGCCGTGTGCACTGGGCCATGTTTCAACCGAATGTTGCCAGACGGAGACAGCTTAGCTCTCCGAGCGATCTTAGACAGATGAGCGCTTGATGACATCGTGCTGTTGGCGGCCATTCGGATCACGTGACGACGCCGCACCATCTGAACAGAAGTTTGCTGAAAGTAATAAGTTGATGAGGACTGGCCGACACATCCAGTTTTTTTTTTCCCTGGCTCTTCAGTCCGTTTATACTAATGATTTGTTGTATTCCCAAACTAAAGAAAATAGTCTAGTGATAAGCGATGTTGTTGTTTAATAAAAAGTATTATATAAGAGAATAAAGTTAAACTATTGCTACTGGATAATAATAATAATAAAGTTCATTTAAAAATTCACGCTTCATCCCCAAAGGCTCGAAGCGCGGTACATGGGACTAGGTTACACACCGTGTCTAGGCGTACGATCATAGGTCGTTAGTTCACTTTAATTTCGACCGACCTTCTGCATTAGATCGTATGCTGAGATTTCGGCACGTCTCAGGTTGAAAATTGTGACTCTCTGTTTTATTTGTGACGTGCCCGAAACGCAAAAGAAACCAAGGTCATAGGGTCAAGGAAACCGCGGCTATTAAATAGCACAGCTTTGAAAAAAAAATTTTGAGGAATCAATAGTAAACTCCCTATAAGGTCAAAGGTCACATTCTTAGACGGAACTTTGGGGGAGCCTTGATTTGGTTTGTGTCACCATCAAGTTTCGCTCGAATATTTTTCTAAGGTCTTTGCGGATAATTGTTGGTGTTATACTAAGTTTGAACACAAACTAATCGTGCACTGTGCGCATATATTATGAAATTTAGACAAGACAACAAGTTGAAGGGAATCGAGTGCGCTGACATTGTTCATCTGTGAGCACCGTCCCCAGTGCCGGCTCAAGGTACCGGCAACTCGGGCAGTTGCCTGGGGCGCCATTTGCTTAGGGCACCATCACTATTTTCCCAAAATTATGAAAAATTGTTGCATGTGGGAGCCATGGAAGAAAAATAGAAAGTTTTATAAAAAGATTTGCTGATCTTAAGGCTAAACAAAAAAAATTTCACACTGTCCAAATAAAAGTTAGGAAAATAATTTTATTGGTCACTCTTAGTCAAAACAAAAAAACAACTAGGTAATAAACTTACTACCTAATCCCAATTTTTTTCCTTGCACAAATTTTTTATGCTTATTATTAAAAGGGGCAACAAAGCTTATGCTTGCCTGGGGCGCCATATACCGCAGGGCCGGCCCGGAACTACCCACACATCTTTAGTATGCACACGGACACGCACACAGCTTACAGCGAACATTTGGTTATCAAAAACTTACTTTTCTATTTACTCAAAATTAACATGCTCATTAACAATCAGTAATAATATATATCTTTTTAAAAAAAAAAGATTTAGAATTACAGTGGTTTCCAACTTTTTGTTCTTCAACACTAAAATAAAGTCTACAAATTAATAAAGGAATTTACACAAAATATATATCTGAACTTTTGGTCCAATCAAAATAGTTCTCCAATTTTAGGGAATGAAAAAGAAAGACTTATAAGACAGAAAACAATTTGTGCAATGTAATCAAAACTAATTTCCTTTTTTTTTTCTTTTGTATCAAAAACGCTTCTTATCTTATCTTAAAATATTATCTTATCATATAATAAATTAGGTTTCTCATTATGTTACAGCGTAAGTAGAATACGCAAAACACAAGTTTACAATAATGTTTACCTTTGTTATCTAACCACTGTAAAACATGTGTGGAACCTTCGTCTGAAAATGTATTCATTAAATCAAGAAACAGCCACGTAAATTATTAGCCATAACGACAGTGTATTTACACCCTCGACCATCTATGCCCAACCTTGACTACCATCAAATAGCAGCAGTATTTTCTATGATCACCGATAAGCATAGCCCAAAGGGACAAGGTCCGATCACTCCACGACAAGCACAGCCCAAAGGGACAAGGTCCGATCACTCCACGACAAGCACAGCCCAAAGGGACAAGGTCCGATCACTCCACAACAAGCACAGCCCAAAGGGACAAGGTCCGATCACTCCACGACAAGCACAGCCCAAAGGGACAAGGTCCGATCACTCCACTTTGCAAGACGTGTTTCCTCTTGGTCAATTCCAACGGACGGGGCAATTTCGCAAGCAGATTACTTCTTCTCGGCCTCATGAAGCCGAAATTGACCTCAAGTGATACTAATGTGACATGGTCACTTTTACAATTTCAATGATATACATATTTCTCATACAGAACAAAAATAATTTATAATCTCATGTGTTTTCCCCCCTTGATTCCTCTTTCTTTAGTTGAGAAAGTGATTCACCTTTTACTTGATATCTGAGCAGTTTTTTCTTCAAGGAAAAATGCTGAAATGATGTTGTAGAGAATAAGGGAACTAAAACTTATGGCAAACTGCGCAGCCCGTCCTTACAAATTGAGAGATAAAAAAGTTATCTTTGATTACCTGCGTTTTTGCATCTTCACCTGGGGGATCTTCAAACCCAGATTTTTTTCCCCATTTTAATTAGAAATCCTTTCGTTCCCCGTAAGTCCCAGAAGATAAGAGGCACTTAACGACCAACGACCGACGTCTGCTGAATGTTGGCAATTACAGGTTTTTGTAAGTTGTTGTGTTAGCAAGCAGTGCGGTGTGGGCTAGAGACCGGGGAGCTTAACGTTTGAAATGTAAGTATGTTTAAGTAGGAACTGGACCCAGGGGGGATACAGTTTTCAAAAGTAAAAGAAGATCAACTGGATGGACACTGGTCATTAGGAAAGACAACCAGTAGAAATTGATAGGAGGCTATTATTTACTTAAAATTGGTTTTTAAACCGTCTCTAGACCACATATACGGAGACCATACGGCCATAGTTTACTACAGCAGATTAATTAGACACAAACAATGCGTGTAAATAAAGCAGTTCAATTGTAATAAGGATGATACAGAACAAAAATGCCTTTATAAGTATAAAAAAGTCATTTAAGTATAAATTAACTGTACATAATATACATATATGCTTGCATCCTCCCTAAAAATAAGAGGAAAAAAAAAGCTGTGAGCTGTAGTTTACTACAACAGATAATCTATAGGTTATTAGTCCAATATTTACATTATAAAACTAAAGACATTTTTCACAAAACAAAATAATTCATAATAAAAAAATTGATTATTATTAAGGAATTTTAAATCAAGACATTTATTCACATGTAATATGTGGCAATGATTATATAGTAGCAATCGCTTACAAAGGCTTTTAGCCACATCGATACTTTATAAAAACGTTTCTAAGTTTATTTTTATGATTCAAAAGACAGCGAGTAGAAAGGAAAAAAAAACAACTCCAAAAGCAACTCAAATACGTATGACTCGTTTACTTTTGCCACTGAAGTGATTTCTGTCATCAACCCAGGTTTGCCGTGGATTTTTATTTCCACAGTGAGTTTCACGGACGTTAATTATGACCTCCCACACGATCCCGTGAGAAATGCCAATTTGTCCTTAAGAGCATGTTTTCTTATATATTCCTCATTATATGAACATATCTCTTCAGGTGGTATTTTCTCATTTCAATGCCACTTCTCAGCGAGGTGCCACGTGCCATAAAGACCAACATAAAAACCACGAGGCGCGCCCCTGCCTCTCCACACCCCATCCCCCCTTCTGTTGAGTTAACGCTTGTACACCTGGCGTCCCAGAAGTTTCCCTGCAAATATTATAGTACAATTCTGAGTGACGACGCTCTGCCCTAGAACAATAAACCAACAAGAACAAAAAATGTCTGCATTAGCCATGGCTCGACAGCTGCCTTCTGAATGGGTCTTGGTTTGAAGGGGAGCCAGCAGGAACTCATTGAAAGTCAAGGATAGTAACTAAGAATGGTCTGATAAATGTACCTAATTTGGAATCTCTGCTTCATAGATACGCGGCTAATTAACCAATGACATTAACTAATGATGAGATTTCAATTAATCTAAAATATTGAGTCACTTGTGGAGTCTAGCAAATTTCATTTTTGTTTCATTTAGTTTGGTCCAATGGTCGGAAAAATCATTAGTCAAAAGAGCCCAAATTCAGCAGCAGGACGATTAACACATTTTTGAGAACCAAATTTCTTTTCGAGAGCCTGCCAAGAGCCATCTGTTCGGAGTCAAAACTGATTTGTAGCTGCCTGGCCGAGCCGCACTCAGGTCGCTAAAGAGCCGCATACGGCTCGCGAGCCGCGCTTTTCCGACCACTGATTTAGTCTTTTAAAAAAGAGCGTTAAACATTACGTCAGCAAAGCCGCTGGCTTATCTTTTTTTTAATTTAAAAAAAAATTATATTGCCATTGGCGTAAGAATAAAAGTGGAATAGTGGTCGTTGAATAAAAAGAAATATGCAAAAAATCAATAAACGATGTTATGAATCTATTAATCCTAATTTTATTTTTGAATAACGAAAGTCAATAAAAACATAAAGCGGGTGGGCAACAATTGTTACCTCGTCAGACATAAATGATTCGTCTTATAGCAAACAAACAGAGTTTGAGTTATAAATATATATATGCATTAGTTTATTATCATTTATTTTGAAATAGTATAAATTCTGATAATATTATCGTAGAGAATTGAAAATAAACTAAATTATCTGCTTACAGACACACAATAGTTATAAGGTAATCAAAGAAATGTTATTGTTAGAGTTTATAATAGTTTATATTGTATGTTTTTTTAAACAGTCATTGTTCACGGTATAGCTTTGAGAAGAATACATTATTCCGTTGTTTTCTGTTTTCGACATCTTAAACTTCAAGTGTGTCTATAAATGCTGTCAGAGCTGAGCTGAAAGGCTTTGATGTTAATATTTATGTTGAACAAAATGTAGAGGGAAATATGAAGATTAATTAGGATACTGTTTTTATGCGTTGATTTTTATAACACAAAAATTTTTTTATTAAGTCTTTAAATATTTCCCAAATGCAAGGCGATCGTTTTTTATGCTTTAAACAGTGGCATCTTATCATCTTTTGTTAGAACTGGATCGTGTGTGGCTTTAACAACTTTTACGTTTCGTCCAAAAAAAAATATTCACAAAGAAACACATTGGCTTCTTAAACAATATTTACATAGGTGTGCACCAACTTTTAATTAACTACCGGTACTACTAATCACGCGGGATTTCACGATAGTCCACTGGCCATTGGTACCACGTGAAGGCAGCAACAACCTAATTTCAATTTAATATGTCACGTTGGAACAGCAAACGCTCCAATTAGGTTTGCATGATATGGCACCAAAAGCTGGCATTTACCAAAGTATTTCTTCGTGCTGTACCAAGAAAATTAAGCAAAGAATTTGAAGTGTTTACATCGGTGTCTATTTGAAGTCAGACCACTGTTGATCAGCTGTTGTCAATTTCCGTTGTAGAATTATTTTACTTAAAAAAAGAAGCCACCTAGAAATCACCATGAAGACTGTTTAATTCTAGAACTCACCACGAAGACTGGTAAATCCTAGAACTCACCATGAAGATAAGTTTATCATTGAACTCACCATGAAGATTAGTTGATCATTGAACTCACCAGGAAGATTGGTTTATCCTAGAACTCACCATGAAGATTGGTTAATCCTAGAACTCACCATGAAGATTGGTTAATCCTAGAACTCACCATGAAGATAAGTTTATCATTGAACTCACCATGAAGATTAGTTGATCATTGAACTCACCAGGAAGATTGGTTTATCCTAGAACTCACCATGAAGATTGGTTAATCCTAGAACTCACCATGAAGATTGGTTAATCATAGAACTCACCATGAAGATTGGTTTATCATAGAACTCACCAGGAAGATTGGTTAATCCTAGAACTCACCATGAAGATTTGTTAATCCTAGAACTCACCATGAAGATTGGTTTATCATAGAACTCACCAGGAAGATTGGTTAATCCTAGAACTCACCATGAAGATTGGTGAATCCTAGAACTCACCATGAAGATTGGTTAATCCTAGAAATGACCAAGAAGATTGGTTATTCCCGACCCATGCATCCTACCCACCCCCACCCCCCACTCGCCCACCCCCACCCCCCACTCGCCCACCCCCACCCCCAACTCGCCCACCACCACCCCCCACTCGCCCACCCCCCACTCGCCCACCCCACCCCCCACTCGCCCACCCCTACCCCCCACTCGCCCACCCCCACCCCCCACTCGCCCACCCCCACCCCCACTCGCCCACCCCCACTCGCCCACCCCCACTCGCCCACCCCCACTCGCCCACCCCCACTCGCCCACCCCCACCCCCCACTCGCCCACCCCCACTCGCCCACCCCACTCGCCCACCCCCACTCGCCCACCCCACTCGCCCACCCCCACCCCCACTCGCCCACCCCCACCCCCCACTCGCCCACCCCCAACCCCCCCTCGCCCCCCCTCCACAACCCCATAATTTCGAGCACGCATTATTCATTCTTTCGTTCTCTTTATTCTGATCTCAGAGCTTTAATTTAATTTTTACTCCAGGCTCAGCCTTTGGCAGTTTGAGCCAATAATGACTTTCATATCTGCAAAGCATTTAATCAGTTTCACTTTTCAAATTGAAATAATATAATCATTTTTTTTTAAATAATTAGATAGAAACTAAAAAGTTGTTTTTAGCCATTAATCGTTTTTTAAAAATGTTATTCCAATGTCCATTATTTTAAGCGCCAAACATTATACTGCGACATCAGATCAAGTTGTATTTTGTATGTTTTAAAAACAGACATAAAAACTCTTTCAATGTAGTATTCTTAATGTTTTGTCGGCTCCATCCATTCCACGTCTTCTTCGACAGAACATAAACTACGAGAGAACGTTCTTGACAGTAGAAAACCAAAAACTTTGTGAGCACCGTTTTTTTTTTTGGTACCCGTCCTTAGTTGAAAACTGAAAGGAATAAAAACCAGATGGTGCGAGCTTGAATCCTCATCAACAGACAGAGTTTGTGCCCCCCCCCCATACCACCTTAGTTTGTGCCCCCCATACCACCTTAGTATGTGTTTGCTCGTAGGTGTTACCAGTGAGTGATGTCTGTCAGCTTGCAGCGAGTGAGGGATGTCTGTCTGCGGCAAACAAATAACAAGAGTTGTATGTCGATAGACTAAACTGAAACTTGAAGAGCTGTGCAGCACTAAACAATGTCAACTATGACTTTAACATGGAGGAAAGCCTGGGAATGGTGTGTGGGGATGATATGGGAATTGTCGTGGAATTGCTTGTTAGAGTAGCAGAAACAGGTCAACTAAACAGGGAAGCTCAATAAAACACTATGAAAATACGCCAAGACATAAGTTTTGATGTCAGCCTTTACTAAATTATCTTTTTAATACTTTAAATGTTATCAAATTTTCTATATAATCAAAATCATTAATTTACAATAACATTTCATGATTTTTTTATCAATATGTATTCCCTGCTAACTTCAATTTTCAGCAACATTTTTCATCGACGCTAAGGAAACGCGAATTTCAAAAATATTGTTCTATTACAGTATTCTTTGCAAAAGTAATTTTCGCACTAATAATAACGTTGTTCGCGTATTCTGCGATTGCCTGATTCCTAATATCTATGGTAAAAAAACACATCAATTTCCCATCATTAAAACGATGCTGTGCATCGCTTCGATGCTTTTATTCTTCACGTCAGTAGATTTTTCCTGGAACTGAAATTTTCTCTCACGGTTGTCAAGGAAAAACCAAATTCCTTTCCCTCGATTTTTGCGGGAAAAAAATAAGCTAAAACACATGTTCCCCTGAAGCAAAAAGTTACTCCAAATCTTTCATGCTAATTTTTGGTCTCCAGCAGATGAATTTTCCCTCGGGAAATCAACAACTGCCGCCAAACGGCCCAATACTCTCTACTCGGCGCCCTTACACCTCGACCTTTTTCTTTCCTGAGCCAACATTTCAGAGTTTGACTTTGGTCAACTTCCATTACTTTGGCCTGGCCGAACCAGCGATAATTGTTCACACAAGCGCACCAAGTGTTTGACAAGCTGGAGGGCGATGAACCATTTTGTGTTGCCGGCGGCCATGAGCACGGGCAAAAGTTCTCAACAGTTTCCCTTACGAATGCATGAAGTCATGACCAATGACCAGCGTACAAATATGCTGGGTGACGACCCAGGTATTGAAATTAGGTCTTCGGCATTTATCATGCTAATTTTTTTAAATTCAGAAGCGATGGCATAAAGTTGGAGTGTAGCTTCTTATTTCAGGTAAAGAACCACTGACCCATTGTAGGTTGTATCTTCTGCTTTACACATACAAACATCTGTATCTTGAACAATGCTAACTGCTGTGTGCTTGGAAAAGTTTCTTTACCCACTTGAGGTTGAAATTAATCAAAGTGTAAATGTGGGTAACATCTTCAAGGCAATTACACTAGGTGTCATAATCTGAAAATAATTTTTTGTACAGTACCGATGTACTCTTTTATCCTATAAATGGCTGAGCCCTCTTTAACTGACGTTTCTTGTTCTCCTCTTTCCAGAAATGCCTGGGAAACACACGTTCAGCAGAAGACGTCATTTTTTTTTCAGGTATTCCCGTACTTTTCTTCCCTCAATTCATTTTGAAATAAGTAAGCCAACGGGATTTTAATGACCTACTGGTTTGGAAAGTAGGGCAGAGAATTATGTTTGTTGCTTACTCCGAGGTCTTTTGGTGATCCGTACCAAATTGTGCAGCTAATCTTAAAGCCACGATGTAAAAAATGGAGTATGGAGGAAAATTGTATTTGTATGTGGGGTGTGGGGGGAGGTTTATAAACTTTTAGCTTCGTTTGTTTGTGTTTGATGTGTATTGTTTCATGTTTTTATTGAGGGTCATTGTGGAAAAAATTTAGAAGAATCATCATCAAGGTGCCAAGATAAAGGGGGCGTCCATTAGTTACGTCAACAATATTTACGCAATTTTTGACCCCGTCACCAACTGTTAAACTTTCAATGAGCCCCGTTATTTATATATGTCAACATTTTCCACAAAAAAAATGAATTATTATATTTTAATATAATATATATAATGAATTCACTTTGTGCTCATCTATTTTAATGACATAAAGTTGCAGGAAAAACATGTTATTACATCATTAGCTTGCTAATCAACACGTTTAAAAGGTTTTACACTTGAATTTTATAATGCAGAATCAATTAAAAGATTGTTAAAGACTAAATATCATTGTTTGCGGTATAAATATGATTATTGTCAGTAAAGCTGACAATTATAGTGTAGTTTCTACCTGCTATCATCTTCCCATGGAGTAGCCAGGTGTTGCTCTTTCGTAGCAAGGGGCATCAAGGACATCATTTGGGTAGGGTAGGGGTTATTTGCCCCCCCCCCCTTCTGAATTTGCAGATTTAATTTAAATTGCTATGTACTGTGCCGTATCTTAATAAACAACTTAACAACCCAACCAAGTTTTGGTTTTGTCCCCACCCCCCAACCCCTGAAAAAAAAACTGAAATGACTCCCTTGATGGGCATAGTCTATAGTAGCTGACTTATCATGTTCATCTTGGGGATCTGATATACCAGACAAGTCAACATCATCCTCATCTAACCATTCAGCACTTAAAATAGAAGCATTGTCGGTGCGAGCAATAATTGCCATAAGCTCTATATCTCCTTGCAGCCATTCGCATTGGTCAAATCCGTTTTTGTTGAGGAGCAGGTGCTAATTTCGTATGCTCAAGAGGGCATTGTAGGTGCTTATGAAAATAGATGCTACAGATTTTGAAAACCCGTTCAAGCAGCGATGCTGTTATTGTTACTCACTTTACTTTCCACTAATTCTTAAAATATCGTATTCCTACTCTATCGATATCATTTATCTTGATTGCACATGACACTTGAACCTTGTCCTTGTCCCATACCTGCAACACCATCGCCCTAGTCGTTTCCGACAAACAGAATCTACAGGTGAAGAGAGGCCAACATTTGACTTCTCTTGCACTAACAAAATGTGCTAACATTCTGACCAGCCACCTGCAGTGCACAGAAAGACGCACATTAAATTAATCTTACATTGTTAAAAGCCTAAGAATTATATGACTATTTAGACTCATTTACACTTATAAGTTTTTTTTAAAATAAAGTAATAAGAAATTCCCAACCATTTGGCATAAATAGTTTAACATAGAACTCTTCAAATATTTGGCATAAACAGTGATCCTATTGAACTTAATGAAGTGTAAAGAGAAGATTCCATGAATAAATTCATTACCAAACAAAAGTAAATTCCCACATGTTGAGTATTCCGAAGGTGGACGACATGAATTTATTTATCTTTTGGGCGTCCATTAATTATGTCAACAAAATGGGGGGGGGGGGGGGGGCGGGTGGAAATATTTGACATTTGAAAAGGTAGAGGGGGGTAGATTATTTGACCTCAACAATCATGTTTTTTCTATTAAAATCTTAATCTTAAAAATTGACTGATGTGTAAACTATTTATGCCAAATGGTTGGGAAAATCTGTGGTAATCTATTTATGCCAAATGGTTGTGAAAATCTGTGGTAATCAATTTATGCCAAATGGTTGGGAAAATCTGTGGTAATCTATGTATGCCAAAAAGGTTTGGGAAGATATATGGTTAACTATTGATGACAAATGGTTGGGAAGTTCTATTGTAAACGATTTATGCCAAATGGTTGAAAAGTTGAGTTCTGTGGTAACAGTACCAACACCTTTCTATTTACCAGAATTCGTTGCCTCCTCCCCACTTCTCAACACCTGTTTCTAAATTTTAAGGTATAAACTCTGAGTGTGGGTCGCCACAACTTGGAAAATGTTTTAAAGGGGTTACAACCGCTGGGTTAGGGATGTATTTTTAAGCTATTAGTATCTTGAAGCATTCAAATTGAATGCCTTTGTGATATCGATTCGTTCTATACAGTCACTTTTCACTTCTCACCATTAGATGGAACACATTGAAGAATGTAAGAAGGTAAATCTTTGTGTATTGTAATACCCGGACTCGGACACGTCGCCAATTTTCTGAAAAAGAACAACTGAACACGCCTCAGCCCTAACGAAAAACAATTTAAAAAATCTTTAGAATTTAAACCAACATCGTCGTCCACATTTCCCACATCATCGCCCATATCAACACCAACATCGTCATCAATATCATCGCACTCATCGTCACCACATAGTCGCAAACGTAATCATCTACATCATTGTCAACATCATTGTCCCTACGACTTGGCAACAAAACTGTATATTTTCAGATGCCCTAATCGAAAACCCTTATGAAAATTATGAGCTAAAAATATCCCATTACAAACTTTCGTTTTAAACTCTCACATACAACTGTCCAAAACAAATTATCAGACACTTCTAACCAGACCATAGACATCTTCATCAGTAGCACGGAAAATGACACCAATAACCTCCTCTTGCCTCCACCCCGCCATTTCTAATCTTTGTATACAAGAGACGGTGGCACCCTACAAGCTAAGGAACCCGAAATATATTATAATCAAACAAGCTGTCAAAGCAGGGGGGGAGGGCGCACAAGAATCTTTACATTAAAGGGGGGCACACTGGAAACAGGAAGTCAGCCATTTCCGCCAACCGTGGACCAACAACCCTATCACTAAAAACAATGACACTGTAATACTATCAAAAAAAATGTATCCCAGAAACTCGGCCTCTGCTTCATACGTCTCCGATACTGACATCGGTAAGCCTTGTTTTTTTCTATCTTCCTTCCAAAATGTCCAAGTACAGTAACCCTGGCAAATCCTTCGTCCCAACCAAAGGTATCTCGGAATTTCTAGCTTGAGTTTTCTAACGCATCGTATCATCACTGCCCACTCACGTCAAAGGTACCAACAATGCATTGAAAACTTTGGAAGCAATTAGAATCTCTTCTGAGCAGAAACATCATCTATTTCTGATTGATGTAACTGTTCTCTTTAAACCTCTGGATCCCTCATACAGGCGGTCTCTTAGCTTTACAATTCTTTCCTAAGCGTAAACACCATCCATATATATACACCTACATTTGGGTTCTAGGGCCATATCTCCTACCATACCAGTGGTGTTGCTATGGTGACTAAATAGCGACCCAGCTAAGCATGAATGTTATTGGGACATTTCGAACACATGGTGGAGAGAGACTACACAGGACACTAGGGGTCGCAAAACCTGTCGCTTTTGCCAAAACCGGTATTTTCGATATTGAAGTTTACGAATACCGATATCCCGGTATTTTCAATATTTTCGATATTTATAGAATTTTTATTAATCAAATATTGAAATCAACAGTGTTGTTGTAATCTTTGGTCAAATTTCAATAATGAGATCGTAAAATGTCAACGTGTCTAATGTTTGGTCATTTGACTTTGGCCGCAAATGGTTACAAAAGTAACCTGATGACGAGAACACCATCTCTGACTCCTCACTGGTCGGAGGAATAGACCTTAGGCTATCATAATTAATTTCTAGATATTTTCCTCAAATAAAACTATTTCTATTTTTACCAATGTATCAATGTCTCCATCCGTTGGTCTGGAAGTATTATCCTAAGCCTGAAGTTTCTTTGGTATTTCAATTTCTAATTATTATTGTCTCTTAAGCGGCAGTGTATCTTCAAGTTCATCAAGCTCAGATCCAAGATGTTCAATTTCATTGTTCAAAGATATTTCCAACGAGGAATCCACTGTCTGACCATGCTTTTGAATATCCACGATATATTTTCGCATCTGGTTGCAATCTGACCTTAGAAATACGTCCAAGTAATCATTGGAATGTGCAGACTTTAATTGAGATTGAAGTTGTTCCTCCTAATGTTTTAAATATCTTGTTACATCTAATACATTTAGCTGAGAGATTGTCTGTAGCTTTCAAGAAATAATGACACACTGATGTCTTTTTTTCCGATAGTTTCATATGCTTTTAAATTTAGGTTTCTTTTTTTCAGGGTCCTCCATTTCTTTCTATCAACCTTGGAAAATAATTCATTTTTAAAAAAATATTAATTCAATTGAATTGGTTTGACGTGTAAAACATTTTTTTAAATGTTTAAATTGTCATGTAAATATTTGACTAAGTACGGTACAGACAAACTGGAACATTCAGACATGTACATTTTGGCTAGGTACGGTACATACAAACTGGGAAATTCAGCCTGAGACAAAATAGCTAGAAAATCAATTATGAGTTGAATGTAAATTATTAATATTGTTATCACAAAATAGAAGTAGCATAATTTTTCTGTGTCTTAAACTTAAGGCATTGGATTATCAAAATACGGATTTACTCATATTTTTTAATCTGTAGGTTTTTTTGGCATAATTAAAAGAAATCAAACAATCAACATTTTTTTTTTAAATTAAAAGTTGACCCCGTGATTTGAGTAATGCGCCATAACAAAGGATTACCTCCCGTACATTCAGGTCGTGACTCGTCTCCACTTACACACTATACAAGCAAGATGAAAAAACAAAACTAATCACAACGTCATGATTCTTGACAAATAAGATACAGTAGTACAAACATCGGTCGGCTTTCTTTGAACTTGTGACACGTGGTGTGATGGATTTGGTCATCTCAAAAATTATTGCTGTGTCTTGCTTTAACTATGACGTGGAAACTAAGAAAAACTATTAAAAAAAATATTGAAAATAAAATCCCGGGATTATCGAAAATCCCGGTTTTCATAAAACCAATCCCGGTATTTTCGAGCATGAATTATGGTCCGGTATTTTCGAAATTCGGGATCCCGGTTTGCAACCCCTACAGGACACCTCCCCAAATTTTATAACGGTAGATTGATAATGGCATTGGGGTCACCCCTGTGGAAATGAGCGAGCTTGACCCATGTATCAACCTTGCAGGCTCTTATCGACCCTCAAATAAATTTACATCGTCGGTCTTTGAAATCACGGTCAAATTTATTCCATTTTCTCAAATAGTTCGTCTTTGTCGACTTTGCCAGGTCGAGGACGATTTTGTGGACATGGCATTGAGATGATCTACTATTTCCGTTGTAAGTCCTACCTGGTAACGATACTTTCATCAGCACTTCGGCGTGTTAAGATCATCACTCGCGCTGAAGCAGTCAGGTCTTGTCCGAGTGACAATAGCGACAGAACCAAACGTATTCTTACTTACCATTCCACCCATCTCTTAGCCGAACTATGTCACCCTCAACATTTCTCAACCCCGCCTCTAATTGTGTTCAGTAGAAACAAGAAATTACGAGATCTCCTTTTTCGTAGCGACCACCGTGCACTCCCGTCCCACTTTGGGACCAAGCCATGTTAACGCAGCAGTTGTAACACCTTTAGCATCCAGACTCAATCCATTCCCTTTGCTGGGATTAGTTTTAAGATACGGCACAAGCCGCAATGTTTTTTTTTACACCATTATTTTTTACCCACTTCCATTTTGCTTATCTGGGCGAGACGGGTCGGCGTCTTTCAGACAGATTTACTGAACACCTTCGAAAAATTGCGCAATATAAACAATACCCTATCTCAAAACCACTTCAATAGAAGCGACCACAATGATACACGCGAAATGACAATTATCGCCATTGTTTCCTGTACCAACATGCCTACACATGTTCACTTGGAGAATTTATTGATATAAACCTCTTGGACCTTGAATCCACATGGCGGGAATGTCATGTTCTCTTTTACTTGTTAAATCCTTTATCCATCACCCTCTAATTTTTAACAACAAATCGCCGTGGACTTACTCCCACCCCCACCCCTTTTTTTTCACCTACATTAACTCTTACTGACGAATGCTCTACCAAATTCCTCTTATTGTCCTCTCCGAAACAAAATCTCGTATACAAAATTTCAGCTTACTTTTAATTGTAATATTGTGTTAGTCTTTGCCTTTCTTCACTTAAGAAGGCTTCTTGCCGATATGTTCGTTCTTTTATTGCTTCCTTATTTTAAGGCATTACCGTACCCTGTTTCGCGCATTTTCTTCTGCCTGAACATGCCAGCATTCTCTCCCCACTTATTTTCAAACTCTCACACACAAACACTTGTCTAAAAGTTCCCTCTATCATTCCACCAACTCCTCCTGCCAAACTCTCACACACAAACACTTGTCTAAAAATTTCCTCTATCATTCAACCAACTCCTCCTGCCAAACTCTCACACACAAACACTTGCCTACAAATTCCCTCTATCATTCCACCAACTCCACCTGCCAAACTCTCACACACAAACACTTGTCTAAAAATTCCCTCTATCATTCCACCAACTCCACCTGCCAAACTCTCACATACAAATACTTGTCTAAAAATTCCCTCTATCATTCCACCAACTCCTCCTGCCAAACTCTCAAACACCATTATGTGTCTAAAAATTCACTCCATCATTCCACCAACTCCTCCTGCCAAACTCTCAAACACAAACACTTGTATAAAAATTCCCTCCTTCATTCCCTGAACTCCTCATGCCAAACTCTCAAACACAAACACTTGTCTCAAAATTCCCTCTATCATTCCACCAACTCCTCCTGCCAAACTCTCACACACAAACACTTGATTAAAAATTCCCTCTTTCATTCCACCAACTCCTCCTGCCCAACTCTCACATACAAACACTTGTCTAAAAATTCCCTCTATCATTCCACCAGCTCCTCCTGCCAAACTCTCACACATAAACACTTGTCTAAAAATTCCCTCTATCATTACACCAACTCCTCCTGCCAAACTCTCACACACAAACACTTGTCTAAAAAATCCCTCTATCATTCCACCAAATCCTCCTGCCAAACTCTCACACACAAACACTTGTCTAAAAATTCCCTCTATCATTCCACCAACTCCTCCTGCCAAACTCTCACACACAAAAACTTGTCTAAAAATTCCCTCTATCATTCCACAAACTCCTCCTGCCAAACTCTCAAACACAAACACTTGTATAAAAATTCCCTCTATCATTCCCTGAACTCCTCCTGCCAAACTCTCACACACAAACACTTGTCTAAAAATTCCCTCTATCATTCCACCAACTCCTCCTGCCAAACTCTCACACACAAACACTTGTCTAAAAATTCCCTCTATCATTCCACCAGCTCCTCCTGCCAAACTCTCACACACAAACACTTGTCTAAAAATTCCCTCTATCATTCCACCAACTCCTCCTGCCAAACTCTCACACACAAACACTTGTCTAAAAATTCCCTCTATCATTACACCAACTCCTCCTGCCAAACTCTCACACACAAACACTTGTCTAAAAATTCCCTCTATCATTCCACTAAATCCTCCTGCCAAACTCTCACACACAAACACTTGTCTAAAAATTCCCTCTATCATTCCACCAACTCCTACTGCCAAACTCTCAAACACCAATATGTGTCTAAAAATTCCCTCTATCATTCCACCAACTCCTCCTGCCAAACTCTCAAACACAAACACTTGTATAAAAATTCCCTCTATCATTCCCTGAACTCCTCCTGCCAAACTCTCACACACAAACACTTGTCTCAAAATTCCCTCTATCATTCCACCAACTCCTCCTGCCAAACTCTCACACGCAAACACTTGTCTAAAAATTCCCTCTATCATTCCACCAACTCCTCCTGCCAAACTCTCACACACAAACACTTGTCTAAAAATTCCCTCTATCATTCCACCAACTCCTCCTGCCAAACTCTCACACACAAACACTTGTTTAAAAATTCCCTCTATCATTCCACCAACTCCTCCTGCCCAACTCTCACATACAAACACTTGTATAAAAATTCCCTCTATCATTCCACCAAATCCTCCTGCAAAACTCTCAAACACAAACACTTGTCTCAAAATTCCCTCTATCATTCCACCAACTCATCCTGCCAAACTCTCACACGCAAACACTTGTCTAAAAAGTCCCTTTATCATTCCACCAATTCCTCCTGCCAAACTCTCACACACAAACACTTGTCTAAAAATTTCCTCTATCATTCCACCAAATCCTCCTGCCAAACTCTCACACACAAACACTTGTCTAAAAATTCCCTCTATCATTCCACCAACTCCTCCTGCCCAACTCTCACATACAAACACTTGTCTAAAAATTCCCTCTATCATTCCACCAACTCCTCCTGCCAAACTCTCACACGCAAACACTTGTCTAAAAATTCCCTCTATCATTCCACCAACTCCTCCTGCCAAACTCTCACACACAAACACTTGTCTAAAAATTCCCTCTATCATTCCACCAGCTCCTCCTGCCAAACTCTCACACACAAACACTTGTCTAAAAATTCCCTCTATCATTCCCTGAACTCCTCCTGCCAAACTCTCACACACAAACACTTGTCTAAAAATTCCCTCTATCATTCCACCAAATCCTCCTGCAAAACTCTCAAACACAAACACTTGTCTCAAAATTCCCTCTATCATTCCACCAACTCCTCCTGCCAAACTCTCACATACAAACACTTGTCTAAAAATTCCCTCTACCATTCCACCAGCTCCTCCTGCCAAACTCTCACACACAAACACTTGTCTAAAAATTCCCTCTATCATTACACCAACTCCTCCTGCCAAACTCTCAAACACAAACACTTGTCTAAAAATTCCCTCTATCATTCCACCAACTCCTCCTGCCAAACTCTCAAACACAAACACTTGTCTCAAAATTCCCTCTATCATTCCACCAACTCCTCCTGCCAAACTCTCAAACACAAACACTTGTCTAAAAATTCCCTCTATCATTCTCTGAACTCCTCCTGCCAAACTCTCACACACAAACACTTGTCTCAAAATTCCCTCTATCATTCCACCAACTCCTCCTGCCAAACTCTCACACGCAAACACTTGTCTCAAAATTCCCTCTATCATTCCACCAACTCCTCCTGCCAAACTCTCAAACACAAACACTTGTCTAAAAATTCCCTCTATCATTCTGTGCCAAGTTCACAGATAATCAACGTAAAATAAAAATCGCCAGCGTTTCACGCCACCAACATTTTACCTTATCTTATCATATAAAGATAATGTAATTGTAACGAAATTGCAATGAAAACATTCAATTACAAAGCGAGGAAGAAATAAAAGAGAAAAAAAACTGACCAATGGAAGAGGCTTCCTGAAAAGAAAAAAAAAAGCCATTTTCTCGGGGAATGTTTTTTTAACTATAAAGAGAAGAAGAAAAAATGCTAAAAATATGACATCACGAGCGCAAGGTTGAGGTAAAAAATCTGGCTTAAAAACATTACTTAATGACGTATCGACCCAAGCAGATAAAATGGCGGTTGAAAAAAAAAAACAACCATGGCGGATTGAGAGTTATTCTCCCTTAACTTTTTAAAACGTGTTGATTATTTTTTATCTCTTAGCTTTTGGGGCAAAATGACAAAATTAACACAATTTTTCTTTACAATAATTGTTACGAGTCATGAATGGCTTGATAACGCGTGAGAAATTGGGGCATAATTTATTTTTTAGTTTTTGTTTTTGTTTAAATGGAGAGATCGTTAAAAAATTGATTCAATAGGACTATTAAGAACGATATTTTCCTGTTATTGACAATCGTGTTGACATTTACAATTTGATTTTGATTAGGGTCATCCAATGACATTGATTTCTGACAATTAGTGTGGGTTTGTGTTGTTGTTTTTTTCGTGTATTCTTCATCTCTTCTTGTAATGATCGAATGTGGGTTTTATTTGGCTGAAAGAGTGCATTCGTTTCTACACCTCATTTGATGGCAGGTACGTTTACAACCACGAGACTGAGAAATGTTTAAAATGACGAATGAACAAAGTCACGTAATAGAACAACCACTTACAAAAAACAACAATGTTTTTCGTGTCAATTAATTAGATATATTTTTCATTATTTTTTTTTAAAATTAATATTCTAATGTCCCACCCGCTTTTGCACCGCAAATTATTTCAGCAAAAAATTTAGGAAAAAAAAAAAAAGGGGAAATATTACGCATCAAACTCTTTTCTGATATTTTTTTCATTTTTCATTTTTTTTTATTAAAAAATCTCATTGAGCGCATTTTTTCCGTAGTTTGGGGTGGGGCTGATAATTTGATAAAAATGTGATGTCATCGGCAGCGGGTCTATGTGCCAAGTTTCAGCTCGATACATTTACGAGAAGCGGGGCGATTAGCCGTCTGAAAAATTTTCCACCCAGCCAGAAAGAAAGACACGAACGAGAGCGAAGTTACTTTAAAGGAGTTAATAAGTAGTTCATGTTTTAAAAAGGCTAAAAATATAGCTTCTTGAAAATGAGTTTAATCATGAAACGGCATGGTCTCTTTAAAGAGATACTTGGGTAACACAGTACTCATCACATCTTGCGTTGCAGTAACAACAACAACATCTACAGCGTTGCAGTAACATCTACAGCGCTGCAGTAACATCTACAGCATTGCAGTAGCATCTACATAACATAATATATTTCTTCCATATCGTGTCTCCCTAAAGTACAATATAAGAAAAACAAAATAACATTACATACAAGTCGTGACATTAGCCTGACATAACTTTATCAAGGAATCAATCTTTCTCCCTTATTGCTGATCTCCCCAGTCAGAACCTGGTAGTTATAACGGACTCCAGGGTTTGATCCGTGTACGTCGAGCATATAATCACTGTCATTATCAACACTTATTGGGGCAATTAAAGGGCAATTATGTGTTAAATCCAACTGTGTTAGTTCACCATAATGGCAGTATAAATGATGCGTCGTGGGCGGGGTCGCCACGGACGAGGGGGTAGGGCAGGGTCGGCATGGGGAAGGGTGTAACTCAAATATAATGAATACGGAGACAGATTTTTTTAAAAAAATCAATTTAAAAAAACTAACCAAAAACAAACAAAAAAAATGTATCGTTATATTTTTTGGTGATAAACATCAGAGCTGACCTGCTAAAAGATGGGGCCAGCGATTCTCAAGTCTTTCTGAACGGACACCTTTTTTTTTTCGGCTGATGTTCCTATCAGAGTGCTGATGAAATCAGACAATTTTTTGATTATTATTGGTTGGAATACGCATAGTTCGGTAGTTTGATGTAATTCCTTCTCTTAATGGTGGACATAAACTTTTTAAATAATGTATTTCTTTATTTTTATATATGTTTCCGTACTCGCCCTTCACAACCCCCGTCCCCCACTCTTTTTCCCCCACGAAAAATGAAACATTTCCCTTTTTTTGTGCCATGTCAATCATGTCTTTCCCCCCCCCCTCCCCCGCCGCGAGTCATCTATTGGCCGCCATGACATCACTTGACTGTAAACATAATTTATTCCAATAACGTAATTATTAAAAATATATTTATTAATTAATAGTTGCTTTTTTTTCTTAAGATATATAGAGCCTTTATATAAATATGTACATTTATATTAGTTATTATGGTAAAGAGGAACTAAGACCATTATTTAAACCTTTGTGAGAACACCTCCCCTAATGAGATCTGAGGCGCTCTTGAGTCCAATCTGGCAACCCTTGAAATAATAATGGCAATTGAAAGGCGTTAAATCATTCTAGACAACAGGTTGAGAGATTTCCGTTCGACGCTACTTTGTTACAAGGGCTGGGTATCGATCCGCTGCGGGCGTTCGGCAATACTTAACGGAATGTCATGCCTAAACATCGCGGGGAATATCGGCTTTTGTTTTCACTTTCCACGAATCGATACCACTCTTTGAAGACTGCCGATCTGACTGCGTCGATTAAATTCTTCAATTCCCCCGATGGAATAAAGGAAAAGGTGTGTGTGTGTGGGGGGGGGGGAATAAATGGTGATTAATTGTTCTATTTTTAGAATTCATACAAACCCCGGGATCGACACCCCAAGCCTGATCCCCATTTCGGTAGCCGAGTCTATGTTTGTACGTGTGCTCCGTATTTGCATCGTGGATCGATTCGGTAATCGTTTGCTCGATAAGACCACAAGGAGAGTATTGCACTGTTTGCTTTTCGATTCCAATCTCATTGACACTCGCATCATCCGGGCAGCTCGGTCCCACACAGTTGCGTCGTTCACATTTCTTATATCTCGTCTTACATTCATGGTCTCACCCCCGGGGGCATAACTGAGAAAAAAGCAGTGGCATGATGCACTTTAGCATAGGTTGCAGATGTCTTGTTATAGTATTGAAAAACTGTAGGGACACCGGGGGATCGGGGTGTAGATCGGTAGGATGTTAGGCCCGATACGCCCTTGTCCAAACTGAGTGGATTTGGTGGCGCCACTTGTCGCTTTTTTTGGTTTTTGTTGGTTTTGCTTTTGCAGTTCAAGTATAAACGGGGCACACCACGTGTTGTATATGAAAGTTAATTCAGATAAGCGTAGTTATGAAATGAACATTCTCCTAAAGTCATGTATGAAAATTTTTTGTTTTTTTTAAGGACAATGTATACACTGAATATCCTCCGGAAATCATGATTTTAATTTATTGGTTTATTATTATTATTTGTTGTATTTACTTTACATTCTCTCCATATGTATGTTACCCTCGGGGGATCATCAACTATGTTAGAATTACGCTTATGTAGACTTGATGCGTTTAAACTGCAGTTTATAAACAATACAGGTGTAATATCAACGTAACCCTCGGTTTGCAACTGTTTCTAGAGGCGGCCGTGACTAAGATTACAATATTTGTATACACGATTCGCGTTCAAGTCTAGGTACCCCAGGTTATCCCATGAAACAGTGCACGCGCACCCCCACCTGTAGCCGTAGATGTCACGTGTTATCATAAACGTCCATCTAACAAGGGCCAATAACTCCCACCATCAATCTAAGTATCTGACTCCGTCTTGGTGAAGGTGTAAATCGTCGCGACTTTAGTTCGGAGAGTATAGTGTTCCATGTACGTCGTAGCTCGTGCTGTGAAAAAAGTAGTTACAGTTGTTCGCTATTTTTCTATAAAGTGGAAAATAAAATCTAACTGACCTTATCAGCTCAACATCTTGACACAGTGCTATCTCCCTCTAATTTCAATGCCTGGTGTTACCGCCCCGCAAGTATTAGACGATTTGTCTTATACCAGTTTGTTATAGACATAGTACCTTCTCTCTTCTCTGTGCATTTATTGTAGGCTCTAGACATAGTACCTTGCTTCCTTTTTTATGCATCTACCCGTTAGTTCTAGACATAGTAACTTCTCTCCTTATCTGTGCATCTACCCATTAGTTCTAGACATGGTAACTTATTTCCATCTATGCGCATCTAAAGTTAGTTCTAGACATAGTACTTTCCCTCCTTCAATCTGCATCTACCCGTTAGTTCTAGACATAATACCTTCTTTATGTTCTCCAACTAGTTTAGCACATGGATGCAAATATTTCAAAAGGAATTTCTTCACTTTATAACAACTTTCATGGCATGTGATAAACTCTTCACCATTCTTTGGACATTCCTACAATTCCCGACAAAATATGGACTTCTCTTTGAGTTTTAGTTCCAATAAATGAACAACATTATTCTAGTTAAATAAAATGACTTGAAATCGCTTTAATTATAAAGATGTAAAAATATTTAGTCTTTCAGCTATGTTATTCTCACTCAGGTTTGTGTCACACACCAAATTAAGATCACACAATTGATGCTGCAACATAAATTTCAGGGGGACTTCAAAGAAAAGTTTGTGTCTCAAAATGATGAGAATAAGACTCCTGGATCATTGTAAATCAATAAGCAGCGGTGTTCTAATCTATTCCCCTGGCGTACAGAATCAAGGGATCTGCTCGGTCGCGCCATAAAACATGGCAACACCTCGGGACTTCTCAGCCCATGGCCCCCACGCCACGGGATTTCTCGCCCCCTGGCCACTCACTTCCGCACACGAAGATAACCTAACCTAAGCTGATACTAAGTGACAATGGCGTCAGTTAGATCCCATTATCTTAAAAAGGATGCCCTCTCTAGAGCCCTATATGGTGTTTTAAAAACGCCTCTCTTACACCATTGCATTCTGGGACTGGGGTGTCACGTGACATGAATAGTTTCACGGAAAAAGCTTTAGATTCTGTATGCCATCTAACTTTTGAGCTTAAAATGATTTATTTGAACAGAGAATGAATGTATGTGATGAATAACTAACCATATGTTAATAAATATATGTCATGAATTAATATATGTGATGAATACACTGGCGGAACCAAGTGAGACAAAGGGAGAAACCTACCTGACAGTTTAAATATATCTTTTAATGGCATCCGTCCGTCACAATGTGACGATGGTGTAGACTTGTCCGTCACAATGTGACGATGGTGTAGACTTGTCCGTCACAATGTGACGATGGTGTAGACTTGTCCGTCACAATGTGACGATGGTGTAGACTTGTCCGTCACAATGTGACGATGGTGTAGACTTGTCCGTCACAATGTGACGATGGTGTAGACTTGTCCGACACAATGTGACGATGGTGTAGACTTGTCCGTCACGATGTGACGTTGGTGTAGACTTCAGAGGACGAAATCAAAAGATCTGGGATTTTTTTCTTTAGTCTCACTTGACAGCAAATCGCCACTCTCCACGCCCGAGGGAACACCATATATGGATGATACAGCTTGGCACCAATGTTCCCTCTAAGGTTTGTTGGTTCGTGTGCAAAATCATAAAGTTGTGTGCAAAGTTTTACTTTGCAGAGTGCAGTGTATTTCTATAAAAACGTGCTGCGCGGATGCTCAAAACTACTGCGCGGCATCTGTGAGGTAGCTGCGCGGCCGCGCAGCTTAAAGGGAACATTGCTTGACACCAGTTACGTTGAAGGAGTTGTCGGAATTTTCCTCTGGATTTTGCCTTCTCTTAGGCGAAATTGTCTAACGGATTGGCTCCCGGGTGCTGGTGTCTTTATTCCTGACTTGGTCTTTGGTGGGGGTTGAACTCCAGTTTACACCACTCGACCACCCAGTTTAAATATATATCTATTAATAAATATATTTGCACGATGAGAGAGGGAGAGAAACAAGAGCAAAATGATAGAGAGAAATATAAAAGGAGGGAAAGGAAGCATGAGAGAGAGAGAGAGAGAGAGAGAGAGAGCAAACAAAAAGTAAAATATGTATAAACGTGTAGTTAAATTAAAAAAATGTTTAATTTCCCCCTCCCCAACCCCCGTTACCCACCCACACTTTTGGACGAATTCTCGATCCACCTATGTTAAGAACCTTTGACACCAATGAAACAAATAAAGAAATAATCTACGAACTGCAATCAACCGCTAGTGTCGCATGTGGCTCATGGACCACATATCACAGACCACACATTATAGACCACATATCATGGACCACTTTTCCTAAAACACAAGAAATGGACCACATATCACAGTAGACCAAATTATCACAGACCACATATCACAGACCACATTTCACAGACCTCACATCACAGACAAGATATCACAGATCACATATAATATACCACATATCATATACAACATATCACAGACCACATATCATAGACCACACATCACAGACCACATATATACCACATATCACAGACCACATATCATAGACCACATATCATAGACCACATATCACAGACCACTTATATACCACATATCACAGACCACATATCACATACCACATATCACATACCACACATCATGGACCAACTACAAATAATCTCCGTTATACTTCATCTTATTTTTCATTTGTATTTCATCTTATATTTCCCATCATGTAATGCTTTAGATTATTCCTGCTTATGCTTTCATTTAGAGTTCTTCCTTTCCTGAATATCTCTTCAGTAGAACATTGACCTTTCTATAATCTCTTCTAATTAACAAAACAAGCTTATTTATTTGATACCGCCTACATCATCAACACTTTAAGACTGATGATTCGATCATATAAAATAGCCATATATTTCTATTGAAACTCAGAATTGAAAGTCTAAGGATTAGACTCTAATCTATATATGTTCATTTTTCCTGCGTACCCTTTGCAAAAGTTTGTTGTTTTGTCGTACCGTTAGAGCTTTCCGTCCTAACTCCACCAGACTCTCTACGTATATATATATATAACAGTAATCAGCAGGGGGTGGGGACAATGGCCGGATTATATTAATCAACAAAAGCACCTAGCCCACCCTTACATTAAGCAGGTTTCACCCCCCACCCACCCCGATTACCTGTGCTTTTATCTTCCACCGCAATCATTGCAAGAACCCCTCACCCCCAACTTCCGCCTCACCTGGGATTTTGGAGCCTGCATCCCCATCCCCTTCCCCCGTTCGGTCTTCCCTGTAATCCCCAGAAAATGTCTACGCGTGTGTTTGACTTCAGGTTTTGTGAATCCAGCCCCCTTACTCACCCCCCCCCCCTTATTTCAAGTCAAACTGATTTTTACCTGCTCAAAGCGCGCCCCGCATCTTTCGTCATTTTTTTTTTTGTCATTCATTCCCACGTGAGTGGGCTTTGCGAGATCGTGAGTACTAGACATTCACTATTGGTGCTTGCTGTACTAGCGAACACGTTCACTATTGGTGCTTGCTGTACTAGCGAACACGTTCACTATTGGTGCTTGCTGTACTAGCGAACACATTCACTATTGGTGCTGTCGTGGTTTTTTCAGAACTTCAAGCCGCAGTTTTTTCCCATTGTTTGCACCGGATTAGCGTGCGCTGCAACAGTTGATCTTTCTCTTGGCTTCGTGTGTTTGAGAGTCCGTTAGCTCAGATCATTTTTTGCCTCTGCTGGTCATTCCGGGATGATGGCCATGTTCTGAGCTATCATTCTGTTGGTTAGCGAGAGAGGATTAATAGCCATGTGTCCGTGTGCGTATATATTCTGATATAGGGCAGCCTGACTCATAATTTTGTTGACCAGTGTGTAAATAAAACAGATAGTTCGTGTTTCTCCAGCTCGGAAATATACAAACACTATATTTCTTACTCCACCAGAACTCGATAATCTGTTGATAGATTAGGAGGTAAGGCAATACATTTCGGATGGTCCTTGGTCGGATTTTGATACTTATCCACTGGGTACCATACACCAAGGTTTACTCACACTATTCGATTTTATGTAAGCATTTGGCCGTTTGACTTCTTATTATCAATATAACCAACATTAAATCTGCGATTAATAAAAATGTTCCTGCTTTTATATGCAGGTAAAACTTAAACTGTTTCAAGATTACACCTGCCACTAGACCAATACAGATATAATGTATACCTACTAAATGACCCTTTATAGTGTGTTTAGAGTAGCTGCCAGTAAGTCCGCCAATGACACAAGATATAACCCTCATTTCTATCGTCGTACGTTTTCTGTGTAGAGTAGCTGCCAGTAAGTCCGCCAAAAACACAAGATATAACCCTCATTTCTATCGTAGTACGACTTCTGTGTAGAGTAGCTGCCATTAAGACCGCCAAAGACACAAGATTTAACCCTCATTTCTATTCGTCGTACGACTTCTGTAGAGTAGCTGCCAGTAAGACCGCCAAAGACACAAGATATAACCCTCATTTCTAGCGTCGTAAGAGCTTCAGACGCTTATTTCATTTCATGTTATTTTTTTATACTGAATCTTATTTCTTATAAATCTGTAAATCATATTTTTGTCGGATAATTATTAATTAGAATCACTGACAACGTTGTGTTGAGACCTACTACAAGTATTATCTCTGAAGCCGGGCTAGCTTCAGTCAATACTCACACACAGAGACTAACCTTTAGTGGGCTGTACATCATTGTCATGTACATTTGTACAGTTGTATTTTTTCCGACATAAATAACGACTCCTTCCATTTTTCTCCCGGGCTTGACTCTGTTGGTTTTATTTTCAATCTTGGAAAGTGGATATTGCACACGACGAGAAGCCATAACTTCGGGCTTGCCATTACGGTAATTAGACAAGGAAAGCAAGTTGCATATCTGAAATCAGATTCCCAAAATGCCAAAGTCAATTCTTTTCGATTAAAGCATCTGCTAGTCTGAGAATAAATAAACTTGTTGGAATTATTAAAAAGTGTAATCCAAGCAATATTATGGACAATTTTGTCAATGATTTAACTTTAAATAAGTGTAAGTATTTATACGTCTTTATGCTTTGAATATCAAATCGGATGTCATAAAAGATGCTTTTGAAGAAAAAAATAGCAGCAGTGTTACTAAATGTAATCCGCCAGAGAGCCTTTCTAATTTTATCCATCCATCCATCCTTGTGGGGCTACAGCCCATGTAGGGCTTTGGCCTGCCTCACTGCTTCCTTCCACTCAGACCTAACTAGTGCTTTTCTTTTCCATGCTTGGATTCCCAGTTTTTATAGATATTTTTCCACATCACCCATATAATATAAGCCTAGGTCTGCCTTTGAGCTGTTTACCTCTGGGGTTGTGGTGAGGTACCATATTCCCCCCTCTGTCATTTGGCATTCTTTAAGTGCCCTGCCAAGCGTAGCCTGCCGTTTTTAATTTCTGCTACTATCATGGTATCCTGATATAGACTGTACAATTCATGGTTGGTTCGTATTCTTCATCCCTATTCATCCTTTGTTGGTCCATATAGTTTCCTGAGAACTTTCCTAATTTTATTTAATTAATAATGGGCGCAGCTTGTCTCTGACCACATTTCTCAGACTACCCTGAATTTAAACACGCTAAAATACACACGTAGATATCTGTAGCTATAATGTAGATACTCAGCAGCCGCGAAACATAATTTCTGAAACCCGTTCCGTATCTTTAATACCAGGTACTCAAAGGCGGACATGGCATTTAAGTTTTTATTTGACCATAAAGACGCTCTATCATAATTAACTCAGTCACGTCAGCTGATGCTTATCAAAAGTTTTATTAAAATACATGCTTCTTAATGTTTACATTAATCACAGATATGTGTTTATGTAAACGTTGGGACTCTACAAGTGACTAGTTAGCATTGAAATATGGATCGGTCTGTGATGTTCGCACTATGCCATACTGTTGTAAACACAAGTCAACATACTAATTGAGATGTAATAAACAAAGTCTTGAAATAAGTTCATTTTATGTATATCCGTTGATAACAGAACGGTCATGGCAGGTAATGTTTCTTCATAATCTCTGGGACAAGTCGGCAAACCGTACGGCCAACATTACTGCCATCAATACGCCCAACATTACGGCCAACATTTCTGCCAACATTTCTGCCAACATTACTGCCAACATTACTGCCAACAATACTGCCAACATTACTGCCAACATTTCTGCCAACATTACTGCCAACATTACTGCCAACAATACGGCCAACATTACGTCCAACATTTCTGCCAACATTTCTGCCAACATTTCTGCCAACATTTCTGCCAACATTTCTGCCAACATTTCTGCCAACATTACGGCCAACATTTCTGCCAACATTTCTGCCAACATTTCTGCCAACATTTCTGCCAACATTACTGCCAACATTGCTGCCAACATGACTGCCTACAATACGCTTCAATGTGCTTCCAAATCTATACGCGTACATTTTTAATGAGTTATTATTCTCACCGGTCGTGTGATAATTCAAATTGACAGATGAAAACAGCACGATATTAAATTTGCAAAGTAAGAAAAAGACACCTTTAAGGTCCAATTATGAAATATGGTAGGGGCGGTGTCGTGTTTGGGGGGGAGGGGGGTCAACAACGACAAAACTGATAAACAATAGTGTACAATGATAACAGTTGAAGGACTGCGTTGATGCTGTGTGAATGATAGAGTAGATGATAACAGATGAAGGACTGCGTTGATGCTGTGTGAATGATAGAGTAGATGATAACAGAAGAAGGACTGCGTTGACGCTGTGTGAATGATAGAGTGGAACAAGGTGATGTATGGGCGCTTCAATCAAAAGACAGGACAGTATATAAGACGTGAACGTTTCGACCAAGAGCCTTCCTCGGCAGGCAGTGAAGGATTTTTCAAAACCAAGATTATTTGAAGTGAAAGAAAAATGCTAAAGAATAATCTTAACGGAACAAAATATTTGAGAGATAAATAAAATATAAGAAATAAGTTTTAAAATTCTTTTTTTTAAAAAAAAGAAAGAAAGAAAGAAGACATACAACCGAAACGTTCCCATCTTACTGTTCTGTATTTTGTGTTAAGTTTCCACATCCCCCTGTTCTACTATTTCATTGTGTAAATGATAACAAGTGAAACTCGATACCCTTTGCTGTTGCTGATTGACACCCAAAGTAATGTGTCGTAAAAAAAGGTAAAGAGATTGATCTTCACGCCCCCCCCCCCTTCCAACCTTTTTTCCTATTACCAGTCGCGCAGAAAGTTATTGTCTTAGACCTAAGAAATGGAAACGTTTAAATGATATAGAAGTGATTTATGACGCTTTAAAGTAAAATTTGAAAATGAACGTCCTACAGGTGGAGAAAAACAAAAACGCTTTTCGTCCAAATTAATCTACGCAGGAAAGAAGTTAACGAATTCGCTTTACGTGAAGAGCACATTTCCGTGTATAGCCAATAGAGAAGGAGGGGGGGGGAGTGGGGGCTGGGGGTTAGTTACTGAAATGTTTGTTAAAGACGAAAGCGAATTTTACTGGGCAAAATATCTGTCATGGAAATGCATGAGTTTTAGAAGTAGATGGGAGAAACGTTACTTTTTATAATCAAATACACCCAAGATAAGTTCGATCAGGGCGAATTATTTCTCTTATTCTTTTGTCTCCCAAGTCTGTACGAATTTACCAGCGAGCTCCCCCAAAGGTCACCAAATCTAAATGATCACTACTTAAGTCATTGTTGTCGCTAAAGGAGTTCATTGGTGGCTGATTTCTACGCTACAGAAATACTTTAGATGTCTTTTGCTTGCATTGTTCAAACTGTCAAATGATGTGGTTCAAAATATGTATCGATTTATGTGCAGAAAATGAATTGCTACAATGTAAGCATGATGCTTTTCCATATACGTGGATCACTAAAGAATCGTATCTTATCTTATCTTATTTATCAGATTTTTTTGTAAAACCGGAAATCAATTTTCTGAAATGTCCAAATTGGAACATAGCATACGCGCCCACACGGACCTCACTTCAAAATTAAATTAAAATTTTTAAAATAATAATTTTAAAAATATGACCTTCCACTCCACCCACCTTTAACCCCCAAACGTCCTGAACTGGTCAGTGTTCACCTTTGTGGAATAATAGGGGTCAAGAACATCAACCTGGACATTTACTTTTAAAACGTCCCATATGTCATGGAAATGACAGTTTAGAAAATGGGATATGAGAGTTTCACAATGGGAGATGACAGTTTCACAGTGGGATATGACAGTTTCACAGTGGGATATGACAGTTTCACAGTGAGATATGACAGTTTAACCATGGGATATGACATTTTCACAATGGGATATGACAGTTTCACAATGGGACATGAGAGTTTCACGACGGGACATGAGAGTTAACAGAGGGACATGACAGTTTCACAATGGGACATGAGAGTCTCACAATAAGACATGAGAGTTTCACCATGGGAAATCAATATGTGGCCATTGTTACAGTCATGTAATCCTTAGCTTCAAAAAAAGTTTCTTTTACTTCAGCAAAGTCGGCAAAGAGAACTCACAGCAAAGATAACTCCTGTACATAAAAATATCCCATTGTGTTGTCTGACGTCACTCGCTAGCCATCACAGCAGCCAGGCGATAAAAACTGTTATGTGCATATGTTTACTTTAAACTTAAATCCAGGGGGGGGGGGGGGTGGGTGTTTTATAATGTAAGGCAGCATGTCCCGTGATTGGTGCTGTTTCACCTGAACTCGGACAGGTCAGTGTGTCCTCGTATGGGTGCGGTCGGACCTGAGTTTGAAGATCAGCTTGTGGTTGTGTTGGTACAGGGGTTCTTTGAGTCAGTGCTTATTGTTACTTGTTCAGTGGTTTCTTAGGTCAATTTTTATTGTCTCATTGTAAAGTGGGACCTAAGGTCAGTTGTGCACAGTTACTTGGACATTTGGTCTAGGTCTTTACTGGTCAAGTCAGATCTAAGTTTTAGAGTTGGTTTGTACCTCAATGTATTGTATTGCAGCAGTTGGACCTGGCGCATTGTAATCGGTTTTCTTGTTTTGGAAAACCTTTAGGAACATTCCGTGTGTCGAATTTTTTTAAGTGACATACAGGTCACGGAGCTTAAAACAAAAGTATGAACTGACACATAAGGGGGAAAAAACAATCTAGCTCATCTTGAGTTGTTTTTTTTTAAAAAGAATATGAAGTCATAAAATAAGCCCACGTTGTAAACGCCTCTGTTTCAAGAATGAAATGCAGAAATTTGATGTTGTTGCTGGAGTCATGACTTAACAGTATTTCACTTTTATGTCATTAATAATCTAATCAATGTTAGGCTTGCACTTTTCAACTCACGAGTTATTGATACATTGTATCAAACAGAAATCATAACAAGAGTTATTGGTATATTGTATCACACAGAACTCATAACAAGAGTTATTGGTACATTGTATGAAACAGAACTCATAACAAGAGTTATTGGTGCATTGTATCAAACAGAACTCATAACAAGAGTTATTGTTGCATTGTATCAAACAGAAATCATAACAAGAGTTATTGGTACATTGTATCAAACAGAACTCATAACAAGAGTTATTGGTACATTGTATCAAACAGAACTCATAACAAGAGTTATTGGTACATTGTATCAAACAGAACTCATAACAAGAGTTATTGATACATTGTATCAAACAGAACTCATAACAAGAGTTATTGGTGCATTGTATCAAACAGAACTCATAACAAGAGTTATTGGTGCATTGTATCAAACATAACTCATAACAAGAGTTATTGGTGCATTGTATCAAACAGAACTCATAACAAGAGTTATTGGTACATTGTATCAAACAGAACTCATAACAAGAGTTATTGGTACATTGTATCAAACAGAACTCATAACAAGAGTTATTGGTGCATTGTATCAAACAGAACTCATAACAAGCGTTATTGGTGCATTGTATCAAACAGAACTCATAACAAGAGTTATTGTTGCATTGTATCAAACAGAAGTCATAACAAGAGTTATTGGTGCATTGTATCAAACAGAACTCATAACAAGGGTTATTGGTGCATTGTATCAAACAGAACTCATAACAAGAGTTATTGTTGCATTGTATAAAACAGAAATCATAACAAGAGTTATTGGTACATTGTATCAAACAGAACTCATAACAAGAGTTATTGGTGCATTGTATCAAACAGAACTCATAACAAGAGTTATTGGTACATTGTATCAAACAGAACTCATAACAAGAGTTATTGATACATTGTATCAAACAGAACTCATAACAAGAGTTATTGGTGCATTGTATCAAACAGAACTCATAACAAGAGTTATTGGTGCATTGTATCAAACATAACTTATAACAAGAGTTATTGGTGCATTGTATCAAACAGAACTCATAACATGAGTTATTGGTGCATTGTATCAAACAGAACTCATAACAAAGTTATTGATACATTGTATCAAACAGAACTCATAACAAGAGTTATTGGTGCATTGTATCAAACAGAACTCATAACAAGAGTTATTGGTGCATTGTATCAAAAGTGACTCAAAACAAGAGTTATCAATACATTGTATCATATAGGACTCCAAATCCCCCAAACCTAATATTGTTTTTATGGATGACTCATCCATATCCGTATCGTCAGTAGTGGCCCTTGATTTTTATTTTGTGGATAAAAATAATAAATTATGACGGCAACGATTCGAAAACAGCCTGAAATGTTGATGGACAAAAGGCTGAAATGTTGATGGACAAAAGGCTGAAATGTTGATGGACAAAAGGCTGAAATGTTGATGGACAAAAGGCTGAAATGTTGATGGACAAAAGGCTGAAATGTTGATGGACAAAAGGCTGAAATGTTGATGGACAAAAGGCTGAAATCTTGATGGACAAAGTCTGAAATGTTGATGGACAAAAGGCTGAAATGTTGATGGACAAAAGGCTGAAATGTTGATATTTCTTGTATTGGCGTGCGCCCTGACTTCTTTTAAATGACCTCAGTTTCTGACATTTTTGCAATAGCTCTTAGACTCCCTCCCCTGCCCCCCGGCCACACCACATATTTACATCACTGCCTCGTATAAAAACTGATTATATAATCTATAGGGATGTATGTGATTATCCTATGTTAAAAAAACAAACAAAGAACTTCGATGGCTCATTGTCATTTGCATAATTGAAGGCATTCCCTGAGTGAAATGAAAGGCCGTTTAATCGAGTCGTGTGGCCGTTAATGTCTCATGAAACTGAGATAACACGGGGATGATGAAGCCCTATCATTTGGACTTCATTTTAACTCGGCCATCCCGATTTGAATTTAAGTGAGTATCATTTTAATTTCGGTGAGTCCCAATTTCATTAGGATGAGTCACAATTGAATTGAGCGTGTCACATGTAAGGGAGCGTAAGTCACATTGACTTTGGTGTAAATCACATTTAAATTGGTAAGTTACATTTAACTTGGTATAAGTCACATTTAGTTGGTATAAGTCACATTTAATTGGTATAAGTCACATTTAGTTGGTATAGTCACATTTAAGTTGGTATAAGTCAAATTGAAATTTGAATAAGTCATATTTAAGTTGGGTGGAGTCCGAATAGAATGTACGTGGGTCACGTATTGAAATGGGGGAGAAGGAAAAGCTGCGCCTCGGGCGGAGGTTGCCAAAGCATCCCACCCCCAGTCACACACCCTTTTTCCGACCTTTTTGAAAACGTTAAAAAATGTATATAAAGCTTTGTATAGAGTTTGAATGTTAGTTGGCCGTTTATTGAGTCTAGTATAGAGTTTGAATGCTAGTTGACAGTTTATTGAGCCTAGTATAGAGTTTGAATGCTAGTTGACAGTTTATTGAGCCTAGTATAGAGTTTGAAAGTTAGTTGACAGTTTATTGAGTCTAGTATAGAGTTTGAATGCTAGTTGACAGTTTATTGAGTCTAGTATAGAGTTTGAATGCTAGTTGACAGTTTATTGAGTCTAGTATAGAGTTTGACTGTTAGTTGACAGTTTATTGAGTCTAGTATAGAGTTTGAATGCTAGTTGACAGTTTATTGAGTCTAGTATAGAGTTTGAATGCTAGTTGACAGTTTATTGAGCCTAGTATAGAGTTTGAATGCTAGTTGACAGTTTATTGAGCCTAGTATAGAGTTTGAATGCTAGTTGACAGTTTATTGAGTCTAGTATAGAGTTTGAATGCTAGTTGACAGTTTATTGAGTCTAATCTAGAGTTTGAATGTTAGTTGACAGTTTATTGAGTCTAGTATAGAGTTTGAATGTTAGTTGACAGTTTATTGAGTCTAATATAGAGTTTGAATGTTAGTTGACAGTTTATTGAGTCTAGTATAGAGTTTGAATGCTAGTTGACAGTTTATTGAGCCTAGTATAGAGTTTGAATGCTAGTTGACAGTTTATTGAGTCTAGTATAGAGTTTGAATGCTAGTTGGCAGTTATATTAAGCCTAAAAGGCCAAATGAATCAAATAGAATGGATTACGAACTGAAAGGTGTTTTGCTTAAATTGTAAATATTGTTTTGCAAAAAATTGTAATAGTGTTTTGTATTTAATTTCGCAGTCCAGTTTCTTTTGTCAAAATTAAAAATAAATAAAAATTGTTTATTTGGTGATGTAAGATAGTTAAATTTAATGGGTTGGGTGGAAAAAGGGGGGGGGGTCTTTGTTAAAGGATAGACTTGTTTTATAAATTATCTGGTAACATTTAGTCAGGAAACACATTTTGGAGTTACGTTAAATTTCAGGAGATACAGTGCGGAGTCGATCATTATTAGTCTGTGGTGATCTGCTGTTCTGGCGATGTCGATCGAAATTTGTGTCATAGAAAATGGTATCACGACAAGTAAAGTGTGGGGGGGGGCCTTGGGGGTTAGTGGGTGGGGTGGGATTGCTTTGGCGCAGCCGTGATTAATTGACCACCAACCGGCAATTAGCACTCTGGGCTTTCACTATCACCATTAGGTAGTCCGTGTGACCTTTGATCTAGGGTTGCCGAACACACCGTCCAATCACGACGTTCCTTTCATCCCACGTGACATGTATTGCTTCGTGATAAATGTATTTGTCTAACTGTTCGCGCCATTGTTTCTTCCCATCTGAACATTTGTTCATTTGCTCTCACAATGCCCAAACCAGCAGGTACGTTTTTTCGTTGTTTGGTTGTTGTTTTTATTTTTTTAAAATATTTTTTTGGCACTTAGAGGGTTAACTTTTATGACTTTCCTAGATACTAAAGCGTTAATTAAAATGGGTCTTGATTTATATGTATTTGGTATAGACACTAACTGCCTGTGGCTTATCAAAATAGGAAATCGATATCAATTTTTTCAATCACACAATCGCAGTATTCCCGACTGATGTTTATTTGAATTTTATGTTGAGCATTGTTCCCCCTTCAGTGAGCCGGCTTGGTGTTCCAGGTAAACTTGGTTTTTCTTAGAAGTGACGCTCGCTTATTGGGGGCATCTTAAGTAATGGTCATAGTGTATTTAGATGGTCTTATTTTATTCCAGTGACAGCCCTAGAACACGGATTCTCAATCTGGGTTCCTAGGATTCGTGTCGCATCTATATATTGATACCAGATAAAGATTAGTTAAATCGCTATGTAATGTCCCTCGTGTTGGGGATGCCTGATACTTGGGTATTGCTTTAAGGGTTCCATGGAAGGTTGAAAGGTTGAGAACCTCTGGTATAGAGCGTGCTATTGTGATCACCAGAATAGAAAAATTAAAAAGAACTGATGTGTGTTTAACGGGTCTTAAGTTGCATTACATGACACGCCAGTGTCTAAGCCAAGCGAGGTACACGAAATGTCACGAATATTGTCAATAGTGACAAGTGTGAATTTGGGTAAACTAAGCATTTGATTGGCTAGACGTGACATTTCCATGTGTTTTCTAGTCAACGGTTTGTGGATATGTGTGTGTGCGTGTGTGTGTGTGTGTGTTTAGGGGAAAAAAAGGGGGGGGGGATCCTAAGCATTTACCCATGGCAGGACACCGGCATCTATTTAAGCGGGATGGTGATGTAGGAAACAAGCCAACAAACAAACATACAAACTAGCAGAATTCAATTTTACAAAAGGATGACTTGATATTTTTGACCAACCTAAAAAAAAAAAAAAGTATTTCCAAATCCAGCTTGTCGAAAATTGGCGCAATTATTAAATATGCGCCATTTTGTATAGATCTAGCCTGAATTTGTTTTTTTTTTAGTTTTTCGTTTTAAAAAAAGGGTTTGATTGAATTGGTTTTTTTCTAATGTTGTCTGCGTATCAAAGCCCAGACTTTCAAATGTTCAAAGACATTTATCTGTGTTTTGTCGTGTCAGATTGTAAAGAGTTTTTTTCAAGATCTTATTTGTGTAGAGTTGCTCAAATTTGTGTTTAGTCGTGTCCGGTTGTGTAGAGTTGCTCAAATTGGTGTTTAGTCGTGTCCGATTGTGTAGAGTTGCTCAAATTTATGTTTAGTCGTGTCCGATTGTGTAGAGTTGCTCAAATTTATGTTTAGTCGTGTCCGATTGTGCGGCGTTGCTGTGGTTACAAAGCTTGCAAGCAGTTTCAAAGCCATGAGAGTTCCAGGGTGTACAATTAAGTCATTCAGCACATCGTTAGCTTATGTCCCTTTGTTTTAATTAACGCCGGAGTTTATTGTTCTAGCGGGATAATGATTTATAATTGTTTCCTGAATACAACCGGCTGTCTGTTACACAAGAGGGTTTTGACAGCTGTTGCCCCGGGAAGGGGGGGAGGGGTGGGGGAAAGAAAGTTAAGTTTAAAACTTAATGGATTTACTGCATTGGCCTTTGTCGGTGCGCACGAAATTAGATTCAACAATGAAAATTTGTTCTTCAGCTTTACAATATTGTACTCCCTGGCATTTGTGTTCCTGCTGTACCAAACTGTACATCCTGGCATTTGTTTAGGGGGATGGGGGGGTGTTTTTTAGTTCATTGGAGTCATTCTTGATAAAATTCTATCAATGAGAAACATGACGTGTTGTGAGTTTAGAGCAAACGCATTATCAAGTTTTTGTGTTTTTACTCTCCCAAACTCGAAATATGACCCCCACTGAATCCTAACAAAGGCTAGACTTTAGAACTCTGACAAGTAACGACTTTATTCAGCTTCTGTACTTGGGAAAGGCTAAGAATAAACACCTGGGTTTTAGACAAAGGTGCAACATATTTTTCAAGGATGTTGCCGTTTTTGTTATTTTCACATGTATTCACTATTTTATATTGAAAATTTTACATTTGTGTAAGTCGGAGGACCAGATCTTGTGACCACTAAATAAAACAAAATACGATGTAAAGGTCAGCGTTTGCGTGAGCAGTAATCTGTAGGGGGAGTACAGGGAATAATCTGTAAGGGAGTACAGGCAGGGATAACGTGCTTTTATTATACACAGGGCTACAGTATATGACAGGGGGAAGGGGAATCTAGAAGTGTAAAATTGTTGTTACAAGGGAGCCTTGTCAAAAACTAATTGGCGCGGGAAGGCAATGATAAAAATTGTATGAAAGAATTTGTACAAAGCGTTCTGGAGAAGGTGCGTTGAAAGATGGAATATAGTGTTGTAGTTTAAGACAGGAGGTTTGTGAAATATAGTTGTTATTTTTGTTCGTTAGGTTTGACGTGTGAGATATTGCAAAGTAGAAAGTATGGTATAGGTAGGCCTACTGTCTTAAGATGAGGCATTAGGACATACTAATATAGAGCAAGACTATAACACTGTGAGTGATCGTTTCGGGGTGACCACTATTTTTCAGTCTGAGTACTTTCGAGGGTGATGCTTGTCGTGAACACAAATTTAAAATACTAGGCCAATAAATTACACATACTGAAAGACGCAAAAGACCCATTGTATGTATCTGTTTGTATTTTCCTATTATAATAAGTTCTAATTTTCGTAAGCTAACCAGTTTAAGGGTAATTCTGAAAAGCGTTTCAGCAGGTTATGTCACAGTGCCGTGCCGTTCGCGGAGAAGCGCTGTAATGGAGTCTTGCGTGCCGTGTGCAGTACAAGCTCACCTCATACTGGCGTCCGCAAAAATAAATACCAAAATACTGACAGGAGCGGACGTGAGCTACTTACATCACCGTTGTGTTAATGAACAATTCAACCGATCCCTCGTGATATCCCATTACGACCTGGCAATCACTTGTCATTTTATGACTTGATACTAAATGAAACTATGGGAATTAAGGTGTCTGGAATTTCAAATGACAAAAATTGATTGTTCATATCACGTGATACCGTTACAACAATTTAGATTTGAGGATTTTGCTGCATTTCTATAAAAACATTGAGGACAATAACAAGCTTAGTCCGGCAAGATTTCTTTGCCATGATATTCTTGCGCGGTATGGAGAGGATCTTTACTACAGTCAGAGATGTAACTGTTGTTTTACTCACACAAAATGTATTCACATTCGCCTATAATACATGAATTTTAATCATTGTTAGTATGAAGTCAAAGCAGAACAACTTATTTTCGTAGCTCTGATTCCCTGTCATCTCTGCAATGTGGTTTTGAAAAAAAAAAGCGGTAATCCAATCAACTTTTTTTCTTCAAATTAATGGATTAAACGTTTTTAGCATCTGATTAATCTGCTTTATTACGTATACCGATGACATTAGAGCTTAAACTGTTTTGTTAAAAGCTTTCTGGCATATGTTGTATTTGTGCTGTTTTATTATTAGTTGTGGGTTTTTTATTGCTGGTTGCGCTGTTTTACTATTGTGAAGGTTTTCTTTGAAGATGTTTTTCGGTCATGCATCAGTTCTTGTATGTCATTGAGAGCACAGACATGTCTTAGCGCATCGCGTCTACACAGGGACAGCATTACATTACAAATGCAAAGGTTTATTCTATGTTCAGTTTACGTTCAATAACGTGAGAACCCCTGTGATATTAGAGGAACTTCACGTATGCATTCAGCTCACGCGGGAAATACTAAAAGTTTTACTGACTTCGTTCATGGAAGTGGTTTGTCTGACGTCATTGAACGCCTTACGTGTGACGCCAGTTTGTCTTTGTGACGTAAGAATGTACATTCTACCTGTTCGTCTCTAGGATCCAGGACAACGCAACATGTCCGCATCAAAGGCAGACATAGAGTGTGCACAACTTACATTATGCGAACCAAGAAGACTATTGTCCGGGTTTTGGTAAGTCCGCATATTTTTGTCCCCCGACCTTTTACATATTAAGTTAACAATGATTTTTTTCCAATAGTATTTTGTATGTATATGAAAGAAATAAAATGAAAAAAAGGAACTAATTATTTATCGAAACAATAAAATGACCAAAAGTCTGTAAATGGCATGTTCAAAACAAGATAGTTGTTTCATTTGGTTGTTAAAGAACTATAAGTTTGGGGACCACAACGTGTTTCAATTTGAACTAATTTTGTTTTTCTTTCTTTTGATCACAAAAAAATATTTTTGCTTAAAATTCTTTACAAAACAAATAAGCTGTTACTTAAATGTCAAACGTGTGTAGACACAAACCTTTATTAAAGACTTCAAAAAAAAAAAAAAAATTATGTTTATCATGTCCCATTATTTTTTTAGGTTTTTCTTTTGATTGGACCATTAAAAGTTTAATTCATGACATGTCCACAGTGCGAGAAGCCTTGTGTAAACTGTGTTAAATAAAGAATGTTTAGAGAAGAGAGGGAGAGAGAGTGAGTGAGAGTGGATGTGGGGATTTATAGCTTCAAAAATAGTTCTAAATTATATTATATTCCCATTCTAAAAAAAATAAAATAAGCAAGATTCCCATCTAAAGAAGGACATCCAACATGGCCGATGTCAGACACTGCTGTTTATAAAAAAAAAAAACCACAAAATAACATGGGTTTGATGTGCCGTGTTGGCTTCTGGGCATCGCCTGCCAGATAAATGCCCCAATTGGGAGATCAAACGAGTATGGCATGGCATGTTTTGTGCCACGTATCAAACGGTATGATTAGCCTACGTCATCATTTTCAGGTGTGGCTGCACGCAGGCAGGCCGAAGTCAAGGCTATTCCGAGTACGAAAAAGGTCAGAGTTCATTTAATTCACACTCTTTGCTTTACCTTGAATTGGACAGTACCAAATGAAGTAGCCTTAAACTAACACTGTACTGTACCAATGAAGTAACTTTAAACTAACGCTGTACTGTACCAATGAAATATGAAATAACCTTAAACTAACACTGTACTGTACCAATGAAATATGAAATTACCTTAAACTAACACTGTACTGTACCAATGAAACAACCTCAAACTAACACTGTGCGTTATGAATGAAGTCCCCCAGACTAGCACAGTACAGTACCCTTAAAGTAACACTAAAATAACTCTATTATAATGATTGTTACTCTGGAGCCTCGAAGTTAATTAAACTGTTTGTTCTTTTTCAATTTTGTTCTTTATAGGTTTTAAATTCGTCCCCTACCACTGTCCCCACAAATGCCCTTAAATATTTAGTAACAGTTTGATAGTATTTAAAGAGAAAACTATATCTCCTACCACTGTCCCCACAACTGCCCTTAAATATTTAGTAACAGTTTGATAGTATTTAAAGAGAAAACTATATCCCCTACCAATTTCCCCACAACTGCCCTTAAATATTTAGTAACAGTTTGATAGTATTTAAAGAGAAAACTATATCTCCTACCGCTGTCCCCACAACTGCCCTTAAATATTTAGTAACAGTTTGATAGTATTTAAAGAGAAAACTATTTATACGTAGACTAGAAAAACAAATGAATTCTAACCTTAAACTGAAACGATTTAAATCAATATCATATCGACAATTTAATAAGCAGTTCTTCGATCAGATTCAAGTTCTCGTATCTGTGTGTCGAGTAGAACCACAGATATGAAATTTGTTTTTGAACAAAAAGTCTCAAGAAGTCTCTGCG
Source organism: Omphiscola glabra (assembly GCA_964017045.1). NCBI lineage: Eukaryota > Metazoa > Mollusca > Gastropoda > Lymnaeidae > Omphiscola > Omphiscola glabra. The sequence goes on along the minus strand of OZ024794.1, from coordinate 15,784,605 downwards.
TCTCTCAAAACTGGCGAAACACATGATTTACGTATTTCTAGATATATTTAGGCAAAGTTCGAATGGGGAAAGAAAACAAAATGGCGTCAGGACAAAAAACTTCCGTATGCATATTTATAATTCGCCAGAGTATTTCTTCTTAATTAATACAAACGTGTTTACATTTTAACTTATTAATTTATCTGTTTTATTTCTATATTATTTGTAAGTAAACTTTTTTTCAAGAAAATCTCGATCTTTTTCTCTGTTATTTCCTTACTTATTGTCTCGTTATTATTTCCTGTCTGCGTGGAAATGTTTTTTAATTTTGGAATGTTTTTTTGAAGACCCCCTCCCCCCCCCCCCTTCCACGTCCGCACAGTCCTCTCCAATTAATTCGGCCAATTTTATTTCTTGCAATTAAACTTTTTTTTTTTAATTCTGATATCTTTCTGTTGTTAACGATTCATACTGTTTCATTAGAGACTGAGTCTCATCATCATCAATATCAGTGGCGCTACAGCCCATGTAGGGCCCTGGCCTGCTCCACCACATCCTTCCATTCAGACATCATCATCAGTGGCGCTACAGCCCATGTAGGGCCCTGGCCTGCTTCACCACATCTTTCCATTCAGACATTATCATCAGTGGCGCTACAGCCCATGTAGGGCCCTGGCCTGCTCCACCACATCCTTTCATTCGGAGAGACTCGGGCTACCTAATATTTATCTAAACTTAGACATGTAATTAGATGTCAACCAGACCAGGGCTACTCAGTGACTGGGGTCCTTGAGCCACAGACACCGGTCCACAAACAAGGTGGACAATTCAAGACAAAGAAACGAAAATAACAATGAACAAAACGGAGAAAACCGTCTAGTCAAACCGTCTAGTCAAACCGTCTAGTCAAACCGTCTAGTCAAACAGTCTAGTCAAACCGGGATTCCGGTCGACAAGTCTGTAGTGGCTTGTCGTTTTGGAAGCGTTGGCCACCGACCCCCTCGGCGTTAACCCGGGGCACATAACCATCATTGCTTGTCCCGCGTGGCAGACAGGGACATGCATGGTTGCTGCTGGAATAAACGGCTCCTACAGGGCAGACACAGAGTAGGGATCATGATTACAAGTTGCCGTTAAGGGATATGAGGCGAGAGACTATGGTGGAAGTCTCTGGCCGATGATTCTAAATACGCAGCCCTGAGAAAGCTGCTCCTAGGCAACCGTTTCGTCCCAGCTACTTCGCGAATTAGTTGCGAGGTGGAAACCCACTGTAGAATCCCTCTTAGAGTGCGTCCGATGCTTCCCCGGGACGGGTTGGGGGAGATATTTAGGACGTTAATTTACCGTCCCGACCCCTAGGAAAGTGGACTGTGGACGCTTTAAACGCAGCGTCTTCGGTCGACCAGATGTCTCAGGACGGGGAGGGTCTTCTTCCTCAACCCGATCGAGCGGTTACTGGTGGGGACGGTTCACGCCCGGGGAGGTCTCTGGCGTTCCCCCTCACGGCCCGACGTCGGGGAAACCCGGCACCTGGCAGGTGAGGGGGGTGCCAGGGATGGCATAAGGAGCGCGAGCTCGACGGCCCGCTGACACCATTTCCCAATGAGACAGTCAAACCATCCGTCTTATGTCTTATTGTCTTGTTGTCTTATTGTCTTATTGCCTTGTTGCCTTATTGTCTTGTTGTCTTATTGTATTGTTGGGCTATTCAATATTCAACCTATCTTGTTGGGCTATTCAATATTCAACCTATCTTGTTCAGAATATTTCTTTCACGCGGTTTCAAAGCAGTTTCGACTCTAATTATTCTTAATGATCAATACATTCACTATAGTTGGGAGGGGTCAAGGCCGGTATGGGACACTGAAAATTGTGTGACGCACTGATCTAGACAGTGGGATATCTGACTTCCTGGTACTCCGCCAACATCTTAACTGTCTTTGTCTTATTTACAAGCATGCAAAATAACGACTTTTTTTCAACATTGCCCAAATGTCATTCAGTGATGCCCATTCAGTGATGCCCGTTCAGTGATGCCCAATGTTATCGTCATCAACCACATAGCCATCATCTTATTGACTTAAATTTCCTGTTACGTTCAGTTAAAATCAACATAAAGGCTCGGTAATATCAGTATTGTGGAGATTCAAAGTTTACATAACGTTAACGCCCAGGTTTCAAAGTTTAGACAAGACCTATACCCAAGTTTCAAAATCTACATATCATTCGTACCCAAGTTTCTTCTTAACTAAGCGCATTTCGAAACCAAGCTGTTGAAACAAATCAGATGATTTGGTGCGTGATGTGCACGTGTTGTTCGCGTTTATCTTAATTCCATTATATGAAAAAATAAATTGCTCCTATTCGTTTGACAGTGCATGGTACAACTCGTGACATTAAGTACAATTCATAAGACTCGGGATAAGTACAACATCAAAGCATCAGCAGTCGGCTCTCCCAGGGCTCGGGATGGTGTATTTAAGTCCTGGTATCTCCCTCTACCCATCCCAAGGGAAGCGTCCGACGCCCTCTTTAGCAGGGTTTTCTACTGTGGGTTTCGCCCTCGTAAATAGTTGACAAAGTAGCCGGAATGAAACGTTTTCCCTCGGAACAGCCTCCTCAGTGGCTGTGCGTATTAGTATCATTAGCAAGAGGCTGCCACTACTCACATCTTGTGTCATATCTGTCGGCAGAACATAGTAATCATGAGCCTATCCCGTTTCTACCGTTATGTCAACTGCAGATATGTCCCCAGCTGACAGTAGAACTGTAGCTGCTACCACTTCAGCAGTTAACGCACATGCCGTTTGTCTGCCTACGTAAATGGTGGTCAGGTTCCCTGGATAGCGCAAGGGGCTCGGCATCAGCGCCTCTTTAGTCGGCATACCACTACACACATGTCGGCAAGAGCCCCCGAGGGAGGGGGTTGATCCTCACTAGAATGTACTTATGTAAATCTGATTGTATGGAGTAGTTTACCTCAATCTTTGAGGAGTATTGAAAAGGATAGAAAATCATTTAGGAAACATTTGAAGACTTTTTTGTTTAAACAGATTTATGACAACCAGAGCGCAGTGAGCATGCTAAAGTAGCATGGATACCAGCAGTGAGCATGCTAAAGTAGCATGGATACCAGCAGTGAGCATGCTAAAGTAGCATGGATACCAGCAGTGAGCATGCTAAAGTAGCATGGATACCAGCAGTGAGCATGCTAAAGTAGCATGGATACCAGCAGTGAGCATGCTAAAGTAGCATGGATACCAGCAGTGAGCCTGCTAAAGTAGCATGGATACCAGCAGTGAGCATGCTAAAGTAGCATGGATACCAGCAGTGAGCATGCTAAAGTAGCATGGATAGCAGCGCTATAGAAGTATCCAATCAATCAATCATTCTTTACATTTGAACAAAAAACAGGGGGGGAATATTAGATTTTGTGAGAGAGATAGAGAGGGGGGTAGAGAGAGAGAAGGAGTAGTTGCGTGTGTGACAGAGAGAGGAGGAGAGAGATAGAAAGTAGTTGTATGTGTGACAGAGAGAGAGGGGGAAGAGAGAGAGGGAGAGTAAGAGAAATTAAGAGAGAGAGAGGTGGGAGAGAGTGTAACTGTATGTGTGACAGAGAGAGAGAGAGGGGGGAGAGTAAGAGAAATTAAAAGAGAGAGAGAGAGACTCGAGCGAGAAAGAGAAAACATAATTACAAACAACGTAACTGTTAAAGAAATTAAAACTCGCATGTAGTAAAGACGAGCTCGGCATTATAGATGTCTACTGCTTACATTTCATGCTGCCCGGCTGTGGGCAGTTAGTGGAATTCTTTGCCTCGTGTGCACATCAGTTGTCAATACAACTCAGCCTCACAGCTGGCATCGATACTTTCTATTGCAGTAACGTATCATAACTGTTTCCAGATCTCTATTGACGACTTTTTATTAACTTCAGATCATTTGTATTTATTTAGTTTTGAAATAGCATTCTGTTTAATATCCTCCCACCCCCCCCACCCCCCACCCCCACGGTGCTCCACACAGCCAACAATGCCTAGTTTTATTGAATCTATCTATATGTGTGCTATTGTGTGCATTTGGTGCGTACGTGATCAAGTGCATGATCGAATGGGAGCGCAGCACGGTTTGCAGTAAGAGTGGTGCGGACAAGGTCCTCGAGTAACTAATTGTAATATATGACATTTTGGGTTTTTCCCACCCTCTAAATGCTCAACAAGAAATTAAAGCGACTGCCCCAAAGGCATGTCGGCTAACCAGCTGTGTTAGTGGATTAGCCGCATTAGAAAACTGTTTACTATTTTAAGAGTTTGTAGACGTCTTGCATGTATTTCCTAAATTAGCACTTACAGGGGAAAATTTTCGTTCGAAAACAATTATTTCCCATATGCACGTGTCCATTTTATGGAGCTCTACTACTCTACTAATTTAAGGTCTTGAAATCCTACAGGTTCAAGACTACATGATCGATTGAGTGATCGTTATTAGTGCTGCCAGCGTTAAAGGTTATATGTCCTACTGTTTAAATGCTAAATATACTACTTGTTAAATTGTATAAAGTGCGAATACTTTTATCCCAATGTTTCTCAAAGGGCTGTTTTTCAGGAAACCTTCCATTCACTACTCATATCCATCATACATCCAAGTTTTCTCCGATGCCAAAATGGACATTTTTTTTTATATCGCCCACTAATTTCTGCCTCTCAACACTCTCCGATTCGTCCCCCATCGAACCAATGGAAATTATTAAAGTACGCCACTTGTAGTTTGAAAACGAAAATTGATGGCTCTCAAGATCTCGTGTGAAATCACGCAGACGCGACGAGACTAACTGTTTTGTAATGTGCTGACTTCTCTCTGAGTGCCACCCTTGGGACTGGTTAGTGGTGTTCGGTACAATATGGGGGTGGGTGGGGTAATGTATGCTGTGCATTTGATAGAATGGTTGCAAACCCCGTGACCAACCTCCTCACAAAAAGAAATCAACAACAAGAAATCAAATATATAAATATACAAAATTTAAAGGTTTTTTCCCCTACATGGCATGAACAGCTTTTCAAATGTGTGGGCATCATGGGGTGTTAAGGGGCGTCAAGGGGTGTTAAGGGGCGTCATGGGGTGTTAAGGGGCGTCGTGGGGTTTATGAGGCGTCGTGGGGTGTTAAGATGCATCGTGGTGTGTTAAGAGGCGTCGTAGGGTGTTAAGGGGCATCGTGGGGTGTTCAGAGGCGTCGTGTGGTGTTAAGTGGTGTCATGGGGTGTTAAGGGGCGTCAAGGGGGGTGTTAAGGGGCGTCGTGGGATGTTAAGTGGCGTCATGGGGTGTTAAGATGTGTCATGGGGTGTTAAGAGGCGTCATGAGATGTTAGGGGCGTCATGGGTTTTAAGTGGCGCCATGGGGTTTTAAAGGGGTTTCAAGGGGTTGTTAAGAAATAGAATGTAGAACAGTTATGGTCCCAGACTCACAACTCCTGGAATTTCGTGTTAAACGTTTCGAGTGGGGAGTTATTAAATATTAAAACCGGAAGCTACCTTCGCTGTTAAACCGTCATTGAATTTGTTGTCCAATTCTTTATACGATGGTCAAGTTGACCGTAACCAACTGTCTCACTTCTTAAGTGTGATGACCATATGCCCGGCAAAATTAAATGGTGTTTTATGTAATGGTGTTTTATTTAATGGTGTCTGGTTTGTTTTGAATTCATATGCCATAAGTTTCAATGCCTATTTATTTGACGATGCTAGGGATATACGAGTGGATTAGCGATAGATATATATATATATACATATATATATAGATCGAGGGAGAAGGAGGCAGAGTGTGTGAGAAAAAGAGAGATAGAAAGACAGACATAGAGAGATTCAGAGAGAAAGAGAGGGATAGAGAAAGAGAATAAGAGAGATAGAGAGAGAGAGAAATGGAGAAAGATAAAAATAGATAGAAACGGGGAAGAGAGAAAGAGAACGAGAGTGAGAGAGAGCGAGATAAAGAGTAAGAAAGACTGAGAGAGATAGAAAGAATGAAACAATTTTGTACACACGGAAGACGAACTTCCAGTCCACGACTTTATATAACAATAATTGATTTATGAGTTGTTTTTACGATAACCCCATATTTATCATTCTTTCAACCCAAACGGTAAATCACATTATAAATCCCTCCCCTCTCAGCCCTCTTTTCTATAACCGCCCCTGGGTGGACACGTAGTTAGTGAAGGGGTTGTTGAAATAAATTATTCAGTACTGCTTCTCTTGGTGTCGGTATGTTTGAATTTTTCCGACACCATTAACGAACACCTAATGACAAAATATTCTCCAAGCGACTCTTGCAGTCTTGCTGTGATTGTGCTCAGAGCTCAACAAAGTTATTATTACGTGAAGAAAATTCGATTACATTTGAAAAGTACATGTACTTGTCACCGTGGTCCACACGTAATGACGCTACTTTTGAAATATCTCTTTATTTTTTTTAAAAGCATCATGATTGATGGCCACGTACGTGGTGGAAGTGTATGTGGTTTTCTCCAATCAACCATTTCCATCCAGTCTCGACATTTATTATTTTTAACAAGCACCAGAAAACTTAAGTGAATTTGTCTTCGATGTAGTTATATCCTGTAGGGCAGGTTTCTCAACATATTTAAAACTTCGCACGCGCGCGCACACACACAGACACACACACACACCCAACCCCCAGTAATAATTGGTTGAGTAAGTCTCGTACATCGTGTCAAAGTAATGATGCATTTTGAAATGGGTAAAAAAAAAATTAAAAATAATTTTTAATCAAATTTTACAAAGAGAACTCTAGATAGAAGATAATAATGTCTTGACTTATGACGTAAGGTAAACTTTTTTAATGTAAGGAATTGTTTTCAAAATATTTACCAGCATTCTTTAAAATCGCGTTCTCTTCTATTTGAAAAAAATCACTGTTCCTCGCACCCCCGCTCTCCCCGCTCCCCCCGAGAAACCACAGGAGCACCCCAAGTCGGGATGCGCCGATGTATGTTGATCTTTGATTGTCGACATTTCACCAATTCATATTTTATAATTATTCTTTGACTGCCCATATTTGGATTTAGTTGATGTTTACCTTAAAGACTGGAAGAGAATCAAAAAGAACTTGGGATATTTACCATGTCTTCTATCACCACAAAATCTTTTAATAATTAACTTTTGAGAGAGCCATAGTCATAACATCAATACATATCACCATAGTCATACGATCACAACATATCTCCATAGACGGATGGTCTCGAAACATGTTATTCAAATGGGGAAGTCTATTAATGGAATTGTGGGACTACATCTCAATCAGTGGTGAGGATCTCATGGTCAGTGGTGATGATCTCATGGTCAGTGGGGATGATCTCATGGTCAGTGGTGATGATCTCATTGTCAGTGAGGTCAGTATTTAGTTGTTGGTCTCTCTAAATTACGAATGAATAGATCAAAGGCAGATGCAAGATTAATTTTTTTTGGGGGGGGAAATAGTAAAAATATTTGAGCTAAGTTTTCTGAATTCGGGACAATTAAACTTTGAGTCATCTCATTCTAATTGACCATCTCATACTAATTGGCCATCTCATAATAATTGGCCATCTCATACTAATTGGCCATCTCATAATAATTGGCCATCTCATACTAATTGGCCATCTCATAATAATTGACCATCTCATACTAATTGGCCATCTCATAATAATTGACCATCTCATACTAATTGGCCATCTCATAATAATTGGCCATCTCATACTAATTAGGCATTTCATACTAACTGACCATCACATACTAATTGATCATCTCATACTTAATGACCATTTCATACTAACTGACCATCTCATACTAATTGATCATCTCATACTTAATGACCATCTCATACTAATTGACCATCTCACACATAATGATCATCTCATACTCAATGGCAATGTTATACTAATTGGTGAATTCATACAAATTGACCAATTGATTCTAACAGACAATCTCATACAAAGCAATTATCTCATACTAATTGATCATCAGATACTAATTGACCATCTCATACAAATTGTCAATTTGGAAGACCGCCCTAAAAAGGCATACAGTTTTATGATGCATCTAAGCATGAAGTATATTTTTATACAAAATTGATGTTGGAGTTGTTGTTTTATTCTTATTATGTTTCTCTGAAAGAACTTGACACAGACAGAGATGTGGCTGAGCCTGTGTGGGAAGACAGATATAAATAGCTTTAGTTGATACACGTCTGAGAAAAGACCGTCGTTTTACTCGACGACTTAGTTTATGGAAACGAAATGTTCAAGAAGCTGCCTGCTCTGACCTCATATGAAGGCGTCGTTAACAGCCAGCTCTTAAAATATTAGAGTTTAGAAAGATTACGGGCGGTCGTAAACAGTTTTTGTTTTCTGGCCCACTTAAACCCGAGGATGGCGGTGCGTTTATTATTTCAAAAGCCTTTATTACGAGACTCGCCATTAACCTCGATAGATGACACTTCCGGTTGAGTTCGCTCATTGAGCAGAACAGCTAAGCAGAAACCGAAACTGATTTACAACAACGATACGCCATCTTCTATTGCTATCCTATTACGATCTCTGAACAGTTGACATCACAATGCGGTGAAGTTTTTTGGTTGTTTGTTGTTGTTGCTGTTGTTTTTGTTTTGTTTTTTTTTTGGTTTCTTTGGTTTTAATTTTATTTGTGTTATGGATTGTAAGCTGGCATCTCTCTGACATACTGATATGTCTACAGACATGCGGTACACAACATAGTCTCTTATCCCAAGTCTATTTGGCCGCCGTCTGCCAACTTCTGTGGTTCACGATTGATTTTATTATGTGGTGTTTTTTTTTATATTTTAAACTCGGTTATTACATCCTCCAATGAAGTAATGCTCTATGTGACATATGGCCTTGTAACATATGACCATATTCGACTATTTGCCAATATCCTAAAGATGGCCGATTGAGATACAAACCTGAAACTCTTTGTTGAGAAGCACGCGGTGCAGCAGCTACACCATACTTTAAACTATTTTAATAATGTCGTAGCAACTAAAATATTGGGAGATTTGTATCGATTATACTCAAACCTCATGGCTTGACACGTCATCGCGCACTATAAAAATGTTATCCCCTCAACTGACAATGAAACAATGAAACAATGAAACAGTGAAACAGTGAAACAATGAAGCAATGAAACAATGAAACAATGAAACAATGAAACAATGAAACAATGAAGCAATGAAACAATGAAACAATGAAACAATGAAACAATGAAACAATGAAACAATGAAACAATGAAACAATGAAACAATGAAACAATGAAACAATGAAACAATGAAACAATGAAACAGTGAAACAATGAAACAATGAAACAATGAAACAATGAAACAATGAAGCAATGAAACAATGAAACAGTGAAACAGTGAAACAATGAAACAATGAAACAATGAAACAATGAAACAATGAAACAATGAAACAATGAAACAATGAAACAATGAAACAATGAAACAATGAAACAATGAAACAATGAAACAATGAAACAATGAAACAATGAAACAATGAAACAGTGAAACAGTGAAACAATGAAACAATGAAACAATGAAACAATGAAGCAATGAAACAATGAAACAGTGAAACAGTGAAACAATGAAACAATGAAACAATGAAACAATGAAACAATGAAACAATGAAACAGTGAAACAATGAAACAATGAAACAATGAAACAATGAAACAATGAAACAATGAAACAATGAAACAATGAAACAATGAAACAATGAAACAAACAATGAAACAATGAAACAATGAAACAATGAAACAATGAAACAATGAAACAATGAAACAATGAAACAATGAAACAATGAAACAATGAAACAATGAAACAATGAAACAATGAAACAATGAAACAATGAAACAATGAAACAATGAAACAATGAAACAATGAAACAATGAAACAGTGAAACAGTGAAACAATGAAACAATGAAACAATGAAACAATGAAGCAATGAAACAATGAAACAGTGAAACAGTGAAACAATGAAACAATGAAACAATGAAACAATGAAACAATGAAACAATGAAACAGTGAAACAATGAAACAATGAAACAATGAAACAATGAAACAATGAAACAATGAAACAATGAAACAATGAAACAATGAAACAATGAAACAATGAAACAATGAAACAATGAAACAATGAAACAATGAAACAATGAAACAATGAAACAATGAAACAATGAAGCAATGAAACAATGAAACAATGAAACAATGAAACAATGAAACAATGAAACAATGAAACAATGAAACAATGAAACAATGAAACAATGAAACAATGAAACAATGAAGCAATGAAACAATGAAACAATGAAACAATGAAACAATGAAACAATGAAACAATGAAACAATGAAACAATGAAACAATGAAACAATGAAACAATGAAACAATGAAACAATGAAACAATGAAGCAATGAAACAATGAAACAGTGAAACAATGAAGCAATGAAACAATGAAACAATGAAACAATGAAGCAATGAAACAATGAAACAGTGAAACAGTGAAACAATGAAACAATGAAACAATGAAACAATGAAACAATGAAACAATGAAACAATGAAGCAATGAAACAATGAAACAATGAAACAATGAAACAATGAAACAATGAAACAATGAAACAATGAAACAATGAAACAATGAAACAATGAAGCAATGAAACAGTGAAACAGTGAAACAGTGAAACAATGAAACAATGAAACAATGAAACAATGAAGCAATGAAACAATGAAACAGTGAAACAGTGAAACAATGAAACAATGAAACAATGAAACAATGAAACAATGAAACAATGAAACAGTGAAACAATGAAACAATGAAACAATGAAACAATGAAACAATGAAACAATGAAACAATGAAACAATGAAACAATGAAACAAACAATGAAACAATGAAACAATGAAACAATGAAACAATGAAACAATGAAACAATGAAACAATGAAACAATGAAACAATGAAACAATGAAACAATGAAACAATGAAACAATGAAACAATGAAACAATGAAACAATGAAGCAATGAAACAATGAAACAATGAAACAATGAAACAATGAAACAATGAAACAATGAAACAATGAAACAATGAAACAATGAAACAATGAAGCAATGAAACAATGAAACAATGAAACAATGAAACAATGAAACAATGAAACAATGAAACAATGAAGCAATGAAACAATGAAACAATGAAACAATGAAACAATGAAACAATGAAACAATGAAACAATGAAACAATGAAACAATGTAACAAACAATGAAACAATGAAACAATGAAACAATGAAACAATGAAACAATGAAACAATGAAACAATGAAACAATGAAACAATGAAGCAATGAAACAATGAAACAATGAAGCAATGAAACAATGAAACAATGAAACAATGAAACAATGAAACAATGAAACAATGAAACAGTGAAACAATGAAACAATGAAGCAATGAAACAATGAAACAATGAAACAATGAAACAATGAAACAATGAAACAATGAAACAATGAAACAATGAAACAATGAAACAATGAAGCAATGAAACAATGAAACAATGAAGCAATGAAACAATGAAACAATGAAACAATGAAACAATGAAACAATGAAACAATGAAACAGTGAAACAATGAAACAATGAAGCAATGAAACAATGAAACAATGAAACAATGAAACAATGAAACAATGAAACAATGAAACAATGAAATAATGAAACAATGAAACAATGAAACAATGAAACAATGAAACAATGAAACAATGAAACAATGTAACAAACAATGAAGCAATGAAGCAATGAAACAATGAAACAATGAAACAATGAAACAATGAAACAATGAAACAATGAAACAATGAAACAATGAAACAATGAAACAATGAAACAATGAAACAATGAAACAATGAAACAATGTAACAAACAATGAAGCAATGAAGCAATGAAACAATGAAACAATGAAACAATGAAACAATGAAACAATGAAACAATGAAACAATGAAACAATGAAACTGAAACAATGAAACAATGAAACAATGAAACAATGAAACAATGAAACAATGAAACAAACAATGAAACAATGAAACAATGAAGCAATGAAACAATGAAACAATGAAACAATGAAACAATGTAACAAACAATGAAGCAATGAAGCAATGAAACAATGAAACAATGAAACAATGAAACAATGAAACAATGAAACAATGAAACAATGAAACAATGAAACAAACAATGAAACAATGAAACAATGAAACAATGAAACAATGAAACAATGAAACAATGAAACAAACAATGAAACAATGAAACAATGAAGCAATGAAACAATGAAACAATGAAACAATGAAACAATGTAACAAACAATGAAGCAATGAAGCAATGAAACAATGAAACAATGAAACAATGAAACAATGAAACAATGAAACAATGAAACAATGAAACAAACAATGAAACAATGAAACAATGAAACAATGAAACAAACAATGAAACAATGAAACAATGAAGCAATGAAGCAATGAAACAATGTAACAAACAATGAAGCAATGAAACAATGAAACAATGAAACAATGAAACAATGAAACAATGAAACAATGAAACAATGAAACAATGAAACAAACAATGAAACAATGAAACAAACAATGAAACAATGAAACAATGAAACAATGTAACAAACAATGAAGCAATGAAGCAATGAAACAATGAAACAATGAAACAATGAAACAATGAAACAATGAAACAATGAAACAATGAAACAAACAATGAAACAATGAAACAAACAATGAAACAATGAAACAATGAAACAATGAAACAAACAATGAAACAATGAAACAATGAAACAATGAAACAATGAAGCAATGAAACAATGTAACAAACAATGAAACAATGAAACAATGAAACAATGAAACAATGAAACAATGAAACAATGAAACAATGAAACAATGAAACAATGAAACAATGAAACAAACAATGAAGCAATGAAACAATGAAACAATGAAACAAACAATGAAACAATGAAACAATGAAACAATGAAACAATGAAACAATGTAACAAACAATGAAGCAATGAAGCAATGAAACAATGAAACAATGAAACAATGAAACAATGAAACAATGAAACAATGAAACAATGAAACAAACAATGAAACAATGAAACAAACAATGAAACAATGAAACAATGAAACAATGAAACAAACAATGAAACAATGAAACAATGAAACAATGAAACAATGAAGCAATGAAACAATGTAACAAACAATGAAACAATGAAACAATGAAACAATGAAACAATGAAACAATGAAACAATGAAACAATGAAACAATGAAACAATGAAACAAACAATGAAACAATGAAACAATGAAACAATGAAACAAACAATGAAGCAATGAAACAATGAAACAATGAAACAATGAAACAATGAAACAATGAAACAATGAAACAATGAAACAATGAAGCAATGAAACAATGAAACAATGAAACAATGAAACAATGAAACAATGAAGCAATGAAACAATGTAACAAACAATGAAACAATGAAACAATGAAACAATGAAACAATGAAACAATGAAGCAATGAAACAATGAAGCAATGAAACAATGAAACAATGAAACAATGAAACAATGAAACAATGAAACAATGTAACAAACAATGAAACAATGAAGCAATGAAACAATGAAACAATGAAACAATGAAACAATGAAGCAATGAAACAATGTAACAAACAATGAAACAATGAAACAATGAAACAATGAAACAATGAAACAATGAAACAATGAAACAATGAAACAATGAAACAATGAAACAATGAAGCAATGAAACAATGTAACAAACAATGAAACAATGAAACAATGAAACAATGAAACAATGAAACAATGAAGCAATGAAACAATGAAGCAATGAAACAATGAAACAATGAAACAATGAAACAATGAAACAATGAAGCAATGAAACAATGTAACAAACAATGAAACAATGAAACAATGAAACAATGAAACAATGAAACAATGAAACAATGAAACAATGAAACAATGAAACAATGAAACAATGAAACAAGGAAACAATGAAACAATGAAACAATGAAACAATGAAACAATGAAACAATGAAACAATGAAACAATGAAACAATGAAACAATGAAACAATGAAACAATGAAACAATGAAACAATGAAACAATGAAGCAATGAAACAATGTAACAAACAATGAAACAATGAAACAATGAAACAATGAAACAATGAAACAATGAAACAATGAAACAATGAAACAATGAAACAATGAAACAATAAAACAATGAAACAAACAATGAAACAATGAAACAATGAAACAATGAAACAATGAAACAATGAAACAATGAAACAATGAAACAAACAATGAAACAATGAAACAATGTAACAAACAATGAAGCAATGAAGCAATGAAACAATGAAACAATGAAACAATGAAACAATGAAACAATGAAACTGAAACAATGAAACAATGAAACAATGAAACAATGAAACAATGAAACAATGAAACAAACAATGAAACAATGAAACAATGAAGCAATGAAACAATGAAACAAACAATGATACAATGAAACAATGAAACAATGAAACAATGAAACAATGAAACAAACAATGAAACAATGAAACAATGAAACAATGAAACAATGAAACAATGAAACAATGAAACTGAAACAATGAAACAATGAAACAATGAAACAATGAAACAATGAAACAATGTAACAAACAATGAAGCAATGAAGCAATGAAACAATGAAACAATGAAACAATGAAACAATGAAACAATGAAACAATGAAACAATGAAACAAACAATGAAACAATGAAACAATGAAACAATGAAACAATGAAACAATGAAACAATGAAACAAACAATGAAACAATGAAACAATGAAACAATGAAGCAATGAAACAATGTAACAAACAATGAAACAATGAAACAATGAAACAATGAAACAATGAAACAATGAAACAATGAAACAATGAAACAATGAAACAATGAAACAATGAAACAATGAAACAATGAAGCAATGAAACAATGTAACAAACAATGAAACAATGAAACAATGAAACAATGAAACAATGAAACAATGAAACAATGAAACAATGAAACAATGAAACAAACAATGAAACAATGAAACAATGTAACAAACAATGAAGCAATGAAGCAATGAAACAATGAAACAATGAAACAGTGAAACAATGAAACAATGAAACAATGAAACAATGAAACAATGAAACAATGAAACAATGAAACAGTGAAACAATGAAACAATGAAACAATGAAACAGTGAAACAATGAAACAGTGAAACAATGTAACAATGTAACAATGAAACAAACAATGAAACAAACAAGGAAACAATGAAACAATGAAACAGTGAAACAATTAAACATTATGGGAAATTACAAATCGCACATTCCAACAACGATTTGTATACATCGACCAAAATACGGTACGCACAATAACATGAGGACCCCCCCCCCCCCCCCGATGGGCCTCTACCACTGGACAGCGGTTGCTCTTGTAATGGACATTATCGATGGTAACCGTGTTTAAAGAGAGGCCAGTGTTATTTACAGAGCTGACCATTAGAACGTGTCCACTACTTTTAGCCGGCTAGACGGGAAGTGTCCGTCGGTTTTCTGTTTCTTTCTTCCCTTGGGATCCGTAGATTTCTAAACTTTTGAAACTCCTACACAAATATTCTATTTCTGCCAATCTATTTCTTACAGTCTATTTCCGCCAGACGGTTTCTGCCAGGCTATTTCTGCCAGTCCGTTTCTCCCAGTCTATTTATGCCAGTCTATTTCTGCAAGTCTGTTTCTTACAGTCTATTTCTGCCAGTCTGTTTCTTACACTCTATTTCTGCCAGTCTGTTTCTCCCAGTCTATTTCTGCCAGACTATTTCTGCCAGTCTGTTTCTTACAGTCTATTTCTGCCAGTCTGTTTCTTACAGTCTATTTCTGCCAGTCTGTTTCTTACAGTCTATTTCTGTCAGTCTGTTTCTGCCAGTCTGTTTCTACCAGTCTGTGTCTTAGTGTCTTACAGCGGGTTAGAGATACTCTACTGGTAACGAAATAGACACTTTCGTCTAAGCTCTTTTCAACCTCACCATCTAATTTATTTACAGAGGGCATACATGCTTGGAGAGGGCATACATGCTTGGGCAGGGCATACGTGCTTGGGGAGGAATGCCCTTAAGATTTAATGTATCCCCCCCCCCCAATTCACTGCTGATTTGATATACATGCGTTGCCTTATGAGCAAATATCAATAGGCAAGTCATGGCACTAGGTAGTAGATAAGAGGTTCCCACATAAAATAGATAACCCAAAGTCACGCATTACTGAATCCAAGATTGTATATGTTGTTGACATTGTATCTGCGGATTTCTGAATATATAGATTTAAGACGTTCTCGGATAATTTCCTCCCATTATCATGCATTTAAACTCTCGTGATGCCAGGTTATAGTAAACTTTCTCTACAGATATCAACTCTAGAAATATCATCTCAAAATTTTGCCGAGACTGCGGTCACAACTAGTTAAAATTCTAACATGTTTAAGATTGTGCAGACGGAAGAGTTCTCACCGCGAACTGATAGAGCGAAAGTGATGACGTAACCATGTCGTCTGTGTTTACAAACATACACCAACATAGTCTCCGACTTCGCGGGTTCAACACCGCGAGAGAAAAAAAAATCTGTTCAAACAGACCTAAAGCGTCTGACCGGAAGTGAGCACCCCCCTCCCACCCCCACCAGCCACCGCTTCAATCGCACGCTATTTCCCCGCGCGTGGAGCGACTCCCTGGTGCCTTAATTAGACATGTGGAAGTCCTTGTAATGACGTCGTGAGATGAGGCATCAGCCGCTTTAACGTGTCCAGATATTTGGGGGTCCGCGCGTCCCCCCGGGAGCCTTTTATAGACGCTGATGCTAGATTTCCCCGGCTTCACGAGCGTCGTAGCGGAGAGGAAGCTGCTCGGTGCTGTAGATGAGCTGACCACATGCAGAGAAGTGTCCGGTCGATTGTGTCAACTCAATAAGGCGCCATGATGAGAGGATGACTTGTCTGTGTGGAACTAAAGAAGCGAATGCTAAGAGGAAGCTGAAGGTTAAGATGTTGTGACGTAACGTTGAGCTTAGTTACTGAGAGAATGGAGCCAAGACTAAAAGCGGTTGTTGTTTTTTTTAAAAAATGATTTTTAACAAGGGTTCTAAAATATGATACCTTGGGTATATGAGTCCTAAAGTGTAAATTAAAATGTCAGTGCGCATATGACGCTGTTGTGGATTAATGACTTTGGATGTCCCTCATGGTTGACATATCTTTTTTTAAAATACATTACGTATATATACAGTAGTTTGTGAATTTACATAGATGTATGTTGCAGAAAAATGGCTAATAGATATTATAAACTTATATGTTTCGTAGTTGATCGCGTATATTGCATGCAGCGCCGTGCAGAGGATTTTTTGGGCCCCCCAAAAATCAACAATTTTGAGCCCCACAAATTTCAAATACTTTTCAGAAACGAATCTATTTCTAGCTTTGGGAGCCCCCAAGCGGAAAGAACCCCGAATTTACTCTCTTGACGGCCCCAATGACATGTTGCTGTCAATGAGAGTAGGGTGCCGATTGGTCTGACGATTCAAAAGGTGTAAATACAAGCATTCTTGAAAAGACACATATACATTTTGTCGTACAAAATTCCTCATTTAAAGTAAAAAACAAATGTATATATATATATTTGTATATTATATGAAAATAGTTATGAAAATATCAATATGTTGAGGTGAATTCGTTACGTTTCGAAAAGAGTTGTGTATTTTCAGACCGAACAAAAATGTTTCTGCACCGCGAGGTCTCAGACCGGGTCTAAATGTTTTGTTCCCTGGGATCTCAGACCGAGTCTAAATGTTTTGTTCCCTGAGATCTCAGACCAGGTCTAAATGTTTTGTTCCCTGAGATCTCAGACCGGGTCTAAATGTTTTGTTCCCTGAGATCTCAGACCGGGTCTAAATGTTTTGTTCCCCGAGAATTTAAAGCATTTCTGTTCCCACTCGACGCCATCAAGTCATCAGCCATCACGTTATCAGTCAAGACGTCATGAGCCATCACGTCATCAGCCATTTCGTAATCAGTCAAGACGTCATCAGCCATCACGTCTTAGGCCAGCACGTAATCAGTCATCTCGTCATCAGCCATCCCGTCATAGGCCATCACTTCATTTGCCATCACATAACTTCATCAGCCATCATGTCTTCGGCCATCACGTCATCGGCCATCACGTCATCGACCCTCACGTCATCGGCCATCAGGTCATGGGCCACCACGTCATCAGCCATCACGTCATCAGCCATCACATCATCGACCATCACGTCATCGATCATCACGTCATCGGCCATCACGTCGTCAGCCATCACATCATCACCCAACACGTCATCAGCTATCACCGACATTAGGAAAATAAATAGCAAATTTTTCATAACCATCGATCCCGAACATTCATAAGCTCCCGATACTTTTATGAAAACGAAAAATATATATTTATCTTTTTTAGAAAATTATCATTATATTTCGTTGTATTTTGCTCATAAAAAAGTACACGATTTTTAGTACCGCTTAGAGAACCTCGTTGACTCATTGTTGCCCATTTAGTATGTGCTTACTTAGGGTACCAGTTAAGGAGAAGATCTGTCCATTGAGAGCTTTTGAAAACATGTTCCACACTCTTAGCTCCGTGCTGAAGTATGTTGATCCGGGCCACAAGTCGGACTAATGGCTGCTCACTTGGAGCGTTACGTGCTGAGTGCCTAGGAATGGGCGCCGCGCCCCGGGACAACTGGAACCCGGTGCGGGGGGAGGGGGGGGGCGCAAATGGCCTTCTTCTGAGAAGTGATTATGGTAGAATGTCCGCGTGTAGTGGCACGGTCTGTTGCCCTTACGATAATCTCCTGTGTGATCGGTGAAGCGGGGGACGACACCGTGAGCAGCCGTAAGTGGTTTATTGTTGTTACGAGACTGCAAGGCGTGGGAACTTATGAAATTCCCGGCCTAAGGTCGGAGGTTTCATTCAAACCAATACTGACTTTTCACTCATTTTCTCTTTAGACTTAACTCCTGAAATGTCTGTTTTATGCATAATATGATTGGAACATATGTTTATGTCTAACCCCCCTCCCCCCCCCCCCCCCCAAAAAAAATAGTAGCACTATAATGAAAACGTAATTAGACTTATTAGTGAACGACGACTACAAGACTTGGGCTAGGAAAGTAAACGACCAATGGAGTTTTATGTCTGTAAAAACCGCCCTGTCATGCATGACAGTAAACGGCCTCTGGTGTTATGACAGTAAAGACACCCCTGTCGTAATGACAGTAAGCAGACCCCGGCGTTTAGTCAAATTTTACAATTGCTAATACTCACCTGTGGTGATCACCGATCAACACAATGGCGGAAATAAAATAGTGCTCCCAAGTGAGGCTACCGGACAGCGGAGTGAAAGAAGGAGCCGTACAAGTTACGCCATTGAAAGCTAACTGTAAATTGGATGATCACTTTAATTTGAATGCTAACTGTAAATTGAATGCTAACTGTAATTTAAACGCTAGCTGTAATTTGAATGCTAACTGTAAATTGAATGCTTGCTGTAAATTGAATGCTTACTGTAAATTGAATGCTAACTGTAAATTGAATGCTAACTGTAAATTGAATGCTAACTGTAAATTGAATGATTTATCTAGATATGAAACTGGAGCGATAAAACAAAAATCTAACTTCATAAACTGAATTTGATAACTCTTGTGTGCATCGAACTGAACAGTGCAGAATTGTATGACGTGTGTACATGACACTCTGCAACATTCTTGGACAAAAAGAAACACTAAATCTGTGATTTCAGTGTAAGGTATGAGATGTATGTCAGTGTAAGTTATGAGGCGTAAGACAGTAAATGTTATGAGACGTATTAATGCCTTGTAATTTATTTTTAGCGATGCTTCGTGACTTTCTGGAACTGCCGAAACCATCGGAAGATTTAATTTATTGGGAGGGGGGGGGAGAAATTTGAGAACAAAAATCCTGTTGACATGCATAACAAAATGTGATGTGGGTAATTGACATTAAATTCGCCAATGCCACGCATGTCTCGAGGACATCTCTAACCAGAGTGTCGCCTGCTTAAGTGAAATGGATCGAACAGCAGCACTTGCGTTTTAAGATTTGTTTTTAAAGAAACAAATGTGTTTAAACACATTACTGGTCTATAAAATATTCAAAATGTCTTTTTTTTTCTTGTTGTGTGTTTTTAGTTTTGCCAGTGACGTAATTTGACGCTATCACCTACAACCAGACGTAGACTTAAAAATAATTCATAAACAAAACAGTTATTAAAGTAGCATTAAATGACACCGAATTATATATTTATGATTATTTTATTATGCTTATTTTATTATGATTATTTTATTATGATTATTTTATTATGATTATTTTAATATGATTATTCTATTATGATTATTTTATTATGATTATTTTAATATGATTTTTTTTTATTTATTTCTTTATTTTTGAAAAGTCAAAGAGGGTGATCGAGTTGAAGTAGAAATTAAAAATAACAATAGTCCGATTACCGACCAAAAATTTTTTTCATTGTCCTTTTAAATAGATGATATCGTTGACGTCACTGCGCGTGTCAACTCAACATCAACCTCCCACTGCGTGACTGATCTCATTTTTAAAGATACCAACTAAACGCTGTGGAATGACTGATCTCTTGTAAAATTTATATAACTAGAATTCACGTGTATTGGATTTCAATTTATTCCTATGAGCGAAATGTAAAAAAATGATATTAGAAAGTAAACTGATTGATTGATTGGATACTTCTATAGCGCTGGTATCCATGCTACTTTAGCATGCTGACTGCTGGTATCCATGCTACTTTAGCATGCTGACTGCTGGTATCCATGCTACTTTAGCATGCTGACTGCTGGTATCCATGCTACTTTAGCATGCTGACTGCTGGTATCCATGCTACTTTAGCATGCTGACTGCTGGTATCCATGCTACTTTAGCAGTCTGACTGCTGGTATCCATGCTACTTTAGCATGCTGACTGCTGGTATCCATGCTACTTAAGCATGCTAACTGCTGGTATCCATGCTACTTTAGCATGCTGACTGCTGGTATCCATGCTACTTTAGCATGCTCACTGCTGGTATCCATGCTACTTTAGCATGCTCACTGCTGGTATCCATGCTACTTTAGCATGCTCACTGCTGGTATCCATGCTACTTTAGCATGCTCACTGCTGGTATCCATGCTACTTTAGCATGCTCACTGCTGGTATCCATGCTACTTTAACATGCTCACTGCTGGTATCCATGCTACTTTAGCATGCTCACTGCTGGTATCCATGCTACTTTAGCATGCTCACTGTTGGTATCCATGCTACTTTAGCATGCTAACTGCTGATATCCGTGCTACTTTAGCATGCTCACTGCTGGTATCCATGCTACTTTAGCATGCTCACTGCTGGTATCCATGCTACTTTAGCATGCTGACTGCTGGTATCCATGCTACTTTAGCATGCTGACTGCTGGTATCCATGCTACTTTAGCATGCTGACTGCTGGTATCCATGCTACTTTAGCATGCTCACTGCTGGTATCCATGCTACTTTAGCATGCTCACTGCTGGTATCCATGCTACTTTAGCATGCTCACTGCTGGTATCCATGCTACTTTAGCATGCTCACTGCTGGTATCCATGCTACTTTAACATGCTCACTGCTGGTATCCATGCTACTTTAGCAGGCTCACTGCTGGTATCCATGCTACTTTAGCATGCTCACTGTTGGTATCCATGCTACTTTAGCATGCTAACTGCTGATATCCGTGCTACTTTAGCATGCTCACTGCTGGTATCCATGCTACTTTAGCATGCTCACTGCTGGTATCCATGCTACTTTAGCATGCTCACTGCTGGTATCCGTGCTACTTTAGCATGCTCACTGCTGGTATCCATGCTACTTTAGCATGCTCACTGCTGCTATCCATGCTACTTTAGCATGCTCACTGCTGGTATCCGTGCTACTTTAGCATGCTCACTGCTGGTATCCGTGCTACTTTAGCATGCTCACTGCTGGTATCCGTGCTACTTTAGCATGCTCACTGCTGGTATCCGTGCTACTTTAGCATGCTCACTGCTGGTATCCGTGCTACTTTAGCATGCTCACTGCTGGTATCCATGCTACTTTAGCATGCTCACTGCTGGTATCCATGCTACTTTAGCATGCTCACTGCTGGTATCCGTGCTACTTTAGCATGCTCACTGCTGGTATCCATGCTACTTTAGCATGCTCACTGCTGGTATCCATGCTACTTTAGCATGCTCACTGCTGGTATCCATGCTACTTTAGCATGCTCACTGCGCTCTGGTTTTCATAAATCTGTTTAAACAAAAAAGTTTTCAAATGTTTCCTAAATGATGTTTCATCCTTTCCAATACCCCTCAATATCTTTCTTCACGTCTAATTAATTTTGAACTTCTTTTCTTAAGGAACATATCTTGTAATCTTCCTGTACGAAATAACCCTTTTTAAAAATTATGTTCAATCGTGATTATTGTCTAACGATGTCTTCGCTTTGCCGACGTAACCTTGGGCTGAACCCGTCCGAACTCAAAAGCGCATAATATTGAAGTAGCAATTATCGAGGGAGAAAAACCAAAAGTTATCATTAATTGCTTCATTTTTTTACAAAAATTTTTTGGGAATGTGTATTCAAATCTTGATGCAGATCTGACGATGTTATTGCTAAAAATAAAGGAATAGGATCCTATTATTCAGAGTGGAAAGGCAATAAGCCACACTTCACACGCAAAGCAAACACCGGGTTGATGACTGGCCATAGGAGGACCCCAGTTGTCTGCGTAAGAAATGTTGTTCTACTTCCTAAGTGAAAAATAATAATCATCCACATACACAAAAAAAAAAACGATTAAAGGAGCCCTGGAACACTTGAGGAAGAAGGGAGGATGTGGCAGGGTGGGGGTGAGGGAAGGGACCGCTAGGATCGATCAATAGAGCAAGAGTTGGACGTGAGAGAGCCATCACGTCATCCTCCTCCGCCCCGACCCCCTCACCGTCCTGGTCAGCGGGCACCCGGTCTCTACTACTATCTAGACTCTAGAAGTCTTATCTCCCCCCTCCTTTACCCCCACCCATCTCCCCCCACCCACACGCCCTCCATACTAGCGTTGTTTGCACGGCCATTTTTTTTTTCGCTCTTCACTCCTTCCTCACGGCCCTGGGCGTGTACAGTTGTTAGCGCGCACAGTTGCCTCCCTGATCCGGTAATAGAATTGGCAAAGCGATGGGGCAGATTGCTGGGTACGGCACAGAAGACAAGATATGGGAGAAATAGTTCCTCGTGTTTTTTGTGAAGGTATGTAACCGTTGACTTTTTGAGTTCATAGAATAGTTGTACGACCGATGCTGGAAACTGCTTTCGGAGAGGAAAACAGTTTGGCTTCGCGGGTGATGTCTGTCATAACATAAACAAACTATATGTTGTAGATGTGAATTTAGCGTGAAGCTGGTGACGGAATGCTATCAAAGAACAGCAAACGAGCTACGTATTTATGTTAGTGGCGTACGACGAGAAACCTATGGCCTTTGTTTATGTAGACATGTTGGTAGTATACTATCAAACGGTTTACAATTTATTAGCATTGTAATAGAGGGTTGTAAAGTGATTCTGATCGGGTTGAAATCGGGTTCGGGTAGGGATCGGGTTGTTATGGGGTTCTAATTAAACTGCTACTCATTGGTTGCATAACTATACAACTGTGTAGAAGATGCATAAAGGGACCTTCATATCATATTCTAAACATAATTTGATATCTAGTCTTATTTTCCAGTACTTTACACTGACTCACAACTTGAACCCCTATGTTACACTGACTCACACCTTGACCCCCCTATGTTACACTGACTCACACCTTGACCCCCTATGTTACACTGACTCACACCTTGACCCCCTATGTTACACTGACTCACACTTGACCCCCCTATGTTACACTGGCTCACACCTTGACCCCCTATGTTACACTGACTCACACCTTGACCCCCATGTTACACTGACTCACACTTGACCCCCTATGTTACACTGACTCACACCTTGACCCCCTATGTTACACTGACTCACACCTAGACCCCCTATGTTACACTGACGCTTGTGACTGTCTTGAATTAATTCCACTGTACCTTGTCATACTTGTCTTCAATCATACACTTCCATGTAGATCTCCCGTAATACACTGTGCCGCCTGTCTCAGATTATACCCTGTCATGTGCGTCTCCACTGTATACTAGTATGCGTGTCTACCTTCAAACGCTGACATTCTCTTCTCCTGTCCTACGACAGTAAGCTCTTCTCCAGTCGTGCCCTTCATTGCTTGTTCGCCACTATGACCTTCATTGCTTGTTCGCCACTATGCCCTTCATTGCTTGTTCGCCACTATGCCCTTCATTGCTTGTTCGCCACTATGCCCTCCATTGCTTGTTCGCCACTATGCCCTCCATTGCTTGTTCGCCACTATGCCCTCCATTGCTTGTTCGCCACTATGCCCTCCATTGCTTTTTCGCCACTATGCCCTTCATTGCTTGTTCGCCACTATGCCCTTCATTGCTTGTTCGCCACTATGCCCTTCATTGCTTGTTCGCCACTATGCCCTCCATTGCTTGTTCGCCACTATGCCCTCCATTGCAATTGTTCTATCACACGGTTCCCTGAATACCTCTTCACTACTTAGTTCTATTACCTGAGTCATTTGTCCATTCATAATGATTTCCAGACTTAGCGCACTCAAATCAACCCAAAATTTAACACTTGGCTCAACATTTATTTTTTTAAATTCGTCCAACTCTCCAGACAATCAGATTCTCAACCATCAAATATTTCTAACAAAAATTGTAGAATTGATTAAATTTATAAGCAATTAGCTTCAATCAACATCACTGTCAATGTGTTTTGAGATTTATAATTAGAAATGATAATAGGGTTGCTGTTAACTAAAGAGAGAATCATTTTGTTTGTAATTTCATATTTCATCTATGGTTTGTCTTTTCTTCATAATTTGTTTCATCCCTTTACTACACGAGTTACATTTCTTAGACAGATACAAACCACGTTTTCGTTGCATTGTAACTAATTATATTTCACGTGAGATTAATCTGTCAGTACAGCTACATGATTATATCTCAAGCCTTGTGCTAAACTTTTACGAGCTTTTACTTTTGCTAAAGTTTCATCATATGAACGTTTGGTGCCACATTAAGAACATTGATGCCACATTTAGAGCATTGATGCCACATTAAGAACATTGATGCCACATTAAGAACATTGATGCCACCTTAAGAAAATTAATGACACATTAAGAACATTGATGCCACATTAAGAACATTGATGCCACATTAAGAACATTGATGCCACATTAAAAACATTTATTTACTTTCAATTGTTGATTACTTTCCTTTCGAATAATTCTGGAAATTAACAATTTTTGCAAATTTGAACCAAACTGCACAAGCAACTGAATCTCACATAGCCAGAAGACATCAAGCTTGTCATGGACATGTGCACCGATCTGAATGCATTTCAAAAGCTGTCGCTATCTACTTGTTTGAGGAGAAATTTCCAAAAGTGAAACATGAGAAATCTAGTCACAGAGCAGCTTCATCGGATGAACACTTGCGAGCTAGTTTGATGCTAGGTAGTACTAAGTTTTAGCCTTGAAAGAATAATGATATCTTCCTACCGGTCCCCATCCCGATGAGATCTTCTTACCGGTACCCGCAGCCCGATGAAATCTTCTTACAGGTCCCCATCCCGATGAGATCTTCCTACCGGTCCCCATCCCGATGAGATCTTCTTACCGGTACCCGCAGCCCGATGAAATCTTCTTACCGGACCCCACAGCCCGATGAGATCTTCTAGCCGACCCTCGTCAAAGAAGTGTTCTGAGCCCTGGCTTCCTATATACACGTATTAGTCTACATTAATTATTGGCCATGGGGTAATCAAGTAGTCGGTGTAATTTGTGTAAGATCAATGTGTGTGTTTGTATTTGTATGTGAGTGTATGCCTTTGTGTGTGTATGTGAGTTTGTATGTATGTGTATGCGTGCTTGCTGTATATCACAACAACATGTTTATAATATTATACATTTTGTTTCAAAAGTAGACCAATCAAAAGAGTTTATGCCAAATTGCACTTAAAGTCTTTAAAATCCAAATGTTTTTAAAACAAATGCGAATAGCTTTATTTGTATTTTCTTCCTTTCATCCCGTTATTTTATTATTCCAATACTAACCGCAGTAATGTATAGTGTGTTTGACTCATTAGTTTGTCTAATGTTGGTCTCAGTGCAGTGGCGTAGCGAGCTTAACTCGCGCCCGGGGCACAATACCTTTTTAGCGCCCCTCAATACCTTTTTAGCGCCCCCCCCCTATTCGAAAACCATACAATATTATAGTAAAATATACTATTTGGCGCCCCTTTGTGAGTAGCGCCCGGGGCATGATGCCCCCCCTCACTACGCCACTGTCTCAGTGTTGTGTCTTATGTTAGTCTCAGAGTTGCGTCTTATTTTGGTGTCTTCCACTATCACGGCCCTGTAACGCTGACGTCACACGCCAATGTACACGTGTGCCCATGAGCCCGTGCCTCAAACGATAGTGAGTCATGATAAGTCAAACATCCATTTGTTTGTGTTTCCGTCCACTGACCATCGCTTGACCTTTTAGACGTAAAATGGATGTTCGTACCGGACCCCAACTTGGAAGCTTCCGAAAATTCATGTATTGATCGTTGGCCGTTAATTGACCTTTGACCTAAATGGTTCTTTACACCAAATGCTAGCAAATGTGCATAATGTATAGAATTGCCGCTCTCTTTCGCCACCTTTCAAACCTTTCTCTTAAAGACGTTAGACGTTATGTGGTGGGTACTAGTGTACAAAATACACGTATAAAATAGTGCATTTTAATCAAACTAGTTTATCCAGTTATAATTCCATGTCTCACAATATGTGCATACAGTTAGTTATAATTCCATGTCTTGCAATATTTTTATGTAGTTAGTTAAAATTCCATGTCTCGCAATATGTGTATACAATAAGTTAAAATTCCATGTCTCGCAAAATGTGTATACAATTAGTAAAAATTCCATTTCTCGCAATATGTGTATACAATTAGTTAAAATTCCATGTCTCGCAATATGTGTATACAATTAGTAAAAATTCCATTTCTCGCAATATGTGTATACAATTAGTTAAAATTCCATGTCTCGCAATATGTGTATACAATTAGTTAAAATTCCATTTCTCACAATATGTTTACATCGTAACATAATCGTTGTGCCTCGACTCACGTATATTTGACCTGGATTCCGACTCATCTAAAATTTATGGAAAATGAGAGTCTAAAGTCTGAGCTGTTAAAGCTCTAATCTGAAAAAGACATTTTTTGTTTGTGTATCCTATAAGTCAGTGGATAAATTCTGACGACGCCAACGTCGACAAAGAATGATAAATGCCGGTCTCAACCTCAGCCTCCAGCGGCTCCTATGGACAGGTCTTAATGCCTTTCAATATCTTCTAACGACGTACTCTTTCAAACACTGGTACTGCGTTAATCCTGACAGCCCTCCACCTGACAACAGCATCCTATGACATCCTTCTCCTCTGCTACCCCTGACATCAATACGACCATTCCCACACCCCGTAAGGCCATTCATCCGTTTGATTTACACCCCGACCCAACTACCCCTCTTCTCCCCTCCTCCCCCCCCCCCCAGTGATGTAAACACTGTCTGACGTCTGGCTCTGAAGTGTTCACTTTACGACGGCGGTCACGCGATTCCGTCGTATAGAAACACTTGCAAGACCAGTTTACGGCGTCATCTGACTCGCTATTTACGATGTCGTTTATGCTTGCGTGACGCAGACGACATATTTTACTGGTGACGCGACCCGTGTTTCCGGCGGGTACACGACCATAGGCGCCATTTTTATAGACTGTCTTCAGGTCTGGGGAGGATGAGACATTTTTTTTTTTAATTATTTTATTTTTTTTAATTTTCATTTTTGGGACCAGATCAGTGCTTCTCAAACACGGACCAAATCAACAATAAAAGTGAAAACACGAAAGACATTTGCTATTAAAGTTCAATAAGTATTTTAATCACGTGATATGACAGATCATGTAACGATTCGTGAAATAAAAATATTTAAAACTAGTTATCTACTAAAAGTTACTTGACAAAACATGAACTCAGGTAACGCATATTTAATAATCCCAAAATTAGCTACACCCTTTCCCCTCATGATACGTCACTGCACACTTTTTATTTCTCGCCCATGAACTATATTAAATATTCTGATGTCACAACCACTTTTAAACCGAATATTTTTTACACCATATTTAAATTGAGACGATTTCATTTACAGAAAATAAAATATTACGCACCAAACGCAGTTGCGTTATTTAAAAAAAAGAAAAATCGCTAAGCGCACTATAGTTATCGGGAATTATATTTTGCGCGCTCTCCTGAAATGGAAGCAGCCAAGCCACAAGCGTATTACACATAAGTGATACATAACTCTGAGACTCCTGATTAAATATACTTACGACTCTAAATCCAATGACCAGGTATTCGCCCAATAATACATATATCGCTATACAAGTACAAGTGGCCTATTAACTAGTTTGTCTAGTAGGGTCAATAGATAGGTTTCCCCCTGTTTGAGAACCACTGATTGAGCACGAGGGTTTTCGCGCGGGAAGTTTCAGTCCGTCTGCTCACTTAAATCAATAGAGATAACTTCCTGTACATGGCCGCATCACAGCCTTTGACACGGCCTTGAGGTCGCGTGGTGTTATTAGAAGTTCGCCTTCAGGCAAAGGCCGCTGTTAAGAACAAAACGAAACACAACGTTGTCTTCAGATGGCAAGGAAGACATACCGGATGTTTGATGGTTGCCGCTACCGACGAATTTGTGAAATATCCTAACGTAATTTTTTTTTTTAAATGTTGATTTCAAAACAGTTACAAGTTCTTGACACAGGGGCGTAGTCTGGCGTGGTTGCCAGGGAGGGGGGTGTCTGACTTGTAAAAACCGGAGCGTCTCTATTGTGGAAACTAATGTGTACACAAATCTTCGTCTCGGTGTTTAAAAAAAGATCGTGCTGCCATCTTGGCCTTTCAGTTGTCCGAAAGACGTCACGGATGGAAGATGCGGTGTTCATAAAGGACAAGACGACAAGATACCGTCTATCCAGACGGTCTATTAAACACTTAGCAACGCCAGAAACGGGTCAGGGTTTCATTTTAAAACAAACCTTAAACCAAAGTTTTACGTATAAATCGTTTATATGCATTTTTGTTTATCATTGATGTGATTGTACGAGGTTTATTATTTATGTGATTGTACGAGGTTTATCATTTATGTGATTTTAGCGACTGATCTTTGGTATGGACATTTTTTTGTATTAAACTTAGTGCATGTTAAACCTAACAGACTAGAGATCTATTTAAACCAAAATACGTAACAAATACAAAACACTTAGCAACAGCTATACAATTAATCTGCACACCAAAACACGCATTGCACCTATTGAATAAATCATATTTCATTCATCTTCCCTTTGAAAAAATGGGAAAAACTAATGCTGGGGGATTGGAAAGGGGGGGGGGGCTGAAATTTTGAATAATGTGTTGTCATCGGCCAAGAGTCTTTGGGCCTAATTTCAGTTCGATGGAATGATGGAAAGCAAAGATTTGTTTAGCGAAAGTGGTCGCCAGGGTGTGAGTTACGAGTTGGTAAGATTCTTTGTTGTAATAGGTACGTCACGGTAAAGCAAAGGTTTATTTTGTTTGGGGACGATAAACACGTTTACATCTTCAGAAGATATGACTTTCACCAACTTAATTAATTTGTTTAAAGTCCTCCGGGGGAGGGGGGTGGGGTTCAATTGTAATACCAGTTTGTAAAACTGCTTTAGGCGTCTTCACTAAATTTGAGAATTTTGATCTGAAAAAAAAATTATGTTAAATTGGGAAATAGTGGAACAAGGTGATGTGGAAGCTTGAAATATAAATGCAGGACAATAAAAGAAGAACGCTTCGGGTAAGAGTCTTCCCTAACAGAAAGGACAAATGAAGAAACAACAAGAAATAGAAAGTTGTTGAAAAACGTAAGTGTTCGCCATTAATGTTATTGCCGGAAGTTGGGTTTTCTAAAAAAAAACAAGATTACAGGAAGTAGAAGAATGTATGTATTATTACCGTGGAGGGAAGAAAAGATTTTACCGGACAAAAATATTTTGGAAATACGTACAACATAAGGCATAAGAAAAAAAATACAGAGAAATTGATGATCTTTAGTAGGAGAGATTATATTTGATTCCATATGGTGGTAGTGTGACGTAAAGCTTAAAATAGATTGAACATGGAACACAAATTTCTATAAATGTAGTTGTCCTTCAATATTTAAAAATTAATTTTCAACAATGACTTACCAGTGACCACTGGTCGAATCGGTAGAAATATTATAAATTAATGGATGTTAAATTGCTCTTTAGATCGTGTTAGATCTAAATAATTTGAGCATGACCAATGCGAAACATGGAAAAAAAAGCTTAAAAAATTGTTTCCAAGGAACCCGATAGTGTAAGATAAACAATTTAATTTAGACATTATATATTGCTTCTATTCAGTTCACTTGTAATTAACCTCAATTTAAAATTCCATCAGTTCATAAAATTATTTGAAATTCCGCCATTTTCCTTCACAATTTATTTCATTTCGATATTTTTTAATTTTCGTAAATTTGACTTCGATAAATTACATGCAATTTTTATTTATGCCATTGGAGTTGAACTTATCAATGGACATATGAATGGGCATATGAATGGACGTATGAATGGACATACCAATGGACATATCAATGGACATATGAATGGACGTATGAATGGACGTATGAATGGACATACCAATGGACATATCAATGGACATATCAATGGACATATGAATGGACGTATGAATGGACATATCCATGGACATATGAATGGACATATGAATGGACATATGAATGGACATATCAATGGGCATATGAATGGACATATAAATGGACGTATGAATGGACATATCAATGGACATATCAATGGACATATCAATGGACATATCAATGGACGTATGAATGGACATATGAATGGACATATCAATGGATAAATAAGCACACAGAAAAATCCATGTCATCGAATGCGGCTAGTCGCCAAACCCCGGTGTACATTTCCCCCTTGTTTTAGAATACCTGTATTATCATTATCAACCGTTATATCCTTAGACCATTGTAATGAAACTGTTGAAGCCAGACAAAGAGTTACTGCAAGAAATATTGGCTTTCGCGTCGAAGCAATATCTTCCGTCACCGGCTGAAACTTGAAGACGAGCGTAGAGGGCGCCTCACACGAGTGGCGCTATTCAATCAATAAAATAAAAATAAATAAAATAAAGGAGACGTCTTATAGAAAGAAAGAAAAAAAAAAACGAAAAAACGGGAGAAAACTCCCCTAACGGGAACAAGCGGCCCAGGGAAATGGAGATCAAATTGAGGGATCTTTCGTTTGTAGCAAATTTCCGCCCCGAGATTGACGAATCTTGCAAAATCCGCCGGGGTTCGAGAAACTTTTCGTGTAATTTCCGGACGAAATGAAATCATTGCTGCTCCTGTATGATGGGCGGGAGTGTGGTCAAAGACCGATTAGATCAGGGACTTAAACAAAAATATATACACAGATCTGCGGCACGGACCGCACCTTTGACTGGCGAGACACTTGCAGGACACGTCAGGCAGGGAAAGGACACTAAAAGAGGTTATGATAGCTTCATTAGCAGGACATGTGATGAGATGACCAGGACGGTGGCATGGATCGAATCATTAACTGGACATGTCAAAGTTGGACCTTGAAGGAAGTTGTGGATGGGTTCATTTGTATGCTTTGTCAAATGCATCCCCCGGTTTGGGGTGGGGGGTGGGGGGGAGGAGGCTATAGGAAATTGTGGATATCTTTGGAAAGTCTATTTGAAAAGTAGATTTAAAAAGTCCATTTGAAAAGCCAATTTGAAAAGTCTATTGGGAAAGTCGATTTGAAAAGTCCATTTGGAAAGTCCATTTGAAAAGTCCATTTGAAAAGTCCATTTGAAAAGTCCATTAGAAAAGTCCATTTGAAAAGTCCATTTGGAAAGTCCATTTGGAAAGTCCATTAGAAAAGTCCATTTGAAAAGTCCTTTTGACAATTCAGACTTTGTGAATGGTTGTAGGTCCCCGCCTTAAGATTTAGAAGACTAATATTTTCATTGGACAGCTATATGATGGTCTATTTCACATCTTTGGGATATTTGATATGAGTGGTGTTTAATATCATAGCTAAGGTAAAGCTAGTGTATGCCTTTTTTTTATGGGAGCGTGGATAGAGCAATAAGCCCCACTGATTAAGAAAAATAATTAATGACTAATGTGCTGGTGATAGAACATGACGGTGGTAGCAGGCCTAGGAATTAACTTGTCAACAAGGATAAAGTGCACTTCTCATGATGAGAAACGAACTACGAACCCTTTCAGAAGCTGTGTCGGGACTGGAGCTCTCAATGAAGACATTCTTAAAGTATCAACTTTCTTCGGCACTCACTCATCCTCGATTTTAACCCTAGCTTAACGATGCCACTATGTTCTCTTTTTTTTTCTCATTGTCTCTCTCAGTCTCTCTCTCTCTCATTGTCTCTCTCTCTCTCTTTCTTTCTCTCTGTCTCTCTCTGTCGCTTTTTCTCTCTCTCTCTCGCTTTCTCTCTGTCTTTGTCTCTCTCGCTCTCGCTCTCTCTTTCTTTTCCCTTTCTCTCTCTATCTCTCTGTTCTTATTTATTTCCCCCTCTCTCTATGTCGCTCTCTCTGTCTCTCTCTCTGTCTCTCTCTCTGTCTCTCTCTCTGTCTCTCTCTTTGTCTCTCTCTGTCTCTCTCTATGTCTCTCTCTCTGTCTCTCTCTATGTCTCTCTCTCTGTCTCTCTCTATGTCTCTCTCTCTGTCTCTCTCTCTGTCTCTCTCTCCGTCTCTCTCTATGTCTCTCTCTCTGTCTCTCTCTATGTCTCTCTCTCTGTCTCTCTCTCTGTCTCTCTCTATGTCTCTCTCTATGTCTCTCTCTCTCTCTCTATGTCTCTCTCTCTGTCTCTCTCTCTGTCTCTCTCTCTGTCTCTCTCTATGTCTCTCTCTATGTCTCTCTCTCTGTCTCTCTCTATGACTCTCTCTCTGTCTCTCTCTCTCTGTCTCTCTCTCTGTCTCTCTCTCTTTGTCTCTCTCTCTGTCTCTCTCTCTCTGTATCTCTCTTTGTCTCTCTCTCTCTTTGTCTCTCTCTGTCTCTCTCTTTGTCTCTCTCTATGTCTCTCTATGTCTCTCTCTGTCTCTCTCTGTCTCTCTCTCTGTCTCTCTCTCTGTCTCTCTCTCTCTTTGTCTCTCTCTCTGTCTCTCTCTCTGTCTCTTTCTCTTTGTATCTCTCTATGTCTCTCTCTCTGTCTCTCTCTCTATGTCTCTCTCTCTGTCTCTCTCTCTGTCTCTCTCTCTGTCTCTCTCTCTGTCTCTCTCTTTGTCTCTCTCTATGTCTCTCTCTTTTCTTCTTTATTCCCCCTCTCTCATCTAAGTATCATCTCTATCTGTCTATGTCTCTATCTGTCTATGTCTCTATCTGTCTATGTCTCTATCTGTCTATGTCTCTATCTGTCTATGTCTCTATCTGTCTATGTCTCTATCTGTCTATGTCTCTATCTGTCTATGTCTCTATCAGTCTATGTCTCTATCTGTCTATGTCTCTATCTGTCTATGTCTCTATATCTCTATGTCTCTATCTGTCTATGTCTCTATCTGTCTATGTCTCTATCTGTCTATGTCTCTATCTGTCTATGTCTCTATCTGTCGCTCTCTTTCTGTCTGCTACACTGAGAATGTCTGCTACACTGAGAATGTCTGCTACACTGAGAATGTCTGCTCATTTCTCCACTATTTGACCCCCCAACCCCTGATATTCTCAGTTGAGCACTGTTCATTTCTCCTCTATTTGACCCCCCCTGATATTCTCAGGTGAGCACCGCTCATTTCTCCCTTATTTGACCCCACCCCCTGATATTCTCAGTTGAGCACTGCTCATTTCTCCCCTATTTGACCCCCCCCCCCGGATATTCTCAGGTGAGCAATGCTCATTTCTCCCCTATTTGACCCCCCCCCTGATATTCTCAGTTGATCACTGCTCATTTCTCCCCTATTTGACCCACCCCTGATATTCTCAAGTGAGCACTGCTCATTTCTCCCCTATTTGACCCCCCCTGATATTCTCAGGTGAGCGCTGCTCAATTCTTTTCTATTTGACCCCCCCTCTGATATTCTAAGGTGTGCACTGCTTATTTCTCCCCTATTTTACCCCCCCCCATATACTCTCAGGTGTGCCCTGCTCATTTCGCCCCCTATTTGACCCCCCTGATATTCTCAGGGTGAGCACTGCTCATTTATCACCTATTTGACACCCCCCACCCGATATTCTCTGATGAACACTGCTCATTTCTCCCTTATTTGACCTTCCCCCTGACATTCTCAGGTGAGCACTGTTCATTTCTCCCCTAATTGACCCCCCCCCCTGATATTCTCACCGCTCATTTCTCCCCTATTTGACCTCAACTGATATTCTCAAGTGAGCACTGCTCATTTCTCACCTATTTGACCCCCCTCTGATATTCTCAGGTGAGCACTGCTCCTTTTTCCCCTATTTGACCCCCCTGATATTCTCAGTTGAGCACTGCTTATTTCTCCCATATTTGACCCACCCCCTGATATTCTCAGGTGAGCACTGCTCATTTCTTTTCTATTTGACCCCCCCCCCCCCTGATATTCTAAGGTGTGCACTGCTTATTTCTCCCCTATTTGACCCCCCCCCCATATATTCTCAGGTGAGCACTGCTCATTTCGCCCCCTATTTGACCCCCCCTTGATATTCTCAGGGTGAGCACTGCTCATTTCTCACCTATTTGACACACCCCCCCCGATATTCTCAGGTGAGCACTGCTCATTTCTCCCCTATTTGACCTCCCCCCTGACATTCTCAGGTGAGCACTGTTCATTTCTCCCCTAATTGACCCCCCTGATATTCTCAGGTGATCACTGCTCATTTCTCCCCTATTTGACCCCAACTGATATTCTCAAGTGAGCACTGCTCCTTTCTCCCCTATTTGACCCCCCTCAGATATTCTCAGGTGAGCACTGCTCATTTCTCCCCTATTTGCCCCCTCCTGATATTCTCAGGTGAGCACTGCTCATTTCTCCCCTATTTGACCCCCCACCCCTGATATTCTCAGGTGAGCACAGCTCATTTCTCCCCTATTTGACCCACCCCCTGATATTCTCAAGTGAGCACTGCTCATTTCTCCCCTATTTGATCCCCCCCCCCGGATATTCTCAGGTGAACACTGCTCATTTCTCCCCTATTCGACCCCCACTCTGATATTCTAAGGTGTGCACTGCTTATTTCTCCCCTATTTGACCCCCCCCCCCATATATTCTCAGGTGCGCTCTGCTCATTTCTCCCCTATTTGACCCCCCCTGATATTCTCAGGGTGAGCACTGCTCATTTCTCACCTATTTGACACCCCCCCCCCCGATATTCTTAGGTGAGCAATGCTCATTTCTCCCCTATTTGACCCCCTCCACATTCTCAGGTGAGCACTGTTCATTTCTCCCCTAATTGACCCCCCCTTGATATTCTCAGGTGAGCACTGCTCATTTCTCCCCTATTTGCCCCCCCCCCCCGAATATTCTCAGGTGAGCACCGCTCATTTCTCCCCTATTTGACCCCCCCCTGATATTCTCAGGTGAGCACTGCTCATTTCTCCCCTATTTGACCCCCCCTGATATTCTCAGGTGAACACTGCTCATTTCTCCCCCTATTTGACCCCCCCTGATATTCTCAGGTGAGCACTGCTTATTTCTCCTCTATTTGACCCCCCTGATATTCTCAGGTGACCTCACTGCTCATTTCTCCCCTATTTAACCCCCCCCCTGATATTCTCATGTGACTGCACTGCTAATTTCTCCCCTATTTGACCCTTCCCCCTGATATTCTCAGGTGAGCACTGTTCATTTGTCCCCGTCGGGTGCAGCACTTGATTTTTCACATCCCGACCCCGTTCCGCTATGTTCCAAATGCGGTATGTACCGGGTGTGCTAATACTCGGCATTTCCGGTTACCCGGGTCAGTACCCGGCTCAGCCCTAGTCATATTAACAAAAAAAAAGTATTTTTTAAATCCAAAATATACCCATAAAAGTATACGTATTATTTTAAATTTTAGATATTAAAACTAGATTGTGACTTTTTTTTTTTTACAATTTTTTTATTAATGTTATGTCAATTAATTAATTTTTTTTTATTCCTATAATTTAGAATGTTTATTAAAGGGCAGTTTTAGCTATTCCAGACTGTTAAAATATAATGTAAAATTAAAAAAAGAACCAACATTCTTTACGTAAATTACGCGTGTGACGCCCACCACCTTATTTAATATTTCTCCCCTTGAATGTCAACTGCTCATTTGTATAATCAGCGTATAAATATTTGATATCCAGCATTTAATTTCTCTCTCAGTAAATCCTATGTGTGTGTGCATATGTGAATATTTCGGTCTCATGTGATTTCATGCGCTGTGACATGATTTAATATTCATTGATCAGTAAATAGAGAGAAGCGATTTGTTGGGGGGTCTATGGCACTTATCAATTCTGGATGACGATGGCATGTTGGGGGTGGTGGTGGAGGAGGAACCCCGGGTGGGTAAGGTGTGGTTAAAGTTGAGATGGAGGAGGTCCATGTGGATACTGTGAGGTAAAAATTGGGGTGGAGGAGATCTATGTGGATACTGTCAGGTAAAAATTGGGGTGGAGAAGATCTATGTGGATACTGTCAGGTAAAAATTGGGGTGGAGGAGATCTATGTGGATAAGGTGGGGTTTTATTGGTTAGGAGGAGGCATGCGTGGATAAGGTGTGGGGTTTTTTTTTTTTTGGGGGGGGGGAGAGGCGTTGCGGAGTTGTATGTCTGAGATGTCTGTATCATAAACTTTATTAAAACATTTTTTTTTTATTTTGCTGGGTGGTTATCAAATGGACTCTTACGTGTCTCTTTCCATTTGACAATCAACTTGTGATAGGTGCACTCTGACTTGTGATAGGTGCACTCTGACTTGTGATAGGTGCACTCTGACTTGTGATAGGTGCACTCTGACTTGTGATAGGTGCACTCTGACTTGTGATAGGTGCACTCTGACTTGTGATAGGTGCACTCTGACTTGTGATAGGTGCACTCTGACTTGTGATACATGCATTATGACTTGTGATAGGTGCACTATGACTTGTGATAGGTGCACTCTGACTTGTGATAGGTGCACTCTGACTTGTGATAGGTGCACTCTGACTTGTGATAGGTGCACTCTGACTTGTGATAGTTGCACTCTGACTTGTGATACATGCATTATGACGTGTGATAGGTGCACTCTGACTTGTGATAGGTGCACTCTGACTTGTGATAGGTGCACTCTGACTTGTGATAGGTGCACTCTGACTTGTGATAGATGCACTCTGACTTGTGATAGGGGCACTCTGACTTGTGATAGGTCTTGAGTTTCGGATGCTGTGTAATCTATACTGAGTTTGACATGCTATGTAATCTAAGTTCAGTTTAGCATGCTATGTAATCTATGCACAGTTCCTAAGCTGGGTTTTGTGCTTTAAGTTTTCAATTACAACATTTGAGCATGGAAGTCATTTGGGTAGAGCATGGTGAGGCATTAGCCCCCCCCCCCCCCCCCCCCCGCCCTCCCACCCGCTTTTTTTCGTGACAGGTTTGATTTAAATTGCTTTTTACTGTGGCACCTCACGTAATAAACAGCTTAACAGCCGACCAAGTTTTGGTCCCCCTTCCCCACTAAAAA
Organism: Omphiscola glabra; assembly: GCA_964017045.1. Lineage (NCBI taxonomy): Eukaryota > Metazoa > Mollusca > Gastropoda > Lymnaeidae > Omphiscola > Omphiscola glabra. The sequence goes on along the minus strand of OZ024794.1, from coordinate 15,746,517 downwards.
AAATGAAATGACGCCCCTGCATCTGAGTTGAGCAACGTACATTACACTGACACGTGTTTCAGTGTTGTAGTTTTACTACAATGTATGCGTGTAGTATCATTATATTATGTGGGCCCTCTCCATGGGCTTAGAGTAAATACTTGCCGTGGTGAAAGTGAATATTTGTTTCTGGCATTCATACAGTGACAGTAAGCAAAGTTTAACACTCTTAAAGAGGAATTGTGAGGTGATTGTAAAGCTTGAGTGGTGAAACTAGAATTTTTGCGATGTGAATATTTTAGCATCCAAACAAAAATGTCTTATGATGATTTCTTACAATGTGGCTATTTCTAGTACTCTAGCACATAAGCGATATCTGGTACTCTAGCACAGAAGTGATATCTAGTACTCTAGCACAGAAGCGATATCTAGTACCCTAGCACAGAAGCGATATTTCTCTATTTCTTCTGTGCATGTGTCTGTAATAGCACGGGGAGCCCCACTTACATAATACGCTGCCTGCTGGCAACCCCATTACATAGATTGCGAATTGAAGCGCGGCTTAAATCTGGCCATTTTCACTTTCCATACCATCGAGAACGGCCATTTCTTCACTCTGTCAAATCTTCATCCCCCCGCCCCCCACTGCCATCTGCCTTTCTCTCTAAAGGGCACCGTATTCAATCCAACGGACGAACACGGTCCGTCCATTACCACATGCCTTCGGGGGGAATAATGGGGAATGGCGAGCGGAAGGGATTGGAAAAATCTGAAGCATGTTAAAAAAAATGGTGTTTTCATTAACCAGTGAATGGACAGCCCGGGTCCAGCAGGCGATGTTACATCTGCTTAACGTGACGTCATTTCCAATACAAGAGGCGGACCTGAAGGAAGCAAATACTCATCTTGGGGGCAGGGGCGTTCACTCAGCCATTCGTATATTTCAGTGAAGTGGATTCTATAGATTGCTGCTAAGCTCAATCAATCTTTCTGCCGTGTGTAGGCAATAACGAGGCTTGAATATTGTTATGTTGGTGATACTTGGGCACAAACTCATCCATTTCCATATGTCCTTTTGTAAGAAAAAAAATGGTGCTGCACTAGAAAAAAAAAATCAGGTCAATCAGGGGTGGCTACGGATGTAAAGCTATTGGGAGAAAGTTTTACTGAATTACGCCCCTTTATTTACAAATTCATTGGAGAACGTTACATTTATGGATGAAGGATATAGTTACGTAAATGAAATTTTATATCTACTACAAATAAGTTTATTTGCTATAGATTTCTTTTCCAAAGTAATACGTTTTTTTGTGGAGACATTTTATTTAAAAATATAGTCTATATAACACTATTAAACATAGATATTTTTTATTTATTTATTTGTTAAATTTCTTTCAGGATAAATAATTTAAAGAGCAAACTTGTATTTGTAAAAATTATTTTTGTTAATGTTTTTGAAATTTGATGAGAAATAATTATAAAGCAATTGCACATTGACTGAACATTATTAAAGCATATTTTATGTATTATAATGCTGTGGCTCACAGCACATTGGTGCTCGGAGGATTTTCTTCGAAGTCGCCGGTTGCAAGAGTAAACTAAAAGAATTGTGTGTTTAAAGATTTTATTTTTATTCGCTTCCTTACTTAAGTTTAAATAATTTTATCACACCAACATTTGAAAAATATAGTTTTGACGTCTTTCCTTCTTTTCATATTATAATTTTTTATTATTTTTTTTTAAATTATTTTTATTTTTTTATTTATTTTTGGTATGTGGGTTGTTGGTCACTTTGCTTCAATCAAATGGGCTTTCAATCGTATCCGGAAAATTGATCGACGGAAATTTGGTCGAATCTTTTTTTTAGTTTACACGTTAAAAATTTGTGTCAAATTTCTTTTTGAACGCATTATTTAGTTTTATTATTTAGTATAGGGCGTTCAAATAGAAATTTGACGAAAATTTTAACGTGTGAACTGAAAAAAAATTCGACCAAATTTCCGTCGATCAATTTTCCGACGACGAAATTTCTTTCGATAAAATTTCCGGTAACCGGTTTCAATACCCTCGAAAAAAGTTTAGGAACATGTCTTATAATGTGTTGAAATATGATTTTAAATCCATATCAAACCATCAAAATTCAGCATAATGCATCTGTGGCAAGAACCCTGGAACAAAACTTCTTTGAAACCCCCACCAGGTCTACGAGTCTTCGACCCTTGTTATGAGAATTATGAAACTCACTTGGATCGTGTTTTGCAAGACGTTACAGTGTTGCCACCCTAGTGCGTCATTGGCCGGTCACGTCAATGTTCATTGATTGCTTCATCCAATTACCATCCCGTGTTTAACTTAAATGCCCATCTCACATTGACTGCTGGTCAACAGTGTGTCAAGAACTGGGGTACAAAAAAAACTAAACATTCGATGACTTCCGGTTTGAAACAGTCAAGACTCTCTAAACAGAGCGCGTTCAAATATGTATTGGTTATTTCCCGCCTTTGTCAACAGACGTTATTGTAATGGCGTCCAGACAGGAAGTCCATTGAATGCACTTGATAATACTGTCCCTAAAGGGGGGGGGGGGTTATGTTAACAGGGGGCGCGTGTTTGTTTCTATCAAAGTTTACACAAAGTCTGAACACGCAATTAAAACATGATAAGGGACTCAAATCTATGACGTCATTATAATTTATCAGTAAAAGTATGTCATCACAGGTCCCGCTGTACAGCGTATGTCATGACAGGACCTGCTATACAGCGTATGTCGTGACAGGGCCTGTTGTTCATTGCTGAATATTAACAAAATGATTTTTTTTAATAATCCTAATGCATGTTAATTAGCTAATTCAAATATTTTTGATCAGTTCTAATCCATGTCCATCCTCCCGGCTCCAGAGTCTTAAATTATGTAACCTCAATGAAAACCAGTTACACGCCATTCATATAATTATATCCGACGTTCACTGGAGCATAGCAACTCACTCACCGAATGCGCTCAGATAAACTGGGTTAAGCTACGACTCTTGCTCTATTTTCCACTTATCACACGCTCGATTTCCCATCAGCTATTTTTTTTCAATGAAAATCTAAGATTTGCCATCTTGTCGCAAGTTCATTAATTATTTATTGACATTGCGCAATTTTTTTGCCTGCAAATTATCGATCTCTGCTACTCTGGTAGCGTCTGGTCTATGTACATCTAGGATGTCTGAGCAAATAGATCATGTCTGCATATCATCGAAGCGTCCTGTCACAATCATCAAGGATTTGAAATGATTATGTTGTACACCCATTTACTGTAGCATGTGCGTACTAGGTCGACATTTTCTCATTGAACTATCGTTTGCGAGTCGGGAAATTTGTACACGGGGGCGTTACATTCTCAGACAAGCGCCCCGCCATAAGGTAGCAGGTGGGTCGGCAACGGCACAGACAGATCTAAGATAGTCAATAGAGATGTTTATGTTGGTCTTTTTAAGCAAAAAACTTAGCCCCCTAGTCGTTCATTTCAAGCTTAGGTCAACCACTACATGTAGAAATGTGGAGAAAAAAAAATTGATTTAAGATGGCGTGAAGTTATTTTATTTTATTGATGTTATCAGCATAAATTAAATCATAAAATCATCAAACTATTACAGCCATTGAGAATAATCGATGTCATATTTCTAAACCCAAAACCCGGATGTAGATTATATTTTAGTATTGCTCAACTCATAATGGATGTAGATTTTATTTGAATATTGCTTAATTCATACAGGATGTAGATTATATGATTATTGCTCAGCTCATAAAGGATGCAGATTATATTTGATTGCTGCTTAACTCAAACTTGGTGTAGATTATATTTGATTATTGCTTATTTCATACTGGATGTAGATTGTATTTGATTATTGCTTAATTCATACTGGAAGTAGATTGTATTTGAATCATGAGTTCCCAAAAGTCACTACCATTAAATTAAGTACTTAGTGTTTATATGATCGGGGATAACTATTTAATAAACAACCCTCGATATGCTCTCGATTCGGATCGAAGACATTGTAATTTCATTGTCACAGACAGGCAGTATGACATATGACTCTGTTGCATGGGGCGCCATAAACACGTCAGCCTGGCTACCACTAACGACGAAAATTATATGCTCACGTGGTCAGACCACACCAGACACTTGCTTCTCCCGACACTTGGATTTATGAGGGGCAGAAGCTAACGGGACTGTAAATAGAGATTTCTAACGTGATTGTAAATAGAGGCTGCAAACGGGACTGTAAATATAGGCTGCTAACGGGACTGTCTTTAGAGGATGCTAACGGGACTGTAAATAGAGGCTGCTAACAGGAATGTAAGCAGAGGCTGCTAACGGGACTGTAAATAGAGGCTGCTTACGCCACTGTAAATAGAGGCTGCTTACGCCACTGTAAATAGAGGCTGCTAACGGGACTGTAAATAGAGGCTGCTTACGCCACTGTAAATAGAGGCTGCTAACGGGATTGTAAATAGAGGCTGCTTAAGCCACTGTAAATAGAGGCTGCTAACGGGACTGTAAATAGAGGCTGCTTACGCCACCGTAAATAGAGGCTGCTAACGGGACTGTTAAAAGAGGCTGCTAACAGGAATGTGAACTATATTAATATTAAATTACTACCCCCTTTTACACCGCGGATTTATTACGCCATATTTAAATTGAGATTATGTCCGTACACCAAAAGAACATCTTACGCACCAGTGGCACTTGCTGTATTTTTAAGACTCACATCCGTAATTTTATTTTGCGCCTTTGCGCGCATTTGAGCTCTTTCATTACACAATGCGTTATTTCATACATAGAGAATTACTAGCAGCGAATTCTCTCTCGTGTGTCGTCAAGATGGCAATATAAGAACCCTTGAGAGCAGCCTTGGAAAATCAACATCCTTTTGTAAATAGTTGAAACATATCTGAAATGGGCGTCCGGTAGCAGCGGCGTACGTCTACGAGCCGCGCCGTAGTGTGTCCATCTTCTGACTAATGATGTGTTTCACGTCCCAGAAACTTTCCTTGGACCGCCCCGGATCTCCGGATCCAGGTTTTTTCCACGGCAAGAAATGCCTCTCTTCCACCCTACACAATCTCAGGAGCACATTCATCAAAAACATTTCACAACATCCTGCAGAATTACCAACATCTCAAGAATTAACAGCATCCTTCATAATTACCGACATCTCAAGAATTTACAACATCCTTCATAATTACCGACATCTCAAGAATTAACAACATCCTTCTTAATTCCCGACATCTGGAGACTTAACAACATCCTTCATAATTACCGACATCTCAAGACTAAACAACATCCTTCATAATTACCGACATCTGGAGACTTAACAACATCCTTCATAATTACCGACATCTGGAGACTTAACAACATCCTTCATAATTACCGACATCTGGAGACTTAACAACATCCTTCATAATTACCGACATCTGGAGACTTAACAACATCCTTCATAATTACCGACATCTGGAGACTTAACAACATCCTTCATAATTACCGACATCTGGAGACTTAACAACATCCTTCATAATTACCGACATCTGGAGACTTAACAACATCCTTCATAATTACCGACATCTGGAGACTTAACAACATCCTTCATAATTACCGACATCTGGAGACTTAACAACATCCTTCATAATTACCGACATCTGGAGACTTAACAACATCCTTCATAATTACCGACATCTGGAGACTTAACAACATCCTTCATAATTACCGACATCTGGAGACTTAACAACATCCTTCATAATTACCGACATCTGGAGACTTAACAACATCCTTCATAATTACCGACATCTGGAGACTTAACAACATCCTTCATAATTACCGACATCTGGAGACTTAACAACATCGCATTACCACAATGAGGGCATTGATTAATGTTGTGTTGGAATCTTCGACTGCTGCTTCTTATGAGTTAACGAACTCTGGCTTGTGTAAGGTGTAAGATTAGAACGTAGGGGTAAATATGTCAGGGTATTGTGTAAGGGTGGAGGTGTAAAGGTGGCAAGTAGGGGGCGGGCATTTAGGGTAGGATGTACAGGTGGCATGTAAGGGGGGGCATGTAGGGGTGGAGATACTAGGATAACTAAGAGAGATGACGATAATGGGGGATATATGGAGTTGGGCTTCGGTTGGCATGAAGGGGTGACATGTAGGTATGGCATGTAGGTATGACATGTAGGTATGATATGTAGGTATGGCATGTAGATGTGACATGCAGGTATGGCATGTAGAGATGGCATGTAGGTGTGACATGTAGGTGTGACATGTAGCTATGACATGTAGGTGTGATATGTAGGTGTGACATGTAGACACGAGATGTGATTCCTTATAGCGACACTAAGATCAAGAGTACTTGTGCATTGATAAACAATACAAAGATTTCATTTTTATTGATAATCGAACTACTCTTTGAAAGTCTGCGCCAGTCGCTAGTTGAGACTTGAGTATCATTACATTTTGATCAATGAGTGCTTCTCTGGGAATTGCGATCTTATTGGCCTACTACAGGAGCCTACGAAGTGCGTTAAATTGTCCCAAATAGGTAAAAATGGGTTATCTCATCGAACTTATTTAAAAAATTTTATATAATTTTGTTTACGAAATATTTTTTTCTGGCAATACTTCGTCTGGACTGTGTAATAGCCATGCAAACACATCTTGTCTGTGTAATAGCCAAACACATCTGGTCTGTGTAATAGCCAAACACATCTGGTCTATGTAATAGCCAAACACATCTGGTCTATGTAATAGCCAAACACATCTGGTCTATGTAATAGCCAAACACATCTGGTCTATGTAATAGCCAAACACATCTCGTCTGTGTAATAGCCAAACACATCTGGTCTATGTAATAGCCAAACACATCTGGTCTGTGTAATAGCCAAACACATCTGGTCTATGTAATAGCCAAACACATCTGGTCTATGTAATAGCCAAACACATCTGGTCTATGTAATAGCCAAACACATCTGGTCTATGTAATAGCCAAACACATCTGGTCTGTGTAAAAGCCAAACACAGCCAATTACTTGTGGTTACAGTGTCTTTCTATCGGGGGGGGGGGGGGTACAGTTCATGTTATACTGCAATGTCTTGCTGTGGGAACATCGCTGATAAGAAGGATCTCACAGTTCAGTCATGGGCCTCAGCCAGCGTTGTGACAGTCGACAAAACGTATCACAATGTAAATGTTTAAACATATTCATATATATATATACAGAGAGAGAGAGAGAGGGAGGGAGAGGGAGAGAGAGAGAGGGAATGAGAGAGAGAGGGATAAAGAGAGAGGGAGAGAGAGAGTGATAGAGAGAGATAGAGAGGGAGAAAGAGAGAGAGGGGGAGAGAGAGGGGGATAGAGAGAGATAGAGAGGGAGAGAGAGACAGAGAGAGAGGGAGAGAGAGAGGGGGAGGGAGAGAGAGGGAGAGAGAGAGGGAGAGAGGGGGGGAGAGAGAGAGCGAGTAGTCCCTTGTTAAAGGACATGTTTCAAAGATCACAAAGCCGTTACAATGCTCAGAACTGCTGCTGTAAGCGCCAATATCGATATCAGTCTGAACGGAATCAAAGCAACGTTGCCAAAAGTTAAGGGCTTTTGGAAGTGATTCGTGGAACTCTCGTAACAAAAATGTTCTAACACCAAAACGAACAATCGAGATGAATGTTCTTTGTTTTCCTGTCAAGTTATACACCTTTACAAATATTTATACTTTTCTTTTACAATTGTTGTACACCCCTATTTGAATAGTTGTTTGTCGACCATCTTCTGCTCTTATATTCGTGACTGGCGTCTCCATCCATGTCTCCATCTATGTCTCCATCCATGTCTCCATCTATGTCTCCATTCATGTCTCCATCCATGTCTCCGTCCATGATCCATGGGATGTTTAAAAGCATGATCGTCAGGAAAAGAAGAAAAAAAACATATTCCTTACTAGAAGATATGTCCAGGTGTTACCCCGGAAATAATAGAAGGCATATTGCGCTATTTCCCCCCCCCCCATATGCTATGGCGAAGTCGCAACATATACAAATCTAATTTTTTAAGTATGTAACTAAATAGCGTTTGATGTATTGTAGCCTCAAAAAACAAAAATATAATTCAGCTCCCTTGAATATATATTTAGAATATAGTAAAGCAGACCTTGGTCAATTTTTTAAAAGAATAATCTATCTATAGTTGTTTACGTCCTTACATCATTTGGGATAAGATATTCTTTCCCTCTTATATAATATGTTGCTTCTCAGCCCCTTTTCACAAAGATTTTTTTTTTTTTTTAATAAATTGTGAAACAACTATATACCATTTGAAAGACTAGTAACATTTACGGATTGTGATACATTAGTAACTTCATTAAAAGTAACACAAAATTTACCTTACGCCTGAACGTATGGGAAAATGGTTAAAAAAGAATTCTCATATATAAAGATGAATTTCTTAACAATTTTTTACATCTCTAACAGTGCCCCCTTTTTTTTTTTAATGTTTCAATGTTTAAAGGTTAATTTTTTTTATTTCTGTAAAATTATTGGTTTTTTTTATATTGTTCTCACAAATGTACACATGTCAAAACTCTCTTTCTTTCGATTTAAAGGCATTTTTAATACCAACATTTTGTTATACTCATAAATATGGGACCTTATCCTCGCACCTGAGTCGTTTATATTTATAAATGGAAAATTACGATATCCTTAGGTTAAATAGAAAATCTATTCCACTTTTTTTTCCTCTTTCCGTCATCTTAGAGTTTTCATATATATGTGTACACGTTTGTAAATGTGTAACAGATGTGTTGTTATGAGACCCAATTGACCCAATTTCAATTCAACGTAGAGAGCTGTGTAGTGTCCACTCCACTCCCCTACCTCGGACCCCTCTTTGCAATGATATTGACGTCACCGATGTAGCAATGTACCTACCCCACCCCTCCCTTGATTTAGAAAAGGTAGTTTACGTGCGATTACATTTTAATTTATTCTAAAGAATGCTATCAGGTGTTCTAGATTGTTGGTTTTTTTTTCCGGAGGGTTCCAACTTTCTCTCTATAAATAAGCTGGTAGCTTTTCTAGCCGAGAGAGAGAGAGAGAGATTTTTGCAATTTTTCATAGAAGTAATATTCTTACAAGATACAAATCAGCCATAATTTGTGTGCAGCTGATAACCCAGTTAACAAAAAACAAATAATAGTTAAAATATTCAGAGACACTATCGAGTTTTATCCATCTAAGCTCTTAACACAAGTCAATGAATAATTCTACACTAATCTATACTTCATTCTTTTTATGCTGCGTTGCCAGAAGATGATTAATCCATTTAATTTTTAAAAATCTTCAACTTAAGCTCCCCTCCCCCACGCACCCTCCTTTTGACTTTATAACCTGACATTTTGTCTTAAATAAAAAAAACAGGTTGTTCGCCCTTTAATTTTCTTTTCTCCCTTATTTTTAAAATTATTATTTTTAACTTTTTTTTTTTTTTTTAAACCTTCAATATTCCTAATGTTTTTCTGTTCATTGGCTTGTCATGATTTTCCGCCTGATTGTAATAAAATGTTGGGTTTAAATCGATGTCAATATAAAACTGTCCAATGTCGCGGTCTCATTGATTTTTGTATTTTCCTAAATAAAAAGATCTGGTTATTCAAAAAAAAAAAAATCATAATCACCTCATTTCTCCAATGTTTCTCATCTCGCGATTGTCTGTGCTCCATACATGTTAAAGACATTTTGATTAGTAGCCATGATTTTGTATCTATCTCCATAATTTTAAAGTGGTACACGCAGCAACTTTTGGAATTATTTATGTATGAGACTTTTTTGACAAATAGTCGAGAAGTTATTTTTAATTCCTTTATATTAATATCGTTTTTGTTCGTGTGTGTCTGACTGGATGGCAAAATCTTCGGACGGTTTTCGGCCCACTTACCGTCAACCTACCGAGCTGAAAATTGGCACATAGACTTGTTGCCGGTGACAACACATTCTTTCAAATTTTCAGCTACTGTACAGAAAGACTTTTTTTTAATACATACTGTTAGTTCAATAATTAAACAATTATTATGTTAATAGTCTTGAGGTATGTGAAACCTGGATGCTTAATTGAGGTCTGAGGAAAAAAATATGACAAGCATCTCGTGGTGGTAGAGAAGGTAACACTAGTTGTGTGGATCATAGAGTAAAATACATTGATACGTCGACATACGAGTGCCTTGAGATACGAGAAATTTTTTATACGAGCGGTCGAGCGAGCGATGTTTTGCTTATCGGAGAGAGAGAGAGAGAGAGAGAGAGAGAAAGAGAGAAAGAGAGAGAGAGAGAAAGAGAGAGAAAGACAGAGAGAGAGAGAAAGAGAGAGAGAAAGAAAGAGAGAGAGAGAGAAAGAGAGAGAGAAAGAGAGAGAAGGAGAGAGAAAGAGAGAGACACAGACAGAGAGAGAGAGAGAGACAGAGACAGACAGAGAGAGAGCGTACGTTCATTGTGTCAATATGTCAAATGGCAAGTATGCGTACATTGTGTCAGTATGTTAAATGACAAGTGTGCGTACATTGTGTCAATAAGTCAAATGACAAGTGTGCGTACATTGTGTCAATATGTCAAATGACAAGTGTGTGTACATAGCGTCAATATGTCAAATGACAAGTGTGCGTACATTGTGTCAATAAGTCAAATGACAAGTGTGCGTACATTTTGTCAATATGTCAAATGACAAGTGTGTGTACATAGTGTAATATGTCAAATGACAAGTGTGCGTACATAGTGTCAATATGTCAAATGACAAGTGTGCGTACATAGCGTCAATAAGTCAAATGACAAGTGTGCGTACATTGTGTCAATATGTCAAATGACAAGTGTGTGTACATAGCGTCAATATGTCAAATGACAAGTGTGCGTACATTGTGTCAATAAGTCAAATGACAAGTGTGCGTACATTTTGTCAATATGTCAAATGACAAGTGTGTGTACATAGTGTAATATGTCAAATGACAAGTGTGCGTACATAGTGTCAATATGTCAAATGACAAGTGTGCGTACATAGCGCCAATATGTCACATGACAAGTGTACGTACATAGCGCCAATATGTCACATGACAAGTGTACGTACATAGTGTCAACTTGTCACATGACAAGTGTACGTACACAGTGTCACTATGTCACATGACAACTGTACATACATCGTGTCAGTGCCAGCTTCAGGCAAGTGACAGCTTGCTGTTTGACCTTGGGTCCTCGACCCTTTCACCAATAGTCGATAATTGCCTCGCTATACTGAATCAATTCCCCAAGGTAGTCAGACCAGGGCAACATTTCCTCCGAACCAGCTGAAATCTTTGAATGAAGTGTAAAGGCAGTGCACTAATAAAATGTGTTTCTACTCAACAGACAGACAAAGAAGAAAATATATCGATTTATTGTTGTTTTTTTATATGTAGCAGTAATAATTTGTAAATAGGTTTGGTGGGAGTGTGGTCAAAGAGGAGACGACGGCGAAGTACTCCGTGTGCTGACGGGACGAACGAGAGTCGCGGATACAGCTGATGGGTCTCTACTGCTCACCTTGGGGTTTAGCAGGCAGGGGGGAGAGGGGGGCGTGAATAACATGTTAGATCAGTGTGACCACCTTGCGGGAAAAATTCAAGCCAAAAAAAATCCTGGGCTACATAAAACAGTGGATACCAATACATGCAGGAGCGTCGGGGGGAGGAGCTGGTAGCAGGATGAATACACGAGAGGATAATGAGGAGGAGGACTTTTTGTAAGTACAACATTTAACTTACACGCCGGAGGCATCGGTACAACCGTGCCTGTGTGTTTCGGTACGTATTTTTCTATAGAGTAAACCTACCGGGGATTGAAGTTATTGATCGGTACAACAAGCAAAGCTCTTAATTTATAACATATCTCATTAGTTGGTACGGCTAGCGGATATAATTGTTCTCAATTAATTAGAGCAAGCTGTTCAACCTATAGGATAATGGCGTGTTTTCTATCTAAGTGTCGAAGTAATTGGGACCGCTGGCTGAACGCGTGATTGCACATTCGAACTACGTGATGCATCTGGTCTGGGTCTAACGTAAGAACGAACGCTTGAATGAATGGGCCTGATTGGTTCAAGTAACACACTCTTAAGATCTAGTTGTACATTTACCAGAAGTAGGTGTACATTTACCAGAAGTGGGTGTACATTTACCAGATGTAGGTGTACATTCACCAGATGTAGGTGTACATTACCAGATGTTATAGGTGTACATTTGCCAGATGTAGGTGTGCATTTGCCAGATGTAGGTGTTCATTTACCAGATTTAGATGTACATTTACCAGATGTTATAGTGTACATTTACCAGATCTGAGATGTAGGTGTACATTCACCAGATGTAGGTGTACATTTACCAGATGTAGGTGTACATTTACCAGATGTCATAGGTGTACATTTGGCAGATGTAGATGTTCATTTACCAGATGTAGATGTACATTTACCATTCATTTATGTGCGAGTACATACATTATGGCACTCGTGAGAAGAATTGAGATTATTTGAAAAGATGGAGTTATCGTGTTAAGTCATATTTTGGTGAAGCGTGGTATAAGTGTGTGCGGTCTTTCTTATAATGTGCCGCTGCGTTTTTCCTCCCGCGGCACACATTGGCCCTCCCTAGACTTTTGAGGCACCCTATCAGTAAAAAAAACATACAAAATATTGGTAAGATTTGTGGATATATAACTTAACATAAATGTTTCATATGTAAGTCAATGTATGAGGTTCAATCGGTTAAAAGCAACTCTAAGTTCAGTTGTGTGTACAGTTGTGTGCACAGCTGTGTGTATAATAGTGTGCTCAGTTGTGTGTACAGTTGTGTGTGCAGTTGTGTGTGCAGTTGTGTGTACAGTTGTTTGTACATTTGTACGAATTCTAATTTGTTTCGCTGCTTTCACTTCGATGAAGTTAAATTTCGGCGTGACGTCATTCCAAAATTCCAGATATTCATGTTGAGCATGGGCCGTAAAGGTTATATGTAGAACTGTATACAGATAAAACATAAAGGGTATTGGATCCAATTCCTCTGACCGTATTTGTCACAGATCGTGTGTTACGAGCAGGTCTCTGGTCATGGCGTTGTTTTGACGTAGTAGTGGTCAGCACAGGAGCCCTCCTCTCTGCGATATATATTGTTGGTGTCTGCTCGTTGGGACATATGAAATAACACGAGAAAAATGATCCCAGCGAGATACATGACGACATCTCCGGGTGGCTTAGGAGATACATGACGACATCTCCGGGTGGCTTAGGAGATGCATGACGACATCTCCGGGCGCCACATGAGATAAATAAAGTTAATATTTATCACTAAAGATAAATAGGTTATTTTGTCATTTTCACTTATTGCTCTATCACAAATGGTCGAATATGCATATGTTTCTCTGTCTCCTACACTACCCACGTCTCCTACACTACCTGCGTCTCCTACACTAGCCACGTCTACTACACTACCCACGTCTCCTACACTACCCACGTTTCCTACACTATCCACGTCTCCTACTTCAACTTGACCGTCTTAACTCAACTGCCTTACCCCCGCACGTCTCACCTGAACAGTCTCGACTGACCTGTTGTCCCCAAACCTATAGCTCTATATTTAGCCCTCACGATACTCACACTACCCACCACTTGAATCACGTGACTATCGAGTTACTCATCACGAAAGACAACACACTCACGACCGGATCTTTTGCCCATATTTTTGTTTAACCACTGATAAGTAATAAATCTAACGCTACCCTGGGTCTGCATAGAAATCTCACATTTATCAGCAATCCAAAGAAACGCATAACTCTGAGTCCTATTGTTCAGTCTATCATGCCGTCCTCATACTTCGATACACTCCGCCGATGTCAGTGTCAACTCCTTCTTCACCTATCGAACCTCTCTGCCCGGCAACCTACGCCAAGCTTTCCCATTTCACCCTGTTGTCATTTGTGACAGTATTTTCTTGCATCGTGCTAGATATATTGTGTAAATATATATGTACATATAGTCTGTAAATGTATATGTACATATTATATTCTGTAAAGTGTTCACAGTCAGAACATGTTGTTAACAAAGCATCAATTTATCAACTCGATGCTATATTAAATAGTTGAGCTGAAATTAAACTCTGCAGTTTTCCTCTCCCAGGACCCTAATGCCACGGCACATCCGACAGCAACGCACGGCACACAAAGCCTGTGTTTCACCTTACTATATGCTTGAAACAAAAAACTCTCAACCTACTCTTTTAGTATGTGCATGTCCCTAGAGCAGGCCTGCACAACATACGGCCCGCGGGCCACACGCGGCCCGACAGCACCCACTTTGCGGCCCACGAAGTAACGAAATATTCTTTATCATTATTATTTTATTAATAGCTTTCCCACATGTCCTATTTTTTTTCGGCCCGTACAAGTTTTTCATGTTGTATTACGGCCCGCTCTACATTTTGAGTTGTGCAGGCCTGCCCCTAGAGTGTCGGATTTAGGCCTCGGATCAGTGGTTCTCAACCTTACTAATGCCGCGACCCTTTAATACAGTTCCTCATGTCGTGGCGACTCCCCAACTCAAAAGACTATTTTCGTTGCTACTTCATAACTGTAGATTATATGTGTTTTCCGATGGTCTTAGGCGACCCATGTGAAAGGGTCATTCGACCCCCATAGAGGTCGCGACCTACATGTTGAGAACCACTGCCTTAGATCAAAACGAAATCAAATTGTGCTAAATATCCAACATTTTAAATGATGGTTGGGTTACAAGAATGTAACACTAGCCTGCCTCTCCTCCCCCCACTTTTCCCCTCCTTCCTCTACTCTCTTACACTTCATTTAAAGTATGGCTCCTTGTGTTTCCTACATTAAAAATTGATTTCCTGTTAGGTAAAGTTTTGCCTATACATGTGTGTGTACAGTTGTAAGTAAAGTTGTCTGTGCAGTTATGTTTACAGTTGTGTGTACAGTTATGAGTACATCTGCTTGTACAGTTGTGTGTGTATAGATATGTTTACAGTTGTGTTTAAAAATATCCACCTCTGTTCAGGCGGACAGGTTTCTGGCAAACCCAACAAAGTTTTCATTCGCCCCCGGTGGTATTCTATCACCTAATCATCCAAGTAGTTACATCACCCAATCCTCCAAGTATTTCCATCACCCAATCATCCAAGTATTTCCATCACCCAATCATCCAAGTATTTCCATCACCCAATTTCCAAGTATTTCCATCACCCAATCATCCAAATATTTCCATCACCCAATCATCCAAGTATTTCCATCACTCAATTTCCAAGTATTTCCATCCCCCAATCATCCAAATATTTCCATCATCCAATCATCCAAGTATTTCCATCACATATATATGCAATTATTCCCATGACAAAATCATCCATTTTTCAGAACAGTCCAGCATACAACATTCCCCATTGTTTTGACACTGGCCATTATATATCTTTTAAATAATCCAGAATGCGTCATTGTACAAAATATAACTGTACACTGTACGCTGAACACAATGCAATCTTTAAATCTATAAACAAACCTTTCAACCGATTATTTGCCTAATAACGTAATCGATATGTTCATTTGTCTAGATGTCTCGATGTTTCTGTGGTAAGTTTCTTTTTTTTTTTAGCATTGTAACTTGAGGACACGCTTTAAGACTCGACTACCAGACATCAGCGGGTGGTATCGAGTACCGAGGTTCTGTTGAATGTAAGGATAATCCTAGTTTGACAACATGGCCTCACTTGAGAGCTGACACCTGATCTCCCTTTAGTGTCCCAGTACTGTGAGACTCCTTTGAACTGGGGAGGGGGGTGAGGTGTAATTATGTAACAGTACAATGACGTTAGTCCAACTGGTGTTATTCAATGCAGTCACTGAGACCCGTATGACTGGGAGAAGTCGATGTAGTACTGTTGCATTTTCTCATTTCTCTGTCAATAAGTATTTTACTCATCGTGAAATTAGATAGCTGCAAAATGTTTGATGTAGTGACGTTGAATACAATTAATGGCACACACAGATTATTTTTTTATATAAATGAAGTGAAGGTTCAGGAAAGTTCTATGGAATCTTCTTTTCTTATTCATTCAGCCACTGTGCGCCGGCTGTGGCTGAAGACAATTACCGGGGGAAACCACTTCACTATCCACGCTGCTTCTGTGCAATATGTCTTCACGATCGGGAGCCAGCTCCGCAGAGCCTTTTCGGTATTTCTTCCCCGAATTTCTTTGGATATTCCCTCCGACGCGTCGTTTCCCCGAGGCTGTTCATCAAAAGGATGTCCCATGAAGGGGGTTTGGGGACATCCTACAAGGAGCATGGGGGTCAATCTACGTTGAGCATGGGTACACTCTACAAGGAGCATGGGGTCAATCTACGTTGAGCCTGGGGTACACTCTACAGGGAGCCTAAAGCAGCGGTTTTCAACCTGTGGGTCACGACCCCTTTGGGTGCCGAACTACCCTCATACAAGGTTGGGGGTCACCACTACATGAGGAACTGTCGTGGCATTAGGAAGGTTGAGAACCACTGTTTTAAAGGGATCTTTGGGACACTCTACGGGTAACATGGGAACATTCTACGGGCAACATGGGGACATTCTACAGGTAATATGGGGACAAAACTAAGCAATTCCAGTGACGTCCCTTTATGGCATCTGCACCTTTTGCCACCCTTAAACTCCATCCTAATTCTTCATTTGATAATTCTTTTATTAAGAAGTTTCTATGGAGCTTTCCTAAGCCTTTGTCTTGAAAATGTCAAGTTACCGTTCTACTCTGCCATTGGTCTTCCTGGACACTGATTTAGAAAGTAGAAAACTCGGACATTGCATTAGAAATTTCTGGTCATCTTATGGATGCTCAGGTCTTTCGATCATCATACGCCGAAGTTCCAAAATAACTGACTTTGTCTGCTAGACATTAAGTTGATGTCCTTGACGCAAAAAAAAAAAAATAGGTCATGACCTTGCTCCCAGATACTCTAACCTTGTCATAAAAAGCTGTTATTCTTAGACATTTTTAGACATGTGTTGAAATGATGAACTTGGCCTTTTGCAAGTGTTTAAACACATTATTGCAAGTGTTTAAACACGTCATCGGTATTTTATCCCTTCTTTGTGCGGCGCAGTTCAGAATACTATAAATAGAATTTGATAGATCCAAACTGGCTTTAGTGAAGGAAAGGTTTCATAAAGAGTTAGATCAGTGCAATCTCTTGGTGTTGCCTAGACGATGGCATACAATGATATGATGTTATCTAACTTCAGTTCCATCACAGGCAACCTGGAAATATTGAAATGTTTACATCTCTGGCGGGATTTACGTTGAGGATAAAAAAACAAAACAAATTAAGCGGCAATGTTGCTGTTTGATGTTTTGTTTCATTACACACCTGCACAACTTGTTTTCCTTGCACCCAGTGGCGTAGAGCGTTAGTTCAGCCCTCGGAAGTGGGGGGAGATTTTGGCCACACCTTACACGAAAATGCCGCCCCTCCACGTTAAAGAGCGCACCCCACTCCCCTCCTAAGCCACCGCTTATACCTGTTAGATTTGTACAGTAACGTTATCGTGTATCGCAATGGGATGGGTTGTGGGGGACATATGTTGGCACACACTTCTCATGATTTAAGGTCATGTTGATAACACCGGATTGGAAACTCACTGGGGAATGACGTGAGCAGGGCCATTCTTGAACCGGGCTAATTTGGCGTCCCGTGCATCCCGTCTGCTGTAAGAAAGACCGGACCTATATTAAAGGACGGAATCTGTCTCTTGAGAATCGTTTTATAAATTAAAGATTTTTGTTCTTCTATTTTTACAGTAGTTTATTTGGACATGTTCAATAAAAACACGGGCGGAAAATTAGACACCATCTGACAACACGCTTCCTATGTACAATTCTGGCATCAATGCAATGATAAAATCATCTGGCGTCTTCTCGTGGGATTCTCTTAGCTCTGCAGAAGTAATTTTGCTAACGGATAATTGAATATAAACTGATCCATTTCTAATGAAATTGATTTTGTTTGACACTCGTTCTACCTGCCATTCCCCCCACCACCCATAGTTGTTACTGCATCTAGCTGTACAGTTCTACCTGCCATGCCTCACACCACCCAGAGTTGTCACTGCATCTTGCTGTACAGTTCTACCTGCCATTCCCCCCACCACCCAGAGTTGTCACTGAATCTAACCATACAGTTCTACCTGCCATGCCTCACACCACCCAGAGTTGTCACTGCATCTAGCTGTACAGTTCTACCTGACATCCCACACACCACCCAGAGTTGTTACTGCATCTAGCTGTACAGTTTTACCTGTCATTCCCCACACCACCCAGAGTTGTCACTGCATCTAGCTATACAGTTCTACCTGCCATTCCCCACACCATCCAGACTTGTCACTGCATCAAGCCACATTGTCACTCTAAGGTAACAAGCCACATTGCCACTCTAAGGTAACAAGCCACATTGCCACTCTAAGGTAACAAGCCACATTGCCACTCTAAGGTAACAAGCCACATTGTCACTCTAAGGTAAAAAAAACCACCTTGCCACTCTAAGGTAACAAGCCACATTGCCACTCTAAGGTAACAAAACACTTTGCCACTCTAAGGTAACAAGCCACATTTCCACTCTAAGGTAACAAAACACTTTGCCACTCTAAGATAACAAAACACTTTGCCACTCTAAGGTAACAAACCACATTGCCACTCTAAGGTAACAAAACACTTTGCCACTCTAAGGTAACAAGCCACATTGCCACTCTAAGGTAACAAAACACTTTGCCACTCTAAGGTAACAAAACACTTTGCCACTCTAAGGTAACAAACCACATTGCCACTCTAAGGTAACAAGCCAGATTGCCACTCTAAGGTAACAAGCCACATTGCCACTCTAAGGTAGCAAACCACCTTGCCACTCTAAGGTAACAAGCCACATTGCCACTCTAAGGTAGCAAACCACATTGCCACTCTAAGGTAACAAGCCACATTGCCACTCTAAGGTAGCAAACCACATTGCCAATCTAAGGTAACAAAACACAACGTACATTTATGAATGAAATTATACAACCTACATTTTTAATATGCGATACGTATGTCATGGCAAGAAATAAGACCCGAACAGCAGATCTTACATGAATCAATTAGGCGGGAAATATCTTCTGATGCCGGCAATGTTTGCCAGTGCCAGGAAAGTCTCCTTGAGTCTAGGGAGAAACATCTGGCGCTGATAAAACAATGGTGTAGAGTCTGTCTGTGCTGAGATTATTCGGGCAGGTTTATTGGTTACGGGGCAGGGGTGGAACGGATAAACATAGTCTGGGACATAACCAGTGGCGGCTTCAGTGGGTGACCTGCGGAGTCCCCTTACCATTGGCGTTTTTTTATTTTTTTATTTTGTTGCAAGCTAGAATTTAAATGAGATGTATAATTTGGTAATGAGATTATAAATTGGGAATTAATTTTATAATTTGGGAAAGAATATGGTAAATGGAAGGAGTGCTTCACACAGAGGCGTAGCGTAAGGGGGGCAGGGGAGTACGGATGTACCCGGGCGCCAGGTAGTTAGGGGCGCCAAAATGTGCTTTGGTATTATTTTATTGATGAAAATAGTGGGTTTGAGAGTTGAAAAAAAGGAAAAGAGGGCGCTTTAAAATGAATCTTGTCCCCGGGCGCCAAACACTCTAGCTACGCCTCTGGCTTCACATACTATTTGGTAAATGGAAGGAGGGCTTCAGAGAATGTGAGACGAGCAGTTGGAAAGATAACAGGTCCGATATATAGGTTCGCCTGTCTCGGTCCACTTATATATGTCTGCCTGTCTCGGTCCACTTATATATGTCTGCCTGCCTCGGTCTGATTGTCTTGGTCTACCCTCGTCGGCCTACTTGTCTTGGTCCGGTTGTATCGGCCTTCGTGTCTCGGTCTTCTTGTATCAGTCTACTTGTATCGATCTTCCTGTCTCGATCTGTCTATGTTGACCCGCTTAACTATTTCTGCCTGTCTCAGTCTGCCTGTCTAGGTCTACTTGTACCGGTCTTCCTGTCTAGGTGTCCTTGTACCGGTCTTCCTGTCGGTCTACTTGTACCGGTCTTCCTGTCTAGGTGTCCTTGTACCGGTCTTCCTGTCGGTCTACTTGTACCGGTCTTCCTGTCTAGGTATCCTTGTACCGGTCTTCCTGTCGGTCTACTTGTACCGGTCTTCCTGTCTAGGTCTGCCTCCCCGACGTAAACGTCCACAGCAATCACAAAGTACCAAGGAGACAACAGACCAGGCAACGACCCAAACATTGAAGAACCATTTGTTTGAAGGTTAAACCGCGCAGCGTTCGATCCTTCTGGTTACGGACGACTGACGAGGGTTATGGCACAGGATGGGAATAATCCGGGCAGATCCTTGCGAAGGTTGCCGTGCCCTGGTCACGGTTGGGTGACAGCAACAATCTGCTATCTGAACTCTATCTTGTCTGTTTTGCACAGATACAGATAGAAGATTTTTAAGCCCCGCCTACGTTTAGCGTGATAAGAAACTTATCCTGTAAACATTATCATGACGTCAGAGGGTTTAGCTGTCGGCTGCGGCTTAAGAACAAAAGGAAGGGGGGAAAAAAAAGGAAATACTTACTTAATCTGCGTCCAGATCTGGCAGCCTCGGGGGAAAACTAGGAAACTCAAAATAAGAAATATTGATTAAATGGCATGAAAATTATATTTTTTAAAAGCACAATTAGAATGCCAGCTTCTGCAATGTACACGATGTTCAGTTGTGTCGGTCTGAGCATGCGCACTGATGGTTTTCATAGCTTTTCCAATGCGTTATATCAACTTCGCTTTTGTTTATTTGTGGCTGGCTGACTGGCTGGCTTGCTGGCTGACTGACTGACTGGTTGGCTGGCTGGCTGACTGGCTGGCTGGCTGGCTGACTGGCTGGCTTGCTGGCTGACTGACTGGCTGACTGGCTGGGGGGGGGGGCAAATTTTAGGATGGCTAATTGGGCCACTTCCCCTCTAGCTATCGAGCTGAAACATGGAACATAGACTCGTTGCCTATGACGACAAATTCTGTCAAATGTTCAAGGCCACCCCACCAACCCCCAAAAATCAGCTTCACCTGTTTTTCAAGGGGAACATGAAGGAAAATCCCGATTACTTTTTGGGATTGTTATAAAGTGCGTTACTTGTAAGCATATTTCTTTCAAATTTTCAGCCAACCACCCCATCCACCATTACTCGATATTACAGTTTGTAAAGGATTTATAGGAACAATTTTGGTTTTACGGGTTGTTTAATGTTCTCCCGGGTTGTTTAATGTTCTCCCGGGTTGTTTAATGTTCTCCCTGGTTGTTTAATGTTCTCCCGGGTTGTTTAATGTTCTCCCGGGTTGTTTAATGTTCTCCCGGGCTGTTTAATGTTCTCCCGGGTTGTTTAATGTTCTCCCGGGTTGTTTAATGTTCTCCCGGGTTGTTTAACATTCTCCCGGGTTGTTTAATGTTCTCCCGGGTTGTTTAATGTTCTCCCGGGTTGTTTAATGTTCTCCCGGGTTGTTTAATGTTCTCCCGGGTTGTTAAATGTTCTCCCAGGTTGTTTAACGTTCTCCCGTGTTGATTAACGTTCTCCCAGGTTGTTTAATGTTCTCCCAGGTTGTGTGACGTTCTCGCGGGTTTTTTAACGATCTCCCAGGTTGTTTAATGTTTTCCCAGGTTGTTTTATGTTCACCCAGGTTGTTTATCACCACAGTTTTCATGAACGCCTCGTTTCGAATTTCTCCGCGAAGCATCAATAATTCCAAAATTTGCAAACTCTCCATAGAAAAAATAAATGACCTTCGCATCAGAAGATGAATAGGGGACTCTCACAACATGGGTGGGGTTGATAGTGCTTCTAATATTGTAACAAGACTCGAATCTTCCTATGCTCATTTGATAGCGTGCCTAAATCACTGGTGGCACGTGGATGGAGAGATGCATGACAAGATTTAATATGCAGGGACTATTTTATCGGCGAAAGAAGAAAAAACATGAAAGTCGCCATGCTCGGTTTTTGTTTCTCCAGCACTTAGCTTGTGTATAAATCTTTGTCTACTTACGCTCGTGTACTTTCAAGTACCTGTGATATGCCTATTCTGCTCGATGTGTGATTTGAGAGGATTTACTGTTGTTCAATTACTTACTGTGAAGTATTTCTATATAATAAAGTGTTGTGTGAAAAACTAGACTTTCTGTGTTATGCCAGTAGCATATTAGTATCACGTTGCTACGTCTTACATGACAATTACAAAGATAACACAGACTACCACATTAGCACCCGCGTTTACGATGGTACAAGGGTGTCATAGTTGGAAGTAACAACGGTTACAATGGTACAAGGGTGTCACAGTTGAAAACACAAGGGTTACAATGGTACAAGGGTGTCATAGTTGGAAACACAACTGTTACAGATTTCATTCCCGGCACAGCATCAGTGTTATTTTTTTTATTTATTACAGATCTGATAGATTGCCCATCCATTTGACTGGTAGATTATACGTTCGTGGGCAGGGCCGAATTTAGACTTGCTGCGGCCCTAAGCTATACAAAGTCCAGAGGACCTCCCTACCGTTTGAAATAACATGAGGTGGTCAAAGACAAAAGAAAAATATGTATCTGGCAGATTGTGAGGTCCTAAGCTGTAGCTAATTTAGCGTATAGGTCAATCCCGTACTGTTCATGGGGTGTATTAAATAAGCTTGTGTTTCTGTGCTTTAAAAAAAATATATGCGTGACCAGTGCCGAGACTATCCCAGGTGTCACCATTTGTTTAGGATCACAACAGTTGAATTCTACATGTTTGTTGAATTCTATTTTTTTTTTAACGTATATTTTCATCAAGAAGTTACATTTAAAATAAGACCATCTCCAAATTATTCAACAAATCTCAGGGGTCTCGATGCTAAACTGTCTTCGATTAGCGTTCAGGAGACCGCGTTCAGGAAAGTCTGCTTTAGCTTGGTCCAGTTCTGCTGAAGCTTGGTCCAGTTCTGCTGGAGCTTGGTCCTGTTCTGCTGGAGCTTGGTCCAGTTCTGCTGAAGCTTGGTCCAGTTCTGCTGGAGCTTGGTCCAGTTCTGCTGAAGCTTGGTCCAGTTCTGCTGAAGCTTGGTCCAGTTCTGCTGGAGCTTGGTCCAGTTCTGCTGGAGCTTGGTCCAGTTCTGCTGGAGCTTGGTCCAGTTCTGCTGGAGCTTGGTCCAGTTCTGCTGGAGCTTGGTCCAGTTCTGCTGGAGCTTGGTCCAGTTTTGCTGGTAGATATTGACGTTGTCTTGGCAACGATTGCTTTGTTGACAGAACAACCAGCGCCAATTTCAGATAAGATTTCTTTCATTACGGCTGGATTTTCGCTTCAGCAATTTATGCCACGTTAAGCTTGAGTGATTATCTAAGTACTTGTTTGTTGTCATTGATTTGTTCCGGTAATGATTGAGGTGATTGTTATTGAGAGTTCTGTTCCCACAGTCCAAGGGTCAGTTTTTATTTTTATTTTTTTTTCGGGAAAGGGTGGGAGGGGGTATAATTATTTTTTATGATTCTCATTTATATGGCACCACGTCGGAGCTTTAAATGGCAGACGGGGGATGGGGTGGGTGGATTTCAGGTGACAGAAAATCGGTGATGTCTCATTTATTAAGTGCCCAACATGAGCCTTATCGTCACAGGAATAAATCTGGCCGAGATAGCAGGAACCTGAAGTAAAAAAAGGGGGGGGGGACTGTGGCCGCTGGACAATGGCCTAGTGACTTTGTAAAAAAAAAATAGCTGGTGACTTATGGCCACTTTAACATTACACTCAGTTCTCGAAAGGTTTCTTTTTTTTTTTAAAGGTTGTTTCGTTTTAAATATTTGCTGTTTTTGTTTTTCTCCAATTGAGTAGCACAGCCTATCAGTGACGGCCAATGTTCATGAGATATTTTAACATCAAAGGATCACCACTGTTGATACGGCTGATCACTTTTGTGATGTATATATGTCTCAGTGACCAGGTATATATGTACAGTGACCAGGTATATATGTCTCAATGACCAGGTATATATGTCTCAGTGACCAGGTATATATATCTCAGTGACCAGGTATATATGTCTCACTTACCAGGTATATATGTCTCAGTGACCAGGTATACATGTCTCAGTGACCAGGTATATATGTCTCAATGACCAGGTATATATGTCTCAGTGACCAGGTATATATGTCTCACTGACCAGGTATATATGTCTCACTGACCAGGTATATATGTCTCACTGACCAGGTATATATGTCTCAGTGACCAGTTATATATGTCTCAGTGACCAGGTATATATGTCTCAGTGACCAGGTATATATGTCTGAGTGACCAGGTATATATGTCTCAGTGACCAGGTATATATGTCTCAGTGACCAGGTATATATGTCTCACTGACCATGGTAAATATGTCTCAGTGACCAGTTATATATGTCTCACTGACCAGGTATATATGTCTCAGTGACCAGGTATATATGTCTCAGTGACCAGGTATATATGTCTCAGTGACGAGGTATATATGTCTCAGTGACCAGGTATATATGTCTCAGTGACCAGGTATATATGTTTCAATGACCAGGTATATATGTCTCACTGACCATTGTATCACTGACCAGGTATATATGTCTCACTGACCATGGTATCACTGACCATGGTATATATGTCTCACTGACCATGGTATATATGTCTCACTGACCATGGTATATATGTCTCACTGACCATGGTATATATGTATCACTGACCATGGTATATGTCTCTCTGACCATGGTATATATGTCTCACTGACCAGGTATTTTTGTCTCAGTGATCAGGTATATATCACTCAGTGACCAGGTATATATGTCTCAGTGACCAGGTATATATGTCTCAGTGACCAGGTATATATGTCTCACTGACCAGGTATATATGTCTCACTGACCAGGTATATATGTCAGTAACCAGGTATATTTGTCTCAATGAGCAGATATATATGTCTCAAAGACCAGGTATATATGTCTAATTGACCAGATACATATGTCTCACTGACCAGGTATATATGTCTCACTGACCAGGTATATATGTCAGTGACCAGGTATATATGTCAGTGACCAGGTATATATGTCTCACTGACCATCGTATATATGTCTCACTGACCAGGTATTTATGTCTCACAGTCCATGGTATATATGTCTCACTGACCATGGTATATATGCCTCAGAAGACCAGGTATATATATGTCTCACTGACCACGTATCTATGTCTTACTGACCACGTATATATATGACTCACTGACCACATATATATATATATCTCACTGACCACGTATATATATATATATCTCACTGACCACGTATATTTGTCTCACTGACCACGTATATATATATCTCACTGACCACGTATATTTGTCTCACTGACCACGTATATATATATCTCACTGACCACGTATATATATATCTCACTGACCATGTATATTTGTCTCACTGACCACGTATATATATATATCTCTCACTGACCACGTATATTTGTCTCACTGACCAGGTATATATATATCTCACTGACCACGTATATTTGTCTCACTGACCAGGTATATATATATATCTCACTGACCACGTATATTTGTCTCACTGACCACGTATATATATCTCACTGACCACGTATATTTGTCTCACTGACCAGGTATATATATCTCACTGACCACGTATATAAACATCAGGCAAGTAGCCCTTAATGGAGTTTTGGTCTACCCAGGGATAGAAAAGTGTCGGATTTCTATTACTGTTTGAAAGTATAACTTCTCGCTGGGACCGATGGCGCTGATGTAGTGTTTAAAATGAGATATCTTTAATCCTTTAGAAAAATTGATAACAAAGCAGGAGAGTATTAATAATAAAAAACACAATAAAATCTCTTAATCCCACAAAACACTTTTCCTCATACAAAATATCCAATCCCCTCTGGACAGTTTTCCCCTCTGGACAGTTTTTCCCCTCTGGACAGTTATCCCCCTCTGGACAGTTATCCCCCTCTAGACAGTTTTCCGCATAACAAAACCTCTTACTCACCTCCTTATGATAGTTCCCCCCCTCCCAATATGTTTTGACCATCATCCACTGTATGGGCGGATATCTCATTTGTTGTCATACAACTGCCTTGCCTCCATATTCCCAGACGGAATGATGCCGCTATAAATCAACCCGAAAACATACCTGTCTGGAATCCACATAAAATGGCTTAACGTGAAAAGACCTTCAGACATTCATTGGATAACTAGGACTGAATCAATGCTGATAAATATTCGTATAACCTTTCAGCCTGCGGTCACATAAGGTCTCGTCAAATTTTATTGAGACAAAAATCGTTTGAAAGGTTCTAAAGGTAGCGATCAAGAGCATATCAAGAGCATATCAAGAGCATATCAAGAGCATATCAAGAGCGTATCAAGAGCATATCAAGAGCGTATCAAAAGCGTATAAAGAGCGTATCAAGAGCATATCAAGAGCATATCAAGAGCGTATCAAGAGCATATCAAGAGCGTATCAAGAGCATATCAAGAGCATATCAAGAGCGTATCAAGAGCATATCAAGAGCATATCATGAGTATATCAAGAGAATATCAAGAGCATATCAAGAACATATCAATAGCCTATCAAGAGCGTAACAAGAGGATATCAAGAGCGTATCTCCATGAAGACAAAACTACAAACATTTCTCTATGGCGAAAATTCTTTAACTTTTCTATTCTGTAGATCAGGCCCGCACAACATAAGGCCTGCGGGTCGCAAATGGCCCGCCCGCACACACTTTGCGGCCCGAGAAGTAACGAAATATTCTTTTTTATTATAGTTTTTCTTAAATAGCTCTCCCCCCCCCCCCCCGTCCTATTTTCTTTCGCTCCGCACAAGTTCGTCAAAAAGTATTACGGCCCGCCTAACATTTTGAGTTGTGCATGCCTGTTGTAGATCGGTTGCTTAGCTGAGTGACATTAATTGTTTCTTTCCTTTACCATGAAAAGGCGTGAAGGTTTTAGATCTGATTGTCGATCTGCGAGCTCTTGCTGATAACGGATTGAGAATCCCTGGTTTAAAAGAAATTTCTTATCAAGAGCATGGATGTTTATTTCCAGCCATGATGGCAGACTTTATTATTCAAGATGTGCTTTTCATAGTTGAGGTAAACATAAATTATTATTATTGCTAGGATACAAAGTTTTTATTTTAAAAAAATTTGTTGTTGGCATATCATGTTTTCTCAATAAGGAATTCAAGAGTCCCTATACAACATTTTTTCCTATAAATCAGTTCTTATGTATGTAAGTTTGCATTTATGTAATTGTACGTGGTGTATCATTTATGTGGTTGTAGCAACTGATTTTCGTTATGGGATTGGTTTTTATCAAACTTTTGGGCATGTGAAACACAATAGATTATAGGTATATTGAAACTCAATTACGTCACAAATACAAAGCACATAGCAAACAGCTACACAATTAATCTCCACACCAAAACACGCAAACAGGAAAAATTTATCTTTGAGGGTGGGGGTTAAAAATTTGAAAGATTATGTTGCAACGAGTCTATGCGCCAATTTCATTTAGATAGAATGGTGGGAAGGGGGTCAATTAGCCTTGCTAAGACTTTGCCACCTATAAGAAACACGAAAAAAAACGAAGGATTTAAAAAATCAACAAATGTCTTTAACTCAAACGGTTGCAGAAATCCGCCCCTGAAAGATTCCTTTTAGAGTTTAGAGCTGACTGTAAATAGCTACTCTCAGTTAGCTAGCCTCACTTGTCCTTCACTATTTCAACACAGCTTCGAAGTCGGTTTTTAAAAATACAACACAACGGCGATTGTGAGGGCCATTGTCGGATTTAACCACTTAAGAAACTTGAGTAAATATGTAGCACAGTGGCGTAGCGAGCTTAACTCGCGCCCGGGGCACAATACCTATTTAGCGCCCCCCCATTCGAAAACCATACAATATTATATGTAAAATATACCATTTGGCGCCCCTTTGTGAGTAGCGCCCGGGGCATGATGCCCCCCTTGCACCCCCCTCGCTACGCCACTGATGTAGCATTAACACCTTAAGGTGGCTGGTGTGCTGTGTTTATGCCGCGTGCTGTATTGTGTCTTGGGGGCTGACAAGTGCTTTCAATAAATGTTTATGCGCTAAACAAAAATCCTCCGGCAGGTGAAAAGTAAACAAAAAAAATAATAAAAAGTGTATTCATGCGCCATCTTTAACTCTATATGTACCACATGATCCACTTAGCTGACGACCCGTTAAAAGAAGTGTTTAGGGGTTCCGTGATGTGTTTTATCCCCCTCTCCATAGAGCTGGGCACTTGTCCCAATGACTGGCTGAGCAGAAAATCTTAATGAGAGATCCGTGTAGCTTAATTACCGCCTGCTGTGGTAATAGCTGTAATAGGCCCCGCTGACTGGCTTGGATACATTCATTTCTTAGAAAACTAAGAGTAGACTTGGTGGTGTTGTTGTTTTTGTGGCCATCATCAACGCAAATGTATGTTGTTCCTACTCCAGGAACGATTACATTAACGCGATAAAAGTGTAAGATAAAACAAATACTGTGTAATAATTTAGAGGGCAGATTTTAGCGGTGCATCTGCGCATGTGCACACACACCCCAGCCCCCGCCCCCCCCCCCTCTGCACCTCTCGTTATACCACCCAAGCTTTTATTTTTAAAACGACATTTTTATATTGAGAGTTTATCACAAGGAAATGATTTACTGTAGACCTTTGACTCTGCGTTTCCGTGTATAAAAATGAACTCCGCGAATGATGTCCAAAATAAATATTCTAAAATATATAAATTTCACTATCACCTTAATTATACTTTAAAATGGTTTCAGTGTTGAATGACCTTCAGAAATTTTTATGTAGGTTTAGAACGGAGGTCCCCAAACATTTTTGTCTCGTAGACCACGCGTCATGTTTTTCGATTTTGGGTAGACCCCCCTGCTTTCCTGATATTGGTTTTTTTGCAAATTCATTAACTTCAAATGTATTTTTGACAGCCGGTATATTGCTACTCACTTTGAAAGATTAAATTTATATTCGTATATCAGAAAATATGCCTAATAACTTAAATTTTAATATGATTCTACATCACGTTTCATGAAAATTTAGGTTTTTTAAATTTTACTCCATAGGTACTTTTATAATTTACTAGCGAGTACCCGGCATGCGTTGCAATGCCACTCATCGAAATAAAGTGTCCGTGTTTTAATAATTTTTTCGTAAGTTCTTCTAATAAACACCTTTTTTTAACCGTCTGGTGCGTATTCGAATTAAATAGAAGGTTTTAAGAAGTGTCAGCAGACCACACGCAGCTGTCCGTGTGGGAAGCATGGATTTTCCAAATTTAGTCCCAAAACATATAGCGATTGATCCCCCCATGCAATAGCTATGTTTGAAATTATATTTATATGGCTCATTTATTACATATAAACAAATTTAGGGCCCCCGGCCCCAAAAGTAATATTGTGAAATATTTGTACTAAATCAGAAACCTATTTATTAAGTCACATATACAAAATGAAATGTCACAGTAATTCCACCCACTTATGCAATAGCTCTGCTTGACGTTATATTTACATAGCTCATATAAGAAAAAAAAAAGAATTTAAGGCCCCCGGCCCAAAGCGGAATATTGTAAAATATTTGCACTTCTTTAGAAACCTAATGCGGGCCTGCACACAACAACTCACTGAAAGTTTATCGCATTCAGATGAATAGTATAGGAACTCATACGGACATTATATTTAAATAGCTCATATTAGAAAGAAAAACTACTATAGGGCCCCGGTCCAAAACTGGTAATTCTTTGTAAAATGAATGGGTTTTGATATTCATGGATATACTTTTGAAAATGTACTTACGTTGTGTTAACGTCATTGATTTTCTTAATTCGTAAAATTAGAATATAGCATCTATTTTTCACAACAGTAATATCATTGGATTTAAAGATATAAAATTGTACACACCCTATTTCCTAACCCCCATATATATGTACCTAAGAAGGCAAATTATTTGTCAAATTCATTTTGTCAACTTCCCCCTCCCCAAAACAGAGTTTTAAAAAAATTAATAAAATCATCCACGGGATTGTAATCCAATTACTTACGCAAAAACAATTTTTTTGCATTTCAAATGCTTTGTTCTTATTTAAATGAGTGATAAGTGCATTAGTGGATGCTATTTGGATATGTAGTTTCGCTGCACTGATTGCATTAAACGGCATTTTCGTATTAAAAGTATATTTAAAGGTTAGTTTTTTTTTTTTTTACTAATTTATAAATTTCATAAATGTATATTTTTGGAAAGAATAAAAGTAAAAATTTATTAAACGTTAAAAATAAAAAGCAAAAATTGTATTTAATTTTTCAAATTGTAGCAATTTAAAAAGCAATCTATTATATTTATTAATTTTACTTTTAGGAAGGGGGAAATACATTATCAATTTTATTAGGCGCGGTTATTAAATCAGATAAATTTTTGCATTGAATAAATAGACAATTTGAGTTCTGAGGTCATTTGCGTTATTATTTAGAACAAATTAATTTTACTTTTATTACGCAATATTTGGAACGTACTTAAAAAATGCACTACAATCAACAGATGTTTTGGTTTCCCCGATAAATGTGATTACAGTGTAATTCTTTGATTATAATTTGTTTTATTAATTTTCATAACTTTCAACCACATATAAAATGTCTAAAATAGTTCCTTAGTTGTTACTCCAGATTTATTTGTAATTTATATGATTAATACTTAAAATTTTATTAAAATTAAAGCGAATATACAATATATTTTTCGCATTACCATTGATTCGAGTTCCTTAAAATAATAGAAGAAAACTATGATTGTTTTAAAAAATGGGAACGTATTTAAATCGTATCGGTTCTTTGTGAGTTACGGTCAGCATAGATCATTCTTATATAATAGATGTATTACTACATCATTGCTATTCAAAATCACAACACATTTACAAAGCTATATCCGATTCTAAAATACGTCACAAAATTCAAGCTTATTAATAAAAGCAACAAAAATACTCTCTACACTAAACATGCAAAAACGTGTTTTCTCTGCTCTTGCTACAAATTGATGTCTGTTGGCATTTGTTCAAGGGCGGTTGAGTTGATAGCTCCGTTTGAAATTATTTTGATAAAGTTTGTTAAAGAAAACAAAACGAATTTAAGGACATCGGCCCATGCGAAATATTGTAAAATGTTGTTCTAATTTAGAAACATTTGCGGGAGCGCGCATATCAATTCACCAAAGTTTTTATCGCAATCGGATGAATGGTATAGGAATGCATACGATAATTATATAGATAATAAATGGTGGAAAACGAATTAAGGCCCCCGGCCACAAACGGAATATTGTAGAATTGTTGTATTACTTCAGAAACCTACTTATTATATCACAAAATTAAAAAAAGAGAAACATATTACTGAAGTTGTATCGCATTCAGATAAATGGTATAGGAGTGCATACGGATATTATTTTTTACAAAGCTCATATAAGAAAAATAACGATTTTGGGGCCAACGGCCAAAAACGGATTATTTTAAAAGTGTTGTAACTACTTCAGAAACCTAATTACTATGTGACACACACAATTTAATGTCGCTATTTGTATTTTATTAAAAATCTATCCATCCACACATTAGCTCTGTTTGAAATTGTATTTGTATAGCTCATATAGGAAAAATAGAACATAGGGCCCCTGGCTCAAAAAAGAATATTTTAAACGGTTGTAATAATTTGAAAAGCTTTGCGGACTTGGGTAAAACATTTAACTAAAGTTTTATCGCATTCAGATAAATGATTTAGGAGCGCATACAGAAATTTTTTTGTACAAAGCTCATATAAGAAAAAAAAAGAATTTGGGAACAACGGCTGAAAACGGAATATTTTAAAAGTATTGTAATTACTCATTAACATGGGCGACCTTATGGACAACCTTTCAACAAAGTTTTGTTGCAATCGCATGAATGGTGTAGGAGCGCATACGGTTTGAAATTATATTTATATAGCTCATATTGGAAAAATAGAACATGGGGCCCCTGGCTCAAAACGGAATATTTTAAACGGTTGTAATAATTGGAAAAGCTTTGCGGGCGTGGGAAAAACATCTAACTAAAATTTTATCGCATTCAGAAGAATGGTATAGGAGCGCATACCGAAATTATTTTGTACAAAGCTCATATAAGAAAAAAAAGAATTTGGGGCCAACAGCTGAAAACGGAATATTTTAAAAGTATTGTAATTACCCATTAACATGCGCGACTTTATGGACAACCTTTCAAAAAAGTTTTGTTGCAATCACATGAATGGTGTAGGAGCGCATACGGTATGAAATTATATTTATATAGCTCATATAAGAAAAAACGAACATGGGGCCCCTGGCTCAATTCGGAATATTTAAAATGGTTGTAATAATTTAGAAACCTTTGTGGGCATGATCGCAACATCTCATCAAAGTTTTAGCGTATTCGAATAAATGGTGTAGGAGCGCAGACGAAACCTATAGTTTACAAAGCTCATATAAGAAAAAAAACGATTTTGGGGCCAACGGCCAAAACGAAATATTTTAAAAGTGTTATAATGACTCAGTAAAATGCGCGAGCTTACGGAATACAACTCTCCAATGTTTTGTCGCAATCGCATGAATGGTGTAGGAGCGCATTCGGTTTGAAACTATATTTATATAGCTCATATAAGAAAAAACGAACATGGGGCCCCTGGCTCAAAACGGAATATTTTAAAACGGTTGTAATAATTTAGTAACCTTTGTGGGCATGCTCGCAACAATTCGTCAAAGTTTTAGCGTATTCGAATAAATGGTGTAGGAGCGCAGACGAAATATATTGTTTACAAAGCTCATATAAGAAAATAAAACGATTTTGGGGCCAACGGCCAAAACTAAATATTTTAAAAGTGTTATAATGACCCAGTAAAATGCGCGAGCTTGTAGAATACAACTCTCTAATGTTTTGTCGCAATCGCATGAATGGTGTAGGAGCGCATACGGTTTTAAACTATATTTATATAGCTCATATAAGAAAAAACGAACACGGGGCCCCTGGCTCAAAACGGAATATTTTTAAACGTTTATAATTATTTCCAAACCTTTGTGGGCGTGCTTGTAACATTGTACCCAAGATTTAGCGCATTCAGACGAATGGCGTAGGAGCGCAGACGGAAATATTTTTTACAAAGCTCGTGTAAGAAAAAAAACGAATGAAGGGCCAACGGCCGAAAACGAAATAATTGAAACGTTTTTTAATGTCGCAGTTAAATGCCCAGGTAGGTGGCCAACAACTCACCAAAGTTTTGTTGCAATCGCATGAATGGTGTGGGAGCGCATACGAGACAAACATACATACATACATACATTCATTTTTATATATATATATATAAGATGTAGGAAGATATATGTCTTTATATTATAAGGTAATATTGTGTAAGTAAATATGTATTATCTGTGTTTGTGGATTATTCCATTTATGGAATGCCAAAATAGAAGTCACAATATGCTTTCATGAGATCCACTATCGTTGACCCCCATTTTCATTTCATGGACCCCCAATTTTTTTTCTCGCTGACATAAACGCATTGCAAGTTGTCGTCGACCCCTGGGGGTCGATATAGATCACTTTGGGAATCACTGGTTTAGAAGGACCTAAAATATCGATTTTTTACAAATTAATTTTTTATTCTTTTAATTCTACAGTATTAAATGTTATCATAAAGTCAATTATTTCAAAACCGGCCTGCTTGGCTAATAATAACTGTTTGTACAAGTTGCCATGGGGACGTCCTTAACATGTCGTCTTGTAAGGACTTTACTAAGTTGTCGCAGTTGTTCGCTTGTCAGTAAATTTTGTCCCGATGTTAGCCCATCTGCAAGATGTTTTCTTGTCAGTAAATCTGGTCCCGATGTTAGCCCAACTGCAAGATGTTTCCTTGTCGGTAAATCTGGTCCCAATGTTAGCCCATCTGCAAGATGTTTTCTTGTCAGTAAATCTGGTCCCAATGTTAGCCCAACTGCAAGATGTTTTCTTGTCAGTAAATCTGGTCCCAATGTTAGCCCAGCTGCACGATGTTTTCTTGTCAGTAAATCTGGTCCCGATGTTAGCCTAACTGCAAGATGTTTCCTTGTCGGTAAATCTGGTCCCAATGTTAGCCCAACTGCAAGATGTTTTCCTTTCAGTAAATCTGGTCCAAATGTTAGCCCAACTGCAAGTACCGCAAAATGTTTTCTTGTCAGTAAATCTGGTCCCGATGTTAGCCCATCTGCAAGATGTTTTCTTGTCAGTAAATCTGGTCCCGATGTTAGCCCAATTGAAAGTAAAAGTTTTCCCCACCGCAAGAATCTCATCTGCACATTTCTAAACACCTGTCCATGAACTATCTCCTCAACCATCTCCAACTGGGCCAAATTTTTTCTTAATCTCAGAAGACGCCGAAGCTCGCCATTGTTCCATTAAATTGGGGAAAAAAACAACTCTTGTTTGTTATTGTAATAGCATCTTGTCAGCGAATTAGACAGAGTTGTCAGGGAACGGATTTCTATAGATCACGTACATTAAAATCAATGTTTCCTCATTTCCCCCGCCCCCCCCCCCCCCAAACCTTTATGGCATTCGTTTGTTGTTTTCTTTACACGCTCATCACAAGGCTGACAGATGCCCTCGTGACAGCATCGATCCGAGAATTCGCATTTTAAAATTTGAATTATTACTGCAGTACCGCTAATGGCCCGGATAGTGTGAACACAAGGGATGACATTTGTGAACCCTGCAACACGGTGTTTGTTAACCCATAATTGGTGTTTCTTCACATGCTGGTAAATTTGTTTATTCACAATTTATGCCTGATTTTTTTTTCATTCGTGGGAGGGGGAAAAGGGGGGTGGGCTTAGCTCTTTATAAAAAGATACTTATTTGACCGCGATGCCCTTATGTCTATCGTGATAAAAATTTGTTATGGGGTGTTTGACATAAACGTGAAAGGGTAGATTAAGGGTTTAAAACGTCATATGCTTGAATTAAATAGCGCGCCTTAACTACAGATGCTTATGGTTATGGCTATGGCTATGACTATGGTTTTGGTATTCGTTATGGTTATGGCTATGGCTATGGTTTTGGTTATGGTTACGGCTATGGCTATGGTTTCAGTTATGGTTATGGCTTTGGTTTTGGTTATGGCTATGGCTATGGTTACTGTGATGGCTATATATTTATGATTATGGTTACGCCCATTTTGTAACAATTTATGAAATACCCTTATCCAAAATGCCTTTTTTTTTCAAATTATCATTTGAAACCCAAACACAATTATATTATTTCAAAGGAACTTGTTTTGTTTTAAAAATCTTATTGCAATATATTAAGTTTTTTTTCAATTCACAACATAGCGCAGTGTATATCTTGTTATCTCCCATTACGCAATAGCATTACATTTAGTTCAAATCTTTGTTTGCTAAGTTAAAAGTCGTCAAGGCATTTGGTTTACGAATGAACCCAACACGAAACATCCCGACATAACACACATCTAGGACAGGACATCCCGACATAACACACATCTAGGACAGCACATCCCGACATTACACACATCTAGGACAGCACATCCCGACATTACACACATCTAGGACAGTACATCCCGACATTACACACATCTAGGACAGCACATCCCGACATTACACACATCTAGGACAGCACATCCCGACATTACACACATCTAGGACAGCACATCCCGACATAAAACACATCTAGGACAGCACATCCCGACATTACACACATCTAGGACAGCACATCCCGACATTACACACATCTAGGACAGCACATCCCGACATAAAACACATCTAGGACAGCACATCCCGACATTACACAGTGTATTTTCATTAGATTGCTTACTTTACATTGCTACTCATTATTTGCTATTGTTTATTTCCCCCCTCTCAACGCTTCGCTCTTCCACCAGAACGTGTGTACAAGTGTTTAAACAAGAACCTGTACACATGTAAATAATTCATAGCGGCTCAACATAAGATCAGGATGACATTACCTCGTTATGTCAAAGTATAACTTTCGTAGCTCTATTTCAGCGTACCGTCAAACGTATGTGCATTTATTCTTATTATTCCTACAACACTATTTAATATTTCTGTACTCACACACAAAATGATACATGGTGCAGTGGCGTAGTGAGGGGGGGCAAGGGGGGGCATCATGCCCCGGGCGCTACTCACAAAGGGGCGCCAAATGGTATATTTTACTATAATATTGTATGGTTTTCGAATAGGGGGGGGGCGCTAAAAAGGTAGCGTGCCCCGGTCGCGCGAGTTAAGCTCGCTACACCACTGACATGGTGCACCGAATACTCCGATAGTTTTACGTGATGATAATTCATGGGTTGATATTCGATTACGGATAAGTAGTTGAAGTGGGTATTGAAACTGTAGGCGTTCACGGTACATACATAGGTAATTTTTTATAGATTGCTTGTATTTGGCATCTAGAAATTCGTGATTTTTCTGTTGACACAATGTGCTCCTCAAAATGAGGTAGTCGATTATTTAAATCTTGATTGAACGCCGTGTTGTCTGTAGATTGAACACCGTGTTGTCTGTAGATTGAACACCGTGTTGTCTGTAGATTGAACACCGTGTTGTCTGTAGATTGAACACCGTGTTGTCTGTAGATTGAACACCGTGTTGTCCGTTTAATGAAGTTTAACTGTAGCAATGTGAACAATCTTCGATCCCAACATAATAATATGTATCAATAATTATATTAAATTTAGTCTTTAAAAGAATTTTTTCCTTCCTGATAAATACTAATTGGTCTATTAGCATCTATCCAATGGGTCCTGTAGCATCTGTCCAATGATTCCAGTAACATCTGTCCAATGGGTCCTGTAGCATCTGTCCATTGGTTCCAGTAACATCTATCCAATGGTTCTAGTAGCATCTGCCCAATTGTTCTTGTAGCATCTGTCCGATGGGTCTAGTAACAACTGTCCAATGGTTCTAGTAACATCTGCTCAATTGTTCTTGTAGCATCTGTCCGATGGGTCCAGTAACATCTGTCCAATGGTTCTAGTAACATCTGCCCAATTGTTCTTGTAACATCTGTCTGATGGGTCTAGTAACGTCTGTCCAATGGTTCTAGTAACATCTGTTCAATTGTTCTTGTAGCATCTGTCCGATGGGTCTAGTAACATCTGTCCAATGGATCTAGTAACATCTGCCTAATTGTTCTTGTAGCATCTATCCAATGGTTCCAGTAACATTTGTCCAATTGTTCTTGTAGCATCTGTCCAATGGGTCTTGTAGTATCTGTCCAATTGTTCTTGTAGCATCTGTCCAATTGTTCTTGTAGCATCTGTCCAATTGTTCTTGTAGCATCTGTCCAATGGGTCTTGTAGCATCTGTCCAATTGTTCGTGTATCATCTGTCCAATTGTTCTTGTAGCATCTGTCCAATGGGTCTTGTAGCATCTGTCCAATTGTTCTTGTAGCATCTGTCTAATGGGTCTTGTAGCATCTGTCCAATTGTTCTTGTAGCCTCTCCCCGAGTTTACTTTAAGTTTCTCCTTTGTAAATTACAAATGAACATGTCTAGATATAGGAGTGAACATTGCATGCGCCTCCTGTTGAAAGTAACGCGACTACTTCAAATGTGTATTAAACCACTTTATTATTAGACTGCTTACTTGAATAAAGCGACTTTTACGTAACATTTATTCGCACCTTGTTTCATCCCAAGTCAAAAAAATTTTTTTCTAAGTAGCAGATAATTTTTTTACTGATTCTAGCGTGCTCTTTCCTGATGTGCACGGTGCTAGCAGCTATAAATAGAACAGACTTGAGAGCTAGTTGGAGTATTTTAATACATCAGCAGGTATTCCCCGACCCCATATACGTACAACGTACACACCCAACCCAACATCCCCCCCCCCCCCTCTGATGATTTTGCTTGAGGATAACCTGAGAATTCTAATGTCGGATATATGTTGCTCCTCTTATCTGATGACGTCATTGGCGTATTCATTACAATGGTTAACCCAAGCAGACCCTCTGTTGCATTATAAGATGTTATTTTTTAAGGCAAGTTTCTCTTATTCTGCTGCGAGTCCATCTTCCTCGAAATGTTTTTTTTTTACTTCATCCTGGTTTTTTCACTTTCTGGTTTCGTCACCGGGAAATTATTTCCGGTACAAAGTTCTCTCCGGTACAAAGTTTTCTCTGGTATAAATTTCTCTCCGGTACAAAGTTATCTCTGGTTTAAAGTTCTCTCCGGTACAAAGTTCTCTCCAGTACAAAGTTCTCTCCGGTACAAAGTTCTCTCCAATAGAAAGTTCTCTCTGGTACAATGTTCTCTCCGGTACAAAATTATCTCCGGTACAAAGTTCTCTCTGGTACAAAGTTCTCTCCTGTACACAGTTCTCTCTGTTACCAAGTTCTCTTTGGTGCAAAGTTCTGTTTGGTACAAAGTTCTCTCCCTGGTAAAAGGTTCTCTCCGGTACATAGTTCTCTCTGGTACAAAGCTGTCTCCAGTACAACGTTTTCTCCAGTACAAAGCTTTCTCCGGCTGTTGAAACATATGTATAGTTTATTTTGTTCTAGCTAAGCCGTGATTAATGGTGCACCCTCTTGTGGTATTGAGATTCATAAATTATGAACTAACGTACATCAGACTACCTCCAATCATGTTAATGTCCACTTTTATGATACTACGTTTTTTTGCTGAATCCTCGTCTGAATGCAACGGGGTAGCGGTAAGCGATGGCTTTATGCTGGTAGGAGAAATGGTCATAATTGTGAGTATTTGTAGAACATGCCAGAGTTAGTTGTGTGTATAATCATTGCCAGAGTTAGTTGTGCGGTTAATCATTGCCAGAGTTAGTTATGTGTATAATCATTGCCAGAGTCAGTTGTGTGTATAGCCATAGTTAGTTGTGTGTATAATCATTCACTTTGTGAAGGCAATTCTAGCCATCGGACACAAACGCTCTTGACATTTCAAATGACAGGAAATGTACAACACTTTTATGCTGCACGCATTGGGGTATAAGGCACCTCGATGACATGGTAGGATTATCTGCAGGCGACTTGCCCAGTGCACCAGCTGGACCAGTGCACTGACTAGTGAATCAACTAGACTAGAAAACCAACTTGACCAGTACACCAACGTGACCAGTGCACCAACGTGACAAGTGCGCCGACTAGTGAACCAATTTGACCATTGCACCAACGTGACCAGTGCGCCGACTAGTGAACCAACTTGACCAGTGCACCTACTTGACAAGTGCACCAAACTTGACCAGTGTACCTACTTGACCAGTGCACCAACTAGACCAGTGCATCGACTAGTGAACCAACTTGACCAGTGCCCCAACTTGACTACTGCACCAACTTGACCAGTACACCAAGGTTACTGGGACCACAGTCTTAAAGTACAGATGTATATATTATGTCTGTTTATTTTGTATATTCTTTTATCTGAATTATGCACCTACAGGCTAGAGCAGCGGTTCTCAACCTCTGGGGCGCGACACCTTTAGGGGTCGAACGACTCTTACACAGGGTCACCTAAGAACATTGAAAAAAACACATTTATGAAGTAGCAACGAACATAATTATATGGTTGGGGTCACCACAAAAATAGGAACTGCACTGAAGGGTTGATAACCACTTGGCTAGAGTTCATATGCTGATAAATCATATCGTATTGGGATAGAAAAAATGTGTTTAAACACGGCTTATAACGCTTAGATCTGAGTCGCCCTTCAATGGCTTTGGCCAATGCCCCAAAAAAAGCCGCTAGTCGTGCCCTGGCGGGACCTTAACTCTGAGACCCTGACTCCAACTGGAGTGGGGAAATTAAATGACGAATTAATGTTGCATATTCTAATTTTCCTTTTCGCTTTTTGCCTGTTGTCTACAAAAACAAAAGCTTTTATTTCAGTTCAGCTCAAGACCCCGCCCCCCACCTCCCCCCCCCCTAACTCTGCAACATCTGTCTGAATAAATAGTTTGAGAAAATATCGGGGTGGAAATTATAACTACAAGACAGATGTATGAAGTCCTTTATAAATTGGTATGTGACCGAATATCTCACAGTCGTTTTAATCGTCATCAGGCAGGATTTTAAAATCACCGGAAGAAGCTATACGGAAATTAATTTCTAATCCAGGCGGCATAAGAAAGAGTTTTCAGCTAGGATTATCTCCCATTGTTAGCACTCCTCGGATCCAAGATGGTGGTGAAGGTGACAGTATGTTGGTGGTGAAGGTGACAGGATGTTGGTGGTGAAGGTGACAGGATGTTGTCGCCGTTGAACTAAATGGTCTGACGTCACTACATCATGCAAACGGGTTTTGTACGGGACGCAAGTGCAGGTTCAGTTAGCAGCGTAACTAACGAGATTCGAGGAGATTAACACCCCCAACCACACACACAAAACATAAAACATTACACACTGCTGTGTGTAGTGTGACCGTTGGTGGAACCCCCTAGGGAGGGGGTAGCTAGGGGGTGGTGGATCATTTACATTTCATCTCTAGTTCAGCGTGTCATCTTAACACATGATCAAATCACTATTTCATGGGGGAGGGGGGCTGTCATGATGAAAATAACATAAAAGGACTCCTCTAAACTCATGTCATTTAGTTTAAGATGACATACAATGACAGTTTGCCATCTGACTTGGCGCAACAGGATATGACATTGCAGAGGCGTAGGAACGGGGGGTATGTAGGGGGCGGTCCGTCCAAGATGGCTCATTTTTTTCTTTAAATTGAGGGGCGGCATTTTCAGCCAACTAGAGAGGTTGTTTTTCTCGTGGAGGAGACGGCAAAAATCTTGCTCCGCCGTGGGTGGAAACTAACCCTAGCTACGCCA
This sequence comes from Omphiscola glabra, assembly GCA_964017045.1. Taxonomy (NCBI): domain Eukaryota; kingdom Metazoa; phylum Mollusca; class Gastropoda; family Lymnaeidae; genus Omphiscola; species Omphiscola glabra. The sequence continues at coordinate 15,705,526 of OZ024794.1, read as the reverse complement.
CTGGGCAATTTTCATTATTGACAGATATAAAGCATATTTATTGCCGGTTGTCATCTACGTGTGGAATTTTCATGGATGTGTTATCACCGATTGCTATCAACATTAAAGGTGTAGCGATTGGTTGAAACGAATAGGTTCACAATAATATCTTTGCAATATATTTTATGACTGCATGAGGAGCGTAAAACATATTCGACTGACAATAAATCATTAAATGACGAATTTCTGAACTTGCAAATGTTAACCCGATGACTTCCTTTAAAAAAAAACATAATATACGTATAAATATATCTCGGAATGACGTCACATCAAACGTAAACTAAGGGTGCTATGATAGCCTCTAAACCAGAACATCTTGAAGTCATTAGACAAGCCGTTCAGACCTGCTCATCAAGTCATTCAGACCTGCTCATCAAGTCATTCAGACCTGGTCATTAAATCATTCAGACCTGCTCATCAAGTCATTCAGACCTGCTCATCAAGTCATTCAGACCTGCTCATCAAGTCATTCAGACCTGCTCATCAAGTCATTCAGACCTGCTCATCAAGTCATTCAGACCTGGTCATTAAATCATTCAGACCTGCTCATCAAGCCATTCAGACCTGCTCATCAAGTCATTCAGATCTGCTCATCAAGTCATTCAGACCTGCTCATCAAGCCATTCAGACCTGCTCATCAAGTCATTCAGACCTGCTCATCAAGTCATTCAGACCTGCTCATCAAGCCATTCAGACCTGCTCATCAAGTCATTCAGACCTGCTCATCAAGTCATTCAGACCTGCTCAACAAATCATTCAGACATGCTCATCAAGTCATTCAGACCTGCTCATCAAGTCATTCAGACCTGCTAATCAAGTCATTTAGACATGCTCATCAAGTTATTTAGACCTGCTCAACAAGAGGATCAATAAAATAAACCATCTCGTTTATTAATCGAGGACCGGTCTTGTGAAACAATCCAATTAAAAATATATAAGGTTTCTGTAACCATGATCAAAATAATGTTAGCTTCACCTCTACTTGACACCATGTTGTTACAAACTACTAGCAGCTACTATCTCGAATATCGTTTCCAACCTCTCAAGTACATACTTTTTATCTCTTAGAGAAAGCTTGAAAAGCTTATCAAGTGTGTTGCTGGCCTCAATTTTAAAAAAAACAAAAAACCACAGAAAACATTGCAGGCAGCAGCAATTGGGGAAAAAAAATGTTAGGAGAAATCTATCCAAACAAGAGCCATTGGGCTTGTCACCTGTGACCTCTGCCCCCCTCCCCTCCCAGGCTACTTCGCTATGAATGTCTTGTCCGTACAGAAGACGGAAACCGACCTGCGCTTGTCGGTGTGCTGTATATTTTTTCCTCCCCCAAACAACCTGTGTGTTAAGTTTACTACGCCCCGACAGACATGGGGGTATGATAAAGGCTAACAACTAACCGGGATCTCTGAACTTTCAAAGTTTTCATTGACTATTCAGTATAGGAAGTTAACCATTACACTCTGTGGATTACCTTCGTAACACAGTGCTTTTTAAGACGTAAACTGTAAACTTTAACACAGTGTTTACGTGAAATGTGTAGTTTTGGCTGTGTAGCTTCATTTTTGTTATTATTTTAGGATCACAACTCTACATCGCACCGTCTTTCAGTATGAAAATCAAATTGCTAGAAACCCGACTTTCGTTTTTTTTTTTTTTTTTATATTTTAGTTTTTAAATATAATTGAATCTAGGCCACGGGCCACTCCTTAATTAATTACAGTTTACAGGTGACGTTCTCTGTTTCATCCCTTATTTATCAATGTCAATATATAAAATACTCTAGTCTAGTTTGTTAAGGATATGCGCCGGACACTGTTAGTGCTAGTTTAACGTATATATTATCAATATGTCTGAGACACACCAGATTAAAATGTAAATATTTTTTTCTTAATTTGAGCTATCCATAAATGACATCACGCTATATAGGTCAATTCCCCCCCCCCCCAACCCAATAAATATCCCCTTCCTCATCGTCACAAATTTGTAACAATTTAGCTAAGCTCATAATGAATGGTCACAACTTCGTATCAAGATGAATGGGGGAAGACGAGATCAGACAAAGGGATCAAATCATGTCTCTATTCTCTTTAAAAAAATATAAACAAATATAACAAATTTGATTTCAGAGATTATAAGGGAGAGAAAAATAGTTCTAATGGCATGCAGATTGTGCCTAAAGAGGGCAATGTATAAATACAATTAAGTAATCTGCTGAAAATTAATGGACATTGCCGCAATACCCCTCCCCCCCCCCCCCGGGGCCCGTGGCTTTGACATGGTTTTATAACATGAATTGACCTATTCTCTGTAAATCTGTGTTGGTTCTATTTAGGTGCATTTACACATCATCAGTTGATGATAGTTGTGATGGGTTAATAACATGAATGTATTCATCCTCTGTTGATGATAGCTGTGATGTCCCCAAAACTAGGGTCCAGTTTTTGAAGAATGCAAAATGTGTTTGTTTAACTCGACCAGCTGTGTAAATGTGCCGAGATCCGTGACATCACATTGTGTACGTGTGCTTTCTGCATCGGTAGTTTGTGTAGGCTGTTTACACGTGTTGCCCGTTATGGTATATTAGTTGTGTACATGTGCTGAGAGCTATATCAAAGTGTGTACATGTGCTGAGTACTATATCAAAGTGTGTACATGTGCTGAGTACTATATCAAAGTGTGTACATGTGCTGAGTACTATATCAAAGTGTGTACATGTGCTGAGTACTATATCAAAGTGTGTACATGTGCTGGGCTCCATAATATCTAAGTATGTACAAGTGCTGGACTCCATGGTATCTAAGCGTGTACATGTGCTGGACTCCATGGTATCACTTAATTACACTAAGACTCTATTTAAGTCCTTAAGACAGTTAACATTAATATAATTGTTTTTTTGTTGTTTTTTTTACTTTTAAATAAGCCGATAGTTTATTCAAATTTTCGACAAAGGGATCTCTTAACGCTACAGGAATGTAATAAATAAAAGACACCATTAAGGAAATATAGTTTTATTATAGTTAGTAGTAAACTTTTTATTTAGCGATTTTTTTTTTTCAAATAGACATGATAGCTGAATTTAGCTGTTTATAGCTGTATATAGCTGTATTTCAAGGACACTTATTTGAAACGTTCAATCTGGAAAACAGCCTCTATTGGATACAAACAATATGGCATTTAATTTGACCAATGGACTCACGAAGGGGTAAGTTCAATGGGTGAAAGGTCAATGTTCTTTTCTTTGATACATTTTTTATTGAACATAGTGTCCCCAGCCTAACTAATATGGCCCACTTAATTGAACACAGTGTCCCCAGCCTAACTAATATGGCTCACTTAATTGAACATAGTGTCCCCAGCCTAACTAATACGGCCCACTTAATTGAACACAGTGTCACCAGCCTAACTAATATGGCCCACTTAATTGAACACAGTGTCCCCAGCCTAACTAATACGGCCCACTTAATTGAACACAGTGTCCCCAGCCTAACTAATACGGCCCACTTAATTGAACATAGTGTCCCCAGCCTAACTAATCTGACCCAATTAAGTTAACGGGAAGTTTAATTTGACACATATTTAGTAAACAAATGTGAGTACTAAAACATTGCACACCCCGGGGGGGGGGACATTTTGCCATATGAAGTCAGTGAGGGGGGTTCAATCTTAACATTAGAATGTATCTAATAAGTACAAGGTTGTAATGCAGTCGCCAAAAAATGTGTGGAACTCGTTTATCAGTTTATGGTCAATTGTGCTGAAGGTTTAGTTTGAAAGAACCCTCACCAAATGACCTACTAACCGGATGAACTTCTCAAAACAGGACATTCTACCCCGGGAAAAGGGGGGGGGGGGAATAAATTAACCTCACTTTTTATTCCAAGTCAAAGTTGTGTGTCGTGAGACGTAGAACTGGAGACGTAGAACGGGAGGGAGACGTAGAACTGGAGACGTAGAATTGGAGACGTAGAACTGGAGACGTAGACCTGGAGACGTAGAACGGGAGACGTAGAACAGGAGACGTAGAACTGGAGATGTACAACTAGAGACATAGAACTGGAGACGTACAACTGAAGACGTACAACTGGAGACGTAGAACTGGAGTCGTAGAACTAGAGACGTAGAAACTGAAGACTTAAGACTATAGTATTAGAACTGGGATATAAAACGGGGGGGGGGGGGGAGAGGGCGTATTACTGGATATGTAAGACGACTCACCAGCTGTAATTAAACCGACCCTTAATTAAGTTGTTTTCAATAAACCCCAGAAGCGCCACATTAAGCAAGCGCCGCCTTAAGCAAGCGCCGCCTTAACTATCGTAAATCTAACCTATTTGCCAGATGCAGGTGTTGAAGTGGGACACGAGAGGGTGAGGGATGAGTAACTCGCTTTAAAAATATTCAACTTAACACTGGAAGCTCCACAATTACTTGCCCTTGTTTCACGGCTTTAAATTTGTGAAGCTATTTCTTCACTGTGCCATGGGGTTGGGGTGGGGGAGGGGGTCATATTTTTAAAAGTTATTACCTGAGAACGGTAGTTTCAGTTGTGAACTTACACTGTGAGCCAGTTGTGAACTTACACTGTGAGCCAGTTGTGAACTTACACTGTGAGCCAGTTGTGAACTTACACTGTGAGCCAGTTGTGAACTTACACTGTGAGCCAGTTGTGAACTTACACTGTGAGCCAGTTGTGAACTTACACTGTGAGCCAGTTGTGAACTTACACTGTGAGCCAGTTGTGAACTTACACTGTGAGCCAGTTGTGAACTTACACTGTGAGCCAGTTGTGAACTTACACTGTGAGCCAGTTGTGAACTTACACTGTGAGCCAGTTGTGAACTTACACTGTGAGTCAGTTGTGAACTTACACTGTGAGTCATTTGTGAACTTACACTGTGAGTCATTTGTGAACTTACACTGTGAGCCAGTTGTGAACTTACACTGTGAGCCAGTTGTGAACTTACACTGTGAGTCAGTTGTGAACTTACACTGTGAGTCATTTGTGAACTTACACTGTGAGTCAGTTGTGAACTTACACTGTGAGTCATTTGTGAACTTACACTGTGAGTCATTTGTGAACTTACACTGTGAGCCAGTTGTGAACTTACACTGTGAGCCAGTTGTGAACTTACACTGTGAGTCAGTTGTGAACTTACACTGTGAGTCATTTGTGAACTTACACTGTGAGCCAGTTGTGAACTTACACTGTGAGTCAGTTGTGAAATTACACTGTGAGCCAGTTGTGAACTTACACTGTGAGTCATTTGTGAACTTACACTATGAGCCAGTTGTGAACTTACACTGTGAGTCAGTTGTGAACTTACACTGTGAGCCAGTTGTGAACTTACACTGTGATTTTGAGTCAGTGCTTCATTGGATTTGGGTTTTTAATGTCACTACGACTGACTTCGACTCTTTGGTTTTAAATGTATTGAATTGCATATTGTAGTGTTGTGTAAATATTTTTTTTTTAAAATACAATCAAGTAAAACTCATTGTAGCAAACTTGTGTTGTGAGTTTTTAGAATGTAATCACTAAAGCTAGATAAGTCAAGTGTGGCATAGAGCAGTCAAGTGTGGCATAGAGCAGTCAAGTGTGGCATAGAGCATTCACGTGTGGCATAGAGCCGTCAAGTGTGGCATAGAGCAGTCAAGTGTGGCATAGAGCAGTCAAGTGTGGCATAGAGAAGTCAAGTGTGGCATAGAGAAGTCAAGTGTGGCTTAGAGCAGTCACATGTGGCATAGAGCAGTCAAGTGTGGCAGCGTAAAGCTCTACATCCCATGCTGCGCCATCATCTCCTTGTGAGCCCGTTGGTAATTGGAATCTCTTAGACCAGTGGTTCTCAACCTTCCTAAAGCCGCGACCCTTTAATACAGTTCCTCGTGTTGTGGCGACCCCCAGGCACAAAATTATGTTCCTGGCTTCATCATAACTGTAAAGCATATATGTTTTCAGATGGTCTCAGTCGACTCCCAAAGGGGTCGCGACCCACAGGTTGAGAACCGCTGTCTTAGACAATGTTCTTAGAGATTTTCTATAATGAAACACGCTAAACGCATTCAGCGCTCTCGGAAACATGTTTGTGTTTAGCAAGATTCTACAACGATGAGCTGTTTTGTTCTGTTTAAAATTAATTAGGTCGACTCTAAGACCCACGTTGAAGACACCTGGTCTATTACTCATCAGTCATTATATTAAGCTAACAAGTTTGACTCTGAGACACGTAAATGTTAACATGATTTTGTATTGATATTTTTTTCGATATAATCATAGTGAGGATTTTAGTTGATAAATATATATATATTTATGTATTTCCTTACCTATTTATTTATATATATTATTAAAGATGCGATCATGCAAAGTCCGGGTACTCTACTGCGTCCAGGTATTTTGGCAGGTACTGTGTCATTGCACTACTTCTACCATAGTATTTGGACAGGAACTATGCAAGGGCTCCACCCGCGTAAGATGTGTAATCGATGTACACAATGCGTGCATCAAGCCATGTATTAACCACATAATTCGAGGTACACGATGCGTGTCTCAAACTCTCTAAGCCATGTTCACATATTCATGGCGGTGCTGAGATTTTTACTGCTGGAGCATATGATTGATAATTAAATTTGAAAACTGATGATTCCCCCCCACGCCCCCACCCCCCTTCTGTTACAGCGCTATCCGTTATTTAAGCAATTAATTTTTTTGAAACATCACCCGAGCTGCTTCATAGAATTTCAAAAGGGCGTGCTCCTAACGACAATAGAATTAATTCAATCTGGCAACATTTCACGGCATGTGGTTGGCAGCTATTATTTAAAGAAATATTCAACTGGCCACTCAGAGCTTGCAAGCAGGGCTACCACACCTTGGGAAATTTCCCAAGATCTTGGGAATTGACGACCCCCATTGGGATCTGGGGAATAATTTTGAAAATCAGGCAAAACCTTGGGAAATATTAACGGGGAAGATTTTTGACATATTTTGAAAAACGCAAAAAACATATGTGATAAAAATTAAAGTGCAAATAAAGCAAAATCGTTTTTTAAAGTCACAAGGAAAAATTTATTGTTTTAACTCTTTTCTGGTTTTTATTTAATTCATAAATAAATAAGAAATCTTCTGTAATTAAAGTTAATATTTTGAATTATTAAAAAGTTAATAATTAAAGAAATTCAATTTTCTTTTCTTTTTTCTTTTTTTTTTTTTTTTTTTTTTTACATTGAATACTAAAAATTACATCCAGGTGTTGAAAGTTTTTCAAAATGGGACATTGTACATCATTTGTATAGAACAGTCTCAACAATAAATAAACTGATAATAAATCTTTAAATCTCAAAAGAAATCAATATAGACTATTAACGTTATAGAATTTGTGTGTGGGGGGGGGGGTGGCAGTAGGCTCGGAAACTTTATCATTAGACTATTAGACATTAGTAACCATACGAAAAACAGTACAAGCCAAAGAGGGAACGATAGTGTTCAATCAAGAATCGATAGTAAAATTTGATGAATTTCAGTTACTTCTACAATGTGTTCAAACTAAGATGCATCTGTTAAAAAATCCAGCCTAATTTTCATCAATTGGAAAAAAAATAGTTGTGCATTTACACAATTAAGACATTAAAATTATACCGGTACATTGTAGGATTATAACTGAAAAGTTCACTTAAACAGTATTTTATTGGAAAAAAAATATTATAATTATAATGTAAATTTACAATTTAAAAAATATTTATTGTCTTCATATAATATCAATCCATTTTAACTACAATTATTATTCTTAAATTCTGCTTGATTGCTTTGCAAACCCCATTACTAATCTACAGACTTACAATAAGAAAAAAAAACATGTTTTGATGATGAACCTGTTGCCCTTATAATAGTTGTAAAGAGACTTCTGTGTTGATTAGCCCTGTGAGCTTTGTTTCAAAGTGACTTTTATTACACATGTAGATGATATTTTTACCAGAAAATTTGGAGGTAATATTTAATTTAGTAACCTAACACCAGTGGGTATTGATAATTTGGATTATAAATTAATATAATTTTTTTTTCAAAATCAATTTTTTTAAATGTTATATGATAAAGATTTTTTTAAAATATCTTTTAAAATAAATTTCAGTCAATTACTGTACCCCGAGTTTCAGGAGCATTAATTCAAGCTATTATTACATTAATTACTACATAGAAAACCCCTTTTAAAGAAAACTCTTTTATATTTATATGATCTTGGGAAATCTTGGGAAATTATTTGACAAAATCTTGGGAAATTTTAAAAAAGTGAGTGGCAGCCCTGCTTGCAAGTGAACACACGATCATTTTAAACATTGTTACATCGTGTGACGCATTGATACTAGGAGATTTTTTCGAGTCAGATTAAAATAACAAGATCATGTGACCGACACCCGATATACCACTAGAGTTGGGGAGAGTTGTGGAATGTGAGGTCCGGTCAATTTTACTGTCTACCTAGGATAAGATTAAACAATATTTGTTCACTAATTTCCAGGGGGTGTTTTTTTTAAATTTCTCCCCGGAGTCTTACAGTTGTTATGATTTCAATAAAATGGTGTTCGATTTCAATAAAATGGTGTCCGTAACAAATAAAACGTTATGCGATTTCAATGAAGTATTGTCCGATTTCGACCTTCAACATTTGACACAGAATCCCAAGTCAGGCATGACCTTTGGAATCCCCTCTCCTGCCCCTACACACTCACAATTTCCCTGCCACTTCTCGGTTTAAAGTCCCCTGCATTCAAAGATAAGTAGGTTTTTTTTAAATTCGTCATCACATCTTTGGGCCTCTTTAATAAATGAGCCCCCCCCCCCCTCAACGGCTCTGTCCCAGGGTTCGTTATTTACTACTGGACTCAATCAAGCAATCAAGCAATCAATCAATCAATCAAGCAATCAATCAATGGGTTCTTTACTTTAATTCAAGAAGTTTCTGTCATGCTGGCTTTTTATCCTAATACTTAATGTTGATTAATGTATTGAAGTTGTGTAAATACACCACTGACTGTCTATACACCACTGACTGTCTATACACCACTGACTGTCTATACACCACTGACTGTCTATACACCACTGACTGTCTATACACCACTGAATGTAAATACACCACTGGCTGTCTATACACCACTGACTGTCCATACGCCACTAACTGTCTATACGCCACTGACTGTCTATACACCACTGACTGTCTATACAACATTGACTGTCTATACAACACTTACTGTCTATACGACACTGTCAGAGGCTACCATGCCTCTGTTACCACTTGAATCTGGCTACCATGCCTCTGTTACCACTTGAATCTGGCTACCATGCCTCTGTTACCACTTGAATCTGGCTACTATGCCTCTGTTACCTCTTGAATCTGGCTCACATGACTCTGTTACCTCTTGAATCTGGCTCACATGACGCTGTTACCTCTTGAATCTGGCTCACATGACTCTGTTACTTCTTGAATCTGGCTCACATGAATCTGGCTTTCAGCTACACAAGTTTGCCCCCCCCCCACCCCACTGTTAGATTCAAGTTTGTATTTTGTTTCAGCTCAGCTTGCCGTCATTCCCCACGTAGTGTTGTTCTAACCACCAGGACTACGACCATTTTAACGGGATTTTTCATACATTTTGGAGTGTGTCACGTGCAGCTGTTTTCTTTTTTTTTTATGGTGACCATGTACACCGTGCACACCATGGACACCATGGACACTGTATGCGCCCCCTCTTACCATTCGACATCCTACTCATTCATGTGTCCTACGTCCTGTGCATCATACGCCTTCATATTCCTCACACTTTGCGTCATCCTACCAGCACTGTCGCGTAGGCCATGCAATCTCTGCGCCCGCAGACGTCATCGGATATTTAAAAGACTTAAAGTCGTGACTTGGACAAATATTTAACGATTGTTTTTTTAATGCGGGGTTAACGAAAAATGGCGCGAGGCGTGGCGGAGGGGCACCAAAAATCACGTGACGCCCCTGCATCAGACTCATGGCTGCACATTATACCCTTCTTCCCTGAGCATCATACTCATTCTCCTTGTACACCTTCTCTATGAACATAATACACCTTCTCCATGTATACCCTACATCTTTTCCCTGGACATCGTACAACGTCATACACCTTCTTCGTGTACACCGTACACCGTCTCCATGGACACGATACATCTTCTCCATGTACACCATACACCTTTTCCATGTACACCATACTCATTCTCCACTCCTCCCCCCTATTCACATTACCCCATGCACGTGCCTCTGAATGCACCCAATGAATCAATAGTCAGCCATTGTCTTCGCACCATGAGAAGAACGACCAAAAAAAAACTGGGGCTACAGTTACCACAGGTCTCAGTGGACCTGTCTCTGGTTACCATACATCTTCCAAATACTTCTCTGGCTCGAGTCCCCGAGTATCGGAGCCAATTAATATTTGATTCCAGTAATTGATTTACACTCTAGCCGTGTTTTATAAACTGCTAGCCGTTGGGTCTTTCGCTGGCCAGTAGTCGCGGGTGATTTTAACATCCATCACGAGGGCCAAGTTTTCGATTACGATTTCATTATAGGGCCAGTCAATGAAGGGAAATTCCCACGGCACTCGAGGCGTGCATTTGATATGGATAGGTGGGGCGAGAAAAAAAAAGGGGGGGGGGCGTGTGGTAGACTTAGGACATTTGATATGGATAGGTGGGGTAAGGAAGGTGGAATGGTGTAGACTTAGGACATTTGATATGGATTGGGTTGGTACTACATTAGCTATGGATAGATGGATGGAGGGTCTGGTAGACTTAGGACCAATAGCTATGGATATATTAGGTAGAAAGGGGCGGGGTTTGTACACTCTGGATATTTATACTAATGGACCGGTGGGGCCAAAATGGTGGGGGGGGGGGGGGACATAGTTTTGTTGACTGAGAACGTTACATGTTGATATACGTTGGTACAAGCTTTGCTGAACTTTAGATGGCTTGGTAGTCTGCATCAGAAGGCGGGGTCATTCGTGCGTTGTTCCTATGTAAAGTTGTTGTTCTTTCGCACTAATATAATGTTTTAATACGATTGGGTCGTTTGCAATGACGCTATTAATGCAATCTAAACAAGCCATATGTTGCTTACATTGTAATCATATAGGTATATGTTTTAAAAATAGTATGTCCATAGGTGGATTTATGGTGGGTCCTTAGCTTGAGCTACTGCGTCTATTTAGAGGATTTTATAAAAAAAAAAGGAGTGCCACCGTTTCATGCCGTAACTTTGAGACCTTGGTCATTATTGCCCCAACCCCGCCCCAAACCCAGTCCCAAACCCAATCCCAGTTTGTGCCTGTACCTTATCAACAGTGGCCCAACCTTTGTTTATTTTTATTTTTTTTTGGTTGGTTTGTGGGGAGGGGGCGGGGAATAGTTCATGTAACGTTATCTGCATAATTTTATTGGTTAGTCACTCGATCAGTATTTATCGATTACAGCCTACTGCGTATCACAGGTGCTCATTGTAAACACCAACAGCCATAGTGCGTACCACGTTGAACACTTAAAGTGCGCACAATCAACGTGCGTGAATCATGGCGCGTATTTGTTTGTCTCGGCCAGAGCTGCACTACCAGCCAGAGCTGCACTACCAGCCAGAGCTGCACTACCAGCCAGAGCTGCACTACCATCCAGAGCTGCCCTGCCATCCAGAGCTGCACTACCAGCCAGAGCTGCACTACCAGACAGAGCTGCACTACCAGCCAGAGCTGCACTACCAGCCAGAGCTGCACTACCAGCCAGAGCTGCACTACCAGCCAGAGCTGCACTACCAGCCAGAGCTGCACTACCAGCCAGAGCTGCACTACCAGCCAGAGCTGCACTACCAGCCAGAGCTGCACTACCAGCCAGAGCTGCACTTCCAGCCATTTCACGTGTCTCATCTTGGTGTGTTTTTTTTTTTTTTTGGTTGTTTGTGGGTTGGCGTTGGTGTGTCTGTTTGTAGTGCCACCGTGTGGACAAACAAACGGCCTGGTTGTTTGTATTGATCAAAGATAAATGCCTCCGCGGAGCTGCAGGAGCACGGCACAAAAAAGCCGTGACTGATGCTAGACGCGGAGACCGACACAGCCTACGCCAGGTCACCATGGACGCTACTGACACAGTTGATTAAGGGAGTTTTTTTTTTTTGTTGAAAAAAACGACGTTAAGTGCTGGCTTAATTCCTCCACTCATTCAGATGTCAGAATCAAATAAATGTCGTTAAATCATTTTATCGAAATTCTCCATTGTGTTTTGATACAGGAAGGGAAAAAAAGAGGGGGGGAGGGGGGAATTCATTGTCAATTTAGATTTTTACAAATTTTGGGGTGAATCAAGTTTTATGAAGCGCTGTTTTATTTTAGAGTCTAACTAACTTGTGCTGGAATTAAACATATTCCTGATAATCGTTTGGTCTGAAAAACAGAGGGAAATTGAGGGGAAAGGCCAGCACCAACTTGATTGGTCGCAGTGGCGTAACGAAGGTGGGCCAGATGTCCCCGGGCTCAAGATAATTAGGTGCGTAAAAAAAATGAGTTTCAGAGTTAAGTGCGGCGTAAAAATGAATCTTTTTCCCTGGGTTCTCCAAAAACTCCAGCTACGTCTCTGATTCGTATTAATTTTTGCAGCGTAACACTTTTCTCGAATTCAGCGTCTCCTTTTGTCCGAAGTCTACTGTCTGTGGTCTGAGGTCTGCCGTCTTGGGTCTGCTGACGAGGTCTGCTGTCTTGGGTCTGCTGGCCGAGGTCTGCTGTCTTGGGTCTGCTGTATAAGTTCTGGTGTCTGAGGTTTAGGCTCGGTGAGGCTTCCAGATAGGCTCGTCCTTGTCACAGTTCCATGCTACTGAGGCTCTACTGTGAAGTGCTCACCAAAATGCACTGTGAATTGCTCACCAAAATGCACTGTGAAGTGCTCACCAAAATGCACAGTGAAGTGCTCACCAAAATGCACAGTGAAGCGCTCACCACAATGCACTGATTGTTTTGTGTGAAACCACTGACCTAACCTTCTAACACGCATATATGTGTTCGACTCCTTGTTTGTAATGCACAGTCCTTTATATCAGTAGACATCAAATATCGGCCATCTTGGCGTTACCCAAATACATGCCCGAAATGTTGAACCTAAAATACTTGCGTCGGAATCAGATGTCTTATCAGCTGTGACGTCATCAGATGTCTTATCAGATGTGACGTCATCAGATGTCTTATCAGATGTGACGTCATCAGATGTCTTATCGGCTGTGACGTCATCAGATGTCTTATCAGATGTGACGTCATCAGATGTTTTATTAGATGTGACGTCATCAGATGTCTTATCAGCTGTGATGTCATCAGATGTCTTATCAGATGTGACGTCATCAGATGTCTATCAGATGTGACGTCATCAGATGTCTTATCAGATGTGACGTCATCAGATGTCTTATCGGCTGTGACGTCATCAGATGTCTTATCAGATGTCTTATCGGCTGTGACGTCATCAGATGTCTTATCAGCTGTGACGTCATCAGATGTCTTATCAGATGTGATGTCATCAGATGTCTTATCAGATGTGACGTCATCAGATGTCTTATCAGATGTGACGTCATCAGATGTCTCATACATAACCTTTTCATAATAGAGGTTTACAGATTGTTTAATAATTCTGTTCTATTCCGTTTAGCCTATAATTAGTTTCCCTTTTAAGTGTATTTGACTAATGTTTGTTTTTCTTTTGAATGTAAATACTCTTGTATTTTTTCTAAAACATACTTTTGTATTGCTTCGTATCATCTAACAAAAGTTAAGCTTGTACATGTACACGTTCTCGGGAAAGTCTTGATTTAAAAAAATATATTGTCCCACATTGGACAATTTATATTTTTTAATTACTCCTATGTCACACTCCTCTGTATTGTTTATTGTGGATGTATTCGTGGATGTATTCATGGATGTATTCGTGTAATGAGGAAGAGATAAAAAGTTTAGGCGCCAACGCTATATAAATAAACTATTTGTTTATGTGTGCTCTCTTGCTCACATACACACCACACACATCTTTAATGATTGTCATTGTTAACGTGGTTTTTTTTTGGTCTTCTCTTCACTTTCAGAGCTGCGTGTTCCGAAGAGAACGAACTTTTAAATGCCACATCCATCAAGGTAAGAAATGGCTGCACGCCGTGTAAACAATACATAGCTTTGTAGATTGGGGTTTGTTGACAATTGGGGAAGGATGCACCATTTAGCAACCATACATGTCATTTTATCTCCTGCTGGCGCTGTTCTTGCGTGTAGCGTAGGTGGAAACTATCATTACGTAGTTCAGTCTGGTGTCCCAGATTTTGTTGTAGACAACAGATCAATGGCTGTCATTTACTTTATATCTTGGTGCATTCAGGTGTCATGATATAGAAACATTCACCAAACTGCGCTAGTTGTCGTTGGCTTAACATAAGACTAACCGTGTCTCTTCAAGGATATTGGATTTGGAGAAAAGTGTGTGTGTGTGGGGGGGGGGGGGCTGATTTTAAACAGTCTTCTAAGAACATGTCTATTTGCAAGAGGGAGAGGGGGACATATGCTACACCCTAAAGTTCTTGATGAACAGCTGACAGTGGCTAGCTAAAGGTCTAATATAATGCTAAAGGTCTAATATAATGCTAAAGGTCTAGTATTATTATTATAGTATAATATTCTTGAGATATAGGGAAAATGATATTAAAAAATTCCGAAACTATAAATAATGCTCTCGCCCCCTCCCCATCCCCCCGAAAAATGCTGTAGTCACGGAGGAGAAAATCCGGTATTTTTTAAGAAGTTCCGGTTTAAAAAAATCGTAATATTAATAGAAGAGCTCCGGACATTAAACATTTCAGATGTGTGTGCTAAAGGCAGCGTTCCATTTGTTTATCCAACCTATGGTCAGGTTTGAGTTATGAATCAGAAATAACAAAATGAATAGAAGCACAGTAAAGAAAAAATTGGTATTGTAGTAGCGTCTTCTTTCCTGATGTCCAGATGACTGACGCTCCATTCGGTCGGTCCGAGTCAGATGACGACATTGTTGAGGACTACGATGACTCCGTGTCCTTCAAGACCCCTTGTTTCAGGAGTAGGACCCCCCTGGAGACGCTGCTGATTGCCCTGCTTCTAATCTTCTTGATCGTCATCATCGGCCTGGCAGTGGGGCTGACCCGACCACAGATCTTACCAGGTAAGCACCCGACCACAGATCATGCCGGATAAGCTGTACACTGTTTCAGGTCTACTACCAGCTCAATAGGTTTGTTTTGTTGGTGCGCACAGAAATAGTGTGCATATTACAGAGGCACACATATTATACAGGGCTCGCGGTCGCTATGACGCTTAATTATTTTTCCATTTGATTCATGGTTGTCTTGGTCTATTTCTTCAATGGCAAATATTACGTGGGATTTTTGGGGGACAAAATCACCCGAATTATTTTTTTTACTTGATATAGCCCGCCAAGCATTTGCCGGCAGCAGTGCGTGAACTTCCCATCTACTAAAGTTACTTGACAAAACATGAACTCAAGCTACAACCCTTCCCTGCCCCTTGATACGCCACTGCATACTTTTTATTTCACGCCCATTAACTATATTAAATATTTTGATATCCCAACCACTTTTAAACCGAATATTTTTGTCACCATACTTAAACTGAGACGATTTCATTTTCCGATAAGAAAATATTACGCGCCAAACGCAGTTGCGTTATATAAAAAAATATATCATTTAGCGAAGTTATCGGGAATTATATTTTGCGCGGTATTGAAATCATTATCGAACCTTACTTCTTTTCAAACATATAGATTATTTATAGTATACTCTCAATCCCAAATTCGCTGAATAGAAAGGAACCGGAAATGGAAGCAGTAAATTATCAAGCAGTCCACGTGTCATACCAGAAGCGTAATATATAGGCTTATATAAGAGATTAGCTCTACCATTGCAGAAAATGAAGTAGGATACTTTTTTTTCGCAAACAAAAAATCAAAAGTTCCCTCATTGTATGCAAAGCGTTTCAACACACTTCGTCTTCAAGCGCGGCCATCAATTTTCTTCATCTAAAAACAAAAAGCAGATTCAGAGAAATATAAAAAGTTTATTCCAAAAAAATATTGTATTAATGTATCCGCTAACACTGACCCCACGGGTTGAGAACCGCCGTCCCAGGTTGAGAGGTTCATTTCCTCATGTATAATTCACGCTGACCAACGTCTCCTCTCACACTGACCCATCACTCACACGGGGGCCACATCCACGGGAGACAAGGGGGGCTAGGCGTCCCTGCGGTTGACGTGGACATCAAGCCTGCTGCTCTGAGTCCTCACCATGAGCCAGGCCAACAAAACTTGAGTCAGGGTACTGCTGGTGGCACGCAGTTTCGTTGCAGGACTGGCATGTCGGGGATTTACAACGACTCATGAGTGCAGGACCCACGACTCCTTCAGTTGTCACTTTCCTTGAGTTGGTTCGCATTGCAGACACAAAAAATATCTGAAAATATAATTTTAATGTCATCGCACTTTGTTGTTTTAACCCCCCCCCCCCCCAAATCCCCCACACACCTTTTTTTTAAGTCGTATATTCCTGTGCGTCTCCGAAATCGACCGAAACGAATCGACCCCAACATTAAGTCTCCCACTTCACAGCAGTGGTTTAATGGGTGGAGGGACTGGAGGGAGGGCGGGCTTGGTTGGACCTCATGCGGGGGTCTCATTTCGTGGAGACAAGATGTTCTTGAAGTTTGAATTTAAAATGTGTCAGAAACAACATAGACGCATTGACCTCGTCACCGGTGAAATGTCGAACTTTGCTCACTCTGCTTTTTTTCAAAAATAAATGTCTGTAAAAATTGTCTTAAGAGAACGTATAAATGCGAGCGCCAGATCTGGTCTGGGATCAGTTACTTCAGTTATGTTTCGGGGGATTTAAGATATTTTTTGTTTTAATTCCCGCCATTTTAGAGTACATATTCCGTTTTCTAACAAGTCCACCGTAAAATACATTCATCTAAATTAAAGTAAAATTCAGCCGTTATGCACCAGCTCGTTAAGGGAAAAAATGTGTTCCAAGTTAACTATGTGCAGCATAACGCCTAAATTTACTTTGTTTTAGACGAATTTATTTTACGGTGGACTCGATAGAGACGGGGGGATATAAATTTTATTCTTTGTTGAAATTCCTTCAGCTTGCTGACGTGTCTTCGGTGCCTAGTTGTTACGCTAATATTATTGTCTAAATTCATTCATGCATGAATATCGTTGGAGTTAATGAGTGAAAACTTCTAGATGTATCTTCTGGCAATGGTGTTAGGAACTTTCTCAGCCGCTTCTTTGCTGTGCTTTGCTGCCGGACAAAAATGTTTGCACAGTGAGGAGAAAGCTTTGACATACAGTAAGGAAATATACGTAGATCAGCTCCGTATCAGGGTTAAGAACCTTTTCATGGCAACGAGCCAATTGTAAAAAAATTTTATGTAGTTTAAAAAATTGAAAATAAAATCTGCTTTTATTTTAGTCGTCCCCCTTAAAAAATAAAACTTATTATTCGCATTTATTAAATTAATATTAGGAGAGGTCGATTGTATAATCACAGCCATAATGTCTAACTAGACTAACCATAGAAGCAGCCTGAGTAATGTCTGAGTAAACTTAAATTTAATTTTCACATTTAAATTAAACCATTTCGGAAAAAATGTCCAAGTATCCAAGATCTACACATGAGCGCTCAAAGAGCCGCACGAGAACGCTCAAAGAGCCGCAGATATCCAACCCCTGTTCTTGTTTATACAATAATGACCCGTATATGGTTGAGAATAACAAGACGGCCAATGACACGATCCTTGGCTCCATGTTTTGAAAGTTAGTCAGCGTTCTGTCGGCCTTCAATCAGCATTTGAACAATATAAATAATTATCTCTTATATATATATTACGCTTCTAGTTTGACTCGTGGACTGCTTCCTAATGGACTGCTTCCTAATGGACTGCTTCCTAATGGACTGCTTCCTAATTAGCGAATCGGGTATTGAGAGTATATTACAATTAATTACATATGTTTGAAAGAAAGTATGGTTCCATAATGAGTTCATTAGCGTGCAAAATATAATTCCCGATAACTACGCTGAGAAAGAATATATATATATAATATAACGCAACTGTGTTTGGTGCTTAATATTTTCTTTTCGGAACATAAAATCGTTTCAATTGAAGTATGGTGTAAAAAAATAAAAGTCGTTGGGACGAATATATTAATATAGTTCATAAGCCTGAACTAAAAAGTGTGCAGTGGCGTATCATGGGGGAAGGGATGTAGCAAAAATTGGGATTCTTAAATGTGGGTTACTTGAATTACTGTTTTATCAAGTAACTTTAGCAGATGGAAAGTTCACGCATTGCTGTCGCCCATGTTTGGCGAGCTTCATGCCATTGACATAGTACATACAGCAACACTATCAGGATGCCATGGACATAGTACATACAGCAACACTATCAGGATGCCATGGACATAGTACATACAACAATGCTATCAGGATGCTATGGACACAGTACATACAGCAACACTATCAGGATGCTATGGACATAGTACATACAGCAACACTATCAGGATGCTATGGACATAGTACATACAGCAACACTATCAGGATGCCATGGACATAGTACGTACAACAAGACTATCAGGATGCCATGGACATAGTACATACAGCAACACTATCAGGATGCTATGGACATAGTACATACAGCAACACTATCAGGATGCCATGGACATAGTGCATACAGCAACACTATCAGGATGCCATGGACATAGTACATACAGCAACACTATCAGGAAGCCATGGACATAGTACATACAGCAACACTATCAGGATGCTATGGACATAGTACATACAGCAACACTATCAGGATGCCATGGACATAGTACATACAGCAACACTATCAGGATGCCATGGACATAGTACATACAGCAACACTATCAGGATGCCATGGACATAGTACGTACAGCAACACTATCAGGATGCCATGGACATAGTACATACAGCAACACTATCAGGATGCCATGGACATAGTACATACAGCAACACTATCAGGATGCCATGGACATAGTACATACAGCAACACTATCAGGATGCCATGGACATAGTACATACAACAATGCTATCAGGATGCTATGGACATAGTACATACAGCAACACTATCAGGATGCCATGGACATAGTACATACAGCAACACTATCAGGATGCTATGGACATAGTACATACAACAATGCTATCAGGATGCTATGGACATAGTACATACAGCAACACTATCAGGATGCTATGGACATAGTACATACAGCAACACTATCAGGATGCCATGGACATAGTACATACAGCAACACTATCAGGATGCCATGGACATAGTACGTACAGCAACACTATCAGGATGCCATGGACATAGTACATACATCAACACTATCAGGATGCCATGGACATAGTACATACAGCAACACTATCAGGATGCCATGGACATAGTACATACAGCAACACTATCAGGATGCCATGGACATAGTACATACAGCAACACTATCAGGATGCCATGGACATAGTACGTACAGCAACACTATCAGGATGCCATGGACATAGTACATACAGCAACACTATCAGGATGCCATGGACATAGTACGTACAGCAACACTATCAGGATGCCATGGACATAGTACATACATCAACACTATCAGGATGCCATGGACATAGTACATACAGCAACACTATCAGGATGCCGTGGACATAGTACATACAGCAACACTATCAGGATGCCATGGACATAGTACATACAGCAACACTATCAGGATGCCATGGACATAGTACATACAGCAACACTATCAGGATGCCATGGACATAGTACATACAGCAACACTATCAGGATGCCGTGGACATAGTACATACAGCAACACTATCAGGATGCCATGGACATAGTACATACAGCAACACTATCAGGATGCCATGGACATAGTACATACAGCAACACTATCAGGATGCCATGGACATAGTACATACAGCAACACTATCAGGATGCTGTGGACATAGTACGTACAGCAACACTATCAGGATGCCATGGACATAGTACATACATGTACAACAATGCCATGGACATAATACGTACATTCTGAAAATCTCACTTTCACATGCAATCCCCCCCCCCCACCCACTCAACATGTTTTATATTAATAGTACCGAGTGAAAAAAAAGCTGTCAAGCAACGAGCATGGTGCGTGACGTCATGCGTGACGTCATGCGTGTCGGTTGAACCCAGGTTGTTGAATAAAGAGCCACGCGTATGGTGTAGGACTTTCTGTAAGACTATTGTTGAAAGGCTGGCGGGTAGAAAGTAGGACTGTCTGTAGGACTATTGTTTAATGGCTGGCGGGTAGAGAGTAGGTCTGTCTGTAGGACTATTGTTTAAAGGCTGGCTGGTAGAGAGTAGGTCTGTCTGTAGGACTATTGTTTAAAGGCTGGCGGATAGAGAGTAGGGCGGTCTGTAGGACTATTGTTTAAAGGCTGGCTGGTAGAGAGTAGGTCTGTCTGTAGGACTATTGTTTAAAGGCTGGCTGGTAGAGAGTAGGTCTGTCTGTAGGACTATTGTTTAAAGGCTGGCTGGTAGAGAGTAGGTCTGTCTGTAGGACTATTGTTTAAAGGCTGGCGGGTAGAGAGTAGGGCGGTCTGTAGGACTATTGTTTAAAGGCTGGCTGGTTGAGAGTAAGTCTGTCTGTAGGACTATTGTTTAAAGGCTGGCTGGTAGAGAGTAGGTCTGTCTGTAGGACTATTGTTTAAAGGCTGGCTGGTAGAGAGTAGGTCTGTCTGTAGGACTATTGTTTAAAGGCTGGCGGGTAGAGAGTAGGGCGGTCTGTAGGACTATTGTTTAAAGGCTGGCGGGTAGAGAGTAGGGCAGTCTGTATGACTATTGTTTAAAGGCTGGCTGGTTGAGAGTAGGACTGTCTTTAGGACTATTGTTTAATGGCTGGCGTGTAGAGAGTAGGACTGTCATTAGGACTATTGTTTATTATTATTATTATTATTATTATAAAAAATTTTGTAAAGCATAGTACCCCAACCTAGGGCTGGACTCAACATGCTGTACATACAATTTAACAAACATAATCATGAACTTAAAAATTAACATACATTAATTAAATAAAACAAAATAAATGTGTATTCGCTCCAACCATTACATAACTATTTAAATGGCAAGCCATGGACGGCACCCAGGAGTATCGTCTATCGGTTTAAAGGCTGGCGGGTAGAGGGTAGGACTGTCTGTAGGACTATTGTTTAAAGGTCAGCAGGTAGGGTGTAGGACTGTCTGTAGGACTATTGTTGAAAGGTCAGCAGGTAGTGTGTAACACTGTCAATAGACATGTAGTGTAAAGACCGGCATATATTATAGATAATGAGAAGTAAACTATTTTTTTGTAACTCTTAAACCCACCGGCTATTTTCTCAAAATACACGAACCCGGTGTAAATAAATGCACTCGGTTAAGCTCTATCCTTAGACTGCCGTCGGTTAAGCTCTATCCTTAGACTGCCGTCGGTTAAGCTCTATCCCTAGACTGCCGTCGGTTAAGCTCTATCCTTAGACTGCCGTCGGTTAAGCTCTATCCTTAGACTGCCGTCTGTTAAGCTCTATTCTTAGACTGCGTATCCGGAAATTTGATCGAAAGAAATTTGGTCGACGGAAATTTGGTCGAATCGTTTTTTTTAATTTATACGTTAAGATTTTGCGTCAAATTTCTTTTTGAACGCATTATTTTGTTTTACTATATAATATAGTGCGTTCAAAAAGAAATTTGACGAAAATTTTAACGTCTGAACTGAAAAAAAGATTCGACCAAATTTCCGTTCGATCAAATTACCGTCGATCAATTTTCCGTCGACCAAATTTCTTTCGATCAAATTTCCGGTAACCCTTAGACTGCCGTATGCTATGGCGGGCATTAACTAGTAATATAATATATTTATTCAGGGGGAAAGACGTGTTTTTGACTTTGCACTTTAGCGTTGCTTTTAAAATAATGAAATCGTGTTTGCACTGTTACAACTAGCTGAGATACAAGTTACAAGTTTGAATAAAAAATGGCCAGACTCTCGCATGAATCGTGAGACCAAGGTTTGTGCCAGATTTGGCTGAGAAAGGTTTGTGCCAGATTTGGCTGAGAAAGGTTTGTGCCAGATTAGGCTGAGAAAGGTTTGTGCCAGATTGGGCTGAGAAAGGTTTGTGTCAGATTTGGCTGAAAAAGGTTTGTGCCAGATTTGGCTGAAAAAGGTTTGTGCCAGATTTGGCTGAGAAAGGTTTGTGCCAGATTGGGCTGAGAAAGGTTTGTGCCAGATTTGGCTGAAAAAGGTTTGTGCCAGATTTGGCTGAGAAAGGTTTGTGCCAGATTAGGCTGAGAAAGGTTTGTGCCAGATTGGGCTGAGAACGGTTTGTGCCAGATTGGGCTGAGAAAGGTTTGTGCCAGATTGGGCTGAGAAAGGTTTGTGCCAGATTTGGCTGAGAAAGATTTGTGCCAAATTCGGCTGAGAAAGGTTTGTGCCAGATTGGGCTGAGAAAGGTTTGTGACAGATTGGGCTGAGAAAGGTTTGTGCCAGATTGGGCTGAGAAAGGTTTGTGCCAGATTGGGCTGAGAAAGGTTTGTGCCAGATTTGGCTGAGAAAGATGTGTGCCAAATTCGGCTGAGAAAGGTTTGTGCCAGATTGGGCTGAGAAAGGTTTGTGCCTGATTGGGCTGAGAAAGGTTTGTGCCAGATTGGGCTGAGAAAGGTTTGTGCCAGATTGGGCTGAGAAAGGTTTGTGCCAGATTGGGCTGAGAAAGGTTTGTGCCAGATTGGGCTGAGAAAGACCGACAAACGAAGCAACACCGATCAAATTATTTGCTATTAATTTTTTTTATGAAAGGGAAAGAAAAGTGTTGTTTTTTTATATATATATTTTGTTATGCTGAATTGAAATTCATGAATCTTTTGTCATTAAAACGGTGACTGTTGACAAAGTTTAGATGGTTTGAGCCGTGGAGTTGAAATCATTTAGAATCAGTACAAAATAGCATTGTTTAGCAACTATCATCCCCAGCCTTAAAGGTTGCTGGCCTCGCGGGCAAGTTTAACTATGGCACCCCTTTAAGTACGTATCCGGAAATTCGTCGAAGTAAATTGATCGACAGAAGTTTGATCGAACGGAAATTTGATCAAAACGGAAGTTTGGTCGAATTTTTTTTTCCAGTTCACATGATCAAATTTTGCCTCAAATTTCTTTTGGAACGTATTATTTTGTTTTACTATATAGTATAGTGCTTTTTCCTATTTTGGAAGATCGATGATGGCGCCATAAGCACTTGGCGCCCCGGACAATTTCCCTTGCGCCAGCACTGCTGATAATAATCACATTCTTTAGAGAGTTGGTAATTAGTATTAGCTGAAGGTTAAATCGTTTCTAAATGGTGTTTAACATAATGAGATATCAAACCGCTCGCCGCCATGAATATAATTATATATTTTTTAAACATATAGGTCAAAATGTAAAGTTAATCTCTTTAATGAGATTCACATTCTATGGCAGAATTCTTACAATTTATGCTGGACCTGGGATTGATATAATACCGTGTCAAGGACAGCACCCCCCCCCCCCACCCCAGTGAGATACACTGCATAGAAAGGGGCCAACATAAAAAAAATTTTGTACATGTTAATCCTCGGCCTCAGAACGACATCCGATTGCTTAGTACATGCACGGCAGAGGCAGAGATCGCGTTAAATCAGCGACCTTCTTTATCAGCAAGGGTTCTCAATGTGTACAGCCTAAAAAATTTCCACAAAATTCACTTATACTTGCCTCAACCCCCTCTTCGAGTAATTTGATATATAATCCAATCTCATATTTTTAACGTGCGATTTTCTTGGAGCCATTTGATACATTATTAGAACCCTTGCCTTAGAAGATCACACTATAATAATTTATTCATTTACAATCTCTGTGTTAATGCCTTATCTCATACGTGTTTCATATGTATGTGAAGTATGAACGGAGATTCATCATAGGGCTGCCCCCCCCCCCCCCCATAAACTATGAAGAAGGCGGTTTCGCTGCGACCCTATCCTACTGACAAAAAAATAATTTAGAGGTTATTAGAATTGATTCACGTGCAATCGGTGTTTTCTCCAGTTGTTTGTCTTCCAATGCAATCATTGTTTACAACGCTATAATTCATTACCTTTATCTTATTGAGCTGATTAACTTGGTGTTGATAGGAACAACATTGTTTTTGTATGCCCAACATTGTTTGTATGGCTACCATTGTTTGTGATTGTATGACCACCATTGTCCAAGTAACGATAAGATCCATTTGTCCATGCTTATGATTGTATGGCCACCACTGTCCAAGTAACGATAAGATCCATTTGTCCATTGTTTGTGATTGTATGGCCACCATTGTCCAAGTAACGATAAGATCCATTTGTCCATTGCTTATGATTGTATGGCCACCACTGCCCAAGTAACGACAAGATCCGTTTTGTCCACTAATTCAGTGACCCAGTACTGCCAGTCCCCAGCTTGTGTCAAGGCCGCCGGTTCCGTGCTGTCCACTCTCGACTGGAGTGTCGACCCCTGCACGGACTTTTACAAATTCGCCTGCGGTCACTGGCTGAAGACGCAGCCCATTCCACGTGGGTACCACCACTGGGATCGTTTCCAGGAACTCAGTGGCAACAACCTCTATGTTCTCAGTAACCTTATCGGTAAGTCCCGTTCTAACCTCTTAGCCTGCCAAGGTGAGCACTTAACAGACTTAAGGGTGGGCATGGGAACAGCTTCATATTATATTTCATTTAATCCCTTTTTATAGATACAAAATTGCATGTAAATTAAATGTTATTGTCACTGTTACTAGTTGATGTGATGGTGTAGGATTTCAAATAATGTATTAGTGCTATCATTACACTGTGACAGAGTAAAGGTGTAGTGGGCAATTAATTCGATTCATAGATGTTACAAAACTGAAATATAATTGAGATCTTCGATGGATTAAGTAATCCACGGACAATTCAAATGATGGATACCTTTGAGACACCACTAAAACTGGTGAGATCATGAAGATCTTATCAATGTTCAGATCTCAAAATGTATTCAGAGTTCTTGGCAAGCTGATTTTTTTATTTTCCCCTTCGGTATGGCTGTTTCGGTATGGCTACGTCGTTACCGCTATGTCGGTACCGCTATGTCGGTACCGCTACGTCGGTATGGCTACGTCGGTATGGCTGTTTCGGTATGGCTGAGTCGGTATCGTTATGTCGGTATCGCTATGTCGGTATCGCTATGTCGTGTCGCTGTGTCGGTATCGCTATGTCGGTATCGTTTTGTCGTATCGCTATGTCGGTATGGCTATGCTGGTATGGCTGTTTCGGTATGACAGTTTCGGTATGGCCGTTTCGGTATGGCTATGTCGGGATGGCTACGTCGGTATGGCTACGTCGGTATGGCTACGTCGGTATGGCTGTGTCGTTTGGCTGTTTCGGTATGGCTATTTCGGCGTGGTTATGTCGGCATGGCTCTGTCGGTATGGTCATGTCAGTATGGCTATTCCGATCAAAGTCAGTATGGCTATTCCGATCAAAGTCAGTATGGCTATTCCGATCAAAGTCAGTATGGCTATTCCGATCAAAGTCAGTATGGCTATTCCGATCAAAGTCAGTATGGCCAGCTACTATGTCTATAGGATCCCCGTACAGCAAGAATATGGAGAGACAATATCAGAAGTTCAAACATGGGTCGAGACTGACCGCCTTTACAACGCGGCCTCCCCAGTGATGGTCAATTTATAACCGCTCAGTGGGTTTAAGAGTCGCTGAAGGCAATGGAGTACAGATTATGATTTAGTATTGATTACGATACCGTAACGACAGTGATAGAGTGCGCGATATTTTATCACTGACGATCCCTTGGGGATATTTGATTCATTAGAAGCTTGGTATCGTGTTTTTTCCCCTCTCCGAATCGGGGATTAGCCTTGAATATAAATGGAAAATTTCTGGGACGATACCATTGAAAACATTATTAATAATAAATACCTGCCTGAAGGTCGGAAATCGTCCATGGAACTAACTTTTCTTTGTTGATCTCGTTGCTCTTATGAACAAGGTTGCGTGGTTTATGATAAATTTAACGGTTTCTATGTCACAAAGAGAAGGAACTGCATGAGTTATAGGAGGTTTCAAACAAAGACCAAATAGTTTTATAAATCAGTTTTAGAGGGAGACGGATTTTGTCTCCAAGGCTTTATTAAATATGTACGATCTTTGAAGATGAGTTTAGAATTTTTAGGGCGAGGAACTTTGATTGAAAGAAGTTGGTTGAGCAATGAGTGTTTGTGACAGAGTGGTTGGAGCTAATAGTGTTTGTGACAAAGTTGGTGGAGTTTGAGGGTTTGTGACAAAATAGTTGGAGCTATAAGTCTTTGTGACAAAGTGGGTGGAGCTAATAGTGTTTATAACAAAGTTGGTGGAGTTTGAGTGTTTGGGACAAAGTGGGTGGAGTTTGAGTGTTTGGGACAAAATAGTTGGAGCTATAAGTCATTGTGACAAAGTGGGTGGAGCTAACAGTGTTTATAACAAAGTTGGTGGAGTTTGAGTGTTTGGGACAAAGTGGGTGGAGTTTGAGTGTTTGGGACAAAGTGGGTGGAGTTTGAGTGTTTGGGACAAAGTGGGTGGAGTTTGAGTGTTTGGGACAAAGTGGGTGGAGTTTGAGTGTTTGGGACAAAGTGGGTGGAGTTTGAGTGTTTGGGACAAAGTGGGTGGAGTTTGAGTGTTTGGGACAAAGTGGGTGGAGTTTGAGTGTTTGGGACAAAGTGGGTGGAGTTTGAGTGTTTGGGACAAAGTGGGTGGAGTTTGAGTGTTTGGGACAAAGTGGGTGGAGTTTCAGTAGGTGGAGCTGAGGGGGATTTTTTAATATTTGTTTCCCTTTAATATTTAAAAGAGTGTGTTTATTTGTTGGGGGGGGGGGGGCGGGCGGGCTAAATATAACTACGGATGGAGATTGGAGAAGCTAAGTAAACTAATAACTTTGTGTATTGATTTTGAAAAGTCTGGAGCGCTGAAAATTGCATTGATGGTTGAGGAGCTCCACCTTAACTGTCTTTTTTTTTAAATTATTTAAGTTTACAATTTTTTTGTCCCTAATCGTTGCAATTTTCCTCTCCGCCCACGAGTAACCACGAGCCGACCACGATCCGACCACGGGACAAGCTGGCACTTCAGTAACGTGCTAGACCACGTCTATTTTAAGGCCGCCAATGGCCATGTTGTTACAATAATAAGATTTCACAGCGACCTTTATTTTTTTTTAAAATATTTATACCGTCATGACTTTGTTAAAGCAAATTAGCTTGTTGCAGGGCTACCACACCTTGGGAAATTTCCCAAGATCTTGGGAATTCACGACCCTCATTGGGATCTGGGGAATAATTTTGAAAATCAGGCAAAACCTTGGGAAATATTAACAGGGGGAAGATTTTTTACATATTTTGAAAAAATGCAAACAACATATGTGATAAAATTTAAGTGAAAATTAAGCAAAATAGTTTTTAAAGTAACAAGGAAAAAATGTATTGTTTTAACTCTTTTCTGGTTTTAATTTTTTAAACAATTCATAAATAAATAAGAAATCTTCTGAAATTAAAGTTAATATTGTGAAGTATTAAAAAGTTAATAATTAAAGAAATTCAATT
The DNA here is from genome assembly GCA_964017045.1 of Omphiscola glabra. Taxonomy (NCBI): domain Eukaryota; kingdom Metazoa; phylum Mollusca; class Gastropoda; family Lymnaeidae; genus Omphiscola; species Omphiscola glabra. Next base: position 15,677,702 of record OZ024794.1, on the reverse strand, counting down.
TTCTCTTTATTTTTTTTTACATTGAATACTAAAAATGACATCCAAATGTTGAAAGTTTATCAAATTGACCCCGTACACCATATGCATAGAACAGTCTCAACAATAAATAAACTGATCATAAATCTTGAAATCTCAAAGGAAATCAATATAGACTATTAATATTATAGAATTTATGAGGGGGGGGGGCAGTAGGCTCGGAAACTTTATCATTAGGCTATTAGACATTAGTAACCATACGAAAAATAGTACAAGCCAAAGGGGGAACGATAGTGTTCAATCAAGAATCGATAGTAAAATATGATGAATTTCAGTTACTTCTACAATGTGTTCAAACTATGATGCGATGCATCTGTTAAGAAAATCCAGCCTAATTTTCATCAATTGGCCAAAAAAGAAATAGTTGTGCATTTACACACAGGTAATTAAGATGTTAAAATTTTACCGGTACATTGTAGGATTATAACTGAAAAGTTCATTTAAACAGTATTTTGTTTGAAAAAAAAATATTATAAGTATAATATAAATTTACAATTTAAAAAATACTTATTGTCTTCATATAATATCAATCCATTTAACTACAATTATTATTATTAAATTCTGCTTTATTGATTTGCAAACCTCATTACTAATCTACAGACTTACAATAAGAAAAAAACATGTTTTGATGATGAACCTTTTGCCCTTGTAATAGTTGTAAAGAGATTTCTGTGTTGATTAACCCTGTGAGCTTTGTTTCAAAGTGACTTCTATTACACATGTAGATGATATTTTTACCAGAACATTTGGAGGTAATATTTAATTTAGTAGCCTAACTCCAGTGGGGTATTGATAATTTGGATTATAAATTAAAATATTTTTTTTTTTAAAAATCAAATTTTTTTTTGTGATGAAGATTTTTTTAAAATGTCTTTTAAAATAAATTTCAGTCAATTACTGTACCCCGAGTTTCAGTGGCATTAATTCAAGCTATTATTGCATTAATTACTAGATAGAAAAACCCCTTTTAAAGAAAACTCTTATATATGTATATGATCTTGGGAAATCTTGGGAACTTTTTTGACAAAATCTTGGGAAATTTTAAAAAAGTGAGTGGCAGCCCTGGCTTGTTAATTTGTTTGTTTCTTTGTTTGTCTGTTTTTTTGTTGTTGTTTTTTTTTGTCTTCAATAACTGTATGCAAAAGTAAAATCCCGTCAGGAAAGAGTTAATGTTAACTCAATATCTTATTTATATATATATATATATATATATATATATATATATATATATATATATATATATATATATATATATATATATTGCTTCTGTCGTGACTGCTTCCATTTCACAACCAGCCCTCCCCCTACTCAACATGTTTTATATTGATAATACTGAGTGGGCGAAAAAACGTTATCAGTCAGCAAGCGTTATGCTTAACGGTTGAACTCGGGTAGTAAGAGTTGCATTTTGTCGGAAATGAGTATTATATTATTCAATAAAGAGCCATGGGTGTGGGGTAGGACTGTTTGCAGGACTTGTGTTCAAATGCCGGCAGTTAGGGTACAGGACTGACTGTAGGACTATTGTTTAAATGCCGGCAGGTAGGGTACAGGACTGTCTGTAGGACTATTGTTTAAATGCCGGCAGGTAGGGTACAGGACTGTCTGTAGGACTATTGTTTAAATGCCGGCAGGTAGGGTACAGGACTGTCTGTAGGACTATTGTTTAAATGCCGGCAGGTAGGGTACAGGACTGACTGTAGGACTATTGTTTAAATGCCGGCAGGTAGGGTACAGGACTGACTGTAGGACTATTGTTTAAATGCCGGCAGGTAGGGTACAGGACTGACTGTAGGACTATTGTTTAAATGCCGGCAGGTAGGGTACAGGACTGTCTGTAGGACTATTGTTTAAATGCCGGCAGGTAGGGTACAGGACTGACTGTAGGACTATTGTTTAAATGCCGGCAGGTAGGGTACAGGACTGACTGTAGGACTATTGTTTAAATGCCGGCAGGTAGGGTACAGGACTGACTGTAGGGCTATTGTTTAAATGCCGGCAGGTAGGGTACAGGACTGACTGTAGGACTATTGTTTAAATGCCGGCAGGTAGGGTATAGGACTGTCTGTGGGACTATTGTTTAAATGCAGATATGTTGTTAAGGGGCGTCCATAAAGTACGTCACGCTATTATTTGACAAGGTTTACCCCATCCCGCCCCTCTGTCACAATCTGTAAGAAATCTTAGTCGACGCCACCCCCCCCCCCCTTTTTTTTTTACCTTTTTTTAAAAAAAAAAGAAGTTCGGTGAACTTTCTAAAGTAAAAATTGTCTAACAAATTAGCAACTAATTAAAATTTAATCTAAAGCACCTTTCTCTATTAAACGATTAAATGCATAGAAGTGACATCGTCTGACAGAACACATCCATCACAACAGAAGTTCAACATCATTGTCAATATCAGTTGTTGTTTTTTGTATGTGTAATAAATAAAATGTAACAAGTTTGACGACACGCAAGATATTTACCCCCCCCCCCAACCTCGTGTCACACTTTTTTACACCCCCCCCCCTTTTTCCGGAGCGTGACTTACTTATGAATGGTCCATAACGGTATGGCGTCACGTTGTTGATGAGGAGAGATAAGTATGACGTCGTTGTGTATATGTGGGGAGGTAAGTATGATGTCGTTGTGTATATGTGGGGAGGTAATTATGATATAATGGTGTACATGTGGTGATGTAAGTATGAGGTAATGGGGAATGTAAGTATGATATAATGGTGTAGATGTGAGGTGGTCAGTATAATTTAATGGTGTAGATGTGGGGAGGTAAGTATGATGTAATGTGAGGGGAGGTAACTGATGTAATGGTGTAGATGTGGCGAGGTAAGTATGATGTAATGGGAAGGGAGGTAAGTATTATGTAATGATGTAGATGTGGGGATGCGAGTATGATTTAAGGGTGTAGATCTGGGGAGCTAGGTATCATGTAATGGTGTGGAGATGTACACGAGCAGTAGGCTAGGAAACGAATCTTATCTGTAGTGGGAGGTAACTGCTAACATTTCTTTCAAAGAGTTATCGGTAAATGTTTGTGAGTTTGAGCTCAGGCTGACCAATCAGCTAACCAAGCTGTAAACACGCCCTGGGTGTTTGTTGACGCACGAAATGTACGGGGGGTGGGGGTGCAGAGAAGGGGGTCCTTTTAAAATGACGTCATGGCAAAGGTCAATCTCAGGTGGTGCGACCTTTCCTTGGTTATGATCGGTGTGTGTGTGTGTGTGAGTATATATATATGCTATGTGTGTGTGTTCGTGTGTATGTGTTTCTGAACTTAAGGGAAAGAAGGCGATGGTGGAGTTTGGTGAAAGGAATGTTGATAGTTAGCTGAACAGCCAGATGATTTGAGTCTACATTCATTGGACATGGAAAGGAAATGCAACTATAAAAAAAAATTAAAAGCATCTGAGCCTTCTTTTCTTTAAAATATATATTTGTAAAGAATTACAACGTAACGCCCTAGAAATGATTGACATAGAAATAGTTCACCACTTGATGGGCTAGGAGGTTCTCAACACGATGGTCGTGACCCCTTTGGGGGGTCCAATGACCCTTTCACAGGGGTCGCCTAGGACCATCGGAAAACACATGTACTCTACAGTTTTGACGTATCAACGAACATCATTTTGTGGTTGGGGGTTCGCCACAACACGAGGGACTGTATTAAAGGGTCGCGGGCGTCAGGAAGGATGAGAACCACTGGTCTAGGATATGGATTTACTTCGCTGGACATTGTAAAATGATGTTCATTGATTGTCCTAATGACAAGAAATAATTTCTCAGTTGTTAGATGGTGGTTTGTTTGTTTTTTAATCCACAAATTGGATACTGAAAACTTAAAAACTGGTGGATGCCTAATAATTGTCCAATTTTTAAAATAATTTTTACTAACCTTTTTTTTTTTATCTTTTCTGGCATGCCTCAAGTAATTAACCATTAAATTGTATGGTCTTTTAAAACGTGCTACCATTCATTTCCTTGGCAATGCTTCGTATGACCTGCAATTTGCCTTCCCTTCCCCAATTCCTAATGTCACGTAAAACTCAATTGTGTTGATTTAAGTTGTTGTTTTTTTCTATCATGATGATGACGTACCATTTATTTCTCCATCAGAGTCCAGTGCGCAGACAGGTCCAAGTTTTGAGAAAACTAGAATTCTGTACAAGAGCTGCATGGAGGTCGACGTGGACAAGAAAACTGACATCATCAACAAGTTCCGGTTACTTCTGGATGACCGTGGTGGCTGGTCGTACAGTGTCAAGGACTCTTTTGATGACTGGACATTTATGGTGAGGTTGCATCAATCATCAGGCCAATACTCAAAACGGATTAATTTTTATGGAAATAATATATGCAATGATTGTTAAATAAATTTATTACCACGATTACCAAACTGATTACAAATATTACCACGATTACCAAAATGATTACAAATATTTCCACGATTACCAAACTGATTACAAATATGTCCACGATTACCAAACAGATTACAAATATTGCCACGATTACCAAACTGATTGCAAATATTTCCAATGTACCCCTTCGGGAAAAATGTTTAACATCCTATAGTTAACATGACTAAATGCACATTTGTTCTTGACATTTATTCTGTCACCAAAATAACTAGTTTTACAACCTAGTAAGATAGCATTATGATTTGTGATATGTGCCAAGATGCGCTCGTTTGTGATATGTGCCAAGATGCGCTAGTTTGTGATATGTGCCAAGATGGGCTAGTCTATGATATACGTAAGGATTGGCTAGAGTATGATATGTGCCAGGGTGGGCTAGCGTGTGAGATTGCCAGGATGGCTAGTGTGTGAGATGTGCCAAGATGGGTTAGTGTGTGAGATGTGCCAGGATGGGCTAGTGTGTGAGATGTGCCAGGATGGGTTAGTGTTTGAGATGTGTCAGGATGGGTTAGTGTTTGAGATGTGCCAGGATGGGCTAGTGTGTGAGATTGCCAGGATGGGCTAGTGTGTGAGATGTGCCAGGATGGCTAGTGTGTGAGATGTGCCAGGATGGGCTAGTGTATGAGATGTCCCAGGATGGGTTAGTGTTTGAGATGTGCCAGGATGGGTTAGTGTTTGAGATGTGCCAGGATGGGTTAGTGTGTGAGATGTGCCAGGATGGGCTAGTGTATGAGATGTCCCAGGATGGGCTAGTGTGTGAGATGTGCCAGGATGGGCTAGTGTGTGAGATGTGCCAGGATGGGCTAGTGTGTGAGATGTCCCAGGATGGGCTAGTGTATGAGATGTCCCAGGATGGGCTAGTGTGTGAGATGTGCCAGGATGGGCTAGTGTGTGAGATGTGCCAGGATGGGTTAGTGTTTGAGATGTGCCAGGATGGGTTAGTGTGTGATATGTGCCAGGATGGGCTAGTGTGTGAGATGTGCCAGGATGGGCTAGTGTGTGAGATGTGCCAGGATGGGTTTGTGTGTGAGATGTGCCAGGATGGGCTTGAGTGTGAGATGTGCCAGGATGGGATAGAGTGTCCTAGTTCAGCAAGCTGGTCAGTGATCAATATTTTTTTTACTAAAATATTTTACAGAACTTGCGGGGTTAATACCCTCTGACCATTTCAGCTGACTACTAACACATTACTATTTGTGGTGGGGCAGGCAACATTGCCTCTGTGCCCATATAATATTCATATGAAGTTATTCTGATTTTAAATTGGCATTTGATTAAAAAAAGAGCTTGTTGAAATAAACTTAGATTTGTCAGTTTGCTGGAATCGTGTGCGCAATAAGTATAGAATTATGATTGATTTTACTTAATTGAAACAGGTAGAAAAGGTTTTTTTTTTTTTTTTTTAAACTTTATCTCTATTTCTATTGTCTAGTAAATGTAATTTCTTCTTTTTGCCAGATAGGACTTGAGGACATTCACAGACTTGGCGCCTGGCCACTTTTCAAACTGACAGTGGAGGTGGATGAGCGAGATCCAACCAAACAGAATATTATCAAGGTAACTAACCATTGATATTTTATTTCACATTTTAGTGAACTTGTAGTTTACATTATAAAATTTCATTAAATTTGTTTTAAATTTATAATCCGTGTGCTTACACCACACCATGTTTGTAACATTTTTTTAATACAATAATGTATTGAATAAACATTCTACAAGCCACATAGTCATACAATAATTGAGTCTAAAATGTAACAATTTTTCCCATATTGAACCACATATTTATACATCGGTATTTCACTGGCAGGTTTTGCAAGTGTTATCAGTAAAGTATATCATTACAGTCCCTGACATACAGGGGTTATTTTTCACTTCCTTTTAGTTCAAACATCTATTTTCGTATCTATTTAAAAAGCGATGTGCAATGAGAGGCATGTGTTTCACAAAATGTTGCCAGATAGAAAGAAATGTTTCAATATAATCTTTGAGCTCGTCTTTGTCATTTGGGAGAGCTTTTTGTTTTAGCTCAGAGCTTATTGTTTTAGCTCAGAGCTTATTGTTTTAGCTCAGAGCTCATTGTTTTAGCTCAGAGCTTATTGCTTTAGCTCAGAGCTTATTGTTTTAGCTCAGAGCTTATTGTTTTAGCTCAGAGCTAATTGTTTTAGCTCAGACCTTATTGTTTTAGCTCAGAGCTTATTGCTTTAGCTCAGAGCTTATGTTTTAGCTCAGAGCTTATTGTTTTAGCTCAGCCCTTATGATCCATGGATTACCGGATACCTCTTGAAGGAGGTGACATCAAAAGGTTGTGTGGTATGTTGAGGTAATTTGATGGTTCATTCGTGTTGTTTTAACCTTATCCCCTTTCCTCCTCAAACCGTTTTTTGAGACCACCCACACAGAGACCCCTGACTTGATGAAAGTACTCACATGAACTGTTGACATATTTACAAAGCCCAGATCTTAACACAGTTGACAGATGTACACCCGTATTATTGTTGGTCTACCTTCATTTCTTCACGCTCCATAGATTGACCTAGGAGAAACAGTGCTTCCCCCAGATTTGCTTCCCTTCGCTAACTGGAGTCAAGCCAACGGCAGCACAGGGAACACAACCGCTCCTGCCAGGGATGCGGCCCAGGTAACGTGGGGGGCAGTAGTTTTAATGGGGCAGTAGTTTTGATGGGGCAGTAGTTTTAATGGGGCAGTAGTTTTGATGGGGCAGTAGTTTTAATGAGGCAGTAGTGTTGATGGGGCAGTAGTTTTAATGAGGCATGTTGTCAGTCCCCAGTTCCAGCCATCCAGGTCTAGGAACACAAGACAGTTTCTTTGAAATGCTTAAGTCAGATATTGAATTGTTCTTTGGTTTTATCTTGAAATGGGTTTTAGGCCACTAAATCCCAAGCACACATGATAGTACTGTCAGTGTGTATAAATAGGCCATCAAAGCACACATGATAGTACTGTCAGTATGTATAAATAAGCCATCGAAGCACACTAGATAGTACTGTCAGTATGTATAACTGGCCATCGAAGCACACATGATAGTACTGTCATTATGTATAAATAAGCCATCGAAGCACACTAGATAATACTGTCAGTTTGTATAACTGGCCATCGAAGCACACATGATAGTACTGTCAGTATGTATAAATAAGCCATCGAAGCACACTAGATAATACTGTCAGTATGTATAAATAAGCCATCGAAGCACACTAGATAATACTGTCAGTATGTATAAATAAGCCATCGAAGCACACTAGATAATACTGTCAGTATGTATAAATAAGCCATCGAAGCACACTAGATAATACTGTCAGTATGTATAACTGGCCATCGAAGAAAGCCTTAAGGAAAACAGACATAAAATATTAACAGTTTTTATATTAATTTTACTGTATTCCCTGAGAGGCTTGTAGCTCATTTCAAATATGTTTCTTAAATTTAATGAATGTCATTCAGTCCTGAACATTTTCTCTCAACTTCATGACTTGTAATGGTGTAACAATCAGTTCTTATTGAACCTACATTGATGAACTGATGAAGGAATACAACTGTTAATGTGTGTCCCACCTAAAAAAAAAAAAGATGTTACATAATGTTACATTAACCATTCATCATTCCCCCTAAAATTTGTATCAAGGACTCTCAAATGCTATGGCCCTAGGGGCCATAGAGAATTTAGTTAAAAGAAAGTCAGGATATTCATGTTTTTAATTAGATGTATGATGTACAGACAACTCTAGTCCATAAAAAAAATAACTGATTTACTAGATTTGAACAAACACAAAGAAATTGTCCATTTGATAAGTTCATCTTTCTAAAAATTGTAGAAATAACACGATCCTAGTTTTAAAAAAAAATTATTTTCAGCTGAAAAAAGTTTTCATGGCTGAAACAATTCAGCTGTTACGAGGTTTCGGTGCCAATGAATCAGAGGCGGCCAGCAGGGCAGAACAAATCCTCGAAGTGGAGAAGATTATCACATCCGTGAGTGTGGGCTTTGACCTAATCTGTGCTTCCCTGTCATCTAATGTTATTTTCATTCTGGGTTGAAATTGAAAAAAAGAGAACTGTTTATCAAAAATTGTTTTGTATAATTTAAAAAAAAAATTTAAGTCCGTGCCTTACCATTTGAAAATGTCTATATAAAATCGTTTATAGATTAGGAAAATGAAAGGGATAATAAACTAAGGACAGAAATCCTTAATTTGTATCCCATCAGGCAGCTGCTGGATTCCATCACATTCACGACAGGTTCAGTCTCTACAATGTGATGACTGTGGCAGATCTGGACTCAAACTTTACAATGGTAAGATGGACCATAATTTAGCACCTACAGTCATCATACACTGTTGTGCCACACTCAATTATCCCACACTGTAGTACCAAAATCATACTCATTTATCACACACTGTTGTACCATACTATACTCACTTATCACTCACTGTTGTACCATCCAAAATTATCACACCCTGTTGTATCATGCTCAATTATCCCACACTGTTGTACCATACTCACTTATCACACACTGTTGTACCACACAAAATTATCACACACTGTTGTCCCAAGTAATGAAAAATTTATGTAACCCTCTCATGATAAATAATTCATTCTTTAGCTTCGTTTGTGATACACCAACATTCATGCTACACTTGTAGCCTTCATTCACTCATTCAGCATTTTTTTAACTGGTGTTTCAAAGCCATTCATTAACAACTGTCATTTGTTTCAAACTACTCAGTCATTCTACCAATTGTTTGAGACTGTTCACATGCTTGCCATTAGTCATTCCACTAATGAATACAACAGCTATCATCCCATCTACCCAGTCATTCATCATGTAACATATTGATCAAATCTACTAATATTTGGTCTACATTAGGACCATAGTTTCTAAATGATTTAGTTTCTACCATTTTTTTCTCTTTGTTGCGTCTTTGGTGAGAGTGAATGTGTTTCAAAAGAAATATTTTTTTTCTGGGTGGTGGATTCAAGACATGCAATCTATAAAGTCCAGTGATCTAAATGCAAAACGTTTCAAGCCAAGGATGATGTACATCCTCAACTTATACAACATCTCACCGTTTTATATGTGACTTGGGACACTAAAGGCTTTGGATGAAATCAACAACTGAGAGGGAAACCTTTAAGATAAATATATTGCTGGTCATTGGTGGGCCTACTGATGAAATATTGCTGGTCATTGGTGGGCCTACTGATGAAATATTGCTGGTCATTGGTGGGCCTACAGATGAATGCTAGAAGAGAAAACAAATTTATGTAAATTAATATAAAAACAAGATTATAAGCTGTACAAATGGATTGCCAAAAATATAATCACAGAAGACTGAACCCATGAATGGTCTTTGAATACATAAGGATAATTTTCAACTTTATTGTTACATTTTCCTCTGTTCACAAACACTGTTAAAAGGCTTTAAGCATAGGCAGTGGCATAGCGAGCTTAACTCGCTCCCGGGTCTGGTTCTCCTCCCAAATCTTATTTACAGGCTTTTACCTCAGACTTTTGCTTAAATGTGGTTCTTCTGGGTCAACTTTTTATTACCTTCCACAAACAAATTGTTTTGCTGCAGTATTTTTATTTAAATTTTTCTTCTCAAGCTGGAAAGCACTCTAAAATGTTTCTCTGCTTATTTATTAAAGCTTATTTGGACTCAGTATCTGAACGCTCTGGGCTTCCAAGTGGATGGGGACACAGAAGTGGTTGTGCTTCACCCAGACTACATGATGCGTATCAACCACTTCCTGAGGGAATACTATAAAGGATCTCCAGATAAAAAGAGGTTAGTACTGATGCGCTGAAGCCAAGCCTTCAATAAGTGAGTACATGTAAATATTGAGTAAGGAGATTTAATCAATTCTCAATATAATCTCACCATCATGTTGTGAAACATTGAAAGTTGTGAAAAAACAATGTTAAAAGATTTACAGAACATAATACCAGACCTGTTTACCCTCAAACTCTTAAAATCGTTCAATACCTTATATTAATAATAAAAAATAAACATGCAGTATATGTAATGTTTGCACCTTAAAATCGTACATTGTACGCCAAATTCGTAAGATTAAACAGGTCTGATATACCATTATATGCAGTTGGGCACAACGTTACAATTCCAAGAGGATCACAAGGACTTGTTATTAAAATGATGACAAAATAAACATATTATTCACTGGGGCTGTGGTCAATGAAATGAGTATATCTGCTCTATAGTGTAGCTTACCACAACACTTAATTAATTCTACTGTTTCTATGTAATGTTTTAGCTTTTATTGAAAATATAATTTATTAACAATTTGAAGTGACTTTTTTTCAAAATGTATTTTAAAGTCAAGAAGTTTAATAATTTTACAGAAGTATTGTATAAATCCCATGATGTCAAAAGACACTGTATGTGAAGACACTGTATGTGAAGACACTGTATGTGAAGACACTGTATGGGAAATATAGAATTAAAATCAAATTTGCTCTCAACTAGTTCTAAATAATCAATATTCTGCTGTAGGCCAATGTAGTTTGAAAAATTCAAAGATGAATATAATCTGATGTTATCAGACTCATAGTAGTGATGATTCTTTTAACAAACAAGTGAAATAATTTCTAGAAATTGAGTGCATTCAGTTCAATTAGTCCCTGTGGAATTAAACATTATTTTAAACCATGAGTGTTAAATGTCCTTGAAATGGTTGTTTTCATTTAAAAGTAAAACTTTCTCTGTTTATTTCAGTATTCTGAGGGATTATCTGGCCATCAGCCTGATACGCTCATTCCGTCCCTACTTTGATAAATCTCTGTTTGAGATCAAAGAGACAGGTGAGCATCAAACAATGTTGTCATACATCTTGCCAGGACAGCTCTAGGCTAACAGTTTTCACAAACATTTTGTCTCACAAGGAGATCTGAACTGCGATGTGTTGTACACTAAACTTGTTATGTATTGTTTGCCGGAGTACAATATGTTCTCTAATCTTTCTGTTGTTTAAAATTAAAATGAATGTCCTATTTAATATCAACATAGAGATAAGCCTAAAATTGTATCTATCCTTATTTGTTTCCCTTTAGTTCTTTTAATAATCTGCAATAAACCAACCTTCAACATTGCATTAAATTTGGATTTTTAAGCAACAAACTGTTATTAATGTACCATGTAATAAATAATCACTTTGTTTTAATAAAAATATGTAACTTAATATTTATATTTGAGTAATTGATTTTTGGAGTGCCATAAATCTGACAACTGCTCTAGAATGATGTATCAAAACATGATATAGATGACAAATGTTCCGAGAAAATATGGGGAAATTTCAATAAATATGGAAACTTTTTTATAGTAATAATTTGTGGAAAACATTATTTAAGAATATATTAATAGTTTTCATCTTTATAATATAAATTGTCTAAGATTATTACATTTAAGACTAGGAGTCAATATAAATTTCAAGAGACATATAATATATTGCTTATATCAATAAGCTGACAACCAAATATATACCATTTTTATCTGATTCTAATAGAAGAAGATGAGATGGAAGAAGCATGGAAAAGGTGTACATTCTACACTAATAAAGCTATGGGATTCTCCACTGGGGCACTATATGTCAAGGGAACTGACACTGAAGGCAGCGTTGAAAAGGTTCAGCTTTATTAATAATTTAAATTTATCACTCAAGCTCTTCATTATAATTTTATTTAAATTTAATATGATATGCTAAAAAAAAAAAAAAATTAAATACAATTATGATTTTATAATTTCCCCCTTCTGTTATTAATTTTATTTATTTTTAGATGGAAAAACTCATCACTTATGTTAAAAACGCATTTAAGGACTTTTTATTAAACAAATACTGGATGGACAAAAAGACAAGGGGCAGAGCTGAGGAAAAGGTAAGTGACTACTATCCTTGAAGTGGTTAAATATTTGATATCTCCATCTATTTAATAAGGTGGACTTTCTTTCTTTCTTTCTTTTTTTTTTTTTTTTAAGAAATTATATTTATATCTAAAATAGATTATTTTTACTCATAAATATTTTATATTAATAGGCCCACTAATGATAATGTGCAATGATTCGATGTGGACTTATGTGGTTAAAATTTGATTTGTTTCCCTTGTTTGTTTTTTCCCCAGGTTGATTCCATTATTGACAAGATCAGCTATCCGTCCTATATTCTCAATAATACTTTCCTTGATAAATATTATGATAATGTAAGTGCTAAGATATGTTTCTGTAAAGTTTTCAATTTAAAAAAAAATTTTTTTTAATAATTTCTTTTGCAAAAATATAATGGATGCCATTCTAGCTTTGAAAGATTATAAGTCATATTTTTCCTTCTGCATTTGAACAGTTTAACGTCATTCCACATGACTGGTTTTCAAATCTCCTTTCCTGGAGAAGGTTTCTTCTGGGAAATATGAACTATGATTTGCAGGCATTGCCAGATAGAAAAACAAGGTAGGCCTAACTGTTTATGAATTTATCTACTCTTTACTTCAGTCAAAGTATGTACTAATCAATTATATGAAATGACTACTTCATTGTGACTCTATAACTTGATATCTTTTGTTTTTATATTCTTTTTTTAAGTTTTCTATTGTCTTTTAATTCAAGAATCAGAAAAATGTGTAAGGTTCAATTGTTTTTTGATGTGATGATTTATTTCCTAAGTGCATCATCAGCTGTCCACAAATCTCAATGGTAAAATTTAAATTTTTGAGTTGATCATAACAAAACAAAGATTTTTAAAAAAATAGGACTCTCTAAAAACAAAGAAATTAAATTTAAAACTTCAAAATAAAAACAAATTTATAACTGCTAGAAAGAAAAACACAGTTATTTTGCAAAGTTTTTAAAGAAATATTTCTTTTAAGAAACAACACAATATATCTGTTATAATATCATATATTTATCTTTCAGTTGGCTTCGACCTCCAGTCACAGTTAATGCCTACTATTCACCAACAAGAAATGATGTCATGTTTCCCATCGCCATGTTTCATTTACCTTTCTACATTCCAGATGGTCCCAGGTGGGTAGTTTAAAATTTTAATTTCACACGATCGTATTACAGTATATTTTTTTGTGCCGATGAAAACATGTTTTTCCAAAGCAGTTCACATTTTATTCTTCCCCTGAACACACATTTTTGGGTGCTTTTTTTCTTTTTTTGTTTTGTTTATTTTAGGGTTTTTGTTTTGTTTGTGTTAGGGTTGTTGCTATGTTTGTTTTTAGATTTGTGCTTTTATGAGATTTAGATTAGGACAATTAAATATTTTCAATGATGTCTTTGAATACACAGTTTTTCATCACTAGACTGAAGACCTGACATCCATGTGTTTGATTTTTTATTTTGTGACCAAGACATTGATTGTTTTGCTTTTAAAATTGACTTTGTTGTATTATCATATGCTTACAGTGCTGTCAATTTTGGTGCCATGGGATCAATCATTGGCCATGAAATAACTCATGCTTTTGATTTTCAAGGTAAATGGAATGGGGACAAAACAACACATATATAAAATCTCCAGCAATTACATACACAATTTATTTACACATATAAATATAAAGTTTAAAATATAACTTTAAGCATGTTTATCATAGCTGACAAATAAAACCAAAAAAAAAAAATAAAAAGCTTAGTTTTTCATAGCTGACAAATAAAACATAAAAAAAAATAAAAATTAGAAGCCTGATAAACCTATAACAGATTTTTTTGAGTTGCCTTTTGATTTTCTATCAACCTGCATTTGTTTTTACTGCTCTCACTTTTAATAACTAATTAACAAAATTTACTGTTGAATGATTTGATTGCAAGTTCTTGATTGCTCTTATTTTCCTCTTTGTTTTTAATTCATATTGTATTAATATATCAGGCCGACAGTATGATGGCCAAGGCAAACTATCTGACTGGTGGGATGAGCAGACTGCAAAAAATTTTATGCAGACAACAACCTGCATGAAAGATCAGTATGGCAGCATGAAAGTCAGAGGAGTCAATGTAAGAAACATAGATACCTAAGAATAAATACTTTTTTTGTGTGTGTGTGCATATTTAAGTCAATAATGGTCGCTTAGAACTAAAAGATTTGGAAAAAAAATGGTTTAAAAATTTTTAAAGACATTAAAACAGCAATACACTCTTAGATAAAGTATGCTATATTTCAGATTTATTTAATTTTTTTCCCCTCACAAAATATTTTTAAAGACAATTTTTGAAGAAAATTTATAATACATTTAATATTCTTAAGAAAATGGAGAGGATATTTCATTGTTGAAAAATCAATGTTATTCAGGAATTGGGTAAGGTGAATATTTCAGCCAAAATAAATAATGTAAATTTCAGAGTGGTAAATTAAGTTTCTAACTTCCCTAGAGTCAAAGAAACTAATTCAATTTAAACATCCAATTTATCTCCCCTGTGCTCAGTTTGAGCAATAAATGGCTAAAATACCAAACTTTTGAACAAAATTGAAAGCACTAAATACTTTTATAGCCGCCATTGAAAAAAAGGATGAAATGCATTATAGCTTTCAATATAGCCAAAATTTAAAAACATGGTGAAATGCATTACAGCTTTCAATGGCTTTTAATCCTCAGCTACATTTTCAATGGACACATTTCAATGAATAAAAAAAAAAAATTGGGAAATAACTTTTTTTCACAAACTTTTAAACATTAGTCATTTGTGAACAAAATTTTATTAAAACATAAATAGATTTTTTTTACTTTCACTACCTTCTGCTATTCGCTCTCTATCTTCAAAACATTGCTTCTAAGAAATGACAGATTTAAATTAAGAAAAAAGAAATAAAATATTATTCACTATTTTAATTTGTGATGTTTTATTATTCTTCAATATTTACTTGAAAAATAGAAGCTTAAGTTTAGTTTTGTTGGATAAGTTTAATTTTGGTATCTGTTTTTGTATCAGACTAAAAACTTTATTTATTTTATGAATTTTTTCTGCCTAACATTAATATTTCTTGTTTTTTATGTATCCAGATTGATGGAGATTTTACTTTAGATGAAAATATTGCAGATAATGGAGGACTTAGGGCAGCTTTGTATGTAAGTAAATATCATAAGTATCCATTGGATTAGTCAGTGTGAAATTATGACCATTTGAATTTTTTTTAATTTACTACATTAAGAAAAAAAATTGAAGCATAAAAAAATGTCATATGAATACTTTTAAAACTTTATCAGTCTTCTGTGGCATTATCATAAATAATGCATGTTTCTTACACAGTTAAATTGCAGGAATATCATAAGATTGCTTTCCACCCTTAGATTGCTGGTTCGAGGAAATATTCACATGACCAAAAAGTGGTCAATGTCTAAATAAAATTTATCAAAATGCTAAATCTTCATTTCAGTATATTTTCTATTGCAGGCTTATCAAATGTGGATAGAAGAATTTGGTGAAGAGCTCCATTTGGCCGGTCTCAATATGACAATGTACCAGGTTTTTTACACCAGTTTTGCTCAGGTGATTTAAGCCTTTAAAGTTCTCAGTTGTCTGTAGTTCATACCACATATGTATAGCATTCTTAGCCCTTTCAAAGAATTGAGAAAAAATTTTATCAATATGGAATTCCACATGTGCTTTTTGTTGTGAGCTGGATATGTGAGCATGATTGTTTATGTTTGGAATAGTTGATGATTCTATCTTGGTGAACAGTTTTGTATGAGCGAGTTGTGAGTGGTACGGTTATGCCAGGGTTAGTAAACAAGTGATTTATTTTAAACGAAGTGGCTATAGTTACACGGGTACCAGAATTGAGAGGTTTGGATTAAAAATCGATTTAAAATATTATTGTTGGGTTTGTAAGACCAAATGAGGTATCAAATGAAAGATAATTGAATGTACTATACGTTTGAAATGTTAATTCTTCAGTTTTACTATAATAAACTACCACAAATGACATCCGAATAGCATTGAGCTTAATGGTACCCGGGTGCGAATAGTGGCGCTTCGTGTCCGGGTCCATTTTGACGAATGCTATTCAGATGTCATTTGTAGAAGTTTATTTTAGTTAAAAGGAAGAATTAAGTTTACATACGTAAAGTACATTCAATTATCTTTCATTTGATACCTCATTTGGTCTTACAAACCCAACAATAATATTTTAAATAGTTTTTTAATCCCAACCTCTCAATTCTGGTACCCGTGTACCTATAGGTGCAGCCTATTTTAAATGCTGTGGGAATATGGGACTGCAGTCAATGCATAGTGTTATTAGTTATAGTCAGTGTTTTAAGTTGTTGTTTTTTTTATCTTTCTTTGGTATGTACTTTATGAATAAAGAAGATTTAAATTGGACAGTGTGTCGGGTAGATAATAATTAATAAACTGCGTGTGGCAGAAAAAACCCTTGACATTTTGAGCCAACTAACTACCTGCCAGAATACAGAGGGAGTTTGTAACACTTTTTATAAAAAATTGTAATAATATATTCATTGTTTAGGATTATTGTTTTAAAAAACCTGGCATTTTCATGACTATGTAAGGAGTTAACTATTACTGTCCGCTGTCTTTCTTGAATATTCTTACCATTGAATGGCTAATGAGAATCGCAAAGATACCCAAAAAAAAGTGGGATGCAAGGGAGTTTTTTTCCAGACAGCTAGAAGATCTAGACCAGTGTTTCCAAACCTTTTCTACATTCTGCACCACCTATACATTTTTAAAATAAAATTCCGCACCACGAAAAATGGTTTACTCAGTTTGGCACACCCTAATCAAGTGAAAATGCATTTTAACATTGTTTTATTTCATTTCAAAGAGAACTGTAGAACTTAGAAAATAAACGTGTGACTTATTACATACAGTCTGCTCTCTGCGAGCATTCCAGGTTGGGCAAACTTGGTCTAGAATTTCATGAGATAGATTCCTTTACATGACCAGGAACTTTTAAAATCTATAAACTGGCTAGATCAGAAAGGTAAAAAGTAAAAAAATAAAAAGGTAACCTTCCAAGTTTTAATTTTTTTTTTAAATATCTGTATTTGAACAGTAAACATGAATCTTGTATATTTCCTGTGCAGATGTACTGCAGCAAATGGACAGACTCAGGGTTGTTCTACCACCTTTTAACAGATCCTCACAGTCCTGGATCAGCTCGGTAACTAAATTTGTCTTAAGAAAATAAATGTATATGATTGATACATCCACACGTTAAAAAATGCAGGAATTTAGTAATTTTAATGGTATTTATCTCATTTATAGGCCTATATAGGGATAAAAGCAAAGGATGTTTGCATGGAAACATTCAGTTACCAGCAGACACCATCAACTGTACAATTTTCTTTAATATCTTAATTTGAACAAAAGTTGTTACTTTTTTAAATTTTCAATTTAATTTTAAGTCTTATCTTTTTTAATACATATTTTTCAATTTTTAGAGTCAATGGGGCCCTTTCTAACAGTCAGATGTTCAACTGGGCATTCAAGTGCCCAATGGCCAGCCCAATGAATCCAAGAACTAAATGTGAAGTGTGGTGATACGTGGTGACAGCTACACACAATAAGAGGGTGCTCACTGTGCCCGATGAAGGAGGAGGATCCCTGTAATGGATGTTATGTCCAAACTTGGTTGAAAACACATCAATTTTTACTTCACTAAAAGCAACATCAGCAGAGATATATTTTATGCTATTTTTATATACCAATATTGTTCTGGCTAGTTAAAATAACAGAAAACGGACATTGGCTACTTAATTTATATCAAAACATACTAACTGTATATTTCTACAATTGATAGAAAGATGTGTGTTTATAAATTAAGGACTTAAATTAGTCATTGGAATTCATTATATAACTTTTTTTAAATGCAAATACTTGATGGTAAACAAAATTATTTCTAATGTGAATGTTAAACGAAATTTCAAAAAGCACAATTAAAAAATACAAAACTCTTTTTAAATTACTTTCCAATAAATGCTCACAAAATAGATGTGGTCTAAAGCAGTGCTTTCCAAACATTTTCTTTTGACTAAAATGTTCAAACAAAAAGGATAAATTGGTTTTAATGGGCTAATTTGGCAAAAGAATTTGAAATGAAGAAAACTACTATCATAACTGAGACCTCAACTTAAGTATTTGTAGTCACTGTGCTAATCCTATGTGATGAGATGGTGTTAATTTCAAAAGCCTATTTGTTACAGGTTAACATAGTGGCCAATGTGGGCATTGTTAAAGCATTAGGGGCATGAAGTAAGTCACTGTAATAGAGGAGCTCAGTGTAGCGTAAATAGGAACTAATTTCTTTTTTGATGTATCCAGGATGTGCGCGTTGCATGCTTAACTACTTGACTTATCAATGTCAGAGGATTTATGATTTTATTTTTTAAGGTTAGGAAAGTTTTAATCAATTACATGAAAATGTTATAGCTAAATTATCTGGTTTATTGCAGCCAAATTTCTTCAGAAGTCCATTTAATAGGCAACAGAGCAGAAATCAAGTTCTAAATTCTGTGTTTTTCAACATGGAGTTGGAAAAAGTCTTAGATTAAGTCTACAAAAAAAAAGGGTAAATTCGAATAGATCGTACCGCGTTTTTTTAACATGGCCGCCAACTTGATTGCCGTTACCCGTAAAATTAAGAATAAAACGTTAAAAAATAATGAAAAATTTCCTAAATGTATCCCTAAACCTAACCTGAACCCTAAATCTATCCCTAAACCTAACCTGAACCCTAAATCTATCCCTAAACCTAACCTAATGAAATGAGGTACGATCTATCTTAATTAGCCAAAAAAGTGTTAAAAATTTTGTTTGTTAAGCTTTCATTAAATATAAGAGTGATGGTGAATCGATTTGGTTTTAGGATTATGTAAACTTGAAAACCTTTACTTGAGAAATTTTATAAATTTAATGAGGATTCATGTTTCCTGGAGATTATACATTTCCAAAATTAAATATATGTGTATATAAAATATCAGTGTGGTGTATCAGTTCTTGATAATTGTTTGATGAGCCCATAACTGGCTGTGCTATGTGTTAAATTCTACTGTTATGATTGTACATGAATGGATGTTATTTGTACTTTAAACAAGCCTAGCTGCAAATAATGTCTTCATAATATAACATGGGAAGAAATTGTCTGCAGATAGTTTACAACTTTGACTTAAAATGTATAATGTTCTTTTTTGTGTTTGGAGGTGATTGCTGGCCTGGCAAGTGAAGAATTTTTTTTCAGACTGAGAGAATGAATAAAATAAATGACCTCACCTTTAAGTGATGGTTGATTTGTTTTTGTAATTCATCCAAAAACCCAGAATTAAGAAATTTTCTTAAACATTTTGATAATTTAGGATTGTATGTCTTTTTTTTCTTCCTGAAATTAAAATATCAGTTTCTAAGAAAGCAGCAACTAGTTCCTTTCTAGGAATGTTTCCATGTTGTTGTGAACGAGAGTTATTGCCCTTTGAACTGCCTTTTTTTTTAAACTGCAAGAATCCCAGCCTTTTTGAACTGAGAAAATGAAACAGCTGTTACAGAGAAATGAATTAAGTGCCTATTTTTTACCTACGGTAATATGTATAGGTTGAAATCCTTAAATATATGTTAATTGAACCATTGAATTCATTTTAATTTTATCTGTACTTATCTCTTTGTCATAATTTGAAACTTAATTTAAAATCAAAATGTAATGTATAAACTATTAACTGTGCTGCCAGTAAAAATGTTAATCTCGGCTATAATTGACACATTTTTTCATTATGTATTTACTCTCATCTAATTGGTAAAGATTTGTTGTCTGTAGTGGGGTTAAAAACATGACCATAGGCTACAATTGTGTCCCGCTTCAAGGGAATTTATCAAACCAAGTTACAGTAATCTACCCTATCAGTAATGCCACATCATTTCTGCTTAAATCATTTATTGATTTCAAAAAAAGACAAATGTCATTATTTAATTTTATCTTTGAAAGCCTTCATTTATTGGATACAAGCACACAGGAAAAAACTATTTATTATCCGATAGAAAAAAGCGAAATGGGTTTTTTCATGTCATATCCGCTTTCATATCATTTCTGGTTGTCATGGTTTGACTAGTAATCACCAATTGGATGACGATACCATGAATTGAAAGGGAAAAAATTATTAAAATTAAAATAATACATTTCTGAAATAATTATAATATTGCGTCTGTTCTAAATAGCCCTACTAATTATACTGGAAATGAGTTTAGAAACAACAAACACGATTTTTGAACCAACCCATACGGAAAAAAGTAGGCTGTGTCCACAGGCAAGCTACTCTATTTTACAAAAATGTGGATGTACACCACAAAGAGATTTTGAAAATATAAATTAGACAAAGGCACACCATACTCAAGCGCATATTGGCTTTATGTGTGCTCCTGGCCCTTGAAATGAAAGTTTCTGGTAGATGTAAGGTTTAGCAGGACAATGTAAAGTCCCATGATATAATCAAAATGTGTGGACATGATAACAGTGTCCTTATACACATGACATGTTAACAGTGTATTTACTTGTACACAGGACATGTTAACAGTGTATGTACTTGTACACAGGACATGTTAACAGTGTATGTACATGTACACATTGAGATTAAAAAAGGCCCAATTCTTCCAAAGAATTAATCCACTCTGTGATGTCTTTTCATTGTGATTAGTAAATCCAATAGGCAACTAATTTTTTTTTTCTAGCTACTCTGATTTGATATTTTCTCATAAATATTTTTTAATGTAACAGCAAAATCATTCCATTTTAAGATGCTGTAATCATTTTTCTTCTCTGTGTTATAACATTAGATGTATATTTTAGATAACATTGGCATGCTCAGTATACTAGCCAATCTCATGTAAGTAGCAGTAGTTACGGATGTCCAGTTATCTTACCAACATGTAATGGTTACATCTATGTAGTCTTCAGTTAAAGGTATTATTTGAACATGACCCGAGTGTCCTCCCCCCCAGCCATGGGTGAGCTGTGTGGCAAAGGAAGGTCAGCATGTGTTACATATAGACTCTCTAGGTCATTTTTTTTTTAAAACTTGCTTCCTTGCTTTGGCCTGGTTTGCCCCCTCAACTTTATGCCTTCGTGTACATCGATTGCATGTGGTGAGTGGTTAATGAATAAGTGGGAAAAAAAATTAATTATTCATTACCGATATTGTTGTATGGCATCCTTCCGTCTTCACGAGACGATGAAGTAGCTATATTTTAGTCCTGCACCTCGACGAGTGGGCTCACTAGGCCAATCCTGGGGTGACTATCTCGTCTGCATTTCACACAGGAGAATGATGATTCCTGGTTAATTTTGGCCTTCCGTGCTGTTCTTTTTCTTGCAAGGGCTTTGTTCCGCACATCCTCTGCCCTTTTTCACTCCTTCGTACACTGCCGTTCGCCAGCTGGAACGTTGTTCGGCAGTGATCTCCCATTTGTTGACTTCAATGTTGGCTTCCTTCATGCTCTCTTTGCAAAGGATAAGCTTGCTTGCATATTGACATTTAATGTAAACCAGTTTGTTGAAGAAATGTCATGATATAAATAATATAATGGTTTAGCTAAAAATTTTTGTGCAGACCAATTGAAGACCTTAGTGCTAAAAGTACTTAAGTCACAAAATGCACACTTTGAGATAATCAAGCTCAAATATACTTTTCGTCTATAAAATTATGACTATTTTCTTTTTTTGTCTTGTTTAATTAAGGGCCTAGTGCACATTTTAATGTGTTCAAATTTCTGCAGTACACTTGGCTAAACTGGGTAAGAAAAGATCACAGTTTAGATTGATTTTAACAAAAATGTGACTTAAGTAAGTACTTTTAGCACTAAGGTCTTCATTTGCTGATTATTTAAAAAACAAAGGGGGTGGCACATTTCTTGTTTAAATTTTTTTGTTTTTTTTTTAAATTGTTTTGTTACTGTTGGTAAAGCAAATCTTACAGACTGAGATTTCAAAATGATACATTTTTTTTAGATCAACTTTATGTCACAGCTAAAATGTAACTAAAATGTCAGCCAGTACAAAATGGCAAAATCTGAAGCAGAATTCATCAGAACAGAGTGATTCAATTGTTGTTCTTAAAAATCTAAATTTATTTCTTAATTTCCAAATTACAATGTAAATCTAAACAATTATTGTCATCCTTCTACTGTTGTCATTTTTTTTTATCCTAGTTGGGCTGTCCTATTATTAAAGGATCATTGTGTAAACTCTGTCTCCTTGGAGCCCATGTATGAGATTTTTTTGGGGACAAATTTAAGCATACTTACCTTTCAGCATACAATTTTAATCACATTTTCAATGTTTCATTAATTATTGTTAAGAGAGTTTTTAATTGTTTCAGAATTGTTCAGAACTTCTTGAATGAATTGCACCCCTACATCTGCTGTTATTTCACAATGCTGAAGCTAGGCTGTTGAAGTTTATGTTTGGAGTTTTTCACACTTAAACATTGGATTTCTTTGCCATTTTTGTTGCAGAAAATAAAAAAAATTTTTTAAAGCTACCATCATTAATGTTTTATAATATGTTTATGTTGCATATAAGCTTAATTCAATTTATTTTCTTTTTATCCATTTTTTCATTCTGTTATCATTAATGATGATTTGTGATAAAATGAACATAGTTTTCAATGCTAATATTTCAAGGCAAAAACAGTTTGAGAGAATAATGGGGGGAAAAAAGATTTTTTTATATTTATTTATAAAACTTGAGAATTATTTGAATCTATGGAACTAGTGACAAGGATTGATTGCATGGTGTTCCCGACCATATTTAGATGTGTTTTTTTTCTCTGCCATTCACCTTAATTAAAATGTGCGTTATTTATTTATTCCTGTTTGATTTTTTTCCTTACTAGAAACCAGGATAAGATGTACTAGTAGGTCTACTAATGGTCCTGCCATGTCAATTGTGTTTCATTTCAATTTTGAGTAGAACAATTTCATTTCACTGCCTAACAGTTCAAACTTGATCGTTACAATGCACTTTTGTTTTTGAGAGTAAATAGTTGTGATGCTTTCATTAAAACATATCTTTATATGCTACCAGCAGCAGCTTATGCGAGGAAGGGCATCAGCAGCAGCTCATGTGAGGAAGGGCATCAGCAGCAGCTCATGTGAGGAAGGGCATCCTAGTGCTTATATTATTAAAAAATCTGATAACAACAATAAATTTGAATGGGAACAAATTGTATAAATTATTCCATTCTGTCTTGAAGCAACAGCGTCAGGGCTTGCTTGGCTTTTAACATTACTCATACTGAATAGCACACCAAAACAATTACATGCGCCTTCGGGGGCACACCTGATTGTACTAACATTTGACCTAGTTACGTAATAAAACTACAGCAACCGATTAACATATTTACTTAATGTAAATCCATATTTTTTAAATTATTAGAAAATTTGCTGTCTTCCACAACGAACTGTACATACACAATTTTCTGGCATTCATCAGCCAAAGTGATCTTATTGGGATGGCTTTGATATGCCACATAGATCATTTGTGTCAGAAAAAAAAGATTTCTTCAGCTCATCTTGGTCACAAATTTCCTCTAAAGATGTTCACACAAAAACATGTTAAAATTCTTTCTTTGTTGTTTTCTTTTTGTATTATAATTATGGATAATGGACCGTTGGTGAGCTGGTATTGTTTAATTATGAGAATAATTTTGTCATGATCTTCAGGAGATGACTGACATGGAATGTTTACCCTAATGGTCAGATTTGTTTGCCAATTAAATAAACCTAATTCTACCATCACAGCTTGAGTTCT
Source organism: Omphiscola glabra (assembly GCA_964017045.1). Taxonomy (NCBI): domain Eukaryota; kingdom Metazoa; phylum Mollusca; class Gastropoda; family Lymnaeidae; genus Omphiscola; species Omphiscola glabra. The sequence continues at coordinate 15,653,481 of OZ024794.1, read as the reverse complement.
TTGTGATCTGCGATGGCTTCTATATAAGTGATGATTTATATGTGTTGTCTGTAAATTGTGATGTCTTCATTACGTGATTTATATATATATGCTAAAGCCCCGCTAAAGCCCAGTCAAGCAAAAAACACCACCAGCACCCCGGGTGGATGGGACTCGTTAACCTTGGACGGCAACCCATCTAAGAGAAGGCAACCCTGAATTCAAACCCGGAGATGGAGTTCACTGGCAGCAGTGAGACCCCTCGAACATCGAACAGCGGAGCGCCGTGAGCATGCAATGGAATGAGCGCTATATAAGTACTCCAATCAATCAATCTCCTAGATTTGACTTTGTAACGCGCTTCGAGCTTTTGGGGATGAAGCGTGATTTTTTCAAATAAACTTTATTATTATTATTATTATATACATGTTTTTATCTTGTGATGTCTTTATCTTGTGATGTCTTTATCTTGTGATGTCTTTATCTTGTGATGTCTTTATCTTGTGATGTCTTTATCTTGTGATGTCTTTATTTTGTGATGTCTTTATCTTGTGATGTCTTTATCTTGTGATGTCTTTATCTTGTGATGTCTTTATTTTGTGATGTCTTTATCTTGTGATGTCTTTATCTTGTGATGTCTTTATCTTGTGATGTCTTTATCTTGTGATGTCTTTATTTTGTGATGTCTTTATTTTGTGATGTCTTTATCTTGTGATGTCTTTATCTTGTGATGTCTTTATTTTGTGATGTCTTTATCTTGTGATGTCTTTATCTTGTGATGTCTTTATTTTGTGATGTCTTTATCTTGTGATGTCTTTATCTTGTGATGTCTTTATTTTGTGATGTCTTTATCTTGTGATGTCTTTATTTTGTGATGTCTTTATTTTGTGATGTCTTTATCTTGTGATGTCTTTATCTTGTGATGTCTTTATTTTGTGATGTCTTTATCTTGTGATGTCTTTATTTTGTGATGTCTTTATCTTGTGATGTCTTTATTTTGTGATGTCTTTATTTTGTGATGTCTTTATTTTGTGATGTCTTTATCTTGTGATGTCTTTATTTTGTGATGTCTTTATTTTGTGATGTCTTTATCTTGTGATGTCTTTATCTTGTGATGTCTTTATTTTGTGATGTCTTTATCTTGTGATGTCTTTATCTTGTGATGTCTTTATTTTGTGATGTCTTTATCTTGTGATGTCTTTATTTTGTGATGTATTTATCTTGTGATGTCTTTATTTTGTGATGTCTTTATCTTGTGATGTCTTTATTTTGTGATGTCTTTATTTTGTGATGTCTTTATCTTGTGATGTCTTTATCTTGTGATGTCTTTATTTTGTGATGTCTTTATCTTGTGATGTCTTTATTTTGTGATGTCTTTATTTTGTGATGTCTTTATCTTGTTATGTCTTTATCTTGTGATGTCTTTATTTTGTGATGTCTTTATCTTGTGATGTCTTTATTTTGTGATGTCTTTATTTTGTGATGTCTTTATCTTGTGATGTCTTTATCTTGTGATGTCTTTATTTTGTGATGTCTTTATCTTGTGATGTCTTTATTTTGTGATGTCTTTATTTTGTGATGTCTTTATTTTGTGATGTCTTTATTTTGTGATGTCTTTATTTTGTGATGTCTTTATCTTGTGATGTCTTTATTTTGTGATGTCTTTATCTTGTGATGTCTTTATCTTGTGATGTCTTTATTTTGTGATGTCTTTATTTTGTGATGTCTTTATCTTGTGATGTCTTTATTTTGTGATGTCTTTATCTTGTGATGTCTTTATCTTGTGATGTCTTTATTTTGTGATGTCTTTATCTTGTGATGTCTTTATCTTGTGATGTCTTTATTTTGTGATGTCTTTATTTTGTGATGTCTTTATCTTGTGATGTCTTTATCTTGTGATGTCTTTATCTTGTGATGTCTTTATTTTGTGATGTCTTTATCTTGTGATGTCTTTATCTTGTGATGTCTTTATTTTGTGATGTCTTTATCTTGTGATGTCTTTATTTTGTGATGTCTTTATCTTGTGATGTCTTTATTTTGTGATGTCTTTATTTTGTGATGTCTTTATCTTGTCTTTTCTTTTTATGTGATGTTGTACATCTGGTATCCTTATTACGTAATGTCTCTATTATGCGATCAGGGGCGTAGGAAGGGGATGACGAGGGGGAGCAGTCTCTCGGGGTGTCAGTTATTTTCTTTCCATGGAGGCGCGCTTATTGTTGGCATGCTGCTAGGTTATTTTCATGGAAGAGGGGCGGCAAAATCTTGGCCCGCCTCAGGTGGCACTTACCCTAGTTACGCTACCAGGGCTGGCCTTAGGCCATTGCAACCTATGCGGCCGCAATGGGCCCCGCACTTTCATAGGCCCCGCCCCGAATATATTTTCTAATACAACATCTTAATTTTCACTTATTACTCTTATCCTCTACCCAGAATGGGCCCTGCGCAGTCCGTTTCGCATAGGGCCCCGCAATTGTTAAGGTCGGCCCTGTACGCCACTGTGTGTAATGTCTTTATATGAGATGTATTAATTCTGTGATGTTTTAGCGATATATGTAGCACCTAATTTCTCCAAAATTTTTGGGAAGTTTTTTTGTAATATCAGTTGTAATATGTCTGTAGACCGTTAGCTCAGTTTCACTTTTGATTCTTTTGAAGCAAAGATAAAAACCTCTGCAGCTGGCCGCAAACGCCATCCCTACAAAAGGATAAAAACCACGCACCTACGCCCCTGATTATTGATAGATAATAACGCAAACATGGTCTTGCGATGTTATGTTTCTTTATATGGTTTTGCAAATTAAATTTGTTTTAAGATTTGTCTGGTTAGATGAACAATGCGTAACACAGGACTGAAGTAAACATAAAGATACCAACGCTAGTAATATTGACAATAATCACAATAACAATTTAATTACACTATTAAGTTGATATGAAAATAGAAAATACAGAAATAAAAACAAGATTAACTTACAGCAAGTGAATAAGTATATTACTATAAAGGTACAAATAGTCATCCACACACAGGGTGAAAATCGTGTTGCATGGCTCCTGTAAGTCTGCTAAGTCTCGTTAGTCTGCCGGTCACAGTCGACCGTCGTATTCATAGAGATGTAGTCAGAACTCTCCAGAACAGTAGGTCTAGAAATGCAATCGTCAGAGAGCTTTTCTCCCTCTATGTAGAACCTTCTGGTAAGGTAAACAAACTTTCCCAATCAAGGGCGGTGGGGGAAAGGAGTAGCAAATTAACTGGTGACGTCAGTAACAAAAAAAAAGGGTGTGTGCAAGGTTGACTGCCACGGCTCGTCACCACGTAGAGTGAACACACAGGCCACAGCACAGACTACTACGTCACAGGCTACAGCACAGACTACTACGTCACAGGTCACAGCACAGACTACTACGTCACAGGCCATAGCACAGACTACTACGTCACAGGCTACAGCACAGACTACTACGTCACAGGTCACAGCACAGACTACTACGTCACAGGCCACAGCACAGACTGCTACGTCACAGGTCACAGCACAGACTACTACGTCACAGGCTACAGCACAGACTACTACGTCACAGCACAGACTACTACGTCACAGGCCATTGCACAGACTACTACGTCACAGGCCACAGCACAGACTATTACGTCACAGGCCACAGCACAGACTACTACGTCACAGGCCACAGCACAGACTACTACGTCACAGGTCACAGCACAGACTACTACGTCACAGGTCACATCACAGACTACTACGTCACAGGTCACAACACAGACTACTACGTCACAGGTCACATCACAGACTACTACGTCACAGGCCACAGCACAGACTACTACGTCACAGGCCATATAACAGACTACTACGCCACAGGCCACAGCACAGACTACTACGTCACAGGCCACAACACAGACTACTACGTCACAGGTCACAGCACAGACTACTACGTTACAGGCCATAGCACAGACTACTACGTCACATGCCACAGCAGAAACTACTACGTCACAGGCCTCAGCACAGACTACTACGTCACAGCACAGACTACTACGTCACAGGCCACAGCACAGACTACTACGTCACAGGTCACAGCACAGACTACTACGTCACAGGCCATAGCACAGACTACTACGTCACAGGTCACAGCACAGACTATTACGTCACAGGCCACAGCACAGACTACTACGTCACATGCCATAGAACAGACTACTACGTCACAGGCCACAGCACAGACTACTACGTCACAGGTCACAGCACAGACTACTACGTCACAGACCATAGCACAGACTACTACGTCACAGGCCACATCACAGACTACTACGTCACAGGCCACAGCACAGACTACTACGTCACAGGCCACATCACAGACTACTACGTCACAGGCCACAGCACAGACTACTACGTCACAGGCCACAGCACAGACTACTACGTCACAGGTCACAGCACAGACTACTACGTCACAGGTCACATCACAGACTACTACGTCACAGGCCACAACACAGACTACTACGTCATAGGTCACAGCACAGACTACTACGTCACAGGCCACAACACAGTCTACTACGTCACAGGCCACAGCACAGACTACTACGTCACAGGCCACAACACAGACTACTACGTCACATGTCATAGCACAGACTACTACGTCACAGACCATAGCACACACTACTACGTCACAGGTCATAACACAGACTACTACGTCACAGGTCATAGCACAGACTACTACATAGATGTGGAATCTAGGAAAGCCCCCAGGTAAAATATGTCTAGTTATATATAAAAAAATTAAATACATTGTAATTTTAAGCATATTTGCATATTTTCAACGACAACAAAGGCAAAAACTGAATAGTACAGGTGTACACTTTTATTTAAAACTTGTACGAGTTATTTTGTTGATGGCGCAGGTTACTACATTCAATAAGCACGTGCATTTTCAGCAGACGGCTTGGCTGACCTACATTTATATCTTGTCTTACCTTATTTTCCAATGGCTTTGGTTAGGGACCATGTGACCTTACCCGGACTGCGCCAGTAAAAACACTTATTTATTTGTATTCTTTTACGTTTTTTAAAACCACCCTTATTTGATGAAGTATATTGGTGGGCGTAAGTTTCCTCATAAAACTAACAAATAAACGTGAAACATGTTTTTCTATCTTGAAATGTCATCGTTATCTGGACATTCATGTTCAAACATCAGACTCCTCGCTGGGTATTACAGTAATTACAGCATTTCATTTGATTTCATTTTCTCCTTCTTTTCGTTTCCACTGCACTGGGTTGGACCAACGGGCGACAACACTAGTTGGTGAGAAGACTGGGTGGTCCGGTAGCTGGAGTTAACTCCCACGCTTGGTGGTCGATTTTGGCACTTGTAACGACTTCTGAGCCCTAATTACTTTAATGAGGTTCTTAAACTTGGCTGATGATACACCGGAATTCACTGATTACCACAACCTATAATGCATCTTCCAACTTGCAAAATAAGTTCTTTTTAATTATTTTAAATAAATCGTTCCTGTGATTGCCGACTCCGTTTTTGTTGGGAGATTGAGACTCTACTCAAATTAAGAATTCAATTAACTAACGATGTCAACATTATTTTTCTGATATACAAGTTATACTTATTTTCTTTTACAGGTAGACTCTTCTATCCACAAATACAGTTAGAATCTTCCATTGACCCCTATAGCTAGAATCTTCCACTGACCACTAGTTAGAATCTTCCATTGACACCCACAGTTGGATTCTTCATTTATCAGCCTCCATTCTAGATGCCAATTTATCAGCTTCCATTCTAGATGACATTTATCAGCCTCCAATTTAAATGTCATTTATCAACCTCCATTCTAGATGCCAATTTATCAGCTTCCATTCTAGATGGCATTTATCAGCCTCCACTTTAAATGTCATTTATCAGCCTTCATTCTAGATGCCAATTTATCAGCTTCCATTCTAGATGACATTTATCAGCCTCCACTTTAAATATCATTTATCAGCCTCCATTCTAGATATCAATTTATCAGCCTCCATTCTAGATGCTACTTATCAGCCTCCATTCTAAATGCAATTTATCAGCTTCCTTTCTAGATGACATTTATCAGCCACCACTTTAAATGTCATTTATCAGCCTCCATTCTAGATGCCAATTCACCAGCTTCCATTATAGATGACATTTATCAGCCTCCACTTTAAATGTCATTTATCAGCCTCCATTCTAGTTGCTATTTATCAGCCTCCATTCTAGATGCCTATTTATCAGCTTCCATTCTAGATGACATTTATCAGCTTCTATTCTAGATGCTATTTTTCATCCTCCATTCTAGATGTCAATTTATCAGCCTCCACTTTAAATGTCATTTATCAGCCTCCATTCTAGATGCCAATTCACCAGCTTCCATTATAGATGGTCAACAATTTTAAAGATCCAAAATATGCCTTCCCACTCTGTCATTATATTTAAAGCGAATAGACTCTTCCTTCCTCTCAGTGTTCCTATTAAACCTCTTCCTTCCTCTCAGTGTTCCTACTAAACCTCTTCCTTCCTCTCAGTGTTCCTACTAAACCTCTTCCTTCCTCTCAGTGTTCCTACTAAACCTCTTCCTTCCTCTCAGTGTTCCTACTAAACCTCTTCCTTCCTTTAACTTTATCTCCTAAGAATCTTCATTTGATGCGCACTTCGGGTTTCGTTATCACAAAAAATACATAACGTCTTTTAGATGTGATTTAGATTGCATTATGCACTTATCATTTTTCAGACAGCTGGCATGAATTTGTCGAGCCACATAACTTAGTCATCAAGCCTGGTTTTCATTTGCAAGACGTGGTGACAAGAAGGCCATAAATAGTGGGGAGGGGGCGTTATCTTTCGGTCTTAAGATGAGTTTTCTTTTCTTGGGTCCAGAAAGGACAAAATTGTTTGATGGTGTGTCGAATTAGGTTGATGGTGTGTCGAATTGGGTTGATGGTGTCGAATTGGTTTGATGGTGTCGAATTGGTTTGATGGTGTGTCGAATTAGGTTGATGGTGTGTCGAATTGGGTTGATGGTGTCGAATTGGGTTAATGGTGTGTCGAATTGAGTTGATGTTGTGTCGAATTGGGTTAATGGTGTGTCGAATTGAGTTGATGTTGTGTCGAATTGGGTTAATGGTTTTATCGAATTGAGTTGATGGTGTGTCGAATTGGGTTAATGGTGTGTCGAATTGGGTTAATGGTTTTATCTAATTGAGTTGATGGTGTGTCGAATTGAGTTGATGGTGTGTCGAATTGGGTTAATGGTGTGTCGAATTGGGTTGATGGTGTCGAATTGGGTTAATGGTTTTATCGAATTGAGTTGATGGTGTGTCGAATTGAGTTAATGGTGTGTCGAATTGAGTTGATGTTGTGTCGAATTGAGTTGATGGTGTGTCGAATTGGGTTAATGGTGTGTCGAATTGGGTTGATGGTGTGTCGAATTGAGTTGATGTTGTGTCGAATTGGGTTAATGGTTTTATCGCATTGAGTTGATGGTGTGTCGAATTGAGTTGATGGTGTGTCGAATTGGGTTAATGGTTTTATCGAATTGAGTTGATGGTGTGTCGAATTGAGTTGATGGTGTGTCGAATTGGGTTAATGGTTTTATCGAATTGAGTTAATGGTGTGTCGAATTGAGTTGATGGTGTGTCGAATTGGGTTAATGGTTTTATCGAATTGAATTGATGGTGTGTCGAATTGAGTTGATGTTGTGTCGAATTGGGTTAATGGTTTTATCGAATTGAGTTGATGTTGTGTCGAATTGGGTTAATGGTTTTATCGAATTGAGTTGATGTTGTGTCGAATTGGGTTAATGGTTTTATCGAATTGAGTTGATGGTGTGTCGAATTGAGTTGATGGTGTGTCGAATTGGGTTAATGGTGTGTCGAATTGAGTTGATGTTGTGTCGAATTGGGTTAATGGTTTTATCGAATTGAGTTGATGGTGTGTCGAATTGGGTTAATGGTGTGTCGAATTGGGTTAATGGTTTTATCGAATTGAGTTGATGGTGTGTCGAATTGAGTTGATGGTGTGTCGAATTGGGTTAATGGTGTGTCGAATTGGGTTGATGGTGTCGAATTGGGTTAATGGTTTTATCGAATTGAGTTGATGGTGTGTCGAATTGAGTTAATGGTGTGTCGAATTGAGTTGATGGTGTGTCGAATTGAGTTGATGGTGTGTCGAATTGGGTTAATGGTGTGTCGAATTGGGTTGATGGTGTGTCGAATTGAGTTGATGTTGTGTCGAATTGGGTTAATGGTTTTATCGAATTGAGTTGATGGTGTGTCGAATTGAGTTGATGGTGTGTCGAATTGGGTTAATGGTTTTATCGAATTGAGTTGATGGTGTGTCGAATTGAGTTGATGGTGTGTCGAATTGGGTTAATGGTTTTATCGAATTGAGTTAATGGTGTGTCGAATTGAGTTGATGGTGTGTCGAATTGGGTTAATGGTTTTATCGAATTGAGTTGATGGTGTGTCGAATTGAGTTGATGTTGTGTCGAATTGGGTTAATGGTTTTATCGAATTGAGTTGATGTTGTATCGAATTGGGTTCATGGTTTTATCGAATTGAGTTGATGGTGTGTCGAATTGAGTTGATGGTGTGTCGAATTGGGTTAATGGTGTGTCGAATTGGGTTGATGGTGTCGAATTGGGTTAATGGTTTTATCGAATTGAGTTGATGGTGTGTCGAATTGAGTTAATGGTGTGTCGAATTGAGTTGATGGTGTGTCGAATTGAGTTGATGGTGTGTCGAATTGGGTTAATGGTGTGTCGAATTGGGTTGATGGTGTCGAATTGGGTTGATGGTGTCGAATTGAGTTGATGGTGTGTCGAATTAGGTTGATGGTGTCGAATTGGGTTGATGGTGTCGAATTGGGTTGATGGTGTCGAATTGAGTTGATGGTGTGTCGAATTGGGCTGATGGTGTCGAATTGAGTTGATGGTGTGTCCAATTGGGTTGATGGTGTCGAATTGGGTTGATGGTGCCGACTTGGGTTGATGGTGTCGAATTGGGTTGATGGTGTCGAATTGGGTTGATGGTGTGTCGAATTGGGTTGATGGTGTCGAATTGAGTTGATGGTGTGTCCAATTGGGTTGATAGTGTCGAATTGGGTTGATGGTGTCGAATTGAGTGGATGGTGTCGAATTGGGTTGATGGTGTGTCGAATTGGGTTGATGGTGTCGAATTGAGTTGATGGTGTGTCCAATTGGGTTGATGGTGTCGAATTGGGTTGATGGTGTCGAATTGAGTTGATGGTGTCCAATTGGGTTGATGGTGTCGAATTGGGTTGATGGTGTCGAATTGGGTTGATGGTGTCGAATTGAGTTGATGGTGTGTCGAATTGGGTTGATGGTGTCGAATTGAGTTGATGGTGTGTCCAATTGGCTTGATGGTGTCGAATTGGGTTGACGGTGTCGACTTGGGTTGATGGTGTCGAATTGGGTTGATGGTGTCGAATTGGGTTGATGGTGTCGAATTGGGTTGATGGTGTCGAATTGGGTTGATGGTGTCGAATTGGGTTGATGGTGTCGAATTGGGTTGATGGTGTCGAATTGGGTTGATGGTGTCGAATTGGGTTGATGGTGTCGAATTGGGTTGATGGTGTCGAATTGGGTTGATGGTGTCGAATTGGGTTGATGGTGTCGAATTGAGTTGATGGTGTCGAATTGGGTTGATGGTGTCGAATTGAGTTGGTGGTGTGTCGAATTGGGTTAATGGTGTGTCGAATTGAGTTGATGGTGTGTCGAATTGGGTTGATGGTGTCGAATAGAGTTGATGGTGTCGAATTGGGTTGATGGTGTCGAATTGAGTTGAGGGTGTGTCGAATTTGGTTAATGGTGTGTCGAATTGAGTTGATGGTGTGTCGAACTGGGTTTGATGGTGTGTCGAATTGAGATGATGGTGTCGAATTGAGTTAATGGTGTCGAATTGGGTTGATGGTGTGTCGAATTGGGTTGATGGTGTTGAATTGAGTTGATGGTGTGTCGAATTGAGTTGATGGTGTGTCGAATTGAGTTGATGGTGTTGACTTGGGCTGATGGCTGAAATTTGTTTTAATTGTAGAATTTTTTTTTATATTTATATAAGTCCTCAACTCAAAAGAATGCCTGCGTTATTTGCTCTCAGAAAAGACAAATCCAATTAGTTTATTATCACAAAATGTAATTCTTTAACAAAATATTCCAAACATTTTAAACAAAACTAAATCTTTTATAATTAATTTTTTTCCAGATGTATTTCCCGTTACCATTTTCAAATAACCCAAATGTGATTGGTGTTTGGACATGACGCTCTATTTTGTTTACACGAGGTCGCCTAGTTAACATAAAAATCTACTCCCATCGAATTGTGAGCGTAAATATAAAACGTACGGACGAATTCCATAAAGATCTATTTTATTCTACGCCGACATCTGTTTCGTTCATAAATTCATTTATCTACGCTTTTTTAACGAATTCTTTTCTTTATTTGTTTGGATTTTGTTTAAAGGTGTAGTGTGCGCTGGTTAAACGTTTTTGCTCCCGTAGTCCATGGAGACAAAGTGCATCAATTATGTTCAGATAAACCAGTGAAGTATCCTCTTCAAAACCAGGCACAGTGACATCGCGAACCCCGTGTACAAACATAATGATCAATACATTGATCGTGGGCCCTCAAAATATAGAAGAGGACGAACTCTTCAGTCTTATCTTGCTCACATTTCTTCACGTTGACCGAAAACTTATTTGCAATAAAAATTCTCCGGAAAGTGATATCTAGGAATATCAACAATGTGTTCAGATAAACTCTTCAGATTAATTAATCTTGTTCACATTATTATGTTAACTTAGAAATGTTATGAAATAAGTTCATTTACAATTAATATTTTTTCGGAAAGTGAGATTTAGGAATATCAACATTTATGGTCCTGATTGATATTACAGTGGAACCTCTCATAACGAGCACCTCTCATAACGAGTAATTCGCAAAACAAGCAAAAAAAAAAGTGTGAAGAAGTTGTTCCCTTAACGAGCGACATTTCGCATAACGAGAAAGGGGAAAGGGGCTTGGGGAGGAGTTACCAAGAGAACCGTCACTTCTGCTTGGAAAAAAACTTTGGCTCGAGAGTGTTGTTGAATGTGATTTTGAAACAGTACCTGTGAAGTGTACAGTTAACGAGATTGTGTCATTGGCCAATATCATGGGACTCGAGGTGGACAACAACGATATTGAAGAGCTTTTGAAAGAGCACAGTCAAGAGTTGACCACCGAAGGGCTTATGGAGTTGCATCATGTTTCACAGCAAGAAATTATGGAGGAGAGCTCATTAATGGAGGAGGAAGTAACAGAGCAACACTCTTCTAGCGCAATAAGTGAAATGCTGAAAGCATTGGAAACTGTTGCATCGTACATTGAGAAGCATCACCCTAATAAGGAGGTGGCTATTCGTGCTACAAATTTATTCAATGATAATGCTGTGACACATTTCCGTCAAGTTTTGAAGCGTCGGCAAAAACTAATGTCTTTATACAGTTTTCTAGTTAAAAAGGATTAATTATTTGTCATAAATTCATATTTTTATTTAAGTTTTTTCTTTCAAATCTAAATTGTATTCCACGTTGTTACACGTCGTAATTTTATTTGAATGAATTTTAATTTTTAAAAATTTGAAAAATGAGTATTTTTTCAGCATAGAACGCATTGTCGTATTTTACATTTGTATGGGAAAAATTGTTTCGTTTAACGAGTGTTTCGCTTAACGAGTAAGATTCTGGAACGAATTATGCTCGTTATGAGAGGTTCCACTGTAGTTAGTTACACCCTTCTCGGCTTATAAAATAGGCGCATTTCGCCGAGCATAAATAATAACCGTGTATGTGTCAGTGTTGTGTCATGTCATAGTCAAGGAGATGACAAATTCCATTGATAAGTGTGAACTGGTGTGGAGGCCAGTTGGTGAACTTCTGTGTGTAGAAAATACTCTCCACGTCAGGGCCAGGGGCCTACAAACGTTTATGGACGAAAAGCATTTTGAAAATGTAAAAATTTCTCAGAAATAATTTAAGGAGCCTAAAGCTGGGTGCATTTTATAGGCAACGTATAGATTAGAAATGAATGTTTACTGATGAAAAGAGACCTATTACTGGTGTTTATTGATGAAAAGAGACCTATTACTGATGTTTACTGATGAAAAGAGACCTATTACTGATGTTTGCTGATGAAAAGAGACCTATTACTGATATTTACTGATGAAAAGAGACATATTACTGATGTTTACAGATGAGAAGAGACCTATTACTGATGATTACTGATGAAAAGAGACCTATTACTGATGTTTACTGGTGAAAAGAGACCTATTACTGATGTTTACTGATGAAAAGAGATCTATTACTGGGGTTTACTGATGAAAAGAGACCTATTACTGATGTTTACTGATGAAAAGAGACCTATTACTGATGTTTACTGATGAAAAGAGACCTATTACTGATGAAAAGAGACCAATTTATCAATCTTAAAAACGAATGCGGCTCCGGAGCCGCGGGTTGCCGACTACTGGTATAGGCGTATATAATTGTAGCACGTATGACCGGGTGACAACGCATTTTAACTAAAATGTGTTTATTTTCGTTATGGTATTTAATTTTGGTGTATTTTTACTTAAGTTTATCTGGGTTGAAAAGATTGCACCAATGGGGGATTGGGGGGAGGGCGGGGAGTGGGTTGGCAGTGTCTGTTTTTTTAATTGCTCTCTTTGGCTCGTCTGTCAGCGGATGTATCGTTTTTCTGATCATTGTTTTCGTTTGGGACTTGTGCCAATTCTAGGGACTTGTGCCCATTCTAGGGACTTGTGTGCATTCTAGGGACTTGTGTGCATTCTAGGGACTTGTGCCAATTCTATGGACTTTTGCCCAGTCTAGGGACTTGTGCCCATTCTAGGGACTTGTGCCAATTCTATGGACTTTTTCCCATTCTAGGGACTTGTACCCATTCTAGGAACTTGTGCCCATTCTAGGGACGTGTGCCCATTCTAGGGACTTGTACCCATTCTAGGAACTTGTGCCCATTCTAGGAACTTGTGCCAATTCTAGGGACTTGTGCCAACTCTAAGGACTTTTGCCCATTCTAGGGACTTGTACCCATTCTAGGGACTTGTACCCATTCTAGGAACTTGTGCCCATTCTATGGACTTGTGCCAATTCTATGGACTTGTGCCCATTCTAGGGGCTTGTGCCCATTCTAGTGACTTGCGCCTATTCTTATTTTGTCGTTTCTTTCATTTTAGTTATAGGTAAGATACATATATTATTTTGTAATTTTAACTTATAAGTATAGTAATATTGTTTTGTTCTTTTTTGTACTGATGAAGGCATTTTTCCGAAACGTTTGAATGTGTATTTCGTCGAATCACAACTTAAGCTTAGCGTGCATTGTTTCATTCACACAATCTGTTTCTCCTTGATTTCCTTAAAAGCTTTATCGCAGTCAATCACTTTTATTATTTGTGGAGTTGAGCACACCTCCTCGTACCCAATCTTTCAATTTGTTAACCAAAGATTCACTACCATTCATAGGCAGGATTGCCCACCGTCCGTAAAAAATGGCATAGATTGACTTTTCCGTAAAAGACCGTAAGAACATAACGATAGCCGTGAAAACAAAAACACGAAACACAAAACATATTTTCGAAGCCAATCGAAAGGGAAATCTCAGCTTGTGCGACGCCTTCTTGCTGGCTTTCATTTTCTCTGATCATATTAGTAAGCAATAAAATGAACATTAATGAGAATCCATACACTGCACCAACGTTATAGGTATGCTCAAGTCTAATGCTCACGTGTCATGGAGTCAGTGAGGTACAGTAGTACGGATGTTTGAAAATTCTTTAGCTGTGTTCAAAAAATATCTGCGTAAAAAATTGATGACATTACACTTGTGAGTAAATTGTAATGGATTGAGTTGGCTGCCCTGCACACGGCTGCCCTGCACACGGCTGCCCTCTGACACGTGTCCTTTGTCAGCCACTGCTGACGCAGTAAGTCGAAAACATCCAACTACACTGGTTGTCTATCTATACATTGCATCTCAGCACACGGTTCCTCTTACAGGCATCAGATAATTTAATAGGAAACATGTGTTGTTAGACATAGCCCCCCCCCCCCTTTTCCACTCCCTTGAGCTATCCATTGATGTGTTTTACACTCACACTTATACTTCAAATATTTGTCAAACACATATTTATGAAGTAAAAACGAAAACAATTTTATGGTCGGGGGTCACCGCAACATCGGGAACTGTATTAATAGGTCGCGTCCTTGGGAAAGCTGAGAAGCTCTGTTATAGAGGGTCACACAAAGCGTCACTCACTGTAAAGATGTGTACTCCCATCATGCTCAGAAAATGAAGGAGCAAGATTCTTGACGGTCTTTGTATTTCCCCAATGAATACAAATCTTATTTTTCGTAGAACTCATTGTTTCATCACAATACATTGAAATACATTACAAGCATATGACTTTTTACAGATATTGAAATGATCAAAGTTTGTACATTAAGGCCAGCATAAGTCCCCTAACTCCTCACTTCTCCCTGAATAATTGTTACTGCCCTTTACGGGGGCCAAGTTGGAAATTTTGGAATGCAAGAAATTAAACACAGGGAGTAGTGTATCGAAGCTAAATGGACTACGATTAGTCGATTGTTTTGTCACGTGATACGTGTAAAAACAAGTAATACTTCCGGTAGGCTGTCTGCAACACACTAGTCGCTCACAAATTTTTCTTCAAACAACTTTCTTCCTTTAATCATAACTGAATTATAATTATTGTCACATTTATGAATGTCATTTTAAAAAAACACGTGTATTCAAGAATATTTTGGAAAGTAAAATTTTAATTAACACTGGGGAAGCGCTGATGGAGACAAACATTTTGCTTTAGAATTAATGATAATGGCAATGGCTGATCAGCTGTTTATCTGTTGTTATGTGTTGTTATGTGTAGCAGAAAGCCTACTAATGGCTGGTACGTATCACGTGACAAAACAAGGAAGTGACTAATCGTAGTCCATTAGGAGGAGGGATATTTTTGGCAACACTTCATTAAACACAAAAGGTTTTAACATGAGAAACTACACATTTGCATCAATGTCTGCTTCTGGCAGAGCAGCGATTGCAATGCGTCCAAAGAACACGGGCAAAGGAGAAAAGTGCCAGCAACAATTAATCAATGAAGAGCTGCTTACACGTTCTCTGTGAATTGTCATGGCGAGCGTGCATATGTGTGTGTGTGCCTGCGTGCGTGTGTGTGCATGAGTGTGAGTGTGAGGATGTGGGCGGGTGGGTAAATTAACTAGTAAACAATTCATCTTGGAGGCTACGTTCACTGTGTACATCTAGTCATTGGCTGATGATAAGAAGATAACCGTGTGATTTAAGTAGAGTCCAAGTAGCTCATTTTCACTCTCATTTGGTGATTAAGCGTAGGAGACTTGAACGGATGCTGGCAGATAAGCAGATTTTTGTTTTAAGCATTTGCTTTTTTTGCCGCGAGAGTAAGGGGGTGGAATGACGTCATGCGACCGTGTAGTTATGAGTTTGCTGAAATTGTGTTGGACGGAATACAGGCGTGAATCAGTGCTTGTGATACAAATTATGTCTTAGCGAACAACATTACATGTGTAGAAACTATGGAGTGATTTAATTGTGTCGATGCTACAAACTATTGGCTAGCAGTATCGCATCCACCCCTGTGGCCCTGCAGCCCATTGGGGGGGGGCTTTGGCGTAACTCGCCACATCCTTCCACTCAGACCTAACTGATGCTTATATTTTCCATGCTTGGATTACCAGCTGCTGTAGATCCTTCTCGGCATCGTCCATCCCTCTAAGCCAGCGGTTCTCGGCCTGTGGGTCGCGAACCCATTGGGGTTCGAACGAACCTTACACAGGGTATTGCCTAAGACCTTCGAAAAACACATATTTATGAAGTAGCAACGAAAATAATTTTATGATTGGGTGGTTACCACGACATGGGGAACTGTAGTAAAGGATCGCGGCATTAGAACGATTGAGAACCACTGATCTAAGCCAATATGTCTGCCTTTCCTCTGGGGTATTGGTGGTAAACCCGCTTAACTCCTCTGTCATTAGGCAGTATACGTTACTGAAATCTGTGGTGCTCTCATGTGCTATTATTACAGTATACGGTAGAGGGTGGGATGTGGGAGAGCAAAGTTGGCGCATTTGTCGTGTGGGGGGGGGGGGATTCTTTATTTACACTTTAAACGTGTTTTATGAGTGGTTGGGGACAAAAAACAGTTTCGGTATGTAGCTGTGAGGAATTGTTGTAGTGAAACAGTCCAATACTTTCCTCCACCATCTCAGATGGTGAGCATGTCAGACAAGTGTCTTGTATATCAAATTTCCACACATGTTCGCTGCAGTGGCATAAACCAGTTGATAAGAACTCATCTAAGTGAAGGCAAACTCTGAAATCAAAACCCGGAGATGGAGTCCCGAGTGCGCTATGACACTGGCACAATGAAAATTCCGACAACTCCTGCGACATAGAACGCATAAAGCTCACAGTGAAACACACACACTGCTGGTCATACCCCTGCATCCTGGTCTATTTCCAGTCGTCTTGACTAAGTCTTTACCACTGGGTCAAATAGGCAAGGAAGACAGAGTGAGGCTGACGAATTGAACCAATCACCTTCACTTTAAACAAAATACAGCTAAAGTCAAGGCAACTACTCAAGGCGAAAATTGTCATGGTCATCTTCACATGCGAAGGACCAACAACAAATGGACGTTAACCAAAGAAAACCTGAGCAGGCTGAAATCAGATGCACTTGCCCAAATTGCTTGAAATAGCTAAGAAAAAAAAATAATGACAGGTACAAGAAAACCGAAAAGACAACTAACAAACAAAAATGTTTGTTGATGAGCGAAGCGTTTCCATTGGCATTGTTTTAACTTGTTTATCGGTGTTTATCTTAACATTAGTTTTTTTCTACAAACTTCAAGTCCTTCTACTAGCTAACTAACCAACATATTCTGATGACGCTAACACATATTCTGATGACGCTAAGTATTCTGATGCCGCTAACTAACACACATATGCTGATGACACTAGCTAACACACATATTTTGATGACGCTAACTAGCGCAAATATTCTGATGACGCTAACTAAAACACATATTCTGATGACGCTAGCTAACACATATATTCTGGTGGGGGTATGAGCTTAAAGCCGCGGCTAGTACATTGTCAACCAGCTCCATCTGCTGAGCTGTGCCATAGAACCGTTATAACGTCCTAATGTAGCACTCTCCCGCCCCCACCCCGGCACCCCATCTCCCGCAAACATCTAGTGCTGAGCATTAAGTCAACAGGTGCGCTTGAGTTTCTGGGACCAGGCTGCAATGCCATCAAAGTCCCTCCCCCCTAAACTTGATGAGCTGTTTCGCGACAATTAATTTCTCCACAGAACCTCAGTGTCATTGTGACCTCCTTTATAGTGATTCCATATCTCCGCCACCTGAGGTCTGTTGTAATTTTTCCGTCGTCTGCCAGTCTCCTGGCCACACGTGGGGATCTAAAATAAACTCTCTAAACAATGGCCACCTGCTGACATTTATGTCAGACGAAAGGGAGAGTTTTTTGGGGCGAGGATGGTCGTAATTGTGTGTACATTTACGGCGTCATTTTCTATGTCATGTAAATTTTACTTAAATATCGGTAAGTTTGATAGTTGAGAAACTAATCAAATAAAAAGGTGGGGTTTGGTGGGGGCAGAATGAGGATCCATTCAAGACAATCAGCAATAAATTTCATAGATTATTATATCGTTGTGCCACACCAATAATGAGCGTGATTTAGAGATAGTAGGACTCAAAGACAAGATTTTGGGGCTCAAAGACAAAGATATTGGGACTCAAAGACAAAGATATTGTGACCCCAGATACAGATATTGGGACTCAAAGACAAAGATATTGGGACTCAAAGACAAAAATTTTGGGACTCAAAGACAAAGATATTGGGACTCAAAGACAAAAATTTTGGGACTCAAAGACAAAGATATTGGGACTCAAAGACAAAGATATTGGGACTCACGGATAATATTAAACAAAGTCAGATGTCAAGTGTGATGAAAAGTTTTAATAAAAAGTAAAACAAATTATTTGCATGTGACTAAATGAGATTTAAACAAAATATTTTGACGTGCAGAATGAGAATCTTAAATATGCATAAAGTACATCAAGAGTACATCAATAGTCATTGCTCTCATGTGTCTTAAAAGATAAATTACTTTTTTTTATTCCCTCAAACCAAAACTGAGAACACCTTACTTTTGATTGGGTTTAGTGGCGTAGAAAGGGGATGAGGAGGGGCGGCCAGCCCCTGGTGGCACTTTTTGATTTCTTTACATGGAGGGGCAGGATTGTCGGTTAGCGCCTGGGATGTTTTCGTGGTAGTGGGTTGGAAAAATCGTGACCCGCCCCTGACCGGGACTTATCCTAGCTACGCCACTAATTGGGTCTGATATGAAAATATATTTTCTCTACTGAATAATAATGTCACAATAAATTCTATTTCTTATAGAATCAATAGATCTACGTTTTGATTTAATTTTTTACAAATTTTTTAAAATTTACTTTTAGTCCTAAGACATTAAAAATAAACTTAAAACATTAACGTGTGAATATAGTTGCGAATGTTTTAAGACATTGAGAAACCTTTCATTTGTTTTTGTGTTTTTTTTCTCTGACTAAGTTACACATTTTTAAAGAAAAACATAAGAAAATAGAAAAATGACAAAGATGCACGTACATGAAAAATTGACAATCTTTGACCACAGAAAGCAATCGTAGGCGATAGAAGGCTTAAAATCGTCCATAAGTATCAAACAATGTCCAAATATTCAATGTCCATAGATATCCAGCACTGGCCATACATTAGCCGTAAATGATACAAATTCTTCTGTTAAAACATTTCATTAAGTACAAGACAATGCATACTTTATCTAGGTCAGTTTACTAACATAGCTTCTTATTTTATATTCCTCTTCATCTTCTTCTTCTATATGTTAAGGGCTCACGATTAATGTATCGATCATTCTGGCTCCTACGCATGTAGAGGGGATTTGCAATGTTTCTGTGCCTGGTGTCGAAGAAGATATTTCACTTGTTCCAAGGGCCACTCAGTGAGGGTATCATAAACTTGAGATTGGAAGGCCTGAGGCAATAGACGCAAATGTGTAAAGTGTTGTCGTCTCAACTGTTCCTTTTGGAAGTTTATTCCAGTCTCTGATAGTCTTTGGCAGAAATGAGCAGTTCTTGTACTGTGCTCTTGCTGTTGTGAGCTGGAACTGCCTGTCATGGCCTCGCCTCTCCCTCCAGTGCTAATGTTTAAGTCTTAGCACTGACTCTCCCAGAGTTTCTTTCAACTGTATGAATACATTGACCACCCTGTGACGACTCGCACGAGTTAGTTTTTGACCAACCGACAAAAGGTATTTACACTCAATAAACTCTGAATTAAGGAGCGCTTCCAGTTAAGCTGCACTAAATTCGTTACGTGCGTTGTACGATTACCTTCCTTTGTATAGCTGGTTACGCCATGCTAACACCTGCCATTCATATACCATTCGCTGACAAATAATGCAATTAAGCCTCTAGTTGTGTAACCTTTTGTAAGGCTTGCAAGCCTTAACTTGGAATCTAGACACAATTAGTAGAACGGCACTTGAATCCCCCATAGACAGCTACGAGGCCATGACAGGCAGTTTCGGCTCATACCAGCGAAAAGCCATTATAGGAACTGCTCATTCCTGCCAAAGACAATCAAGGACTGGAACAAGCTTTCAAAAGGAACAGTAGAGGCGACAACACTTGACTCATTTGCGTCTATTGCCTCAGGCCTGCCAACCCCCAGTGCATGATACCCTCAACAAAATTCACCCTTGCAACCAGTGAAATATCCTCATCAACACCAGGCACAGAAACAATGCAAATCCCTTCTACATTCATATGAGCCATAATGATCAATAAATTGATTGTGGGCCCTTAACATATAGAAGAAGATGAATCTACAGAATCCTGTTTTTATTCTACATTAGTTTCAGTAAGACAGTTATCAGTTGTCATTCCAATCAAGATGATATTGGGTATATGTATGTTTAGTTATCTCGCCAAAACCATTCATACATAAACCTTTGCTTTTATTTCTTATCGCGCCCATTTCTCTATACTTTTGGGGTGGTACGATTTCAAATGTTAACCCATATAGCGGGTCAGCACTGTCACGTTTACTTGGAGCAGCACGGTACATGTCTTTTGAGAGTAGACACGGTAATGAGGAGTTGGTGAGTTAACAGGCCACTGTATTTCTAAATTTTATCACATAAAAAAAAAATCAAACTCAAGTCGATGTCAACAAGAAACTGGTGTTTCCAGTGCTTTACAGCTTTACAGCTTTACAGCTTTACAGCTTTACAGTTTTTTGTCGTTGTTGTTGTTGTTGTTGTCGCTGTTCTTGCTCATTACTTTTGAATTGAACTTTTGATGTGTGCGTGAAATAAACAAATATTTAATTTGGCTATCTCAAAGTTAAATCATTTCACCGGATAAACATATCTATCCATTTTTTCCTCTCAAATCCCTTGTGTTTAATGTAGGTTACCTACGCATACATTCCCATTACTGTACCGAATAGAAAAAATATTGATTTTAATATAAATATATGGCATATGGCCTGAAATGACATAACTAGCTATCATGTTGTTGATTTGAAATTCTATCTACAGCATTTAGTGGAATGAATGTGTTTATATTGAAGAAAGAGTTTCACGAACATTTTACAAAAATCTGATGAAAACAATGTTTCTCTGGTAAATAAATAATGTCAATAAAATATGCTTGTACTGATGTTCCATTTATCTTATACATGATACCCTAAGTATTCAAACAAATAGCACCACAAAATTCACCAGATATTCCTTAACCCTAGAATGTCCCATGTACATCGAACACACTAAATTGGCACTTAACTCGAACAGGCGCACCACATTTTTATCGGTAGCGGGTTTTCAAACAGCTGCTCCTTGGATGAAGCAGCAAGAACATGCGCACCAAAAAGCGCACACTATTTATGTACCACCTATGCACCTTTACTGCACCACAACACACAACGATGATGTTCCATACACACTTTTCATTCATGCAACAAATAAAACGTTATTTACATAGCACACTAGCGCCACGCACACTAAAGTATTTTAAAGCATTCAAATAGTTGTTGTCTTGAACTCTGCTGCACGCCACATTTTTCAAAAAAACAGACAAGTTGAAATTTTGGTGGCAACAGCACTACTGGTTTATAAATAATTGTCTTTCGTCTGCTTTGTCCCCATTCAAGTCATAACAATTAAATTAGGGTGTTTGATTTCAACTTTAAGTAAAACCCTGCGACGTGGAATTATGTAATGTCTCGTCGGAGTCCTAGAGTTGACCCAAAATATGTTAGTACAAATCGATACGAAACTAAATAGCATATTCATCCATAACTAATACTCAAAGATTGTATATATTCCTACAAGCGATGACGTCAGCAGTAGTAAAGCCACCACTCCGTCATCAACATAATTTATTCAATGTATTTTAAAAGCTGCAAAAACGGGACGATCTTGTCTGGAGTTTTTTTCTTCTTTTTTTTCTTGGTTTTTTTTTTCAATATACTTATTATATTGTAAACTTATCAGCTCAATGGCAACAGACATTTGTGTAATGACCTGCAGGAAAACGAGCTCAGAGATTAGCATATCGTTTTAAAGTCTAGCAGAGTGTTGGGATACCATGGCCAGTTGCCCGAGTTCATTTGGCTAAAGACACGGAACACCTGCATATATAGAGCAGCATCCCCAGTGTTTGTTTTTTTCTTTATTTTTGTACACACAGAAGAGAATATTTTCAAAATCTTTTCACCATCTGTTCAATATCCACGTGTCAAGAAACTTACAACTGTTTCGAAATATCCGTCTACACCCCTGTCATACATTACTTAAGCAATTGCGCCATCGCGTCATCTGTGCAACAGTCGTAGCAGAAAACAAAAAGACGCCATGACACCAGCGATTCTGGCAACGTGCCGTTCTGCTGAATTTAGAGCCGCTTTGGCGCGTCGCTCTGTCTGACGGCTGTTCGATGAGTCATTGTGGTCGTCCCCCTCACCGTATCGCTCAGACTGACGGCTGTTCGACGAGTCCTTGTGGGCGTGCCCCTCGTCGACTGGATCGCTAACGGCGAGAGCGACGTTGTCCTTGGCCACGCCGTAGCGCGTTGGGTCAGTCGGGGTGTTGTCCTGGTCTTCGTCCCATTCTCCCGAAAGGACGTACGACGCATCACCGCCTCGAGGTGACTCCGACGAATCCTCCGTAGAAATCGCGTCCTCTGGTGTCAGGTTCGTGTCGGGGTCTTCGATTCCGTCTGAGGCGTCGGGATCTAAAGGCAGATGGGAGGATGAGGGGATAGTATCCTCCTCGTAAGACAACTCTTTACTTTGTGGTAATGACGCCAATGTAGTAGTGGACAGAGATGTGAACAGCTCACTTGTATCGACGTCGTCGTAGCCGTTCTCGCGAAGATGCGTTTCTTCCACTGTGATTATTTTTTCAGTGGGAAGAAGCTTGGCACTGTTCACTTGGATTCCTTGCTGAATCAACTGGGTCGTTGCAAGTTCAATCTCAGTTGGCTGGTTCCGAGAGATGTCAACCTCAGTCAACATGTTTAGGGTATCGGAGGTAATCTCTTGTGTGTGAACGTCCTGTGCAACTGTGCTTTCGGTGATGTCCTCCACGTCCTCTTTTTGGGTGGGTAAATTGTCGAGGTCCACACTCTCAATGATGAGAAACTCGTCAACAAACGCATTCCCTGCCACTTCGGCTGAACTGGTCGGAAAGGTTGCTTGAGTTGTAGTGTCGTCATATCCGTTTTCAGAGTCTCCACTCCTCGAGGCTGTATCTTCTGGAATAGGGGGGCTTTTTCTTGTCTCTGTTGTAGATTTGGAGGGATCCCAATCGACACAAAGGGCCCCTAAGGTCAAATCCGAAAGTCTAAATGTCCTCTCCCGAAGAGTAATTCCCGAATCATCTCCGGGAAAAACGCAGCGGTTGGTTGAAAGATAGTCCTGCATCTGTTCCTTGTTTAAAGCCCAGGCCAACTCACAGGAACAGACCAAATTGTTGGCGTAAAACAGAAACCTGGAAGCCGTGTCCACGAGCTTTTCGATGCTGCCCTCGGCCAAGTAATCGATGTTGTTGCTGTAGATTGTGACGTCATCGATCTCGCTCACACCGGAAAAGATGTCTTTCCCCATGGACGTGATGTTGTTCTTGTACATCTGAAATGTTAGGACTTCCGACATTTTGTAGAAGGCCTCCTCCGAGATGGTCTCGATGGTAGACGACCAGATGGCGAACTTAATGATGCCGCTGACGAAAGAGAAGGCGTGCTTGCCGATTCTGCCGAACTTGCACTGGGAGATAAGAAAATCTTGAATGTCGCTCAGCCCGCTAAAACTGTCCGGCTCTATGATGTCAAAGGATGATTCTGAAATGGCGAACCTTTCCAAGTTGGATAGACCTGGCAGGGATAAAAAAACAACAAATTTTCTTAATATTTATTACATTACGAAATTTAACCTTTTTTTTCTATTTTCATTTCCTTTATTATTAAATGTTATTATTATTAGTTGTCTTATATAGCGCGGTACCCCAGTCTAGGGCTGGGCTCACCGCGCTGTACACAAAAATATTAGCAAAAGAGACATAATCGTGACATTAAAATAAAATACATTTATGTAATAAAGAACAGCTGTATAACAACAAAACAAAAACAAACGCATATTCACCCCCACCCCACACCAGAATTTTACATGTCAAGCCATGGACGGCGGCCAGCAGCATTGTTTATCGGTAAGAGGGGGGGGGGGGGGAATCAGTCCCAGAATCTTGCGAACATCCCAAACACTTTACATTTTTACTAATAAATATTTCTTCACAAATTCACCCTATCTCAATATTTATGATGATAAAACTTTAGAATTTTGTTATGTGACAGTTCACTGTTATTGTTGAATAAAGTTATTTAAGCTTATTGAAAATACACAAAAAGTGTCTCAATTATCCGTCAAGTGTCTCGCCCCTAACATTCATAATTTTAAATACCGACATCCCCCGAACCAGCCCCCAAACCCACCCCCAATACCCAGCCCCCAAACCCACCCACAAACCAACCAAACCCAAACCCAACCCCAAACCCACCCACAAACCCAAAAACCAAACCCAACCACAAACCTACCCACAAACCCCACCCTAATCCCCACCCACAAACCTCCAAAACCCACTTAGGCTCAAAGGACAAAGGTTTTCTTCAATTTGTTTTCTTTAAAAACCTTCAATATGTTTTGTTTAAAAACCTTCAATAGGTTTTGTTTAAAAACCTTCAAAAGGTTTTGTTTAAAACCTTCAATAGGTTTTCTTTAAAAACCTTCAATAGGTTTTCTTTAAAAACCTTCAATAGGTTTTCTTTAAAAACCTTCAACAATAAATGTACGTACCTCGAAATGCCCCTCCCCTCACAACACGGACATTGAGGGACGTGATCTCCAGCATTTTAAGGTTGGTTGCCATGGCGAGGAAGCCAGGCGTCAACTCGTCCACCTCCCCTGCACTCAGTGACAGCGTGTCGATCCCAGGGGGCAGGAGCGCAAGGTCGAGGAGCTTGAAGTTGGAGCACGTCACGAACGTGCCGTCGAAGCAGACGCAGAACTCTGGGCAGGCGGTTGTTGGTGTCAAGGTCATCGTGATGGCCACCATCACCAGATGGAAGCAGTGGGTCGTCATTTTTTTCGGTTTATAGGAAGTCTACACAGATCTGAAACATGAGATGAAAATGATGAATGACAGTTGTCATTGTCTGGTTAGCAAGCTAGAACAACAGCTGTCATTGTCTGGTTAGCAAGCTAGAACAACAGCTGTCATTGTCTGGTTAGCAAGCTAGAACAACAGCTGTCATTGTCTGGTTGGCAAGCTAGAACAACAGCTGTCATTGTCTGGTTAGCAAGCTAGAACAACAGCTGTCATTGTCTGGTTAGCAAGCTAGAACAACAGCTGTCATTGTCTGGTTGGCAAGCTAGAATAACAGCTGTCATTGTCTGGATACTAAGAAAGAATAACAGGACAAAAAATGATGTCACACCATAAAATTGAAATAAGAATATTAAAAACATCTCAAATCACGATTAGGACAACGAAGGACAAAGAGAGTTATTGGGCACGAATTAGAGAGTAATTGGGGATGAGTTAGAGAGTAATTGGGGACGAGTTCGAGAGGTTTTGGAGATGAGCTAGAGAGTTATTGGGGAAGAGATAGAGAGTTATTGGGGACAATTTAGAGAGTTATTGGGGACGAGCTAGAGAGGTTTTGGGCACGAGTTAGAGAATTATTGGAGGGTCAACTATCGGAGTTATCTTGAAAACGATACGCAAGAAAAATATTCGAAATCTGGTACCGATTCAGCCAATGTTTTGAGAGCATCCAAACCACGAATCACCACTACAACATTACTTTGAAATGTTAAAAATTGTTGATGTGATGCAGACATTTTTAATATTATTTAGGTCTTAATTGGCTTAATCTTGGCAGTAAAGGATTGAGTTTCTCCACGATCTAATCATCGCCCCAATAACCCGGACCTACTAAGATGATGAGCCTTCGTTATCCAGTGCAGTATTGCCCTAGCCTAACTATTGCTAACACCTACAGTTAAGGCAAGGGTTCTTAACCCTTAACTGCGCTGATCCCCATATTGATTTATATATCCGACAATACAAAAAATGCCAACAAAAATTCAAATAAACCTTTTCTGGGACTAACTACATCCTTTAACACTGCATCCTAGGGCTGGGCTCACCGCACTTCACAAGTTGGCAAAAATAAACATGACATTAAAACAGTTTCATACATTTATTTAATTTAAAAAACAGCTTTATAATAATATGTTCACCTAGGCCCCCCCCCCCTTTTTCCCCAAAAAAAAAGAACTATTTGCATGTCAAGCATTTGACGGCACCCAGCAGCAATGTTTATCTGTCAGAGTGGGTGGGAAACAGTCGGGGATAGGATAATTTGAAGAGATGAGTCTTGAGTGTAGTTTTGACTAGCATCAAATAACACGCATACAGTTAGGCTATTCCTGGAACTAACATCGCATATCACCCAAACTGCTCGTGTATTCCTGGGCAAGCTTTATTTCACACCGGACACTTCGGGGATTCACTGCAAGCAGCAGGACGGATGTCAGCATGCTCACTCGTCTACTCAGACAACCAGGGCTACCGATCCAACCAAACAATGGTTCGCTCTGACCTTGTCATTCATTCTCTCCAAATGACGTCTGGTTATTGTTGACGAATTCGGGAGAAGAATAAAATTGAATTTTTTTTTAACTGTATGTGTACAAAATCCAAGACTGCATGGATGTGACCAACAATCTATGCTAATCTGACAGAGTAATTTGCTAATCTGACAGAGTAATTTGCTAATATGACAGAGTAATTTACTAATCTGACAGAGTACTTTACTAATCTGACAGAGTAATTTACTAATCTGACAGAGTAATTTACTAACCTGACAGAGTTATTCGCGAATCTGACAGAGTTATTCGCTAATCTGACATAGTAATTTACTAATCTGCATGACAGAGTAATTTACTAATCTGACAGAGTTATTCGCTAATCTGACAGAGTAATTCACTAATCTGACATAGTAATTTACTGTAGTTGTCAAAAAAAAAAAAATTCAAAAAGAAAACTGCTATATTTCGACAAACGTCCAGCGGGGTCATAAAGTGACTTTTGGAGACTCCCTGTCCCTTTTTTTTTTCGGTGTCGTGCTACTAGGCATTCAAAGTTGATAGTTGCGACCCCTTAAATATCCGATGACCCCCCTGCGACGGTTGCGGGTCCAATGCGACGGCCCTGACATTGACTCGACTTTATAGATAACAATGTTCAGAGGTGATGTCATCCGTGGCAGAATGTGTACAATAGAAAGTATTTACAAACATTACTTAAATCCATCAATGTCTGAGATATTCAAATGTGTCGGCACATATTGTTAATTTAAAGTTTTAAAAAAAATTAAACAGTTCAGCCATTCCTTATGATTGAATGTTTGCAAACCTTTCGGATCGTATACAAATGAGAAATATCTTTGAATTCTTTCAATCAAAAGACGAGTTGCATTACTTCACGTCTCACAAAAGCAGCGGTTCTCAAAATGTGGGTCGTGACCCCCTTGGGGGGGGAGGGTCGAACGACCATTACACAGGGGTTGCCTAAGATCATCGGAAAACACAAATTTATGAAAGGGCAACGAAAATAATTGTATGGTTGTGGGGTCACAACATGAGGAAATGTATTAAAGGGTCACGGCATTAGGGGGGGGGTGGTTTGAGAACCACTGCAATGAAGGATCGCTTGTTGTTTCTGGTATAGCAAAAATTAAATTTAAAAAACCTCGTAACGCTGATAACGATTGGGTACAGTGCTGTCCATGCTTGGTTCCCAGTGGATACAGTGCTGTCAATGCTTGGTTCCCAGTGGATACAGTGCTGTCAATGCTTGGTTCACAGTGGATACAGTGATGTCAATGTTTGGTTCCCAGTGGGTACAGTGCTGTCAATGCTTGGTTCCCAGTGGATACAGTGCTGTCAATGCTTGGTTCCCAGTGGATACAGTGCTGTAAATGCTTGTTTCCCATTTGATACAGTGCTGTCAATGCTTGGTTCCCAGTGGGTACAGTGCTGTCAATGCTTGGTTACCAGTGGGTACAGGGCTGTCAATGATTGGTTCCCAGTGGATACAGTGCTGTCAATGCTTGGTTCCCAGTGGATACAGTGCTGTCAATGCTAGGTTCCCTGTGGATACAGTGCTGTCAATGCTTGGTTCCCAGTGGGTACAGTGCTGTCAATGCTTGGTTCCCAGTGGATAAAGTGCTGTCAATGCTTGGTTCCCAGTGGGTACAGTGCTGTCAATGCTTGGTTCCCAGTGGATACAGAGGAGTCAATGCTTGGTTCCCAGTGAGTAAAGTGCTGTCAATGCTTGGTTCCCAGTGGATACAGTGCTGTCAATGCTTGGTTCCCAGTGAGTACAGTGCTGTCAATGCTTGGTTCCCAGTGGATACAGTGCTGTCAATGCTTGGTTCCCAGTGGATACAGTGGTGTCAATGCTTGGTTCCCAGTGGATACAGTGCTGTCAATGCTTGGTTACCGGTGGATACAGTGCTGTCAATACTTGGTTCACAGTGGGTACAGTGCTGTCAATGCTAGGTTCCCAGTGGATACAGCGCTGTCAATGATTGGTTCCCAGTGGATACCGTGCTGTCAATGCTTGGTTCCCAGTGGATAAAGTGCTGTCAATGCTTGGTTCCCAGTGAGTACAGTGCTGTCAATGCTTGGTTCCCAATGGGTACAGTGCTGTCAATGCTTTGTTCTCAGTGTGTGTCAGGTGAGTGTTCTACCGTCAGGTTTGGAAAATGTTGATGAAGACAAAAATACACCGATACTGCTACATTAATCCCAAAGATGATATTGCACCTACAGTAAAAATTTGCATCATGGTCAGTACGGTGGCGTAGGGTGTGGAGCGGGTGACCCCCACACGGACGAATCTTTTTTCTTTATTTGGAGTGGAGTGGAGTGCAGTGGAGTGGGACATTTTCGATCAACTGCTGCTTTCTTTCGGTTTTTTTTTCGAGGACTCTGGGGGGGTCAGCAAAATTAGGCCCACCCCGTGCAGTACCAGCCCTGGCAACGCAACTTTCGCTAACAACAAGATTTAACAACAACCACGGGAAACAAACAAATAAAAAGTGTGTTTCTATCACGGACTCTTGTCTGGATGACATAATGTCAGACCGCACTGACAATAAGTTCATCAAAGAATGCAATAATTTACCATATTATTTTCCGCTCAAAATATTTATTATTAAAAATTAAATTTCAAGTTTGCAAAATACGAATGCTTTTTTATGTATATTTTTTTTACATAACAATATTTTTTTTTCTAAATCTTTGACCTTGGTCTTCTTATTCAAGATGTTGTTGGGCCCAACATTAAATAATCCACTTAATTTATCATCAATAAACGCCGCTAAAGATTTCTAAGAAATTGGTCCTGTTATTGCATTTGTTTGTAAAAGGGAATATCACCCAAGAGTCGAACAAATTCTTAAATTGTAAGAAGAAAAAATGTCCCGCCAATTGAGTGTTTAGATTTTTGTTTAGTATCATAATGATGCCACTAGACTTTGCCGCTCGAGGCAGTTGTCACTTGCCTATACCAAAGATCGGTCCTGGCTAGATATCACAATTAATTGTACCAAAGGTCTGCCCCTGGCTAGATGTCACAATTTTTTGTACCAAAGATCGGCCCCTGGCCAGATGTCACAATTTGTTGTACCAAAGATCGGCCCTAGCTAGTTGTCACAATTTGTTATGCCAAAGATCGGCCCTGGCTAGATGTAACAATTGGCTATACGAAAAATAAGCACCGACTAGATATCAGAGGCGTAGCGAATGGGTGGGGGCATGGGGGACAGATGTCCCCTGGCGCCAGCTAGTTAAGGGCGCAAAAATGTATTTTGATATTATTTTATTGATGAAAATAATGGGTTTGAGAGTTGCAAAAAGAAAAGGAGGCGCTTTAAAATGAATCTTGTCTCGGGGCGCCAAACACTCTAGCGCTACGCCTCTGCTAGATTTAACAATTTACTGTACCAAAGATCGGCCCCTGACTAGATGTAACAAATTGCTGTACCAAAGATATCGGCACTGGCTAGATGTAACGATTGGCGGTAAAGAGAGGGAATGAAGAAAGTACGAAACCCACGCTCAAGTGCACCCCCGCCCCCTCACCCCCCACCACCTTTGGGTTTCTCCAGACAAGACGAAAGTCGGTGAGTCAACTGCAACCTGGTATTGTCTCAATCAAACCAACCAACAACACGTGTTTGATATATCGTGTCTTTTATGTACGCAACTCACGTTGTGTATGTGTACTCAGCTGCCAGTTTGTCCTGACCCCTGCCTTCATCCCAGCACGGTTTGGGGGGGAGGGGGGGGGTTTTGCAGTGTTTTCACTGTTGCGTAGACCAAAAGTGACTTAATGCGACAATATGACTATTTACAGTCCATCTTTTCGAAATTTCACCTGATGTGGTTTTTATGAAACTATCAATTTAAATGCTATTTTTATTTATTTTTAAAGAACTGTGCCATTTAAAACAACGACCATTCCTCCATGTTTCTCTAAATTAAAATTTTTCTACAACCTCACGAAGCTACTTACTATTGCCTCTCTTTCTATAAATTCTATCTCTCTCACCTTCTCTTTTTTTTCTTTCTCTCATACCACTCACTCAATCTCTCTCTTTCTCTCTCTCTCTCTCACTCACTATCTGTTTCACTCTTTCTTTCTCTCACATTCACTTTCTCAATCTCGTTCTCGCTCTATTTCTCTCTCTCTTTCTATCTATTCTCTTTCTCTCTCTTTATTTCTCTCTATTTTTCTCTGTATCTTTCTCTTCCCGTCTCTCTTTCTCTCTCTCTTTTCCCTCGCTCTCTATTTGTTTCTCTCTTTGTCTTTCCTTCTCTCTCTCTCTCTTTCTCCCTCTCTCTCGTAAAATGAGCTTACGTCAACAAAAATTCTATTTCACTATTATTATTAAAAGCACATGAAATATAAAAAGTTGCAGGTTTGACGGTTGCTATAAGAAGCTGTCAGATGATCATTCTGAGATGAACTGAAGAAAACGACATGAGTTGTTGCTCTTGGATAGACGCCAGCGACCAATGAGAAGCAAGCGAGCTGCTACGTCATATCGTCTGATGGCGCGGCTAGTGAAGTATCATACCAGATTTTTCAACGTTAACTGCAGCGTTTGGCATGTTGGTGCTAAAAAAGCCTATCGTTTGGCTGTGGTTGGAGAGAAAGGAATGACAGATAGTGCTATGTTGAACATCTCACAAAATATCGCTTTTGAATTTCAGAAGACAAGAGTACAAAGTCGAATTTTGAATTGAGACGGAAATTTGGCTTTTGATATACCAGCCGAAATTAATAGTTCGGGGGCTAGAAGATAAACAAAAAAACTAAAGAGTATAATCTGTTACCATGACAACGCCAGCCATGAGAGTGAAGTGCGTTACATGAGAATTTTGATTGTTTCACTTCAAGAGAAGAAACGATATTCATAGACCAAAAAAGAATCTGAAAAGGACTCATGGTAGAAACCTTTACAAAACAATTGAATATTTCTTTTTTTTTTCACCAAGCATGTTTTACTGGTGTCTCAAGTCTTTCAAGTTTTTATTATGTGCGAGTTTTATCTCTGGGAATTCGGAAAGGAAAGAAATCGGGGTTGGGGGCGGGGGGTGGGGGTGTGGGAGAGAATCAAATTGTATGCCTGTCCTATTTCTCCGTTCCCTCCTTCTCTCCTTCTTCCTCCCCTCCCCCCCCCCCCCTTCCCGTTCATTTTATTTTGGAAAGATGGGGGAGACTTACGTTTTCTCAAAATAATAAAATATCCAGTTTTTTTTTGTTTTTTTAAACGAGTTGAACTTGAGGACAGGGAGGTCACTGTATGCAGTCTCTCTGGGACGGATTTTTTTTTTTTTTTTGGTAAGATGATCTACGAAGTTTGAGAACTGTGCCTCGTCTGGAGCAGACGTATAACCCTCTTGTAGTGGAAGGAATGTCGGGTCGTTACTAGATTCCGTTGAGGAGGGGTGGGGGGCCAATGAGTGAATCCCCGGGGAGCTTGTGAAAACAACTCTGAAGAGAAGGAAACAAAATAGCATTCTGAGGGGGTGTAGAAATTATGAAGTATAAATTCTGCTGGAAGTGGGAGGAACGAAATGTAGCACTTGTAATTGTGAAGGTTATTTGTTTCTTTAGCTTCATTACGATGATAATTTGATCCGTTATTGCAATAATTTCAAAAAAATGATCCGTTGTCACTGCTTATTTGAGGCTTCGTGAGTTTCATTGGTTCAACTGGGGCCTCGTGGGTTCCATTGGTTCAACTGGGGCCTCGTGGGTTCCATTGGTTCAACTGGGGCCTCGTGGGTTCCATTGGTTCAACTGGGGCCTCGTAAGTTTCATTGGTTCAACTGGGGCCTCGTGAGTTTCATTGGTTCAACTGGGGCCTCGTGAGTTTAATTGGTTCAACTGGGGCCTCCTGAGTTTCATTGTTTCATCTGGGGCCTCCTGAGTTTCATTGTTTCATCTGGGGCCTCCTGAGTTTCATTGTTGCATCTGGGGCCTCCTGAGTTTCATTGTTTCATCTGGGGCCTCGTGAGTTTCATTGGTTCAACTGGGGCCTCATTAGTTCCATTGGTTCAACTGGGGCCTCGTGAGTTTCATTGGTTCAACTGGGGCCTCCTGAGTTTCATTGTTTCATCTGGGGCCTCCTGAGTTTCATTGTTTCATCTGGGGCCTCCTGAGTTTCATTGTTTCATCTGGGGCCTCCTGAGTTTCATTGTTTCATCTGGGGCCTCGTGAGTTTCATTGGTTCAACTGGGGCCTCATTAGTTCCATTGGTTCAACTGGGGCCTCGTGAGTTTCATTGGTTCAACTGGGGCTTCATGAGTTTCATTGGTTCAACTGGGGCCTCGTGAGTTTCATTGGTTCAACTGGGGCCTCATTAGTTCCATTGGTTCAACTGGGGCCTCGTGAGTTTCATTGGTTCAACTGGGGCTTCATGAGTTTCATTGGTTCAACTGGGGCCTCGTGAGTTTCATTGGTTCAACTGGGGCCTCGTGAGTTTCATTGGTTCAACTGGGGCCTCATTAGTTCCATTGGTATTCTGCTGTAAATGGCTGACTTAATCTGTTTAACCTCATTGTTCTAGTTGCCTAGAGTTGTTAGTGCACGCAACGAGCTGGGCTGTCATGTAGCATTAACAGCTCTCAGTTGGGATATGGTGGGATATGGTGGGGTATGGTGGGATATGTTGGGATATGGTGGAATATGGTGGGATATGGTGGGGTATGGTGGGATATGGTGGAATATGGTGGGATATGGCGGGATATGGTGGGATATGGTGGTGTGCGATAATGTGTATGTGTTATCATCGGCCATGTATATCTTTGTCATGGATAATACGTCTTGTCTCTTTCTGGTTTGTGTCAGGGTTTATTGGTCTTTGTGTCAGGGTTTATTGGTCTGTATGAGAGGGCTTAGTTGGACCAGGACTTAATGGAACCAGGGCTTAATGGAACCAGGACTTAATGGGACCAGGGCTTAGTGGGACCATGTCTTAATGGAACCAGGACTTAATGGGACCAGGACTTAATGGGACCAGGGCTTAGTGGGACCAGAGTTTAATGGGACCAGGGCTTCATGGGACCAGGGCTTAATGGAACCATGTCTAAATGGGAACAGGGCTTAATGGGACCATGTCTTAATGGGACCAGGGCTTAATGGGACCCGGACTTAATGGGACCAGGGCTTAGTGGGACCAGAGTTTATTGGGACCAGGGCTTCATGGGACCAGGGCTTAATGAGACAAGGACTTAATGGGACCAGGGCTTAATGGAACCAGGACTAAATGGGACAGGGACTTTATGGGACCATGTCTTAATGGATCTAGGACTTAATGTAACTTGAGCTTAAGTGGACAAGAGCTCAATGGGATCAGGACTTAATGGAAAAATGGCTTAATGGGACCAGGACTAAAAAGAATCAGGGCTTAATGGGACCAGGACTTAATTGGACCAAGACTTAATGGGACCAGGACTTATGGGACCAGGACTTAATGGGACCAGGACTTATTGGGAAAGGACTTAATGGGACCAGGACTTAATTGGACCAGGACTTAATGGGACCAGGACTAAATGGGATGACTGGTAAAATAGTTGACTGGAAATATGACTTAATTGGAAGGTTCTCGTTGACAGCTTCCCATTCGTCTGATCGATATCTAAATGAAACCGTGGTTCAATTTGAATCAATCGAATTCGCCTTTTAAATTAACAGCGGCCTAAAAACAGATCGTATTTCTATAGCATCATTGTTTTGTCAATCACTGACCAAATTTTCTTTACTTCTACAATCGCTCTGATTTTTTCTTGGATACCAGACGTTGCTTTTTTGTTTTTTTTCAATTTCATTCTTATTGGTCTGTTGTGTCTGGTTTCTTGTCTTTAATTTGTTGTGTCTAATTTGCTGTGTCTACTTTGTTGTGTCTAATTCGCTGTGTCTAATTTGCAGTGTCGAACGTGTTGTGTCTAATTTCTTGTGTCTAACTTGTTGTGTCTAAGTTGGATCAATATTAAACTATTCCAAATTTTAACCACGTTAAAATCAGGCTGATGCGCTCATTAATCCTCTCCATTTTCTTATATGCCTGTGAGTCCTGGACATTAACAGCAGAACTTGAAAGGAAAATAAAGGCGATGGAGATGAGATGTTACAGAGGCATTCTTGGCATCTGCTATAGAGACCACATCACCAATGAGCAAATAAAAGAAAGGATACGTCAGGCAATTGGGCAATACGATGACCTCCTGACGTCTGTTAAAAAGCGCAAACTTGAGTGGTATGGCCACGTGACCAGAAAACAAGGGCTCGCCAAAGAGATCTTGCAGGGCACTACTAGAGGAGGGAGAAGAAGATGAAGACAAAGAAAAAGATGGGAAGATAATATCAAAGAATGGACTGGATTACAACTAGGCGATGCTATGCGTAGGGCAGAAGACCGAGAGGAATGGAGAAGAATAGTGTACATGTCATCTGTGGCGCCCCAATGGTCGAAGGACTACGGGACCTGATGATGATGATGAGGAGGATGATGATGATGAAAGAAGCATACTTAGCGCCTGATTCGTTGATGTGATGGTACCTGAAAGAGCGTCAACGATGCCTTATCTTGTAACTACATCTTATGTTGTAACTACATCTTTTGCTTTTTGCTCAATTGTGTTTGGTGCAATGGTTAAGCATTCGTAGTTTGTCTACGTAATCTATAAAGCTTTGTTAAATTTAGTCATTTGAATTTTCTTTCTTTGTTTTCCCAAAGCACTTTATTTCTTTCTTTATTATTTTAAAACTTTACTAAAGCTTTATTTTTGTTTTCAATAGGAATCAGGATGTTTATATCGATATACAATATACAAAAAACTAATATGCGTTCCAAAATGTAACAATAAAAATAACTAAATGCACTTGGTTTTATTTTTTTCACCTGATAATACTTAAATGGAATGCAGCTTATCTGCACATGCAAAACGGCATCAGATCTTTCGATAGATACTGCACTATTTAAAATTTGAATAAATGTTAAAATCTCAATATTTAACATTTATTTAAATCTACAAATGGTGTACTTTCAGACTTACCACAAAACATACAGCTCTATTTCGATGACCCAAATCAAACGTCCGGAGAAGAAACAAACAAAATCACTGATTTATCCCCTCCGGTTGGAGTCCACGTGCCGGCAAAGAGCAGAAGTTGTTAGTGAGCCGCCCGGCGCACACCTACTGCGATAGAGGGGGGAGAGAATGTGACGTAGAGATCTCTACTCATGATTAACTCACCCTGTTCAGGAGAACAGCTCCGAAAACTGCGACCGTTTGCTTGAAGGTGAGACAGTAGAGATGGGGGGAAAATTGTGCCACTGTAAGGCATGCGGGAGAAGGAGGGGGAGGGGGAATAATCCTCAAAGGAATTCCACTTTTTTAAATGTGCAAACTTTGCCCAATTTTTAAGACCAATTTTTATGTTTTTTAGCAAACATAAAATGTGCCAATAGAACTTACAGCTCAACAAAAGTTATTGTGCTATATCAGTCAGTTGAAAAAATGTGATTGTTGTGCTATATCAGTCAGTTGAAAACATGTGATTGTTGTGCATATTAGTCAGTTGAAAACATGTGATTGTTGTGCATATTAGTCAGTTGAAAACATGTGATTGTTGTGCATATTAGTCAGTTGAAAACATGTGATTGTTGTGCATATTAGTCAGTTGAAAACATGTGATTGTTGTGCATATTAGTCAGTTGAAAACATGTGATTGTTGTGTATATCAGTCAGTTGAAAACATGTGATTGTTGTGCATATTAGTCAGTTTAAAACATGTGATTGTTGTGCATATTAGTCAGTTGAAAACATGTGATTGTTGTGCATATTAGTCAGTTGAAAACATGTGATTGTTGTGCATATTAGTCAGTTGAAAACATGTGATTGTTGTGCATATTAGTCAGTTGAAAACATGTGATTGTTGTGCATATCAGTCAGTTGAAAACATGTGATTGTTGTGCATATTAGTCAGTTGAAAACATGTGCTATATTAGTCAGTCGAGAGCCTAAGAATCTCCATTTTAACATTTAGATTTAGAGAGAGAGAGAGAGAAAAGAGAGGGGGTGGTGTATCATAACATAAATCCATAGAATTTAGAAATTCAAACTTTGAGTTTGTCTTTACACTTTTCGGTTGTTCAGAAAATGATTTTTATAATTTAATTTTTATAACAAATACAACAAAACTGCTGTAATGTGGGAGAATAATTTAGGGTCGATTATTGTACTCAACTCCTGGGATCCACATCCAGATCCACATCCAGATCGTCAGTTTCAGCTATTTTGTAAAAACAAAACCTTTTTTCTTAAAATTTAGCTCAGTGGTTCTCAACCTCCCTATGTCACGACCCACAGGTTGAGAACCGCTGTTAGCTAAAAGAAAGAGCGGATATTTATTTACTTAAGTTTACAAATAATCATAATTAATTATTGCATTTTACCGCGTTGCTGTAAACGTTAAAAAAAATAACAGAGTGCATTTGATCTTGATGAGCCAAGGAAGTGCATGAATGTTGATTGCTAGGGAGTTAACCCTTATCAGTCCAAACTGTTAGACGCATAGAACCTAGTGACTGGAGGCCCCGCGATTTGCCTCTCGCCCAAGAACACCTGTTACTCTCATCAAACTCACAACATAGTAGGCACCTAGTAGACCAGGACTTTGCGGGGCGGTGTAAAAAAAAAAAGTGGGGGGGGGGAGAGAATGGGGTTGTAGACGACTTCGACTACATGAAAACGGATCGGATAGCAGAATTAGTCAATTGAATTCGTTTTCCCATGATGCACCAACACCCGGGTTGTTGTCTTTTCTATATATCTATTAGGAATTTTTCTCCGCCATAAATTTCTGTTCTGTATCTGTTAGGAAGTTTTCTGCGTCAAAATTTTCTGGATATTTTTCGGAAATTTTTTTTTTTCAACCATTCTCTTTCAAAAGGCAACAATTTTACGGCTTAGGGGAAAAAATGCTAACTTACATCCGCTTTCAGTGGCGCTGAACATGCAAGACGAAACGTCTTCTCTATTGAATTAATTGAGTGTTACCTTGGTTTGTCCTCAGTAGACTACTACAGGCGTCAAGATGTGTTGTGCTACCAATGATTGTACTACTACAGGCGTCTAGTTGTGTTGTGCTACAAATGAGTGTAATACAACGTCAATCGGCTCTGTCAGTCCTTAAGGGAAAAAAAAAAGGTCACACAATGTATCTCTGAAATTTCACGCTTTTCACAGAACGCGGTTTTAAGAAACATATCATGACGACTTAAAGGTGGAATTATTTCGTTTATATATATCCACTCGTCTCGAAGCAGCCTTCGTTTATAGCTCGTCTAAAACCATCCTTCAATTATTTGACGGGGGATTTTGATGCTTAACTTATCTAGGCTAAAATTAGAAGCGACTGTACGTGAAGCATTGCGCCTGTAGGGAGTGGGGGCGGAAGGAGGAAAGAGAAGTGGGTGGGGGGCTAGGAAGGGCTGACATATGGTTTGCCCACGAATTGAACCCTTACTTCCACCCAGATAACACCACTGCGGGCTGACTCACGCACCAAACCCCCCCCCTCTCATTTCGTGCTCATCCACATATCCATAGTTTGTACCCAGGGGTGGATTTTGTGGGAGGTACCTGGATACATACCTGTGGGGGTAGAGAGATTTAAAATTTATATTTAAAAAAAATATATTTGGCTCATGAGTCAGAAAGGTATTTTAAGAACCTGACTTCATGATCTTAAGAATTTGACTCTATGACTTTGCGAACCTGACTCTGTGACTCTGAGTC
This sequence comes from Omphiscola glabra, assembly GCA_964017045.1. Lineage (NCBI taxonomy): Eukaryota > Metazoa > Mollusca > Gastropoda > Lymnaeidae > Omphiscola > Omphiscola glabra. The sequence continues at coordinate 15,615,307 of OZ024794.1, read as the reverse complement.
TCACTTTATGGTTCTGTGTCTTTCTTAGCAGATATTGGCTTAAACCTGTGTTTCAATAGATTCATTACAGAGTCATGGTTACTTTCAGCTCAGGTCTCTGGTCAATGTCTGACCGTTTGTATTAGTTATGTCCGTTTCCGGAATCCAATTTTAAACCGGTCATCGATTTTGATTATGCGCACACTTTTATTCCGTACATCAAGGTCAGATTGACATTATATCGAAAGTGGCAGTTATAAATTTGTATTTTTAGAACCGTCAAAGCAACACTCATTATGATAACACATAAATAATAATTAGCCAAACATTTTTATTTTAATTATACTATATGTTTATTATTTTTGATAGTATTTTTTGTCATAATATCAATAATATAAATTCTGAATAAGAAATTATTTTCAACAGTGATTTCAAATCAAACAATCCCTAAACAACAAAAGTTTTTCGTATAAATCCTTTATAAATGTAATATCGAGCAATGGGGAGTCGGGGCTTAAAATTTGACAAAACATGTATTCAAGTAATGCAGTTTATAAGAGTTCCAATTAGTGCTTCCCCCCCCCTCCCCCACCAAAGTCTCGCAACCACAAATTTGTTCACTGAACTGAACTATATTATATTAATATTCTATTGACCCACCCGCTTTTACACCGCGGATTTATTTACCAACTATTTCACCAACTATTTCACCAACTATTTCACCAACTATTTCAGAAAAAAAAAATGAAAATATTACGCACCAAACGCACTTGCGATTTTTTTTTTTTAATAATCTCATTTTGTACAGTTAACGTTAATTTTATTTCATGAAATGAGGGTCATCGAAATTCCTATACATTCCCATTAAAACACAGAAAACAAACTTGTTTTTGGTAGTTGGGATGGGGCTGAAAATTTGAAAGAATGTGTCGGCAACGAGTCTATGTGCTAAGCTTCAGCTCGATAGGTTGACGGGAAGTGGGTCAACTAGGCGTCCGAAAATGTTGCCCACATAATAGACATTCTGTCATTTCTACCTCCCCAACCTAAACACACACAAACACAAAAACACACAAACACACATATAAACACACAAACAGGCACACACAACCATGCGCATGCGGCATACGCGTGTTTTAATGTTATCATCATTTCCTGTTCCCGCCTAATGGCTACGCACCCCACCCCCACCCACCCTTACCCAGTTATTTAAACAGACATTAACTTGCCAAACAATGAATCATGCTGTGCCTCTGTCCTCAGTCACGTGACACTGTGTGCTCCACAATTAACATTCTATGAAAGTAGTGGCTCACTGACGTAACCTTTTTAACAGCAGACGACATCGCCATATCACGCCTCGCGCACTCAATTTGTCCGGGAGTACAAGGGTTAAACTGGGAGTACGTTTCGGTACGAGGCGATGGTACATATTTAGTTTAAAAATAGCTAAACACAAGGGCATGGTAACAACAGATGGGCGCGCTGAGTACGTCCATTGGGCCGTGCGGTCTTACGGACTTGGAGTGTCTCACGGTCTTAGAATGTCTCACGGTCTCACAATGGCAGGTCTTCATCAATCAGTTTTTATTTTTTCACATTAAGGTAGGAGATAGTCATGAGGTCACCCATCTTATATTTTACGCAATGTCAGTTTTCATTAAGATGCACTTTCCTAATGTCATGGGTCCAAAGACATGATAAAAATTAATATTGTATACTTTTTCTAATTTAAATTTTTTAACTTGGTTTGTGTGTGTATATATATAACAATTTAAGTGAGAAGGAAGGGGTACAGGCTACGGGAAAAGGACTCTGAGGATTTTTTCAGAGTTTGTGTGTATGTGTGTGTGTTTTATTTATTTATTTTTTTTTGCGGGGGAGGGTGGTGGTGGGCTGGGTCTCCCCTTATCATTCCCAGGCCACTGATGCTATAACTCCTGATGACAGCTCCGCTTGTAGTATAACGAATATCATGTTAGTCAATAAACACAAGGACAAATCCAGACGAACCACAAAATGTCCTCTCACTAAATCTGTTAAGACTGACAGACAATAAACGATTCACATGTCGCTCACTGACGACATATTTTTAGATGCGACATTTGTAAGGACATTTAGATCTAATTTCAGTAACATCTTCATGGATCAAGTTGTCCAATAGATATTTTAATCCCCAAGAAGTGGTCCGGGTTGAGAATGAAACAACTTACTGGTGTCAACAAGTGGAGATAAGAATAGGCTCTACGCAATACCGATACGTGGCACTAAGCATCGGATGATGAGTGGTCCCATGACGACATGTCCCCTTGGGAGGGGCGAGATAATGTAACGTTGTTACAGTGGGTGGGAAAGGTCATCCCTGATGTTATTACACAATGTAAGGTACTGTAAAAAAAAACACCATATAGAAGCAGCAGAGCGAGGCGAGCCGTGTGAACGTGAGCATTGATTTGATCATGTAAGCCATTGACATAGCGATGTAAGCCATTGACATAGCGATGTAAGCCATTGACATAGCGATGTAAGCCATTGACATAGCGATGTAAGCCATTGGCATAGATAATGTAAGTTGCGATGTAAGCCATTGACATAGCGATGTAAGTCATTGACATAGCGATGTAAGCCATTGACATAGCGATGTAAGCCATTGACATAGCGATGTAAGACATTGACATAGCGATGTAAGCCATTGACATAGCGATGTAAGCCATTGGCATAGATAATGTAAGTTGCGATGTAAGCCATTGACATAGCGATGTAAGCCATTTGCATAGATAATGTAAGTTGCGATGTAAGCCATTGGCATAGCGATGTAAGCCATTGACATAGCGATGTAAGCCATTGACATAGCGATGTCAGACATTGACATAGCGATGTAAACCATTGACATAGCGATGTAAGCCATTGACATAGCGATGTAAGCCATTGACATAGCGATGTAAGCTATTCACATAGCGATGCAAGCCATTAACATGGCGATTTAAGCCATTGACATAGCGATTTAAGTAACTGACATAGCCATTTTAGCCATTGACATAGCGATGTAAGACGCGATTTAATTCATTGACATAGTAAGTACAATTTGGTGAACCATGGTCGTGATTGCCTGCATCTAATGGTTTATGTGTGGACCATTGCGTTCACTGAGAGTCGCCATGAAATCAGACGATTAAGTTTAAAATAGTAGGTTTAGTCCAGCTGTTCTCAACCTGTGGACCCCTAAAGGGGTCGCGCGAGCCTTTCTCAGGGGTCGCCTAAGACCATCTCACAACACATATACTCTACAGCAGCGGTTCTTAACCTTCCTGATGCCGCGACCCTTTAAAACAGTTCCCCGTGTTGTGGCGACCCCCAAGCACAAAATTATTTTCGTTGATACTATATAACTGTAGAGCATGTCTGTTTTCTGATGGTCTTAGACGACCCACAGGTTGAGAACCGCTGTTCTACAGTTATGAAGTAGCAACGAAAATAATTGTGTGGCGGGGGGTCACCACAACATGAGGAACTGTATTAAAGGGTCGCGGCGTTAGGAAGGTTGAGAACCACTGGTCTAGTCGGTTGCAAAAAGCTGTTTTAAAAAAAAAGGGTGGGGGGTCCTAGATTTCACAGACGTGACCTTAGAAATGAAATAATATTTTACCGTAAGACTACAAATAGAGCAAAATTAAGATTTTGTCCTCACCTGTCTCACGGAACAAATATTATCATTGTTTAAATCCCCCTGAAAAGAAAGTTGTTGGTTTACTGGAATTATAATCAAATGACATCATGTCACTGGCACATGTCACATGTCACTGGCACATGTCACATGTCACTGGCACATGTCACATGTCACTGGTACATGTCAAAGGTTAATCGTATGTATTCATGTCGCTATTAGAAATATTAAATCGTGCCGCCCCCCCCCCCCCCCCCGCCTCCCGGTCATCACATGTTACGCATATATTCGCAAAGCCTGACAGGTTTGATAGGGATCTACCCTGATGCTACTCGCCACCTGCATGATGGTGTATATACACAGACCCAAACACAGAACCGATCACAGACCAACAGCAGACCCAGCATCGGACCCAAGAGCAGATCCAACAGCAGAACCCACAGCAGACCACACACAAGTGTAAAACAAGACATTGGCTGCCTTTGAGTTTGTTTTCTGTTGGTGTTTTTTTAAATTTCTTTCAGCAAATTAAATAAAAGTTAAAATCGTGCAACATGAAAGAGAACTCATTTTTGTGGCAATTTTTTAACATTATTGAATTGTTGTTGTCGGTGGTGTCATCAGCAATCGGGGCTTTGTGTGGGGCAGACCACTGGATAAATAAGTGGATATGTCAGTTGTGTGAGGCAGACCAATGGATAAATAAGTGGATATGTCAGTGGGACATAACCTTTTTAGTTTGTCAGATATCTGGATACGGACACACGGATATCTGTGTGGAAACGATCTGATTTGGGTGCATGAATATTACGTAACAGAGATCAAGAAAATTCCGCACAAGAAGATTGCGCACAAGAAGATTGCGAACAAAGAAAACTTTCCAGATCGAAGTTTCCCGCATACCTGATTCTGCATAAGAATTATCATTATCATTTTAGTTTTTAAAAATTTAGCTGCAAGTGCATCAATAGTGTAAAATGTGCAAGTGCATCAAGAGTGTAAAATGTGCAAGTGCATCAATAGTGTAAAATGTGCAAGTGCATCAATAGTGTAAAATGTGCAAGTGCATCAAGAGTGTAAAATGTGCAAGTGCATCAAGAGTGTAAAATGTGCAAGTGCATCAAGAGTGTAAAATGTGCAAGTGCATCAAGAGTGTAAAATGTGCAAGTGCATCAATAGTGTAAAATGTGCAAGTGCATCAAGAGTGTAAAATGTGCAAGTGCATCAAGAGTGTATAATGTGCAAGTGCATCAATAGTGTAAAATGTGCAAGTGCATCAATAGTGTAAAATGTGCAAGTGCATCAATAGTGTAAAATGTGCAAGTGCATCAAGAGTGTAAAATGTGCAAGTGCATCAAGAGTGTAAAATGTGCAAGTGCATCAAGAGTGTAAAATGTGCAAGTGCATCAATAGTGTAAAATGTGCAAGTGCATCAAGAGTGTAAAATGTGCAAGTGCATCAAGAGTGTAAAATGTGCAAGTGCATCAAGAGTGTAAATGTGCAAGTGCATCAAGAGTGTAAAATGTGCAAGTGCATCCAGAGTGTAAAATGTGCAAGTGCATCAAGAGTGTAAAATGTGCAAGTGCATCAAGAGTGTAAAATGTGCAAGTGCATCAAGAGTGTAAAATGTGCAAGTGCATCAAGAGTGTAAAATGTGCAAGTGCATCAAGAGTGTAAAATGTGCAAGTGCATCAAGAGTGTAAAATGTGCAAGTGCATCAAGAGTGTAAAATGTGCAAGTGCATCAAGAGTGTAAAATGAAAGAAAAATATATTGACGTGCTAGACTTCAATAAAATTCACATTTCATACAAATTTTATATTTAGTGAAGTTGAAATTCCCGGTTTTACGTCGATGTTTTGGGTAGGCCTATTACATTAATGAAGCTTGCGGGTCAGATTGGGTTAATGGTCCACAAGATCATTCAACCCAATAATGTATTGATAGGATTGAATTTTTTATTATTATTATTATTATTAAATGTTACACTAATAAACAAATGATGTATAGATTTTTAAAGATTAGTCGAAAGAAAAAAAAGAAGCGGAAAGAGAAAAAAACAATAATTATTTGTATTGTTGCCTTTGCGCTGTTGTGATTACATGTTGAGCGTGTCAAGTCGCCTTTAGTAGTTTTTAAATGGTTTAAATTTCGCACGCTATTTGCACATTTATAAGACATAAAACTTCTCATATTTTAAAACCATAATTTTATTATAGTTTTGCACTCCTCCGTTCTTGAACTGCAGCAAACGTACAACAACAAAAGGTGACGAATATTCCTGCGCGGATTTCGTGTGTGCGTATTCTTCTTTTTTGCGGAAATTCAGGACTTATCTTGAGGGGGGTGGGGGTTGTCACATACCCGTGTTCAACCCACCCGAGTAACGCAAAAGCTCTCATTCGCTGTTAAGGCATAAGTAATAGTGCAAAATACGGTACAGCGTTTCAATTCAATCTTCTGTCTATTATGTGTTTAGATCTCCCAATGCAGTGTTTGTAAACTATATGATACTCTATTAAACAGTGGTTCTCAACCTTCCTGATGACGCTACCCTTTAATACAGTTCCTCATGTTGTGGTGACCCCCTCCCCCACCCCCAAACCTAAAAGTTATTTTCGTTACTACTTCATAAATATGTGTTTTCCGATGGTCTTAGGTGACCCCTGCTTTAAGTTCGTTCGAACCCCAAATGGGTCGCGACATGCTGAGAACCGCTGATCTAAAATGTCAATAAATAAAGTAATCTTCTCCATTCATCTCCTATCATCTCTAAAAGACGCACACAATAAATCTGTTGGGCACTCTTCGGAGTACACATTATGTGTGACTCAAACAACTGGAAGTAAACTTTAAAAATGTGGAATTTTTTTCAATGATGTATGTAGATCACATACTTTGTCAAGTGGCTCTGGGTGGGAAGGGAGTAGTGGGGAAACTGTTGCTCTACATGCGGTCATTGTAACACCTTGTCTTAAGGCAGTGGTTCTCAACCTTCCTAATGCCGCGACCCTTTAATACAATTCCTCATGTTGTGTCGACCCCAAACCACAAAATTATTTTCGTTGCAACTTCATAAGTGTAGATTGTTGTTTTTTTCCGATGGTCTTACGTGACCCCTGGGAAAAGGTCATTCGACCCCCAAAGGGGTCGCGACCCACAGGTTGAGAACCTCTGTCTTAAGATAACCTAGAAAAACTCAATATGCAAATTTTCTTATCATTAGCTCCCTTTGAGCTCAACCTTGACATTTAGTTGAACTCGCATTCAGATCGTCTTTAATATCAAACCATAAAAATTATCTTCTTATAATAATATTTTTTTTAAACTTTTTTTTAAAAAAAAAACTTATTCAACAGACAACAACAAAAAATTTTATTTTTACCTTCGGCTCCTGTTATGAATTACCAACTGTTTTCACACTTCATCCACAGCACGGTGATGTATTACCGGCCGCTCTAATTACAAAAAATTACCCAGCATGCCAGGATCAAGCTGAAACCGGAACTCTGTTGTACCGGTCGTTTCTGTCGGCCGTCTTTGTTTCCAATAAGGAAAAGAAAAAAAAGGGCGGATGTTTGGAAAACAGGAGCAAAGGTTTACAGATGTACACAGATTGGAGGGTGTGCCCCAACATCTACACCACGTTGGACGCTTTTCTTAAATTTTTTTTTTTTAAATCACAAAACGTTTGCCTGAAGTTTGAGAATATTTACTTACTAAATGGCATTCTCGCTGGGGCACGTTTATATAAGTGATTGTGTTTTAAACATTGTAACTGCGACAAGATGGCAGAGTAGCTTGTTTTGGGTTTCTGGATAATTTTGGACTTTCTGCTTGTTAAAACACACTGTTTGATGAAATGTATTGATACAAATAATGAAATGTATTGATACAAATGATGAAATGTATTGATACAAATGATGAAATGTATTGATACAAATGATGAAATGTATTGATACAAATATTAAAGATAAACCAAAGCAAATTCTTTATCATAGAATGAAGACATTCAAGCCAGTGAAGATAAGAGTTAGTGGGTGGTGTTGTGATAGGACAAAGTAATTAACATGAAAATGTTAACGCTTCTTGCCATCAGCTGAGTGGGCTCTGTGTAATTTTATGGTTAACGTAATAAGACTTAGTACGAGTATGTGAGATGTGTTTCCTCAAGGCCGTCTTATCAATATCAGGGGGGGGCGGTGTTCCTGGGCAAAGTAATGCACTGAGGCCCCTTACTACTCTCTAACCTACTCAAGTAATGCACTGAGGTCCCGTACTACTCTCTAACCTACTCAAGTACTGCACTGAGGCCCCGTAATCCTCTCTAATCTACTCAAGTACTGCACTGAGGCCCCCTAATCCTCTCTAACCTACTCAAGTAATGCACTGAGGCCACCTACTACTCTCTAACCTACTCAAGTAATGCACTGAGGTCCCGTACTACTCTCTAACCTACTCAAGTACTGCACTGAGGCCCCCTACTACTCTCTAACCTACTCAAGTACTGCACTGAGGCCCCCTAATCCTCTCTAACCTACTCAAGTACTGCACTGAGGCCCCCTAATCCTCTCTAGCCTACTCAAGTACTGCACTGAGGCCCCTTACTACTCTCTAACCTACTCAAGTACTGCACTGAGGCCCCCTAATCCTCTCTAATCTACTCAAGTACTGCACTGAGGCCCCCTAATCCTCTCTAATCTACTCAAGTACTGCACTGAGGCCCCCTAATCCTCTCTAATCTACTCAAGTACTGCACTGAGGCCCCTAATCCTCTCTAATCTACTCAAGTAATGCACTGAGGCCCCCTAATCCTCTCTAGCCTACTCAAGTACTGAACTGAGGCCCCTAATCCTCTCTAATCTACTCAAGTAATGCACTGAGGCCCCCTAATCCTCTCTAATCTACTCAAGTAATGCACTGAGGCCCCCTAATCCTCTCTAATCTACTCAATTAATGTTAGGGAAATCATCTGGAGCACAGGTTGGTCGGTGAGTTATGACAAGCGTCTCTTACAGACAATGTCATCAGATGCGTTGGGAGGGGAGGGGGTTTCAGACGTTCGGGAGGGGCATGTTATCAATCAGTAACATAATTAGGCATACATGTTTCCCCACAGCCAGGTCTTACCCCATCGCCCCCGGCCGTACATAAAAATAATATCATTCTGCTTTAAAGCGCTCGCTGAGTTTACGCTCTTCGCCCCACACTAGTTTTATCCCTGGAATCTATATTTTCTAATTTTATATATCAAACTGAAGAAAATTCTATCTTTGTAAGTTCAATAAAATCATATTCATTATTTATCTCCTGGGATTTTACAGATGAAACGATGCCGGTGTTATTCACTTTGATCGGAGAGGGCCCAGAAGTCGATGGCGTCGGAGGCTCGCGATCGAAACTGGGGTGGGGCGAGGGGAGAGTCCTCAGTGAGTCCCTCCCGAGAAAATGTTTGATCAATTCAAACTGCCGAGATGCACTTTGGCCCAACCTTAATTTAGATTATGTTACATCATGCTACACTTCATCGACGAGAAAAAAGAATGGTTGCTACTGTAAACTTAAGTTCCTTTATCCTGTTTGTGTTATAGAAATTCTTCATTTTTAGTTATTCTTATATTGCAAAGCCATCTCGTGGCGTCTGAAGACCCCTCTGTAATATTTCGGTTTTTATAAAACCTTACGTTCAAAGATGATTGCTAATATTTTTTCCCATCACAAATTGGGGCCCCTAAAAATCCCACAATTGTGTCAAGGAGATAGGATTCGCTGGATCAAAGGTTTTCTTTGATGCATAGTTAATTCTTCCCGGTGCCCGATTAGTCTTTTGTAATCTTGGCCGAAAAAAAAACCGGATAAAAACTAATTTTTAAAAGACATTCTAAAAGTTGCAATTTAAAGAAAGAAACAAAATATACGAATTACTGGTATGAAAATAAAGTTTTAAACAATGCTATGGTTCAACATACTTTTTTTTCCCTTCGGTTTCCAATTTAATGTGTACCAGTTTGGATATGTTTTGTCCAATTGTAATCATTGTTTTCGTCCAACATTGTAAGTAGTGACGGAATCAACTGTGACATGAAGGTCAAGAGTTGCGACCCTATGTCCAAGAGGGTTAATGTTGGCAACCTGTTCCATGGAACCGTTAACTTAAAATATGATTTAACAATTTTATATAACTGGAATAACTGTCCCCAGTGCAGTAGCTTACAAAGTTCAGTAGGTTTAGTTAGTTAACTGGGTTAAGTAGGTTAGGAAGTTTTAGTAGGTTACGTAGTTAAGTAGGTTGATTATGCCGCACAATACTAATATCCTTTAGGCCAGTGGTTCTCAACCTTCCTAATGCCGCGACCCTTTAATAGAGTTCCTCATGCTGTGGCGACTCCTGGGAAAGGGTCATTCGATTCCCAAAGGGATCGCGACCCTCAGGTTTAGAACCGCTGCTGTAGGCCGTCTTGCAGATTATGGCATGCATTATATTCAGCATCTTTTGTTACAGGAGTTGTTAAGTTCGTTGGTTTGTTTCGTGTATAAAAAGTGCGCCATCTTTTCCATTGGTTGAACAATTCAATAGGTACATCAGCTGATTAATATTTCACAAATGCTTTTAAAAATTATGAAATTACAATTCATTTTGTTCTGTTTTTGTTTGTTTGCTGGTTAGTTTGTTTGTTGGTTTGTTTGGTTGTTGTTTTTTTTTTTTTTGTAGTATTTTTGTTATGAGCATTGAAAATCCAAAATCGTCGATTGAGTTACAAAACACCTTCTGATTCCCTTTTTCTCAACTGCTTCAGTTTATTTGGCTGACCCGCTTCTTCCTCTTCAAAGCCTTAAGTTTAATTGGCTTTATCTTTTGTTATTTTTAAAAAAAAATTATCATTTCGCTATAAATTTAAGCCGAGCCGTTTGAGGCCCCTTGCCACTCTTTTATTTTTGTGCCCATGCATTTAAACTTCTTAGTTCAATTAATCCGCCGCTGATCATTGAAATATATTCCAAAGATTTTGTTCACAGCATATAAGACTTTAAGGAACGCTGATATAAGACTTTAAGGAACGCTGATATAAGACTTTGAGGAACGCTGATATAAGACTTTAAGGAACGCTGATATAAGACTTTAAGGAACGCTGATATAAGACTTTAAGGAACGCTGATATAAGACTTTAAGGAACGCTGATATAAGACTTTAAGGAACGCTGATATAAGACTTTAAGGAACGCTGATATAAGACTTTAAGGAACGCTGATATGAGACTTTAAGGAACGCTGATACAAGACTTTTAACCAAATATTTCCAATCCACCTCAATATAAAATATTGAGCAATATAAAATGGCAATATAAAATGAATGACCATTTATTTCACTCAAAATTCGCCGCAGTCCATCGCTATGGAAACGTAGTCGTGTCGTCACGTGTAGTGCTCACAGAGACATTGATGTAACTCTCAGCAGCCACCTCTAATTTTCAACATGTTGTGGTCATTCCCCTCTTAATTTTTGTTCTATAATGACTAAATTATTAGAATACCTGACGACTGCTTTAGCCCACCTGGGTGGGGGGGGGGGGGTGTTGGACGTGTCGCCCTCGCAAAGTCTCCGGTCATTACCAGCATAAATAAAAACGTTGTGAGCTCGTGTCTCAGAAGTCAGGGCTGCGGCTGGTAGGGAACCAATCTTGGTGTTTAGCAGCAGCTCTTCTCTGGCCAAACTTTCTGCAACAACATTTCGTAAGTGTTTACGTGACAGATTGGACTTAAGGTATTTTAGAGACACGGTAAATTGATTAGAACAGACTGACAGTTAGATCTAATATTTTTAAGAGAAATTCCCTTTATCGTACGCCCTTGATTTTGTATCATATCTTACAATAAACTATTAATTTACCACTTGGCTATTTTCATAACGTCATTGTCATAACGTCATTGTCATAACGTCATTGTCATAACGTCATTGTCATTACGTCATTGTCATAACGTCATGGCATAACGTCATTTTCATAACGTCATTTTCATAACGTCATTTTCATAACGTTACGTCCTTTTCATGACGTTGTAACACTTGAAATCTTTGACTTACAAAATACGGTATATATAGTTACATTAACACTAATTAAATATTCTAAAGTTCATTAATTATTGTTTTCCTAACTCATTTTTCTTGTCACTTGTCGACACTAGATTATGAACCCTTACTCTGAGTTTATCATGTCAGAGGAAATGTTGACTCTACCGAAACACATCTGTCGCATGTGAAATTTTCTTATCATCGATATAGCTGATTTGATTCAATGATCGGGTTGTTAATTGTGTAGCCGCTAGTAGTTCTTTTAACTTTTAGACAATGGTAGACATGTTTGTAAGCTCAAAAAAATGAAATCAGTAGTTGCTCTTTTCATAACAACACGTGTAGATTCACGGTGATTCTTGTTTCTAGGTCTTGTAGGCAAGCACCTACACGTGCAAAAGTTATCTCAGTTCCAAGTACAACAGTTATCTCAGTTCCAAGTACAACAGTTATCTCCGTTCCAATTACAACAGTTATCTCAGTTCCAAGTACAACAGTTATCTCAGTTCCAAGTACAACAGTTATCTCAGTTCCAAGTGCAACAGTTATCTCAGTTCCAAGTACAACAGTTATCTCAGTTCCAAGTGCAACAGTTATCTCAGTTCCAAGTACAACATTTATCTCAGTTCCAAGTACAACAGTTATCTCAGTTCCAAGTACAACAGTTATCTCCGTTCCAAGTACAACAGTTATCTCAGTTCCAAGTACAACAGTTATCTCAGTTCCAAGTACAACAGTTATCTCAGTTCCAAGTACAACAGTTATCTCAGTTCCAAGTACAACAGTTATCTCAGTTCATGGTTTGAATATTGTTATCAATATGTTAGGCTCATATTGTTTTCTCGTCCTTAGGTGGGTGAAGGGGTAGCTATGTCCACCAAAGATTGACAATGCCCATCAAAGGGTGGCAGTCTCCACCAAAGGGTAGCAGTCTCCGCAAAGACAGTAGCAGTTTCAACTTAAAGTAGCAGTGTCAATCAAAGGGTACCAGTCTCCACCAAAAGGCAACCTAGTCCCTATAAATTGTAGCAGTCTCTAGCAAAAGGTAGCAGTGTCAACCTAGATTGTAGCAGTGTCCAGAAAACAAAGTAGCAGCGTCAACCAAAACAGTAGCAGTGTCCATCAAAACGATAGCAGTAGCAGTGTCCGAAAAGGGTAGCAGTGTCCACTAAGATGTTTGTTGTCCTCATCGGCTCGTGGTTTATTCTCTTCACTTCCGACCTAACTGCTGGTACTCGGCCACGAGACGCAAGTGCCCTGTCATCACGAGACACAAGTGTCCTGTCATCACGAGACGCAAGTACCCTGTCATCACGAGACACAAGTGCCCTGTCATCACGACATTTCACTGAAACCCCTCCAAGCAAAGCGCTAAAATCTCGACCACGCGCAGACGTCTCTCCTAAAGTCGTGATACTATCTGACGCGCCAGAATCTCAAAGTCCAGGCTTTCCTAACGAAACTGTGTTTAAGAATGAGCGCCCCCTGGTGGGGAAACCCGAAAGTGGATACGAGCCAAATCAAGGCTCGCATGGCTTGCGTAACATTAGCAGACCGTGTGCTTGCCATCAAAATAAACAGATTGGTAACACAGTAGAGAGCATCCAGCCGTTCGGGTGTTCTTGTCTTGTACCTGTCAGTCAAAACAAACAGGGTCGTAACGGCAACAATCTTCCTTATGACAGGGACGCGATGCCGGATATGCATTCAATGAATGGTGTGAAACATCTTGAGTCATGGTATAATACTCTGTCAGGAATCCAATCACAACCACGAGCCAATCAAATGATGAGATATGGAAGGTATCGAGAGAAGAAATCCTTAGTTAGGCTCCCTAGATCAACGCTGAATCTCGACAGTGAAGACCTAAGCATGACTGAGGGGTACACTGTTGTAGAAGGGAGCCAAGAAGCAGAGGAGTTCCAAGACGTAGATTACGAAGCGTCGTTGATCCGCGGCCTGGGAGGGGAACGGCTGGAACCTGAAGGAGTAGACAACTCGGGCGTTTATCTTCCGTACAATCAAAAGTACTTCAGGGAATATCATCCGGACGATGTTATCCGAGAGAAAATTGGCGAGAATCTAATCTCAATCAAATATTTGAACCCGGCGCAAAACCGTGCCAACGACGGAGCTGCTTACTTCGATTTCCCTGTTTCACAACTGTCTTCAGCTTCACGGCATCACTTAGGTAACAAAGTTAAATCTTCTCCATTTTCGGAAACTCGACCAGGGGTCAACCAAGACGCATCGCAACACCGCAGGACAGACAAGAGGTCGTCCGTCCCGGAGCTTGATCTAAATAGCATGAGGCAAGTCTCTGGCGACACGTGCCGTCTCCAGCTGATAGACCACATCATAGCCGTGCCCGGATGTGCCGTCAGGTTTGTCAAGGTCACCACGTGCCACGGCTCGTGTCACTCCAGCACCTACCCTCGTTGGCGGCTGATCCAAACGGAACAGCTGGAGAGCTGCACGTGCTGTGGTAACGCAGGCGTAGAGCCGAGGGTGTTTCGCCTCCAGTGTCTCAGAAAACCCAATCATGAGTTTTACGTGCGGATAGATAATCCCGTCAAGTGCATTTGTCGACCGTGTGACAGTGTGCCCGACGTCAAGCCTCAAAAGCCTTACAACTATTAATAGTCTAGCCTTACGACGACCGAGTACCGAAGACTACGAGTACGACTACTATTAATTTATCATGATTACTGATTAAGACATAACGATTACTGTAGGCTGCGAGTACGACTACTGTTATTTTATCATGATTACTGATTACGACATAACAATTATTACTGTCGGCTACGAGTACGACTACTTTTTATTTTATCATAATTATTGATTAAGATATCACGACTACCGTAGGCTACGACTGCAAATATTTTTATTTCGTCATGATAATTGAATAAAAAATAACGCTAACTGTAAGCTACGAGTAGGACTACTCTTTATTGTATCATGATTATTGATTAAGACATAACGATGATTGTTCGCTTAGCCTTATTGAATTTAAAAAAATGATTTAAACCATGGACAATAATAACACTTGAATAATTTTTTTTTAATTTAAAGTTCAACTTGTCCAATAAGTTAATCAATGTGCCAATAAAAAATCTAAGGGGTCGTTTGTAAATTACGTCACGCTAAAAATGAATTTTTTAGACACCCATCCCACCCCCCACCTCCCCCCCACCCCCGGGGTCACGAAGTGTCCCAATGTCACGTCACACCTAAAAAAATTAAAACATACATAAAATGTTCATAACTAAACTAAGATTTGATTTTATTCTTTAACATTTTCCCATAATGGATTAAGATGTACTATTATTAGAAAACTGTGACGCGAAACAACGAATTCACCCACAAGCCTTTGGCCGCAACAGTTTTTGCGTCATTTTTCGATGAGTGAAAAAGGCGTGATCGACCGAGTTTCGCGGTACCTACAATACCTGAGGCAATTTCGACCTCAAATTAATGTTTTTAAAATTAATTTAATTTTTTTTTTTAAAATTCAAAATTAGAAAAATTGTGGATTTAAAAAAATAATAAGAATTTTTTTTTTTTTTAAAGTCACAAATTTTTTACACCCCTGTTAAAAGGTGTCACAATTTCTCGACCCCCCCCCCCTTCCCTTCCCCTCTGAGCGTGACGTAACTTACGAACGACCCCTACCATAAGAGGCTTGAGATCTTAGGGTCGCAGAACAATAAAACAAGACATTGTTCTAAATCAGAATTTCTTAACATTTATTTAGTTTAGTTGTTTTTTTTTTTCTTTGCATTGCCCCACCCCACCCCCATTCCTCTCGATTTCAAAACATTTCCCACAACCCCCTCCCAAACCCCTCCCCTAACCCCCGGGTCGTGAACCGTCGGTAAACTTAAGGAAAGTCCGAAAAATAGTTTGACCCAAAATGACTTGTCTGTATGAACTTGAGGTAGTCCGTAGAAGGAAGGACAGTGAGCGTCACGTGAGAGAGATCGGGGAATTGCAGCTTCAATGATTTCACTTTACCTGCTGTAAACATGTTTGATAAGATTAGGGATAATTCAACACACCTGAGAATGCTAAACCAAAAAAAATAAAAATCTTATTTTAATATATTTAGAAATTAATAGCATTAAAAAGTAGAAAATAATTGAAAATTTCATAAAATGAATTACCCAAAAGATGGAACTCGCATTAGTGTAGATAAGCACTCTATGTAGTCAAAGAAAATATGTGGAGAAGTTTAGATGAGCAATCTTTGTAGGCAAAGAAATTCTGTGGAGAAGTTTAGATGAGCAATCTATGTAGTCAAAGAAAGTCTGTGGAGAAGTTTAGATGAGCAATCTATGTAGTCGAAGAAAGTCTGTGGAGAAGTTTAGATGAGCAACCTATGTAGTCAAAGAAAGTCTGTGCAGATGTGCAGATGAGCACTTCATGTAGCCAAAGGATTCCAAATGAATGTAATAACCTCTGGTCCTAAATCAATAGATTGATCAAACGTTCAACAATCACCAGCCTTTTATTGAACTGCATTCACAGTACCGTAAATCATAAACCCCAATGTAGGACTGGCTTGTCCTATTGTAAAGACCATTGACTTTTCTCATGTTCGGTCCTAAAAACAATATCAAGAGGAAGAGATAAATGTGTGCAAGAAAGTAACATTTGTTACAATTTGAAAAACAATAACTTTCTCGTGATTTTGATTTAAATAAAAAATCATTTTAATACGTTTACAGAAAACCCAATTTTTTGAAAGAATTCAACATTACAAGTACATTGTACTATTACATAACAGGCCCAGCTCACTCAAAGGCAAGCCTGGAATCAGATGACTGTCCACATATCCACCACATCAATGAATTATCCAGCTATCCACCACATCCAATGACTATTCAGCTATCCACCAAGTGTACCTTGTTTTAACATATTTAATGCCGATCTAAAAGATTTCTGTTGTTTTTTTAATGAAAATTTATTTTTTTGCAATTAATTATTGGATTTGATTCCAAGTGAATGGTTTGAGACATTTTGCGACTTTAACCAAAATGTAATGACATTTCTCAAATTAACTAATCCAACAGAAGGTAGACTAAAAAAAAAGAGATGAAATGTAACAAAACTGAAATGTAACAAAACTGAAATGTAACAAAACTGAAATGTAACATATGTACATAAAAAAGATTTATTATTATTGATAGATTTGATACATTTTATTTATTAATTTTCCCAGAGTTTTTATCGATACAAATCTTTTTCTTTAAATAAAACTAATTTGAGCACCATTGTGATGAATAATTTCATTTAGAGGAGATTTCATACCTCACTTCTCCGGCGGTACAAAGATGGAAGATACAACATAGTCACTTAAACTGAATAAACTAATACAATGGTGTCTGTGCCTCATTCTGAAACGATCATTTTCCAATTTACAAAATACAAAGGGCAAACATTTAAGACTCCAGCTTTAAAGGGGACACCACCAAGTGGTGTAGATTTGTATTAAAAGGGGACACCACCCAATGGTATAGGTTTATGCTAAAGGGGACACCACCAAGTGGTTTAGATTTACATTAAAGTGGACACCGCCAAGTGGTATAGATTTTTATTAAAGGGGACACAACCCAATGGTGTAGATTTCTGTTAAAGGGGACACCACCAAGTGGTATAGATTATTATTATAAAAAGCTCATTGGTGTTTTTTAGTTATAATTTTTTTCTTAATATATTTTTCCAACAGTGACCCAGTATCATATTCTTAATTCGTAATTTTAGCTTTGATCTAGACACACATCGAACGACGCTTTCACAGGGGTCGCCTAAGACCATCGGGAAAACACATATACTCTAGAGTTATGACGTATCAATGTGGTTGATGGGTCGCCACAACATAAGGAACTGTATTAATGGGTCGCGGCACTAGAAAGGTTGAGAACCACTGGCAAAGAAGGAAAGACTTCCCTTAGCGCCAGACTAGTTGGTCGAGAAAATGGGCTTGAATTGTATTTTATCGATGAAAATTATAGGCTTCGGGGGTTGAAGGGTGGGGGCGTAAAATGAATCTTGTCCCCGGGTGCCAAACACTCTAGCTACGCCTCTGTATTCGTGTACACATTAAACCAATTTCATCATTCTGAGCTTGCGGAGACGACTGTAGCTTTTTTGAAATTGTTCTTCGACTTCACATCTATATTTAGTTCTAATTACAGCATACGTAAAATGTAACTAGTTACTTATAGAGATACACTTTAAAAGGTCGTCAGTTGCTCCGAATGCTGATTACCTCATAAGACAAAGACAAAATCCCATTCCAAGTTTTAAATCAGTATTTTATAGAAAAAACACAACTGCAAAAAAATATATATATATATATTTAATTTTTGTTTCAGTTTAATACGTTTGTTAATCATTAGAGTTAGATACCGTCAAAGCTGTCACTTAAACATTTGGAGGCCTTCTGATACTTTTCAGTTTTGTTCCACCTGCATTCAGCATTTTTTTTTCCTCATCATAACTTTGAGCCCTTTATATATCCAAGACACAATGCAGCCGCTTGGGTTGCAGAACAAACGCGACTTTCCTCTGTTTTGAAAGATAGCGCAGGGAAAGAGATGTATCAAGTCTTTGGAAAAACACTTATCCTTCCCTTGACCAGGCTTGGGAAATAGCCAATGCATAGTTGTCATCATCGCGGGCGCTGATGAGAGGGGGCGGGAAAGTGCGTGCTCCCTATGACGTCACGGTTTTACGGTTTTTTGGGCGTTATTTTATGTTGCGACTTTTGGACTTGGTTGAAGTAGCCGAACACGTTGCTGTGCCTCTGGATGAGGAGTTGGGCTGACGACACGCTATCGTTTTGTTTCTTGGTGTTTTCCATCGTCTCTAGGGCGGAGTCCAGGTAATCCATGCCCTCAGAAACGTCAACTTCTTGGTACTGTTGGTACTCGGACACCAGGTCCCTCATGTTTTCTTGTGCCTCAATGAAGTCAGCTTCTTCCATGCCTTCACCGAGATACCTTTATTTGGATTTTTTTTTTTAAAGGGGGGGGGGGGGTGGCGGGTGTTACAAATGTTTGGTAAATCGAGAGCCAACTACTAAACAAAGAGAGTGTTCATTCTATTTATAAATGTAAGTAGAAGACAAAATGTGGATATCAGAATGTAAGATGTGCGTTAAGGGTGTGGTTGGGGAGGGGGCATTTGAATGTAAGTTCGTTTTTTTTTTTTTTTTTTGTTGTTTTTTTTTTAGTTTTTGCTTAATGAGATTGGTTTAAAGTCGTCACATTTATGAGAAAATGTGTCTATTCTAACTAGTGTTTCTTTCAGGCCCCTTTTCGGGAGACGGGTGATTGCCACCGCGGCCTCACCCCCGAAAACGTTAACTGCCTCTCCGGAAAAAAAGAAGTATTCAACAAAAAAATGGCAAATATAATTTTTTAAAGCATTCTAAACATTTTTATAACTTTTTTTTTAAAATCAAGAGCTTTGAGAGTAACTTTGAAAGATTAAAATGATAGAAACATTTGAACAAATAAAATCGCACTACACTCAGTATCTTTCATGATCCGAAAATTATTTAAGGCGAATCTAGATAAAGCATGCGCTATCTAAATTCTGTATTCTTCCAAAAAAAGGTCGCTACGGAGTAAAAACCTCACCTTTACGTCACTTTGTTCACATTCTTTGGGTATTTTTTTCTTTATTTGTTATTTACAACCAGTGTTTCTGTAAGGCATCTTTCCGGGGGACGGGATGGGCGGGGGGATCACTGCCATCCCCCCAGGGGCAGGGGAAAAATTTAATGCATTACCAACGAGGGGGGGGGGAATAACAAATGTTTAAAAATAAAACAAAATTATTATTTTTTAATCAAGGACATTATCATTTTCATAAAAAAATTATTACCGGTAGAGCTAATGGGGTATCGATACGCTCGATATTATTATTTGATGCTTTCCATTGCTCTAAAGGCCTGGTGTATTTATAACATTACGACATTTCCAAGGCCTGGTGTGTTTATAACATTACGACATTTCCAAGGCATTACAACATTTCCAAGGCCTGGTGTATTTATAACATTACGACATTTCCAAGGCATTACGACCTTTCCAAGGCCTGGTGTATTTATAACATTACGACATTTCCAAGGCCTGGTGTGTTTATAACATTACGACCTTTCGCAGGCCTGGTGTATTTATAACATAAAGACATTTCCAAGGCCTGGTGTGTTTATAACATTACGACCTTTCCAAGGCCTTATGTGTTTATAACATTACGACCTTTCCCAGGCCTGGTGTATTTAAAATATTACGACCTTTCCAAGGCCTGGTGTATTTATAACATTACGACATTTCCAAGGCCTGGTGTGTTTATAACATTACGACATTTCCAAGGCCTGGTGTATTTATAACATTACATTTCCAAGGCCTGGTATATTTATAACATTACGACATTTCCAAGGCATTACGACCTTTCCAAGGCCTGATGTGTTTATAACATTACGACATTTCCAAGGCCTGGTGTGTTTATAACATTACTACATTTCCAAGGCCTGGTGTGTTTATAAAATTACGACCTTTCCAAGGCCTGGTGTGTTTATAACATTACGACATTTCCAAGGCCTGGTGTGTTTATAACATTACGACATTTACAAGGCATACGACCTTTCCAAGGCCTGGTGTGTTTATAACATTACGACCTTTCCAAGGCATTACGACATTTCCAAGACTGGTGTGTTTATAACATTACGATCTTTCCAAGGCCTGGTGTGTTTATAACACTACGACCTGTCCAAGGCATTACGACATTTCCAAGACTGGTGTGTTTATAACATTACGACATTTCCAAGGCCTGGTGTGTTTATAACATTACGACCTTTCCAAGGCATTACGACATTTCCAAGACTGGTGTGTTTATAACATTACGACCTTTCCAAGGCCTGGTGTGTTTATAACATTACGACCTTTCCAAGGCATTACGACATTTCCAAGACTGGTGTGTTTATAACATTACGACCTTTCCAAGGCCTGGTGTGTTTATAACATTACGACCTTTCCAAGGCATTACGACATTTCCAAGAATGGTGTGTTTATAACATTACGACATTTCCAAGGCCTGGTGTGTTTATAACATTACGACCTTTCCAAGGCATTACGACATTTCCAAGACTGGTGTGTTTATAACATTACGACATTTCCAAGGCCTGGTGTGTTTATAACATTACGACCTTTCCAAGGCATTACGACATTTCCAAGACTGGTGTGTTTATAACATTACGACATTTCCAAGGCCTGGTGTGTTTATAATATTTTGAAATAATTCTTGCTAAGACCAAACTGCAACAAAGATTAAGAATTTATCAAAATATTTCTGGGACCCTCCGGACTTTCTCACCATGTACCCTTATCAAAATGACAGTGTAGGGCCATTTTAACTCCAGTGGAAAAGCAAAGCACACCAAAAACAACTAAATGTTGGAAATTAAATCGATATTCTTTAAATGCCAAATGGACTGATATTCTTTCATTTTGAATCTCCACCTAAATTATATAGAACCCAGAGTTGACGCTTAGATGGGACAAAGATCTTAGCCTCAAATAAAATAAATTTAGCTTATGTTGGCATAAGGGGGCAGAGCTATAGATGACGTCGCCATCAGGCCAATTTTTTGGCAGTGCCCAGTAGCGTAGCTACTGTTAGCGCCACCCTGGGCGGCGAATAGTTAAATACTAAAGTATACTTATATATTTTTAAATTCTAAAATTCAGTTTAAAAGAACGTCTTTTCGACCTGCCATTGTAAGAAGGATGTCCGTGCCAGGAGTGTGTTGTTGACCTACCAGTGTAAGAAGGATGTCCGTGCCAGGAGTGTGTTGTGTTGACATACCAGTGTAAGAAGGATGTCCGTGCCAGGAGTGTGTTGTGTTGACCTACCAGTGTAAGAAGGCTTTCCGTGACAGGAGCGCGTTGTATTGACGACTGATGCGAAGTATGATTTCTTGCATGGCCGTCGTATTACCAATAAACGTGGCGGCCATCTTGAGGCCCCGGGGCGGGATATCACATATGATTGTTTTGACGTTGTTGGGCACCCACTCAATGAAGTACGCGCTGTTCCTGGTCTGGATGTTCAACACTTGCTCCTCTACTTCCTGTTATGACGGCAAACACATCATAAGTCTATTTATATATGATTATCGTATTTCTAGTTTATTGTTTAAATCGTTAAAAAACCGTTTCATAAAACTCAATGTTTGGCATTCAGCGCGAGACTGATGGACTGCAAGACGTTGGTCCGATTTTAGAAGTGGCTCAGATTTTAGATGTGGCTCAGATTTTAGATGTAGCTCAGATTTTAGATTTGGCTCAGATTTTAGATCTGGCTCAGTTCTCGACTACGTGGTCGTGATACTGGGGTATTTAGAATAAATATTTAGAATATTTGCGTATATTTATTTCGGGTGAGGGAGTGGGGGCAGGCGTCTTTTGTGAGTTCCCACATTTTTCTTCAAGGAGTTAACCCCTATTCGCAATGTGTTCCAAACTGTTCCTCGCAGTTATGTCAGATCGACATGATATTTTATAAGACCGTACCATCCACGAACGTAGGGAGAAAGGACGGAGAGGGCTGTTCGCCCCCGGAGGAGGGGGCATAATTATCTTGTTGAGGGGGTGGCATTTCCCATCCACTTCATATACTTTAAGTGGCTAATTTTTATCTCAAAGTATTCTCTTTAAATTGTAGTTTTGTTAATTGTGTGTGTGGGGGGGGGGGTATTGGAGTATGCTATCTTGCTAGTATCTCACAAGAAAAACCTGTAATGAAAAGACTCGTGACAACAACGCTTTTGACAACAAGGCTTGTAACAACAAGGCTTGCGATAACAAGGGTTGCAAAAACTGGGTGACTACTCCCCAACAATCCATTTTTTAAAAAATCCAGTCACTACCGGTTTTCAACATTGATCAGCTGGAATCGATACAGAGTGCGGTATAGTCAGATACGGTGAAACATTAGAAAGAAGCCGACACATTTATGCGCTATAAAGCATCTTGAATTTTGTATTTTAAAAAATGTATTTAACTTATTTAATAATAATTTAAGTATTTTCACTATAGGTTTGTTATTTTATTTTTTATCAAAATCAACAACCGGGTTTTGGTTTAGTGTAACACTCTTAATTTTGACCCGTTCTATTTATAGTACAAATAAAATGAAATAACACACACGCTTTTGTTTATTATGATAGCCCTAACTGTGATCTAGATCCCATTTCTCCGAGATATATCTACCTATTCGAGGGATCTGCATCTATCCAAGATGTTTGTACATATCTGAGATATATTTACATAACCAACATATTTGTACCCATCTGAGATATAGTTACCTATCCGTGACATGTATACCCATCTGAGATATACTTATCTATCCAAGATATCTGTACCTATCTGAGATATACTTATCTATCCAAGATATCTGTACCTATCTAAGATTTTTTACATATCCAAGATACTTGTACCTACATGAGATATATTCACATATTCTAGCGATTTGTACTTATCTAAAATATATTTACATCTCCAAGAAATTTTTGCCTATCACAGATGTATTTACATATTCCAAGATATTTGATATTTACCTATCAAAGATATTTGCATCTTTCTAAGATATATTTACCTATCCAAGATATTTGTACCTATCTGAGATAGTTTTTGCATACCCAAGATGTTCGTACCTATATGAAATAGGGTTATATGTCTCAGATATATTTACCTATCTGGTGTATCTACCTATAAATCTCTAAGTTCCCCGGCACATTTTGTTCAGGTGAGTCACGTACCTCAATACAAACTCCACGCTTCTACCTGGCTGTGTGGTTTCCTCTTAGGTGTGATCCAAGTGCAGGTAGCTCTGTGTTTTACTCTTCACCTTTATTTCTACGTACATCGCTACACCCAACCCACCCCCAACCCGATTTGTGACTCAGTACCACAGTGAGATAAATTATTTTAAAAAATGAAACCCTTTGAAACGTGGAACAGGAAACATTCTAAGAAACAATTTTTATTCGGATGATCTATAAATATAGACATCCCACATTACCCATGCTGGCATTCCTAGAAGAGGCTCCTCAGAAAAGGGACCACCCCCATCGTAAAAAATATTTATCATTAGCGGAGCGCAACCGATTCCACAATCTCAAAGCTAAACCAACAAGTCCCATGTAAGTGTAGACCCTTGGGGCCCCTTGCGCGCAAAACGTATCACGGTTCTCACCTTGGTCGACACACGGCCCCTAAAGATGACTGCGGCCGTGAGATAGCGGCCGTGGCGTGGGTCGATGGCGCACATCATGTTCTTCGCGTCCCACATCTGTTGGGTCAGCTGGGGCACGGTGAGCGCCTTGTAGGGCTGGTCACCCCTGGACGTCAGGGGAACGAACCCGGGCATGAAGAAGTGAAGTCGTGGGAAAGGGACCATGTTGACGGCAAGTTTACGAAGGTCGCCGTTGAGCTGACCTGGGAATCTGCAAGAAATAATTCCTTGTTACCTAAAGTGGTATCGATACGGCTTAAACCTGCAGGCTGCTACTCAGATTATGAAACAGATATCCAAGACATGACTTCCCATTTGGGTTGAATTCGTGAATAGTGTACAAATAATCGATAAAATAAATGTTATGTCTTGCCTTCTGCATTCTTATTACAAGGGACGTAACTACGTTAAAAAATTATGGATATCAAAGGATAGGGGTTTTTTTTTTTTTGTTTTTTTAAAAATATATTTATATTATTTATATTTAAATTATTTATATTTTATTATTTATATATATATTACATTTTTAATGGATGTTTGGAGGTATGAGTTGTCTTTTGTCAGGCAGACATCTTTTTGTCCCCCCCCCCCAAAAAGCGCCATCTGGATTATAATGGCGTGAGTCTAGGTGGGGCTAGTGGAAAATAACTAAAGAAAATTTCAAGGCCAATTACTTATTTTCTTTCTTAAAAACATTTATTTTTCTTAAAAACTCATTTATTTTTCTTAAAAACTCATTTATTTTTCTTAAAAACTCATTTATTTTTCTTAAAAACTCATTTATTTTTCTTAAAAACTCATTCATTTTTCTTTAAAACTCATTTGTTTATGATATTTGTAGGTATAATTTTAACGACTGTAATTTAATCGACATTTAGAATCTCAACTCTGATAGAGGGTCCAACATTAAGAATCTCACCTCTGATAGAGGTGTCCAACATTAGGAATCTCAACTCTGATAGAGGGATCCAACATTTCATCGAATATTTGTTTATTCCGTTTCCCAACTCTTCCAATTCGGTCTCCGACCGAATATTTTAAATAGAAAAATTTTAAGAGATTGAAAAGGGGAGAGAAAGCGTAATAACCCGCTTGAAAAAAAAACTTAACATATGTTAACCATCTTAGTAAAAAATAGAAATCCAAGGTTACACCTGCCAGCAAGTACGCACACCGTAAATATATGGCCTGAATGATCTAAAGCTATATTTTAAACATAAAGTGATAAAGGCAGAAGATGTGCGGAACGAAGCCCTTGCAAGAAAAAGAACAGCACGGAAGGCCAAAATTAACCAGGAATCATCATTCTCCTGCGTGAAATGCAGACGAGATTGTCACTTCAGGATTGGCCTAGTGAGCCACTCGTCGAAGTGTAGGACTACAACATAGCTATTCCATCGTCTCGCGAAGACGGAAGGATGCCATACAAATATTTTCAACAACTAAACCGGTACGGCTGAAGCTGGCGTCAATTTGTTCTAATTATGTGCCACCCAAGAACACGTGACTAATGGTGAAGGACCATATCTAATTACTAGATTCTTTCAAAACTTCTAACAGCACAACTAATCGATTCATTCATTGTAACTATGTAACGTATATTAAAGTTGATAAAATATGAGTGTTATAACCATTTGAGTCTAAGCTGTCGGCGAAATTTCAACTGTCTGAGAAAATGGGAAGTGATAAATTGGGAAGTGATCAAATGGGATGTGATAAAATGGGATGTGATAAAATGGGAGGGGATAAAATGGGATGTGATGAAATGGAAAGGGATAAAATTGAAAGGGATAAAATGGGATGTGATAAGATGGAATGAGATCAAATGGGATGTGATAAAATGGGATGTGATAAAATGGGATATGATAAAATGGCATGTGATAAAATGGCATGTGATAAAATGGTATATGATAAAATGGAATGTGATAAAATGGGAAGTGATAAAATGGGAAGTGATAAAATGGGATGTTGGTTTTAAACAATTACGTCAACATTTCCAAGGCAAGGGAAAACAAAAGTGACGTTTCCCTGTAGCAAGGTTCTTCAAGCTTGTAAAAAGGGTGACTGGTTCACTGTCCCTCAGACATTGTTAAAGAGGGGGAAAAGGGTGGGGGGCGTGCAAAGCCAATATGCATTTCTTATATTTACTTGCGAGAACCCGGCATGCGTTGAAATGCCATTGAAAAGGAAAAAAAATTGTGTTTGTATTAATTACGTTTTTGAATTAATTTTTAATTAGAAAATATTATTTTGTTGTTTTTTTCCGTCTGATGTGTACACAAATAAATTAGAAGATTTTTCGACAAGTAGGCAGGCCACAAACAGCTGTCCATGTGAGAAGAGTGGATTTTCAAAATTTAGTCCATACACGTGTAGCGATTGATCCACCCATGTAATAGCTATGTTTGAAATTATATTTATATTAAATTAAATAGCTCATATAATAAAAAAAAAATAATGCCCCCGGCCCCAAAATCAAAATTTTAAAATGTTTGTACTAATTCAGACACCTACTAATTATGTCAGACACAAACTGAAATGTCGCAATTTGTGTTTGAGTAAATTTCATCCACACATGCAATAGCTCTGTTTGAAAGTATATTTATATAGCTCATATAAGAAAAAAATAATTTAGGGCCCCCCAATCCCAAAAGGAATAGTAAACAATAATAATAAAGTGCATTTGAAAATCAAGCTTCATCCCCAAAGGCTCGAAGCGCGATACAAAGTCGACCACATTAAAAGAGAAATGAAAACAATCTATATTTTACCACACTGAAATACAAAACGCAACAATACAAAACTACATACGAGCACACACCCATTCAAAGTATTACATCACCTTGCAATTATAAACAACACAAGCCAATATACATCTAAAAGATAATAGCTAGCTGGAAAAGATGGTAGACGGCACCCCAGCAGGTGTTTGCGAAATAGACATGTTTTCAAACCGGTGCCTGGCTGTTTCTGAGAGCGACAGGATTACCATAATCCAGAAACCTTAGCGGGCGTGCGCACAACTTACCGAAGTTTTATCGCAATCGGATGAATGGTATAGGAACGCATAGGGAAATTATATTTAGCTCATAAAAGGAGGGGGAAAAAAAGAATTTAGGGCCCCGGGCCCAAAACGGAATATTGAGAAATGTGTGTATTAATTCAGAAAAATATACCGAATAAAAGATACCTTTTGCGCAAGTATTCAAGGAAGCGTTCTATCTATCTATCTATCTATCTATCTATTTATCTTTCTATCTATCTATCTATCTATCTATCTATCTATCTATCTATCTATTGATTCTATCTATCTATCTATCTCTCATTAGGAAATGGCGTCAGCGGGCCGTCGAGCTCGTGCTCCTAATGCCCTCCCTGGCGTCCACCCACACCCGCCAGCCGCCGGGTGTCCCCGGCGCCGGGCCGTGCGGGAAGACGTCAGAGACCTCCCCGGGCGTTGGACGCCCCCACCAGCAACTGCTCGATCGAGTTTGCTGATGGAGGCCCCCCCCCCCCGCCCGGAGACGTCTGGTCGACCGAAGACGCTGTGTTTCAAGCGTCCGCAGTCCACTTTCCTAGGGGCCGGGACGGTAAATTAACGTCCTAATATCTCCCCCCACCCGTCCCGGGGAAGCATCGGACGCCCTCTAAGAGGGATTCTACAGTGGGTTTCCACCTCGCAACTAATTCGCGAAGTAGCTGGGACGAAACGGTTGCCTAGGAGCAGCTTTCTCAGGGCTGCATATTTAGAATCACCGGCCATAGGCTTCCACCACAGCCTATCGCCTCATATCCCTTAACGGCAACTTGTAATCATGATCCCTACCATGTGTTTGCCTTTTCTTCCCCCTTTGAAGCATCACAGGTGGCAGCCCTGTAGGAGCTGTTTATTCCAGCAACTACCAGGCATGGCCGTGTCTGCCACGCGGGACACGCAATGGTGGTAATGTGCCCCGGGTTAACGCCGAGGGGGTCGGTGGCCAGTGCTTCCAAATCGGCAAGCCACTACAGACTTGTCAACCGGAATCCCGGGGGGGGGGGATCTATCTATCTATCTATCTATCTATCTATCTATCTATCTATCTATCTATATATATATCTATCTATCTGTCTGTCTGTCTGTCTGTCTGTCTGTCTGTCTATCTATCTATCTATCTATCTATCTATCTACCTACCTACCTACCTATCTATCTATCTATCTATCTATCTATCTGTCTATCTGTCTGTCTATCTGTCAGTCAGTATGTCTGTCTGTCTGTCTATCAGTCTGTCTATCTATCTATCGATCTACCTTCCTTAGTTTGTACTTTAAATATATTTGTAATTTATAATAATAATACTTAAACTATTACTAAACTAAAATCGAATATATAATATTTTTGGCGCATTTAAATTAATTCGATTTCCGTATAATAGAAAATAACTATAGCCGCTATGCGTACCCGGGTCCCTTTAGATTAAATCCCACTCGGATGTCATTTATGGTAGTTTATTTTAGTTAAACTGAAGAAGTAAGTTTACAAACATATAGTCCATTTAATTATCTTTAAACAGTTACCCCATTTTGTCTTATGAACCCAACAATAATATTTTAAATTGTTTTTTAATCCCAACCTCTCACTTCTGGTACCCGGGTGCGAATAGTCGCAGCCATATATATTACGCTTCTGGTAAAACTCGTGGACTGCTTCCATTTCCGGTGACTGCTTCCTAAAATTCGTGGCTGCTTCTTATCAGCGACTTTGGTATCGAGAGTATATTACAAATAATTCTAAATGTTTGAAAAAAAAGTACGGTTAAATAATGAGTTCACTGTTGCGCAAACTATAGTTCGCGATAACAACGCTAAACGATATATTTATTTTTGAAATAACGCAACTGCGTTTGGCGCGTAATATTTTCTTTTCGAAAAATACAATCGTCTCAATTTAAATATGGTGTAAAAAAATATTCGGTTTAAAAGTGGTTGGGACATAAGAATATTTAATATAGTTCATAGGCCTGAAATAAAAAGTGTGCAGTGACGTATCATGGGGGAAGGGGTGTAGCAAAAATTGGGATTCTTAAATGTGCGTTACTTGAGTTCATGTTTTGTCAAGTAGCTTTGGTAGATGAGAAGTTCACGCATTGCTGCCGCCAATGTTTTGCGGGCTACGTCTAGTAGCAAATGTGTTATTTGTTGTGCTGATAACAGGAAAAAAACAATACTATATGAAAAAGAATATCAATTACCATCATTGTATTAGTATTTCAATGATAAGTATGGACCTGCTTTTGGCCAATGAGATGGTCAATGGTAGGTTTGGACCTGCTTTTGACCAATGAGATGGTCAATGGTATGTTTGGACCTGCTTTTGGCTAATGAGATGGTCAATGCACAGTGCAATTTGTGTCTTTGCTAACATGTAAGGCGACCAGGCGGGCTGATCACTTGCAGAGGAGACAGTTAAATTGTTCAGGAGACAGTTAAATTGTTCAGGAGACAGTTAAATTGTTCAAAAGACAGTTAAATTGTTCAGAAGACAGTTAAATTGTTCAGGAGAAAGTTAAATTGTTCAGAAGACAGTTAAATTGTTCAGGAGACAGTTAAATTGTTCAGGAGACAGTCAAATTGTACAGGAGAAGGTTCAACCGACCTGAAGCTGGTGGTGATCCCTGACATAACGCATGACACTAAGTGGTTGATGTCACCATAGGTAGGGGCGGTCACTTTGAGGGTACGGAAACAGATGTCATACAACGCCTCGTTGTCCAGCATGTAGGTGTGGTGTGTGGCACCCGTCAGGATGCTGAGGGTCAACACTGCATTGTAAGGTTCGACGACTACCTCAGACACCTGGAAATAGTCCAAATAGATCGCTTTACGTGTAATCTTCATGTATCTATTTACACATTGCCGTTTCAAAACGTTATAATATTACATTATTACCCAACCCGCCCTGTTTCACGCTAATCACTATCCGGGAATTATCCCCCCTACTATCCCGTTAGTGGAGGACCCGGCCCGGAGACCGACCCGCAAACTGTTTTTGTGTGTAGCCTCTCACCACATTGAGTCTGTGTAGCCTCTCACATCATTGAGTCTGTGTAGCCTCTCACATCATTGAGTCTGTGTAGCCTCTCACATCATTGAGTCTGTGTAGCCTCTCACATCATTGAGTCTGTGTAGCCTCTCACATCATTGAGTCTGTGTAGCCTCTCACATCATTGAGTCTGTGTAGCCTCTCACATCATTGAGTCTGTGTAGCCTCTCACATCATTGAGTCTGTGTAGCCTCTCACATCATTGAGTCTGTGTAGCCTCTTACATCATTGGTCTGTGTAGCCTCTCACATCATTGGTCTGTGTAGCCTCTCACATCATTGGGTTTGTAGAGCCGCACACAAAATTGGATCTGTATAGCCCCCCCCCCCCCCCCCACATACCCGTAAGAATTGTTCGGCTTTTCCATTTTTTTTCCTTACCACATCATTTATCATCAGTTAATAGAATTAATAATAATAATAAAGTTTATTTGAAAATCACGCTTCATCCCCAAAGGCTCGAAGTGCATTACAATGTCAACCACATTAAAAGAGAAAAGTAACAATCTATATTTTACCTCATTGAAATACAAAACGCAATATTACAAAAACTACATACGAGCAGACCCATTCAACGTTTTTCCTCCCTTGCAATCATAAACAACACAAGCCATTTAACAAGACGGGGCTCACGGCCTGTAACCGTTTCTGGTGCAAGGGTCCCCTAATGTTCCCCGGAATGAGACCTCTGAGTCCCCTTATATCACCAGAATGAGACCTCCGGGTGAACGTGACATTCTATCATAAGACGCGATCTACGCGTGCTCAATTTTTTCTCGTGATGCTATCGTGCCCGTGTCCTTCATGCTTATCCCCGCACGTCCAAGAATCCTCTCACCATTCTCCAGCACGAGAACTTGGGGTGCACATGAGCTTATTTTTCTTTTAACACGAGCAACCCTTTCTTATTTAATTTCTTGCATCTGACGAGTTTCAACTGCGAATCAATCTTTTGTTTTTCTTCTGTCCATAGGGACTGGAGATAAAAACATGTATTCTCGGTGACGCCACAGGCGGCTTGTGATATTAAAAAAAAAACGATTTTTTTTTTTTGTGGGGGGGGGGGGGGGTGTGTGAGGCGGGTTGCGTCCTTTGAAGTCATCTGCTTAGTGTACAACTTTTCCTTTATCAACTTTGTTGAGCAGACCTTACTTTTCGTTTCACTCCATTACAAAATGGCGTTCTTGCTAATTAAAAATTGGCGTTTGAAAGAAACGCACTTAAGCAATGAACACCTTTTTCAGAGTTACCGTGTCTTTGAGCAATATCTGCTCAGTTACCGTGTCTTTGAGCAATATCTGCTCAGTTACCGTGTCTTTGAGCAGTATCTGCTCAGTTACCGTGTCTTTGAGCAGTATCTACTCAGTTACCGTGTCTTTGAGCAATATCTGCTCAGTTACCGTGTCTTGGAGCAATATCTGCTCAGTTACCGTGTCTTTGAGCAGTATCTGCTCAGTTACCGTGTCTTTGAGCAATATCTGCTCAGTTACCGTGTCTTTGAGCAGTATCTGCTCAGTTACCGTGTCTTTGAGCAATATCTGCTCAGTTACCGTGTCTTTGAGCAATATCTGCTCAGTTACCGTGTCTTTGAGCAATATCTGCTCAGTTACCGTGTCTTGGAGCAATATCTGCTCAGTTACCGTGTCTTTGAGCAATATCTACTCAGTTACCGTGTCTTTGAGCAATATCTGCTCAGTTACCGTGTCTTTGAGCAATATCTGCTCAGTTACCGTGTCTTGGAGCAATATCTGCTCAGTTACCGTGTCTTTGAGCAATATCTGCTATTATCTGGAGCTGTTCGCTCCCTGTTCGGGTACTTCGAAGTCATTTGACCAGACGCACCAGGCAATTTTCAAGGTATTTTAATAATAGCGTGTTTTAATTGGGACTTAAAATGTGAAACAAAAAAATGACGCATAAAAGTCATTAGTGTTGCTGACTACATGCGTCTCGGTGAGTCGTAGGACTCAACAAAATTTTGGATCCCCCCCCCCCCCCCCAAATCCCGCACCACTTAAAGAAAGACTGAACAAATTTTTGTATTAAAAGTATTTAAAGTGACTAGAGCTACTGAAGTTGGTGACTCAGAACAATTACGCAACATTTTACAGGTCTTGAAAAGCTGAGATATGCTGAAATTAAAAAGCGAATCCCAAAGCTAGTTTTCCGGGATTTTCTGGTACGGCAGATTTTCCCCTTGAATTTTAAAGAAGTTCGATTCGCGTGGTAATCCTAGGTAAGAACTACTAGTTAAAATCCAAAATTCTTTCCCCTACATGTGTCAGTATTCTTTTCATGCACTACATTTATACGGTTAACTGTCAATGTAAATATTCCTAAGTGGCTGCAAGCTTTGTAACGAATTTTTTTTTTTATTTGTTCCGTTGAATGTGCAGATGTTTTTGAACTGGTCACTCGGCTTAATACAGGACAAGCGTATACAAATAGTTTTTTTTTTAAAATAAGCTTTAAATCCATCCATTAGATCAGGGGGTCAACAAACTATGGCCCGCGGGCCGGATCCTGCCCGCAAGGACAGTTGATCCGGCCCGCCGACAGTACTTGAATTTGCGTGATAAAACGTATGGCACACGAGATGTTGTGATACAATTTAAATTTCAATATTATGTTTAGAATACTAAGAGATCTTCATACGTACGGAGCTTGCATGAAACAACTTGCCTGTGAGCAAACATTTTTAAAAATAAAATATGTGAAGTCAACACATCGAACGAGAGGGATTGATGAACATTTCAAAAACAGTTCTTTTGATTGGATGCAGCAAATTCCAACCCAAACATTGATGATATCTTGAGAGCCAAACTCCAGTTTTACAAATCTCACTAACCTTTTTGCTGCTTAGTTTGTGAGATTCGAATATGTTCGCACTAGATTTGATGCAACTATCTTTTTGCTAACGTCGCCTTCTTTGCTAACTTTTTTTAGCAAACGAATATGTTGGTTGTCTTTTCTTTTTTACATTGCACACCACTCGTGATTAACATGGAGTACTAAACTTAGTTTTTCGTCTTTTTCCCCAGAGCTTTCGTTCTGGCTTGCAAGTATTGTACAGAATGATTATCCGGCCCGCGCTCGTCATTTTTTCCTGTTATCCGGCCCGCCGTGAAAAAAGTTTGGTGATCTCTGCATTGGATGAAAATGTTCGTCTCCATAACTTACCTTGGGCGACGGAAGCACGGAAAACGTACACATCATGCGATCGGGATATTCATCATTGAGCCGGACCAACAGTGCACTGCCCAGCCCTGAGCCTGTCCCACCTCCAGTGGCGTGTACAAGCTGGGGGAGAGAGGGGTTTCACTTAGAAGTAAATAGTTACCCAGGGAGATTAATGTCAAAAAAAAATTCGCATTTATTTAGTCACGCTAAAATTGTCTGATGCCAAAAATTTGGATTCGTGAACATCTCATGTCAAATGTTCATTTCGATCTTTTTTAACATGAACAAGATAATGCATGGCGTAATAAGGGTTAATATAACATGGTAGAATAGCATTAGAGCTGTAAAAATGTATCTTTCAATTAACTACACTGTTTATAGAGAAAAATAAAATTTAAAAGCTCAAGGCTCTGACCACGGAAACCATACATTCTTCAACAATTAATCACCTTCTGTAGAAATTTAATGTAGATATTTTACATTGACATTTCATGTAGAGATTAGTGCAGATATTTTATTTAGAGCTTATATTTACAGATTCTATTTAGAGATTTTTATGTAGAGATGCTATGTAGAGATTTTATTTAGAGATTTTATGTAGAGATTCTATGTAGAGATTTTATTAAGAGAATTTATGTAGAGATTTTATGTAGAGATTCTATGTAGAGATTTTAAGTAGAGAATTTGTGTAGAGATTTTATGTAGAGATTGTATTAATTTTTTCTAAATAATTGCAACAAATGTCTTTTTCCAAACAAATATTTTCCCATTCGACCCACTCCAGCCCACTACAACCCGCTCCAACCCTCTCCAGCCCACTACAACCCACTCCAACCCTCTCCAGCCCACTTCAACCCACTCCTACCCTCTCCAGCTCACTACAACCCACTCCAACCCTCTCCAGCCCACTAGAACCCACTCCAACCCTCTCCAGCCCACTACAACCCACTCCTACCCTCTCCAGCCCACTACAACCCACTCCAACCCTCTCCAGCCCACTTCAACCCACTCCTACCCTCTCCAGCCCACTACAACTCACTCCAACCCTCTCCAGACCTCTACAACCCGCTACAACCCATCTAACGGGGTGCTTTTATTTCGATAAACTTTATCGAGAAACCCTGTTAGGATGCCGGATGTAAATAAACAAATGTCTTTCTTGGTGTAAAAAATAACTACAGTTTACTTCTGCTTGTTGCTAGATGGGAATATAAGAGATCCAGGACATATGTACACAGAAGTGGGGAATATAAGAGATGCTGGACATCTGTACACAGAAGTGGGGAATATAAGAGATGCTGGACATCTGTACACAGAAGTGGGGAATATAAGAGACGCTGGACACCTGTACACAGAAGTGGGGAATATAAGAGACGCTGGACACCTGTACACAGAAGTGGGGAATATAAGAGACGCTGGACACCTGTACACAGAAGTGGGGAATATAAGAGATGCTGGACACCTGTACACAGAAGTGGGGAATATAAGAGACGCTGGACACCTGTACACAGACGTTGGTGGGAATATAAGAGATGCTGGAGATGTGTACACAGACGTTCAAGAACTTGGGGGTGATTTGTGGCGAAAAAGGAGAAACACGTTAGAGGTCATTCAATGATATTATTATTTTTAGAAATTATTTTATATTCCATAGTTAATAACCTTTGTCATGCTATGACATGTTTAACCCCCTTCAAGGGCAAACCTTGGATTTTGTGGTCTCAAAGCTACAATATATATTATACATGTTTACTTATGCCTCCTTATAAAACCGTGTAACTACGCCCTTGAAGTAACGCTACAACGAGGGATTTCAATGGTATTAAAATATCCCTCTTATATTGTACTTAGATCTACCTTCATGTGTGGTATGAATATGGTAATAAAGAGGGGGGGGGGGTTGTGGGGAGACGACAATCTGGTTAGGTAAAAGGAAATGAGCGAAACAAAGTATGGGCAAAATTGAAGGAAAAGAACGTAGCAAAACACCGAACGTGTCGGCAAGAGGCCTCAATCAGCGAACAAACAATATTTTAGAAAGAATAAAAAAAAATTAAGATAACCTTAACTGAAATGTAGTATCTGAGAGGACAGCAAGAGGACAGTGAGGGGACACCAAGAGGACAGTGAGAGGACAGGAAGAGGACAGGAAGAGGACAGCAATATGACAGTGACAGGACAGTGAGAGAACACAAAGAGGACAGTGAGAGGACACCAATAGGACAGTGAAAGGACGATGAGAGGACACCAAGAGGACAGTGAGAGGACAGCAAGAGGAGAGTGAGATGACAGCAAGATGACACCAAGAGGACAGTGAGAGGACAGCAAAGGACAGCAAGATGACAGTGAGAGGACAGCAAGATGACAGTGACAGGACAACGAGAGGACAGCAAGAGGACAGCAAGATGACAGTGAGAGGACAGCAAGAGGACAGCAAGATGACAGTGAGAGGACAGCAAGAGTACAGTGAGAGGACAGTGAGAGGACACCAATAGGACATTGAAAGGACAATGAGAGGACACCAAGAGGACAGTGAGAGGACAGCAAGAGGAGATTGAGAGGACAGCAAGATGACACCAAGAGGACAGTGAGGGAACAGCAAGAGGACAGCAAGAGGGCAGCAAGATGACAGTGAGAGGACAGCAAGATGATAGTGAGAGGACAGCAAGAGGACAGCAAGATGACAGTGAGAGGACAGCAAGATGACAGTGAGATGACAGCAAGATGACAGTGAGAGGACATCAAGAGGACAGCAAGAGGACAGCAAGAGGACAGCAAGAGGACAGCAAGAGGACAGCAAGAGGACAGCAAGATGACAGTGAGAGGACAGCAAGATGACAGTGAGAGGACAGCAAGAGGACAGTGACAGGACAGCAAGATGACAGTGACATGACAACGAGAGGAATATCTACATTCGATTTCAGCTACAAGTGTTATGTTTATTTCATTCTATTTTTACTCTTGTTTGTTCTCTGATGGAGTCCGCATTGTTCTGTTGCGTTCTTATTCTGATTTTTTTCAGGTTTTTCCCATACTTTGTTTCGCTCAATTCCCTGGTCTAAATATTGAGGAAATGGAGTTCACTTTTGCTCGTAATCCATTCTTTAACTTTAAAGAAAGGGCATAAGTCACCGTGACCCTGCATCGTACGCCCATTATTTCCTCCAAGATTTACACCATACACTTCTCGTCTGCAACTGATTCATTGTTCTGTGCCAGAGCCACGGGGACATCAAGGTTCGGCTGCCTACATCTGGACAGCATGTACAAGTAACATGCGCGCGATTGAAGACGTCACTTCCCGTTGCCAACATCCGATGTCTAACCGGTAGTGGATGATGTGAGCTCTAGGTAGCAGCAACACATCGAAGGTGGAAAATGTGGGGGGTTCGCCCATGTGTACACACAGGACCCGGTTCCTTCATTTATAAAAGTGTACCATGGGCTTGTTTTGTTTGTGTTTTGTTTGTTTTATGATCTGTTTGTATAAGTTTCCAGTGTGTGGCGGATACGTTTGGTTAAAGCTACGACTAGAAGTTGCAATCTCATTGAGCTCGACGCGTTGAACTTGCATAATACTTCAGATCACGGGTGACGCAACGTTTACTCAAACCCCGCCCGCTCCCACGCCTCGTGAGGCTGCAGTTGTTCAGCCAAACTGACCATCATCGCTGCGCCATCTGGCGAGGAGAGGACCTTATCATCGCCGACCAGGACGCGAATGGCCTGACCATATCACATTCCCCCAGTGCCTAAGTGTTCGTGTATCTAACAATCATCAAATACCTGAAAGCCTTGCAAACAGTCACAGCCCTCGGCCTCCCTTCGAATGATGTCGAATATCGTGTCTGCCACCTCCGCGCCATCTGTGTAGTGTCCTTGGAAATAAATGAGAAATCCCTTTTCCACTTATCGTTTAGAAAGATCAGCGGGATTTGCAGGACATAGAAAACCATAAGTCAGTGTTTCCCAACATTTTTTTGTGCCCCCCCCCCCCCCCTAAGCCATTCTGAAATTGTTATGCCCCCCCCCCCCCATGTATCATGTACATAGTTTTTAATATTTAAAGATAAGGTTGTTCACTGAAGAAACTTAAATGGTAGGTTTTAGGAAGAAATCACTCGGGAATTGGTGAGGAAACATAGTAAGTAAATTTTCAAAACATATCATGGAGAACTGAAATTCACTTTTAACGTGCGCTTATTTTAAATTGAGGCTCTTTTTATTATTTTTATTATTATTATTATTATTATTATTATTATTATTATTGGTAGATTTCAATAGCGTGGTACCCCAGGCTAGGGCTGGGCTCACCAAGCTGTATATACAATTTAACAAACATAATCATGAACTTAAAAACTAACATACATTGATTAAATAAAACAAAAAAAAATATAACTATTCTTCCATTAAAATACAAGTCATAGTAGACGGTTGGGTTTCAAATTCTAGACAGCTCATTTTCAAATTGCCCCCCTAAACAATCAAATTCCCCCCCCCCCTTTTTTTAAACAATCAAATTCCCCCCCCCCCCTTTTTTTTTAAACTGACTTGCGTTCTATTTATAGTCGGATCACTGTTTTGAATTTGAAGTTGTAGATAATTTGATCCAAGACATCCTTACATTTGGAAAGGTGGGAGGGGAGTGTGTTAAAAACAGTAAAGATTTGTAGAGATGTGTGGGTTTAGGTGTTATTTTTGGGTTAAGATATAATTTGTGGGTTTAGATGTAATTTGTGGGTTTAGATGTAATTTGTGGGTTTAGATGTAATTTGTGGGTTTAGATGTAATTTGTGGGTTTAGATGTAATTTGTGGGTTAACATGTAATTTGTGGGTTTAGATGTAATTTGTGGGTTTAGATGTAATTTGTGGATTTAGATGTAATTTGTGGGTGTAGATGTAAATTGTGGGTTTAGATGTAATTTGTAGGTTTGGTTGTAATCTCAGAGGATGAAAGATGTGAGAGATTATTTTTTAAATGTCATGAATCTAATAAAAGTTAGCTTGAAAAAACTGTACGTAATTTAATGACAAATTGAGGAGATGGTAGCTATTACGAGAAATGAAAAGATGGTAGCTATTACGAGAAATGAAAAGATGGTAGCTATTACGAGAAATGAAAAGATGGTAGCTATTACGAGAAATGAAAAGATGGTAGCTATTACGAGAAATGAAAAGATGGTAGCTATTACGAGAAATGAAAAGATGGTAGCTATTACGAGAAATGAAAAGATGGTAGCTATTACGAGAAATGAAAAGATGGTAGCTATTACTAGAAATGAAAAGATGGTAGCTATTATGAGAATTTTAAAATATATAAAAAGTTGGTACCCAAACCTTTTGCCCAGTTGTTACTGCAGCCCACTTTACCAAAGATGAAATTGTCTGGTCGAAAGATCCTCCCAAAGGGGCCGCCTCTGACACTGTCGATGACGCTCGGATCTAAGTCCACTAATATGGCCCTGGGGACAAATTTGCCACCTGACTCGGGGGAAATGAGGGTATTTAGGATTAAACGTATGTGTTACATACAACCAGGGCAGAATTTAGACTTGCTGCGGCCATAAGCTATACAAAGTCCAAAGGCCCTAAGCTATACAAAGTCCAGAGGCCCTAAGCTATACAAAGTCCAGAGGCCCTAAGCTATACAAAGTCCAAAGGCCCTTAGCTATACAAAGTCCAAAGGCCCTAAGCTATACAAAGTCCAGAGGCCCTAAGCTATACAAAGTCCAGAGGCCCCCTACCGATTGAAATTACACGAGGTGGTCAAAGAAAAAGTAAAAATCTATAGCTGGCAGATTGTGAGGCCCTAAGCTGTAGCTTATGTAGCGTATACGTAAATCCGGTACTGCATATAACTTAGACAAGGTGACCACCATTTATACTGTCTTCAGCAGGCCAGAAATGGTTTTTGGACCTTAGTCCTGCTTTGGCGTAAGCTGCAACCACTACAGATAAAGACTACACAGTTGTAATTATTATTTTGTATAATTTATGAAAATATCGAGCACATCTGATATCCAGGCAGGAATAAATTACACTTTCTAAAAGAAATATCATTAATCTAAATTGTTCTAAATTGTTAATGTGTTCATCCCCGTAACGGCAAAGCAATGTTCATGTCCTGGATTTAAATATGAACATTTTAAAATGTCAATTTTATTTTTTTTTTATTATTTTTTTTAAGTTAAGAAATGGTCATTTAAACATAGGTCATCTTAAACAAACAAGAATATGGTGGATATGGTGGATAAACTGGATAGGGTACACAAAGGTAATATTCTACATGTAAGAGCTGCAAAAAAAATGTTTGACAACTAGTTATAATACATCTTGATGGAACGATGAGATGAATACAACAATCATATCTTGACACACCTGAGACAGAGCAGCACCTTGTATATATACAATGTTACCAATGTTACCAAATTTTTGCCATATTTCAGTTCATATTTTACCAAATTACCGATTTCCCCCCACAAGAGCATCGACAGGTTGGAGGCGGTCCAGCGACAGGCAGCACGCTTTGTCCTGAACTGCTACAGTAACACCTCAAAAGGACGACTAACCAGGCTCTCCGTGATGTACAAGATAAATAATGGGCTGGTCCATAGCTCCAGCATTAAACTGAATCTCGTCCCTCTCCCCCCCCCCCCCCCCCCCATCCCTTTTCTTAGACAGCGACGAGGCCATAACAGGCAGTTCCGTCTCGTAAAAACAAGAAATCAGTACTGGAGCTCCTCATTCCTGCCAAAGACAGTCAGGGACTGCAAAGTCTTCCAAAAGCAACAGTTGAGGCGACTACACTAGACACATTGCGTCTATTGCCTCCTGTCCTCCAGCCCCCAGTTTATAATACCATTGCTGAGAAGCCCTTGCAACCAGGGCTACAAAACCATGCACAGTTACATCCCAAACCCTTCTACAAACAAAGGAGCCAGACTGATCAATACATTATCGTGGGCCCTCAAAATATAGAAGAAGAAGGAGGAGTAGAAAAGCTTTGATGTTAAAGACAACATTTCCATGTCTGGTTTCATTGTTCTTCCCTTCAGCCTCCCCTTCGGTTCAGTTACTTGGAATGCCTGACAATAATCACATTATTATGTGTCCCCACAATCACACTCACAATCACAACCAGCAAAAAGAAAAGAGATTAAACAGTGTATCATAACAATACAATGAGTGGGGAGACAATGTTGAACAGACATTAATCAGACAGATGGGCGTGTTGAGCAGATATTACTCAGACGGGTGGGCGTGTTGAGCAGACATTGCTCAGTCAGGTGGGCGTGTTGAGCAGACATTACTCAGACAGATTGGCATGTTGAGCAGACATTACTCAGACAGATGGGCGTGTTGAGCAGACTTTACTCAGACAGATGGGCGTGTTGAGCAGACATTACTCAGACAGGTGGGCGTGTTGAACAGACATTACTCAGACAGACGGGTGTGTTGAAGAGCCATTACTCAGCAAAGTTATCGTGTTGAACAGACATTACTCAGTAAGGTGGGTGTGTTGAACAGACCTGTCGCCTCGTTGAAGTAAACATTGATCCTCTCCAGCTGGAGATCGGACTCCCCGCGGAACGTGCCAGTTGGGTCCACGCCATGCTCACTGCAAGCAACTTCCCAAAACTGGCCAGGTAAACACAAAAAAGGGTAATTGGTAACACAACTTGTCTGACGGGGGTGTCTGGATATTAATTGTGCCGATTTAATATAAAACAAAATACTAGCTACCAGATCCATTTCAGTTCACATTTTGAAACTTTACCGATTTCCCACGAAAATTGTGAATTAAAAACATATAACAGTGTGATTTTAGCATGGACATTACATAGGCCAGAGCAGTGACGTAGCTAGTGTTTAGTGTTAGTGCCGCAGTTGGCCGAAAGTGCCGCTGACGTAAGGGCTCTCCGTGTAATTACAAATAATTGTATAGTTCTGGTCAACCATGGCGGCAGAACGATCTGAAATGTCGTGGTTTAAATTATGTCTGCTCTGAAATGTCCTGGCATAAAATATATAAACTCTGAAATGTCGTGGTTTAAAATATATCAACTCTGAAATGTCGTGGTTTAAAATATGTCAACTCTGAAATGTCCTTGCATAAAATATATAAACTCTGAAATGTCGTGGTTTAAAATATGTCAACTCTGAAATGTCGTGGTTTAAAATATATCAACTCTGAAATGTCGTGGTTTAAAATATGTCAACTCTGAAATGTCCTTGCATAAAATATATAAACTCTGAAATGTCGTGGTTTAAAATATGTCAACTCTGAAATGTCCTTGCATAAAATATATAAACTCTGAAATGTCGTGGTTTAAAATATGTCAACTCTGAAATGTCGTGGTTTAAAATATGTCAACTCTGAAATGTCCTTGCATAAAATATATAAACTCTGAAATGTCGTGGTTTAAAATATGTCAACTCTGAAATGTCCTTGCATAAAATATATAAACTCTGAAATGTCCTGGCATAAAATATATAAACTCTGAAATGTCTTGGTTTAAGATATGTAAACTCTAAAATGTCTTGGTTTAAAACATGCCAACTTTGAAATGCCCTGGTTTTGATTTTGAAAACGAAAATGGCCACCTTATTAATATAATATCTTTTGTATAACAGGATTATTTTGAATTTTTTAATAATAATATCATTTGTGTTAGTATTATCGTGAAATTATTCTTAGTGATATTCACAGAATAAGATTATGATTTTGAAATCATTATTATTATTAATATTATTATTATTAGTTGTCATATATAGCACGGTACCCCAGCCTAGGGCTAGGCTCACCGCGCTGTACATAAAACTATTAGCAAAAGAGACATAATCGTGACAATAACATAAAATATATTTATGTAATAAAGAACAGCTGTATAGAGACAAAACAAAAACAATTGCATATTCAACCCATCCACCCCAGAACTTTTACATGTCAAGCCATGGACGGCGGCCAGCAGCAGCATTTATCGGTCAGATGTGGGGAATCAGTCGGGGTAGTAGAGTTTAAAGAGATGTGTTTTGAGTGCAGTTTTGAAGGCCTGTGTAGTTGGTATATTGCGGATGTGTAGTGGCAGAGAATTCCATTGTTTTGGGGCGCAGAAAGAGAAAGATCGTTCACCATGTTTTAGTACGTGTCTTAGCAACGGACAGAATACGCGTGTCTGGGGAGGAGCGAAGCTGTCGAAGGGGTGAATAGACAGAAAGAAGTTCGGTGATATATGAAGGGCAGGAATCTAAGAAAAAGTTATGACAGAGAACAGACAGCTTGTAATAAATGCGTGCCTGTATAGGAAGCCAATGAAGTTAAGGATTAGAATCATCTGACTTTAGGCCAAATTTAAACTTTAACACAAGCAACAAAAAAATCTCTAAGTGTGATGTTTGCATTATTAATATTTAAACTATAATGGTTAGAACTTTCAACAAACGGTTTGCTCCACCTTTGCACCAAGATGGTTACCGCAGGCTCCGAGCTGGAGGTGAACTATTTCCCTCATGTTTGTGACGTTGCAAAGGTGTGCTTCCCAACTTGATCTAGTTACCCCCCGCCCAGGCACCCACTACCCCGTGAGTTTAAGGATCAACAAATGAAGGGGGGAAGTATGCGGGAGGCGGTATCTAATAAGATGTGGAGTTCCGTTCAACATGTCAGCCGCACCATCGGGAGTGCGCGCGGTGCGTTTCAGTTTATTTCACTGCTCAAAATGGGTGGGGGGCCCGGGGGGGGGGGTCTTATTCAAAGCAAAAAATGTTTGACAAGGTAGTTAATAGGGTTTCTCATTTCCTTGAAAAGGGGGGGGGGGGGTATTATCCCAGGTAATGGAAATAGAGTTTTCCTCATCGCGGAATTTCCTGGAAAATCCGTAGAAACCCCGGGATCAAATTAATTCAATTAATTTTTTAAAGGTTTTTTAAAATTGATATTGTCTAAAAATGATTTTTTTTTTAATTTTAAGGTTAGTTGAGAGGTTGGTGACTTGCCACTAGTAGCTTTTTGCACGACTCAT
Source organism: Omphiscola glabra (assembly GCA_964017045.1). Taxonomy (NCBI): domain Eukaryota; kingdom Metazoa; phylum Mollusca; class Gastropoda; family Lymnaeidae; genus Omphiscola; species Omphiscola glabra. The sequence continues at coordinate 15,572,010 of OZ024794.1, read as the reverse complement.
TCTTATTAATGGATAACAAGCTAATAATATCCTAGAATAGCAACAGTCGGATATAACATCCAGTAGGAAACAAAACATACCACTTTATGAGTTTTGCATTCTTTGTGAGGGGGTAATTCTCGTTTCAAACCCATTCCTAAGTATTTAAGATCAAATTTTTCTTACATCTTGAAACAAGGGTCAGATTCAAACAATAAAATATGCAATTAGTTGGGGTTTTTTTTATGTATCTTTATTTATATATGTCTTACTGTGTTGATTTTTGAAAGGAAAATACACTTCATAATATAAAGGTAGTTTGTGATAAAGTTACTAGACCTCAGATTTCTAGACAAAGGGAGTTGACCTCAAATGGGGGTTGCGAAGAGCTATATGATTATTATTATTAGTATTGGTTTTATATAGCGTGGTACCCCAGCCTAGGGCTGTGAAGAGTTATATGTGGGGACGCCCGCTGTGAAGAGTTGTATGTGGGGACGCCGGCTGTGAAGAGATGTATGTGGGGACAACGGCTGTGAATAGTTGTATGTGGCGACAACGGCTGTGAAGAGTTGTATGTGGGGACGCCGGCTGTGAAGAGTTGTATAATAATAATAATAATAATAAAGTTCATTTGAAAAATCACGCTTCATCCCCAAAGGCTCGAAGCGCGGTACAAAAACTAAGTTGGGAGATAATAACAAGCTGGAAAAGATTGTAGACATCATCATTCCAGCAGGTGTTTGCGAAATAGATGAGTTTTTAAATTTGTTTTGAAGGACTCCAGCGTCTGGCTGTTTTTGAGAGCGTCAGGAAGGGTGTTCCAAATGGTTGGGCCAGCAAATGCGAACGTGCGCTTTCCGTAAGTTTCAAGGCGAACACGCGGTATCGAGAGTTTGCCACTATCGGATGAGCGGAGTTGTCTAGTGGGTACATAAGGCGTCATGAGCGCTTGGAGATAGGACGGCGCCAGGTCATGCAAGCAGCGGTAGCACAGAGTTGCGATTTTGTACTCTATACGAGCGCGGACCGGCAGCCAATGCAATTCTATCAGAAGAGTTTTAGCATGGTCGAATTTGCGTTTACGAAGAACAATTCGAGCCGCATTATTCTGTGCCTTTTGAATTTTATCAAGGAGCGTAGCTGGAAGACCCACCATGAGAGCATTGCAGTAGTCCATGCGTGATAGCACGAATGCAGACATCAGCCTCTTTGATGCACCCAACGTTAAGAAGGGTCTGATATGACTAATTCTGCGTAGCTCTAGAAAAATCGCCTTGAAAATCATGTTAATGTGATTTTCCATAGTTAGTGTTCTGTCTAAGTAGACACCCAGGTTTCGCACTGTATGAGCAAACTCAATCTGCACGCCTGAGAGAGTAAAGGATGGTGTATCTTTTAAAGATTTTAATTTTTGAGCGGTAGCAATGGGGATCACCTCAGTCTTTTCATCATTCAATTTGAGCTTGTTTATTGTCATCCAGTGCTTAACTGACTCCACTGTCTTCTGTGTCATTTTAAGAAGCTGAGGGAGCTGAGAGGGGATCACGGATTTGTATGTGGGGACGCCGGCTGTTAAGAGTTGTATGTGGGGACGCCGGCTGTGACAATAGACTAAGAGATGTTGTTTGTTACTTGATGTCTTAAAGTTTGAGTTACAATATAAATCATGACATTTAATGTGTCGCAAAGTACATTATATTTCAAATTTAAGTTTTAAAATGTTTTCCCTTACAAGAATTTTCTCTTTCTATTTAAAAATCTTTTTTTTCCCCAAATATTTATTAACTCACTTTGATTGAATATTAATGTGGTCACGTGACTTGAAAACGTTGAAATTCAAAAAATTAATAAGTAAATTATATTCTAAAGGTGTTTGACAAGGGATGAGGAAATTTCCCTAGAATTCTTTTTTTTTTATTTTTTGTTTGTTTGTTTTTACTAAATCGTGCAAGATCTCGGGAGAGCAACCCCGGTTACAATGTATAAAAATAACAGTAAGTGAAATTTGAGGGGGAACAACTTTTAGCTTCTGTCGTGCAGTTGTTGAAAAAAGGCCAATTTTTGTTTTATTAGCTTGGGTACAAATGTTCCCTTGATGTTTTTCAAGAAAGAAAGAAAGAACTACTGGCCATACTGGAATATCTCATTAGGAAATGGCGTCAGCGGGCCGTCGAGCTCGTGCTCCTAATGCGCTCCCTGGCGTCCACCCACACCTGCCAGCCGCCGGGTGTCCCCAGCGCCGGGCCGTGCGGGAAGACGTCAGAGACCTCCCCGGGCGTTGGACGCCCCCACCAGCAACTGCTCGATCGAGTTTGCTGATGGAGGCCCCCCCCCCCCCGCCCGGAGACGTCTGGTCGACCGAAGACGCTGTGTTTCAAGCGTCCGCAGTCCACTTTCCTAGGGGCCGGGACGGTAAATTAACGTCCTAGTATCCCCCCCCACCCGTCCCGGGGAAGCATCGGACACCCTCTAAGAGGGATTCTACAGTGGGTTTCCACCTCGCAACTAATTCGCGAAGTAGCTGGGACGAAACTGTTGCCTAGGAGCAGCTTTCTCAGGGCTGCATATTTAGAATCACCGGCCATAGGCTTCCACCACAGCCTATCGCCTCATATCCCTTAACGGCAACTTGTAATCATGATCCCTACCCTGTGTTTGCCTTTTCTTCCCCCTGTGAAGCATCACAGGTGGCAGCCCTGTAGGAGCTGTTTATTCCAGCAACTACCATGCATGGCCGTGTCTGCCACGCGGGACACGCAATGGTGGTAATGTGCCCCGGGTTAACGCCGAGGGGGTCGGTGGCCAGCGCTTCCAAATCGGCAAGCCACTACAGACTTGTCAACCGGAATCCCGGGGGGGGGGACTGGCCATACTAATTAAGTTGATCTCTTCGCCACGTGGGCAGATTTTCAACAATGTCACCCAACTACCAACCCTGAAGTCTGTGTTTGTTTGTGTGTGTGTGTGAGGGCGGGGGGCATAAATTACGTAAACAAAATACTTGGGGGGGGGGGTTCATAGATTACGTAAAAAATTGGGGTGGGGTGGAAGCGTTTGACAATTACTGTCAAGGGGTAGGAACAGTCACAATAAATTAACGTCAACATTTCTATTTATCTATGACACATTTTTTAAAAGTCATAAAGAGATAATTAATTTTGCATTTTTTTTTTAATTGTTATATTTAAATGGGTACCAATATTCTTATAATTTTTAAGAGGTCAGAACAGATCCCATGATTTGTTAAAAGGTCAGAACAGATCCGATGATTTGTTAAAAGGTCAGAACAGATCCGATGATTTGTTAAAAGGTCAGAACAGATCCGATTAATTGTTAAAAGGTCAGAACAGATCCGATGATTTGTTAAAAGGTCAGAACAGATCCGATGATTTGTTAAAAGGTCAGAACAGATCCGATGATTTGTTAAAAGGTCAGAACAGATCCGATGATTTGTTAAAAGGTCAGAACAGATCCGATGATGCTCATAAACTAATCACGAAAAATGTGGCCAATTCAAAAGGCTTTCACACGACAGTAATATGTGATGGCAATTCTTGCATGCAGAGAAAATGCTGATATTTTAAGAAACTGTAAGTCAGTTTAGACTGAACAAGAAGAGTATCTGCCAGTCAGAGGGGTAGGGGGGGCAGTGGGTACAGATGTACCCGGGCGCCAGCTAGTTAGGGGCGCCAAAATGGGCCTTAGTATTATTTTATTGATGAAAATAATGGGTTTTAGGGTTGAAAAAAGGAAAAGAGGACGCTTTAAAATGAATCATGTCCCCGGGCGCGAATCTTGTCCCCGGGCGCCAAACACTCTAGCTACGCCTCTGCTGCCAGTTCCATAGAATATGGGAATGATAAATGAATGAGTTACTTCGCGCTATTTACTTTGCTAAAGATGAACATCTGGCTCCTCAGTGTGAAGAAGCATAAAAAGAACTAGCAGTACGGAAGCTTACAATAATATTTAGACTTCAACAGTGTTTCAACTAATTCTGCAATAATAAATTGACTATATGCACATTCTTGTTGTTACAAGTACCAAATGTAATAGATGTGCTGTTCCGCGCAGATGTCTTTAAGCTCAGCATTTTTAACAGTCCATATAATATATTTATGGGGGGGGGGGGGGGGGAAGGGTGAGGTAAATAATTTTGACAAAATGTATTGCTGTGAGGGAATTCCTTGAAAGTTTAACAGTTGTTGACAAGAGGTGGTGTCAAAAATTGTTTTATTAAAATTGTTGACATAATAGGTGGACGCTTCCATATATTATCCGAATACTTCCTCAATGAAATTTTTAGCAAAACAATCGAAGAAAACAAGGGCATGAACTCTGATTAAGCTAAGAATGAAAATAAAGTTACAGTTACTGTCCCTACTACTTGAGACGGTGACATGATGGGTTTACTCACGACGACACGAATTCCAAATTTGAGGAATTTTGTCAGGTACACAATTGTTGGCATTGTATGACAGGCATGTACTCCGCGAGTTAGATGGCATTGAATGACAGGCATGTACTCATCATATCAGATGGCATTGAATGACAGGCATGTACTCATCATGTCAGATGGCATTGTATGACAGGCATGTACTCATTACTCCTCAAGTCAGACGGCATTGAATGACAGGCATGAACTCATTACTCCTCAAGTCAGATGGCATTGAATGACAGGCATGTACTCATTACTCCTCAAGTCAGACGGCATTGAATGACAGGCATGTACCCATCAAGTCAGATGGCATTGAATGACAGGCATGTACCCATCAAGTTAGATGGCATTGAATGACAGGCATGTACTCATCACGTCAGATGGTATTTCTGCACGTTTTAACAATGTTTACAACAGTGTAAGATGTGAAATGGAGTTTGTGTGTCACGAGCGGCGTTAAGAGCTTAAAAAAGTGTATGTTATGGAAGTTAACTTATCGTCACACATAACCAGCTACAGTATGTATTCATAGTACTCTAGAATATATGACCCGATGTTATCGGGTTAATAATGGTAGATCCTTTGCGATAATTACTACCTGCTATTGCAAAAACTCATCAAGATTCCCAACTTTAAAAAAAAGTATCTATGTTATGATATTTACGTTTCTATCATCATTAAGTTTTGAGAAGTATTTATCTGCTATATATTAAATCCCTAACCTACTCCCTTTCACGCCCCTAAACTACATTTGTTCCCTCTAAACATGACCTTAAATTACCAAATCTAAATTATCACTAATTATATCACTTTTGTCACTAAAGAAGTTAATTGAGAGACGATTTCTACGCTAGAGAAATATGTTAGATTTACACCTTTTCGTTTCCTTAAACTACAACTTTTTTCCACTAAAAATTGTGAAAGCATAATCTCAAAATTACAACAAAAACTCTAAATATGATAGAAATATATTCTATAGTAAAGGAATTTGATATATTAATATCTTCATCAAAAATTTAAAAAAATTTAGCATTGTTTTTTTTAAATTATACATTTTCAGAAAATCGTAAAACAAAGAATTCTTTTATCTAAAAAAGAATCTCGCAACCGTTTTTCACGTCTATGACAGACTTGAGTGTCTATGACAGACTTGAGTGTCTTTTTTTTAATTGTTAATCTCATAAAAATACACACCCACTTTACTTTTCGCAAAGTAAAAACAAAAATATATTTTCATTTTTTTTAAAGAAAATATTAACCCATTTCCATTTTTCAAAATTAACTTTTCAAGTGTGTAAAATGATTGGGTTTTGATATTCATGGATATACGTATATAAATGTACCCACGTTTTGTTAACGCCATTGATTTTCTCAGTTGTCATACATATGTTTATTTGTAATACCATTTTAAATTTAAGGATTTAAATATATTGTCATCTACTTAAAAATGTACACATCCTATTTCCTACCTCCGATATGTATGTACCCAAGAAGGTTAATTATTTATCAAATTCATTCCTTTATTCTGAGGCGCATCTTGTGCTGCCTGGGGTAAAATGAAAGTATCGACTTACCCCCTTCCCCCCTCCCCAGATTTAAATAAAATTAATAAAATCTTCCACCGGATTGTAGTCCCTTCCATATCCAAACTAACATATTTTGCACTCCATATGGTTTGTTCTTATTTTGATGAGTTATAAGTACATTAGTGAATATTATTTGGCTATGGAGCTAAAATTTGTGTGTGTTATATTTACAATTTAAAAAGCAATCAATTATATTTATTAATTTTACTTTTAAGAAGGGGCAAATACATTATCAGTTTTGTAACGTGTCGTTATCAAATCAAAGTAATTTGAAAGTTTGGGCTAAAATAGGTGATTCGCGCTATGACGTCATTTGCGTGTTGATCTAGAACAAATTAATTTTAATTATATTTCGCAATATAAACGAAGTACTAAAATAGTGGTCTAAACTGAGTAAATCTCAAGTTGATGGTCGGGAGTTCAATCCCCACCAAAGTCCAGTCAAGCAAAAAGCACCTCCAGCACCCCGGGTGGATGGGACTCGTTAACCTTGGACGGCAACTCATCTAAGCGAAGGCAACTCTGAATTCAAACCCGGAGATGGAGTCCCGATAGGCGGATAACACTGATAAATTGAAACATTCCGACAACTCCTGCGACGCCACTGGTGCCAAACTGTATCATCCACATGATGTTCCCTTGGGGTTATCCAGCGGCGTGGAGGGAGGCGATTTGCTGTTGGGAACCCGCTTATAATTCTAGAAGAATAATCCCAGGCCTTGTGGATTTCGTCCTGCGAATTCCACACCATCGTCACCTAGTGACGGACGGATGCCAGCAAAAAAAAAAAAAAAACTAAAATAACGCACTAAAAACAACTGATGTTTGTGTTTTTCCGATAAATTCGATTACGGTGTAATTCTTTGATCATAATTTTTTTTATAATTTTTTATAACTTTCAAACGCAAATAAAATGCTTAAGATAGTTCCTTACTTTGTTACTTTAAATGTATTTGTAATTTATAATAATAATACTTAAACATTTATTCCGTAAAATAATAGGAAATAACTATGATCGTTTTTGAGAATCCGAACGTATTTAAATATTTTTCGTTCTTTGGCGTTACGGTCAGCCGAGCTTATTCTTAAATATATAGTAAATGGCATAGCCTAAACAAGGGAAATAATCTGACATCTCAATGTACGTTTTACCAACCCCGTTTTTTTATATATATATATTTTCTTTTAAAATGTTTTTTTTTTAAATCTACATTTATTTTATGTTTTAAATAAGGGGAGGTAGTCTTATGGGTTTAATCAAATAATTTGTTCACGTCAAAAGAACATGGTTATCCCGCTTGTATCCACTTAATTATTTTGGTATTTTAAGTCACATGACAAGTGTGCTATTGACACACATACTGGAGCCACGAGTTGTCCATTCATGTATCCTGTAAATCCGTGTTTCATCAGAGTCTCAACCTCTAGTTTAAGCCTATGTTGCTGACGTTGCTGATGCTGCTGGAGTGGGGGGTGGCAAGGCGGTAACGCTCGTAGCTGCACGAAACCTACGTCACATAATTTTTGCCAACCCAATTTTTGTGAATTCTCTCCACGTCCCTACCAACGCACGCCCACATTGAGAACCACTGTACCGTGACTCAACCTCCTTAATATATCGCCCGATCCAGCCATAGAAAGCGAGCTTCTCTTGATCACTATCGGTATCACCCTAACTAACACAGTAACCAACACACTAGCTGACACATCGGTGGTTGCAGGGGTGGTGCGTGGTTGTTTGGTTTAGCACGTCGTAAAGACCAGGTTGTACATCATACAGGACAAGACCAGGTTGTACATGATACAGGCAAAGGACAAGACCAGGTTGTACATGATACAGGACAAGACCAGGTTGTACATGATACAGGACAAGACCAGGTTGTACATCATACAGGACAAGACCAGGTTGTACATGATACAGGCACAGGACAATACCAGGTTGTACATGATACAGGACAAGACCAGGTTGTACATCATACAGGACAAGACCAGGTTGTACATCATACAGGACAAGACCAGGTTGTACAAGATACAGGCACAGGACAAGACCAGGTTGTACATGATACAGGACAAGACCAGGTTGTACATGATACAGGACAAGACCAGGTTGTACAAACAGGACAAGACAAGGTTGTACAAACAGGACAAGACAAAGTTGTACGAACAGGACAAGACAAGGTTGTACAAACAGGACAAGAAAAAACAGCCGTGAATACATTTTAACTCATACATTATGTTCTCCATACTGGTTGAAGGTATTACGCGATAACACCAACACGTGTTTTTATACTATGTACAAGGAGTATGTTGTTTATTATTGGCATGCAAGGAATAGAAATGTAACACTTGCAAAGGATCCTGGGGGGAGGGGATGTAAATGTATTAAGGGGGTGAGTTGTTAAACATAAATTAGGGGCTGAACTCATCGTAACAACAACAAAAATGGAAATGCTTTGCAAGTATAGTTTGAAACGATAGGGGGCGCTCGAGCCAGTCGTGACGTAGCTTAGGGTCGGTTCACACGATCAAATTTTCCTTCAAGCATTTGATGCAATTCGTGTATGAAGCCTTGTCACAGCTTTCAAATTACTATTTGATCAAATTTCCCCAAAAAGAATCCACGCACAAAATAATAGTGCGTTCATACAACCATTTGACGCGAAATTTGATCTTGTGAACCGACGCTTAGTCTGCACGATTTGAGTATTTGAAGTAAGCACATATTCTTATTTCATTTGGCATCTTGTGCCCAGTGGCGTAACAACGGCTTGGCATTGGGGCAGTTGCCAAGGGCGCCGCTAAATCTCTAATTTTTTTTTTAATTTTTCAATTTATCGAGGGCGACAAAAATAAATTAACCAAGGGTTCAAAAACCCAGCTACGCCTCTGCTTGCGCCAATCTGAAATGCGTATTTTGTGCCTTTAAGTGTCACAATATATTGATTTGCCTACCGCTAAAACTTCAATTCGGTAAATTCATAGAGATGGGTCCGCGTCTTTTACCATGGCCGCCATCTTGGTTGCCCCAACCCGTGAACTTTTACGTGTTCACGGGTCGGGACAACCAAGATGGCGGCCGTGGAAAAATAAAATAACTCATGTTTTTGCTAAAATTACGAATAAAAAGTTTTTTAAAAATGAAAAAAATGATCTAAATCTATCCCTAACCTGAACCCTAAATTCCTCCATAACCAGGGTTTTGACCCTCTCCCTAACCAGGGTTTTGACCCTCTCCCTAAACAGGTTTTTGACCCTCTCCCTAACCAGGGTTTTGACCAGCTCCCTAACAGGGTTTTGACCCTATCCCTAACAGGGTTTTGACCCGCTCCCTAACCATGGTTTTGACCCTATCGGAACCAGCGTTTTGACACTCTCCTTAGCCTAACGTGGCGCTGGGTTTTGACCCTGAAAAGTAGGAAAAATTTAAAAAAAACAAAGAAAAGTGGCCAAAATTAATTATAAAATAAAGAAGTAATGAAAACCCAACTTACATTTTCATGGAATACACTTTTACACACTTTATTTCAGGTTCCAACGAAAAGAATATCCAAAAATTAATGAAGCATAGTCTGGTCAACTTCTAAAGACATCTCATAAAATGGCGGAGCTCATTAACATATTTAATAGGCCAACCAAAGAAATTTTAAAAATTATAATTAATCAACCAATAAATATTTGCCACCGTCATATTAATGAAAATGTAACTCTAATAAAAAAAATAAGGGGAGTGAATCCACCCAAATGACGTCACGGACACACAACTAGACATCAGCCTTCAATTCTATTTTGATCTTTCATCTCTTAAAGTTAGATCACAACATTTTGGGTTGGTCTGTCTTATTTAGTTAACACATATTATATAATAGTGAGACTATTTAAATCGCACTGCCTGATGGTAATTATATCATAAACTACGGCATTTATAAAGATGTCGTAATTTACTCTTATTTTTTTTTTAAAGTCAAGTTCAGTTATTCAGAGCAATGGTAATTTTCCATTTAACCCTAACCCTAAGACTATAAACCACTGGACTCTAAGGCTATAAACCATTGGTTTCTAAGGCTATAAACCACTGGACTCTAAGACTATAAACCACTGTACTCTAAGGCTATAAACCACTGCACTCTAAGGCTATAAACCACTGTACTCTAAGGCTATAAACCACTGCACTCTAAGGCTATAAACCACTGGACTCCTGGACTATGACTGTGACGATGTTGTGTTCCTGTTCGATATGCCATGTTTTTTGACGGTTGATTCATTGACTGCCATGCGTCACAGACAGGTACAGATGAGAGGGGTGCGAAAGGGGGGGGGGGAGCTGTCCGCCTCGGGTGGCACTTTATCTTTATATTGTGGGGCGGCATTTTTGGCAAACTGCGGCGATTGTACGCGGAAGGATTGGGAAAAAGCTTATCCAGCTTATATCCTTATATCCCAACAGTGGCGTAGCGAGCTTAACTCGCACCCGGGGCACAATACCTTTTTAGCGCCCCCAATACCTTTTAAGCGCCCCCCCTATTCGAAAACCATACAATATTATAGTAAAATATACCATTTGGCGCCCCTTTGTGAGTAGCGCCCGGGGCATGATGCCCCCCTTGCCCCTCCCTCACTACGCCACTGTATCTCAACACATGGAATGATTTTGTCAAAAGCCTTATAGCCCAACGTTATCAAATGATTTAGTCAAAGACCTTATTCTCAACACTGTCAAATGATTTTGCCAAAGACCTTATTCTCAAAACTATTAAATGATTTTGTCAAAGACCTTATATTCCAACACCTTCAAATGATTTTATCAAAAGCCTTTTCTCACAACACTATCAAATGATTATGTCAAAGACCTTATTCTCAACACTATCAAATGATTATGTCAAAGACCTTATTCTCAACACTATCAAATGATTATGTCAAAGACCTTATTCTCAACACTATCAAATGATTATGTCAAAGACCTTATTCTCAACACTATCAAATGATTATGTCAAAGACCTTATTCTCAACACTATCAAATGATTATGTCAAAGACCTTATTCACAACACTATGAAATGATTATGTCAAAGACCTTATTCTCAACACTATCAAATGATTTTGTCAATAAATCACTTTATTGGATTAAGTAGTGAAGCTTCTTATCGCTACCACAGTTATCGTTTTGAACAACTTGCGTTATGTGTTCCATGTTGGCCGTCAACAGACTACAGGTGTTCCATGTTGGCCGTCAACAGACTACAGGTGTTCCATGTTGGCCGTCAACAGACTACAGGTGTTCCATGTTGGCCGTCAACAGACTACAGTTACGTGTGGTAGTTGGCCGTCAACAGACTACAGGTGTTCCATGTTGGCCGTCAACAGACTACAGTTACGTGTGGTAGTTGGCCGTCAACAGACTACAGGTGTTCCATGTTGGCCGTCAACAGACTACAGTTACGTGTGGTAGTTGGCCGTCAACAGACTACAGGTGTTCCATGTTGGCCGTCAACAGACTACAGTTACGTGTGGCAGTTGGCCGTCAACAGACTACAGGTGTTCCATGTTGGCCGTCAACAGACTACAGTTACGTGTGGTAGTTGGCCGTCAACAGACTACAGGTGTTCCATGTTGGCCGTCAACAGACTACAGTTACGTGTGGTAGTTGGCCGTCAACAGACTACAGGTGTTCCATGTTGGCCGTCAACAGACTACAGTTACGTGTGGTAGTTGGCCGTCAACAGACTACAGGTGTTCCATGTTGGCCGTCAACAGACTACAGGTGTTCCATGTTGGCCGTCAACAGACTACAGGTGTTCCATGTTGGCCGTCAACAGACTACAGGTGTTCCAAGTTGGCCGTCAACAGACTACAGGTGTTCCATGTTGGCCGTCAACAGACTATAGGTGTTCCAAGTTGGTGGTCAACGGACTTCAGTTACGTGTGTGAAGCTGGCCGTCAACAGTTTACAGACACGTTGCAATAGTTGCAATGATGTTGACATTTCAAGCTGGTCTTAATTAGACATAAATTTCTGTCTCTCACCTACTTCACAGACTCAATGGTCACGTGTCAGCGTTTCAAAGGTCACGTGTCAGCGTTTCAAAGGTCACCTGTCAGCGTTTCAAAGGTCACGTGTCAGCGTTTCAAAGGTCACGTTTCAGCGTTTCAAAGGTCACGTGTCAGCGTTTCAAAGGTCACGTGTCAGCGTTTCAAAGGTCACGTGTCAGCGTTTCAAAGGTCACGTGTCAGCGGTTCGAAGGTCACGTGTCAGCGTTTCAATGGTCACGTGTCAGCGTTTCAAAGGTCAAGTGTCCGCGTTTGATGACAGTTTGTGGCAGTTATTTTTATTCATATAATTTTAGGGGCGGAGGGCCCCGGGGAGGGGGGGTTAAAGTATGTTTATGGGAAAATGTGTTATTAGTGAACGTCATCATGTGTGATATGTTTGTATAAAAAAGGATGGGTTCGAAAAAAAATTCATTTCAAACATTTCTAGTATATCAGCAAACCATCAGAAGTCGTCGAGTATACTTTTACGGTATTCACTGCACACACTCCATTGGCTTCCCTGGGAAAACACGATGATTTGTACTTAACAAAGCAATTTTTTTATTTACGGTTAAAATGATTTAATGTGTCTAATGTCAAAAAATTAACACCGTTATTTTGAGAAATAAATTGTTTTAATCTGCATCATGAAATGGCCAACAAAAGGAAATGGTGTCGTCACAGACACGAGACGCGCGTTGTTGCCGTGAAGTCCAGAGTCCAGCCTCGTAATGGTTTCATGAAGTTTTTCGCTGAGTAAATCATCCGAGAAAAGTCAGGAAGACTTAATGTGTGTTCGACTCTATTTTTACTGTAACACAGTATCTGTAACCACGCACGTTACATGGGCTTGATCACGTGGCAGGCTTTATTGATCTGATTCTCTCACGACGATAGATTTAATGGGATCTTGCAAATGCGAGATATTTCAGTCCCGTTCTCATTGAGCTGGGCAAGATATTTGGACAATCACATCATGGACAGAATGTGTGGACAGCTAAGATGGCTGGACAATCACATCATGGACAGAATTTGTGGACAGTTAAGATGGCTGAACGATCACATCACGGAAAGATTAAATAGACACGAACAATCTGTGTCAATATAACAATATATATTAAGCTTTAATGATAATTTTACAATACACATCATGGATAGAACGTTTGGACAGCAAAGATAGCTAGACAATCACATCATGGACAGAATGTATATATTCAATGTATGTAGGTAGTTACATCATGGACAGAGTTTGGGGGCAAAGAAATCTGGACAACTACACCATGGACAGAATCTGTAGACAAGTTATCTGGACAAAGACAACATGGGCAAAATTTCTGGGACTGCATAGTAGACAAAAGATTGGATGTGATTATTTTTTTTTTTGGAGGGGGTGAGGTGGAAGAGATAAAGATAGGGCAAATAGACAGGGGTGAAACGATGCAGACGGTGGAGTGGAAGGTGTTGAATTACGTCTGAGGACATCATGATATCGAAGACGGCCCAGCAATGCAGTTTCCCAGCCCACCCCGAATTCTCTGACATATTTAAAGGGCAGTTCTGTCGCAAGATCTTTTGTCTCGATTATGTTTTTGTTTTGCCTTTTCTGTGGATTTTTGTTCTGTTTGACTAAACATATGTCCACTGTTGTCCCAATGACACTCGGCCTATTACTGGGTTACCCAACATGAGGTCCTGTCACCCTTAGGGTGCGAATTTATGACACAAATGTCTTATACAGAGTCTCTTCCCAACATTTTTCTTCATGTAATAAGTTCAACGTTTTATGCTCTAACTAAATCCAACGGTTCTCTTCGCATTTCTATAAATACATTAGAAGCCCATTATTCACGGATTGTGAAATGCATTGAAGCTAGAGGGTTGCGAGACTTTGTTAAACACTGTTTCGTGGATTCGAGAACAGTCAAGTACTTCATAAGGGGTGCTAAGTGTAGAAAAGATTGGGAAAAAATCGACCTTATATATAAAGAAAGAAAGAAAGGACAGCTGCTTTAGTTAAGCAATGTACGCAATTGTAAAGCTCTACAGCAGCGGTTCTCAACCTGTGGGTCACGACCCCTTTAGGGGTCGAACAACCCTTACACAGGGGTCACCATCGGAAAACACATGTTTATGAAGTAGCAACGAGCATAATTTTATGGTTGGGGGTCACCACAACACGAGGAACTGTATTAAAGGGTCGCGGTATTAAGAAGGTTGAGAACCACTTCTCTACATCATGAATGTAATTGCCAAAATATACCTAATTCCGAAACGGCACTTGATGAAATACAGCCACCATAAGAAATTATTATCATTTTGGTAAAGGTAATATTGGGTCGATTATCGTATTCGAAAGTTTGTGTAAATTTGTAACCTAGAACTCCTCATTGATTTCTGTAACATATATCTCAAGCTGGAGATAATTAAATGGTGTCCGGTGTCTTGGTCAACGTCTTGTGGACAAGAAATGTCAAGAGTCAATTTCATGACGAGCTGTAGGAGTCGTATGAGATGCTTTAACTCCAACGTTGATGTCAGACCCGGAGTTTAAGATTAGAGGCTTAAACTCCGATGTTGATGTCAGACCAGGAGTTTAAGATAAGAGGCTTTAACTCCGATGTTGATGTCAGACCAGGAGTTTAAGATAAGAGGCTTTAACTCCGATGTTGATGTCAGACCAGGAGTTTAAGATAAGAGGCTTTAACTCCGATGTCCGACTCCAAATTAAGTAGATAGATACATTTATTGAAAATGACACAACTGTTGCTTTAGTTTTAGTTCAAAAAGTCTTAAAATATCATTAATGACGTTATTAACCGGAGTCGTAGTGTTGTAGTCCGGTTGGCAGAAAATAAAAATTATCTCGATGTGAACGCTAACATTCGGATGAATCAACTAACTTATCTATATTACAACACTCCACCAACATTCTTCAGCAACACCCTCCAGCAACACCCTCCACCAACACCCTCCACCAACACCCTCCACCAACACCCTCCAGCAACACCCTCCGCCAACACCCTCCACCAACACCCTCCACCAACACCCTCCACCAACACCCTCCACCAACACCCTCCACCAACACCCTCCACCAACACCCTCCAGCAACACCCTCCAGCAACACCCTATTCTCCATCAACCAAAAATTAAGTAAAATGCCCCCCACATCATAGAACCAACACACACTTCTCTATGGGCATTTACAAACTTTCTAACCCTTTCTTCAAGGGTCTATTGAAGTTATCGTTTTCCACCAACTAAAGTTTTTGTTTTCCACCAAATGAAGTTATTGTTTTCCAACTACTGAAGTTATTGTTTTCCACCAACTGAAGTTGTTGTTTTCCACCAACTGAAGTTATTGTTTTCCGCCGACTGAAGTTATTGTTTACCACCAACTGAAGTTATTGTTTTCCACCAAATGAAGTTATTGTGTACCACCAACTGAAGTTATTGTTTTACACCAACTGAAACTGTTTTCCGCCGACTGAAGTTATTGTTTACCACCAACTGAAGTTATTGTTTACCACCAACTGAAGTTATTGTTTTCCGCCAACTGAAGTTATTGTTTACCACCAACTGAAGTTATTGTTTTCCGCCGATTTTAACACACGGTTTCAACTGGCGTGTCACGTGACTTTGTTATAGTTTAATGTGGAGTGAAGGAAAATATTTGGGTTTTTTCTTTTGTTTGTTTGTTTGTTTTTTGCGGGAGTAGGTGAAAAAGGAGGGGGGCCGTATTTTACTAAGATTTATTTATATAATAACTTTTGTAAACATTTTGTTTCCCGATCACAGTGGGATCCCAATCGAATCACGTTTCCCGATGGCATCCCGTTTCCCGGAGGAATTCGGATTATTTGAGCTTGGACCCTGCCTCACATTGAAAAACCGATCGTTTTTTGTTGTTTTTTTTAATTTGTGATAATTCAAGTGTCGCAGCTTTAGTGTAATTAGTTTGCGCATACCGCTTATATATGTTTGGAAACTGGTACATACGCTTTAGAGACATATTTCGTCTTATTCTGATTATGGTGTAAGAATGAAATGTGAACCAATAAATTAGCCTCGTTATGGAACAGTAGCGTAGCGAGCTTAACTCGCGCCCGGGGCACAATACCTTTTTAGCGCCCCCCCCCATCCCTTTTTAGCGCCCCCCCCCCCCATTTGAAAACCATACAATATTATAGTAAAAAATACCATTTGGCGTCTCTTTGTGAGTAGCACCCGGGGCATGATGCCCCCCTTGCCCCACCCCCTCACTACGCCACTGTTATGGAATCAAATCCAAGTCGGGAATCTTAACAAAATCTACCTTATTTAAATGCCTTACTTCTTGATCATTTTATTTTTAGCTTTTGTTTGTATCGTTTAGTTTGTTTGTTTGTTGCGGTTTTTGTACCATTAAGAGATATTCGATTCCTTAATTTACAACAAAAGAAAGCAAACGATATTACCGACTCTATCTACACCCACGATGCTTGTATCGAATTCGAGACTCCGGGTGGACGGTCAATGCGGTCCCACCACTCCAATCATACAAATGATGACTCGAGCGATGACTGCATTCCCGCTGACATGTCGTTTACAGGGTTTCGCCAAGAGTGGGGTGGTGTAAAGTGTACGTCATGTTATCCCAATCCCATCTGTCGTTGTGAGATGAGTATCAGCAAATAGTTCATTGATTGGTATGTCGTGGCCAGCATTTCCTCTCCTGATGGCCTGCTAATGGGCTAGTAGCGAGGGTGAACTTATTCCACCCCCCCCCCACACACACACGTGTACACACACAACACCACCCACGCAATAGCTCACTGGTTACAAAAAAAAACAAGAGTGGATGCAGTGGTCACAAAAATATTGTTCTATCTGACCATTTATAAGTGCTGTAAACATACTATAAGTATACTTTATGGGCAGTCAATGCTTAGTGCCCCCGACTGTTCCTAATCGTCTAATAACTTACCGTGGATACTGAACTGCCATGAACATGTTGGCAGGTCCCAGACTGGCAGGTCCCAGACTGGCAGATCCCAGACTGGCAGGTCCCAGACTGGCAGGTCCCAGACTGGCAGGGGTCCCAGCCTGGCAGGTCCCACTTTGGATGTTCCTAGGTTGGCACTTTGTGTGTTAGCAGTTCCCAGGTTTGCGATTTCTTTGTTAGCAGGTCCCAGATTTGATAGTCCAAGATTTAAAATATATATATTAGAGGGACCCAGGCTGGATGGTCCTATACTGGCAATTTCTATGTTAGAATGTCCCAGGTTGGATAAACCCAGATTGGAAAAATGTTTATCTTAGCAGGTCCCATGCTGGGAGTCTCCAGAATGACAGGCTCGTTTCGTAATGAATAAATCGACTGAGGCGACTGGTGGTGTTAAAAGATGACTTTAATTGTCAAAAGATGACTTTAATTGTCAAAAGATGACTTTAATTGTCAAAGATGACTTTAATTGTCAAAAGATGACTTTAATTGTCAAAAGATGACTTTAATTGTCAAAAGATGACTTTAATTGTCAAAAGATGACTTCAATTATCAAAAGATGACTTTAATAGTCAAAATTTGACTTTAATTGTCAAAAGATGACTTTAATTGTCAAAAGATGACTTTAATTGTCAAAAGATGACTTTAATGGTCAAAAGATGACTTTAATTGTCAAAAGATGACTTTTATTGTCAAAGATGACTTTAATTGTCCAAAGATGACTTTAATTGTCCAAAGATTACTTTTTTTTTATAAACCTTCAAATGTAACCTAGGTCATCTTTTTTTTTTTCATTGACAGAGTGTACTCCTTCGGTACGGGCGTCTGCATGTGACGCCTTTTCTAGGGGCACCATATCGATTCCAAGCATTTTTTTATGAATCTCACAACCCAAAGCCAAAACTTGGTATCGATACCAGGTTTAGCTTTCCATAGTATTTAAATTGATGATGACGAAATCAGAACCCCTAACGTCTGCAGTAAGCGGGTGACGTTATCGGCAAAAAAGTTACAGTTTTTTCGAGGGAAGGGGACGATAAAAATATTTTCCAGCTTCGGGCGTCTATAGCCATCAAATAGGGACTTCACAGAGGTGGAAGGATTTGAAGTATGTGAAGAAATAATTTCTATTTACAAAGGCCGCGATCGCCATCCTGTTAGCTCTTAAAGGTGTACAATCATACTCACAGCAATGTCTTCATTATTGTTTCAAAGTTTAATCATTTCTCTTCGAAATTTGCGGTCAGAAATACCAATGTACAAAGTATTTGTTTCTCATCTAACTGATTTAAAAGCATATTTAAAGACATTTTTAACGTAAGAAAGGCTCACACATTTGGCTAAGCTGTCTATACACTATGGTTCACACATTTGGCTAAGCTGTTTATAAAATATGGCTCACACATTTGGCTAAGCTGTCTATAAACTATGGCTCACACATTTGGCTAAGCAGTCTATAAACTATGGCTCACACATTTGGCCAAGCTGTCTATAAACTAAGGCTCACACATTTGGCCAATCTGTCTATAAACTATGGCTAACACATTTGCCTAGCTGTCTATAAACTATGGCTAACACATTTGCCTAAACTGTCTATAAACTATGGCTAACACAATTTGCCTAGCTGTCTATAAACTATGGCTAACACATTTGCCTAGCTGTCTATAAACTATGGCTCACACATTTGGCTAAGCAGTCTATAAACTATGGCTCACACATTTGGCCAAGCTGTCTATAAACTAAGGCTCACACATTTGGCCAATCTGTCTATAAACTATGGCTAACACATTTGCCTAAACTGTCTATAAACTATGGCTAACACATTTGCCTAAACTGTCTATAAACTATGGCTAACACAATTTGCCTAGCTGTCTATAAACTATGGCTAACACATTTGCCTAAACTGTCTATAAACTATGGCTAACACAATTTGCCTAGCTGTCTATAAACTATGGCTAACACATTTGCCTAAACTTTCTATAAACTATGGCTAACACATTTGCCTAAACTGTCTATAAACTATGGTTTCCATTCTATTAGATTCTGGAGATATCATCAATATAGTTAACATTTTAAGATGTCAATTAAATACATAAAAATATAAAAATTGTAGAGTAAGTGCATGCTGAAGGTCAGAAATTCGTCTTGCTAGTGTTATGTCTCTCCAATAAAGTATACATAAAAATTTCAAACAGATTTGTATGTAATTTAACATGTATATCTAAACAATAGTTATGTTGAAATGTTTGAACTTAGTTGGCACAAAAAGACTTTGCTATTTTAAGATTCTTATGTTCATTCTTCTCCAGCATCATCTATTTAAATAAAAACAGTTAATGTCAACTCAAACGATTCTTAGGAAAAAAATGTTAAACTGCCTGGGGCGTCAAAAAAAGCCAAGGCAGGTCCTGTGTATAGGTTTCCTCCCCAACGACTTAATATTTCATCGTGTGTACCGAACTGCGTTCATAAGTACTTTTCTTTACAGATATACTACTGGTAACACACGCTTTGACAAACATTCACGAAATGCAGAGGCGTTCATTTTTTTGGCGCCCTCGGCAAGGTCTAAAATAGCACCCATATCAATTTGAGAAAACCTTCTTCTTTTTTTTTTTTTTTTTTTTTTTTACATTTTATATAATTAAGATTGAAAAAAAAATCAAACCAACCATCAAAATTCTGTGTCCGACTTGCCTATTTTGCGCCCACTTCACTGTGGCGCTTGCCTATTTTGCGCCCACTTCACTGCGGCGCTTGCCTATTTTGCGCCCACTTCACTGTGGCGCTTGCCTATTTTGCGCCCACTTCACTGTGGCGCTTGCCTATTTTGCGCCCACTTCACTGTGGCGCTTGCCTATTTTGCGCCCACTTCACTGTGGCGCTTGCCTATTTTGCGCCCACTTCACTGTGGCGCTTGCCTATTTTGCGCCCACTTCACTGTGGCGCTTGCCTATTTTGCGCCCACTTCACTGTGGCGCTTGCCTATTTTGCGCCCACTTCACTGTGGCGCTTGCCTATTTTGCGCCCACTTCACTGTGGCGCCCGCGTCACGTACCATGTCTTACACCCCCCCCCCCCCCAAATTTTTTCGTTTTTTATTCACAAAAAATGTCCTGGCTTCTTAATTTGTTTGACATGGTAACGAATGAAATTCTGAAACACACAGATACTTTGTAACTATCCGTTTTTCCTGTATCTACCGTGTAGATGAGGACTGTATCTGTTAGTTTATATATGTGGCTATTATGTGCCTGTGACACCAGTGATCTGCACGTGCTTGTCAGTCCCAATGATCTCTGTCACGGATCAGACCATTTCTTTCGTCAACTCCTTGGACAAGTGGACAGGGGAGGACAATCTGATTCCTTTATATTTTAAAGTTTTTTCCCTCCTTATTTTAGACCAGACTTTTAAAGAGTTTAAAACGTCGAATGAAAAAATTGTTATCTGCCAGTGCGCTGTGCACCTTTTAAACGAATTGACAATACGCAAAACGGAAACGCCTTTTTTTTTTAATTACGTCATTCATCCCAATGACGTCATTTCCTTTGAAATGTCAAATACAAATTTTGTGTACACATATCTAAACTGAATTTTATCCTCTTAAAAGGCAACTGAATTAAGCGTGTTTCATACTTCAACCCTCAGCACTAACTTCATTTTTCAGATTTAATCATTATCTATCTTGTTTTGAACATAATTTAGATTATGTATGGGCTGTCGTTGTATTTTAAGATCACAAGCATTTCTGAAATCATCCTCATAATCATCATCATGTCCATTAGTCTTTGGACCGTTGGCGCGCCACAGATGACATGAAAACTATCCTTCTCCATTCCTCTCAGTCTTCTGCACTACGCATAGCATCGTCTAGTTTTAATTCTAAAATCAAGGATACTTTAATATAACTCATATGCGTGTTTAGTAAAACAAAATAATTGGTTTTTTTTTTTTTTAATATGTTCGTGATTGATGACGTTCAGAATGATTGAATGAATGTCTGCCTCCCGTTTAACTTAGTCTGGTAACCACAGGTTCTCGTTAACTGAAAGGGTTCGTTACCTGACACTCAGTGGCGTAGCGAGCTTAACTCGCGCCCGGGGCACAATACCTTTTTAGCGCCCCCCAATACCTTTTTAGCGCCCCCCCTATTCGAAAACCATACAATATTATAGTAAAATATACCATTTGGAACTCCGCCAAGGCCGGTCCCAAGCCCGGGTGCAAAAGGAGGAGGGTTGGCGTGAGGCCAGCTACCTCACCCGTAAAAACAAATTGCTACAGAAACGTCAACAAGAAAAAACCAACAAATTTCAGCCCTGAGAAGAGAGGGCTCTTCTTTTCCAAGAAGAGCTATGAAGCCTTGTGGCCAAACCCAGACTATACTGGAAGCCTCAAAGCCGAAGACCCTCCTTTCTAAGGAAACAAACATAGGCACGTGGAATGTCAGAACCATGTATGAAACAGGGAAAGCAGCGCAGGTGGCAGCAGAAATGAGAACTTACAAACTTACACTGCTGGGCATCTGTGAAACAAGATGGATACAAGCTGGACAAATAACTTTGGCCTCGGGAGAAATGTTACTATACTCTGGGCATGAGGAGGAAAATGCTCCGCACACACAAGGAGTCGCTCTAATGTTGTCTAGGATGGCACAGGATTCATTGATTGGATGGGAAGCCCATGGACCAAGAATAATAACAGCAACATTCCGAACCAAGCAAAAGAAAATAAAGATGAACATAATACAGTGTTACGCACCCACCAACGACAGCAAAGAAGACGAGAAAGAAACATTCTACAATAGACTACAAACAATAATAGAAAAATTCCCAAATAGAGACCTGAACATTTTAATGGGGGACCTTAACGCCAAGATCGGAAACGACAACAATGGATATGAGGAAATCATGGGACGCCATGGTGTAGGAGAGAGAAATGAGAACGGAGAAAAACTAGCAGACTTCTGCGCAACACATGAGCTTGTTATCGGAGGCAGCGAATTCCAACATAAAAACATCCACAAGATAACATGGGTATCCCCGGACAACAAAACGCAAAACCAAATAGACCACATATGCATTAACAAAAAATTTAGAAAGTCTCTACAAGATGTACGAGCAAAACGAGGAGCAGATGTCGCATCTGATCATCATCTTGTTTGGGCAAGACTAAAGTTAAAGTTGAAGAAGAACTGGGAACCGCCAACTGTTAAGCGAACAAAATTCAACGTAGCACTTTTGGTAAATGAGCAGAAAAGAGAGGAATTCAGTGTTACCTTAAGGAATAAGTTCCAAGTGCTGGAAGACCAAACAGAAGATGACCAAGTAGAACATAAATGGCAAAACATAAAGTCGTCTGTAACATCCACTTGCCAAGAAGTTTTAGGATCAGTGAAACAGAAACACAAAGACTGGCTCTCAATCAACACACTGCAAAAAATAAAAGAGAGAAAAGAAATGAAAAGTTTAGTTAACAGCAGCCGCACCAGGGCGGAGAAAACAAAAGCGCAAGAGAAATATAAAGAAGCAAACCAAAAAGTAAAAAACAGCATAAAAAAAGATAAGAATGCCTACATAGATGGCCTAGCATCAACAGCAGAAGAAGCAGCCAAGAAGGGCAACCTGAGAGAGCTCTACGATATAACAAGAAAGCTGTCAGGGCGATACAAAAGGCCGGAGAGACCTGTCAAAGATAGAGAAGGTAGATCAATAACAGAAAGGAAAGAGCAACAAAAAAGATGGGTGGAATACTTTAAAGAACTATTAAACAGACCCCCCACCCACAGACACACCAGACATACAACCAGCAAATGAAGACTTACAAATAGAAGAAAGCGCCCCAAATAGGGAAGAAATAGCTCTGGCCATCAAGCATCTCAAATTAGGGAAAGCACCGGGACCGGACAACATCACAGCAGAGATGATGAGAGCTGATATAAATACAATAGTCAACATGCTGCACCCTCTGTTTGAAAAGATATGGGAAGAAGAGAGAGTTCCAAAAGATTGGAAAGAAGGATACCTCATCAAGATACCAAAGAAAGGGGATCTCAGCAATTGTGCAAATTACAGAGGAATCACACTGCTGTCCATACCAGGAAAGATCTTTAACAGAATTATTTTGAATAGAATGAAAGACCAGGTCGACATGCAGCTACGAGATCAACAGGCTGGATTCCGCCAAAACAGATCATGCACAGATCAAATTGCAGCACTGAGAATCATTGTAGAACAATCCATCGAATGGAACTCCCCTTTATACATAAATTTTATAGACTACGAAAAGGCCTTTGATAGCCTGGACCGACAAACATTGTGGAAACTTCTTCGGCACTATGGATTACCAGGGAAATTAGTCAGGATTATTCAGAGCTCTTATGAAGAAATGACATGCAGGGTGGTCCACGAAGGTAGACTCACAGATGCCTTTACAGTCGAAACAGGAGTCAGACAAGGATGCCTCTTGTCCCCATTTCTATTCATCCTTGCCATTGACTGGATAATGAAAAAATCCACAGACAAAAAAAGGAATGGGATACAGTGGACACTCTGGGAACAACTGAATGACCTAGACTTTGCAGATGACATTGCACTTCTGTCCCACAACCAGCAACAAATGCAGGAAAAAACAAAAGATGTAGCCACCTTTTCATCACAGCTCGGACTTCATATAAATAAAAGCAAGACGAAAATCATGAAGGTGAACTCATCCAACCAAGAGCATATCTGTCTGGAAGGAAAGGCACTGGAAGAAGTGGAGTCCTTCAATTACTTAGGCAGCACCATAGACACAAATGGCGGATCCGACGCAGACGTGAGGTCTAGAATTGGAAAAGCTAGATCAGCATTTGTGTTATTAAAGAAAATATGGGAGTCAAAGCAGCTGAAACTTCAAACCAAAGTCAGAATCTTTAATACAAATGTCAAAACAGTCCTACTTTATGGAGCAGAAACGTGGAAAACATCAGCGAGCATTACACAGAAAGTGCAGACATTCATAAACACATGCCTTAGAAAGATCCTTAACATCAAATGGCCAAATACCATCACCAACAAAGATCTATTAGAAAGGACATACCAGGTGCCCGTTGATGAAGACATCATAAAGAAAAGATGGAGGTGGATTGGGCATACTCTGAGAAAACCCCCAGATAGCACCACCAGACAATGTCTAACATGGAATCCACAGGGAAAAAGAAAGAGAGGAAGACCTAAGAATACATGGAGACGTGAACTAGAGACAGACACGCAAAATATGGGATACAACTGGAAGCAATTGGAAAGGAAAGCACAGGACCGGGATGAGTGGAAAATTCTTGTGGACGGCCTATGCCCCAGACGGGGTAAAAAGGCATAAGAAGAAGAAGATACCATTTGGCGCCCCTTTGTGAGTAGCGCCCGGGGCATGATGCCCCCCTTGCCCCCCCCCTCAATTCGCCACTGCTGACACCGTGTCAAAAAAAGCTCAGTGTACAGGATGACACAGTGCATCGTCGTGACTGCAAAGGTGGATGGGGGGCGGGCGGGGCGCTAGAACGGTTAAAAGGCCCAAACCTTGGGGATGTTGAAGCAATATAATAAGAAACAAGTCTACATTGCAGAAACAACAGCAACAAGTTTCCTATGGTGGCACGCTCTTAACGTTAAAAATAGTTTGAACCCACGAGCTGTGTTGACGGCCGATTATCGTGTGGATAAAGTTTTTTTGTATTTGTTTAAGGGTGGCAGCTCACGTATATGGCATAGTAGCTTCACCCTTTGAACTGCTGTAGTGATGCAGAACAAGGTAAACATCTCATGTTTTAGCACTGTTTGTTTCACTGTTTACAGTTTGAATAACCGACTTGCGTATAGGAATGGGGGGCGGCACCTTTTAGGGGCGGCATTTTCGGTTCATACGCTTGTCTAGTTCGTCTGTGATGATCTCTTTACGAATCAACCTGTCGTTGGTTGTCAGGGCTGCAAGGGGGATAGCGCAGTTGCTCTTAACTGAAACCCATTAAATCCTATTTACGATCAACTCTAACACAGGAGTGGCTTTGTAGATTATTAATGATGTCCATCGATCAGGAACCAAATGTTAAGCTTTATAACTAACCAACAAACGTATTCTGGAGAGGACTTGAGCTCGCACTGTTAAAAGCCACGGCTAGTTCCGTGGAAACCTGCTTCATCTGTTGGATTGTGCCATATAACATCTTCAGAACGAAGGACTCTCCCGACGCCCCGACCTCCCCAAGGTCATGCTTGCGCCAGGGAGTTATTAGATGAGCCACTGTTTCTGGGGCTAGCGTGCAGGGCCGGCAGGTCGGGACCCTGTTTTGTCTAGCTTGTTAAATTAAAAGTTAGTAGGGAAAGGTTCCGTCCGCATTTTGGGTCACTAGACTACGATGTCGGTAGTCAATTTAATTAATTTGAATCAATTTAATTACGTTCAGATTCTTAAAAGGAATGATAGGGATTGTCTATATTTTACGGAAATCGAATCAATTAAAATATGATAAAAATAATATACATTCGCTTATATTTAAGTATGGATATGTGCTTAAGTATTATTATTATTAGAAATTAGAAATAAATTTAATGAACAATTAAAGCGCTTATTTAAGTAATGTATCCGAATTTAAAAAGTTAAGATATTCTCTTAATCATTAACAAATGCTTCACTTTTAAAACTTTGTAACTAATACATGTAATGACAATTTTTTTTTTAAAGAAAACATTGAAAATTAATTGATGTTTCCGCACTATTTAGCAATTACCGTAGACATTCATTGAGTTTCATTTTCCGTCCCAAAAAACAATTCCAATATTGGATCGTGAACGTGAAATTAATCCGCGGTGCAAGATTAATTATTCAAATGAGCAGAACTATTTTTACGGTAGTGAGACCTGAGCAGAGCAATGCACTGTGTCTCCTACTGTTGAGACCCGAGCAGAGCAATGCACCGTGTCTCCTACTGTTGAGACCCGAGCAGAGCAATGCACCGTGTCTCCTACTGTCGAGACCCGAGCAGAGCAATGCACCGTGTCTCCTACTGTCGAGACCCGAGCAGAGCAATGCACCGTGTCTCCTACTGTCGAGACCCGAGCAGAGCAATGCACCGTGTCTCCTACTGTCGAGACCCGAGCAGAGCAATGCACCGTGTCTCCTACTGTCGAGACCCGAGCAGAGCAATGCACCGTGTCTCCTACTGTCGAGACCCGAGCAGAGCAATGCACCGTGTCTCCTACTGTCGAGACCCGAGCAGAGCAATGCACCGTGTCTCCTACTGTCGAGACCCGAGCAGAGCAATGCACCGTGTCTCCTACTGTCGAGACCCGAGCAGAGCAATGCACCGTGTCTCCTACTGTCGAGACCCGAGCAGAGCAATGCACCGTGTCTCCTACTGTCGAGACCCGAGCAGAGCAATGCACCGTGTCTCCTACTGTCGAGACCCGAGCAGAGCAATGCACCGTGTCTCCTACTGTCGAGACCCGAGCAGAGCAATGCACCGTGTCTCCTACTGTCGAGACCCGAGCAGAGCAATGCACCGTGTCTCCTACTGTCGAGACCCGAGCAGAGCAATGCACCGTGTCTCCTACTGTCGAGACCCGAGCAGAGCAATGCACCGTGTCTCCTACTGTCGAGACCCGAGCAGAGCAATGCACCGTGTCTCCTACTGTCGAGACCCGAGCAGAGCAATGCACCGTGTCTCCTACTGTCGAGACCCGAGCAGAGCAATGCACCGTGTCTCCTACTGTCGAGACCCGAGCAGAGCAATGCACCGTGTCTCCTACTGTCGAGACCCGAGCAGAGCAATGCACCGTGTCTCCTACTGTCGAGACCCGAGCAGAGCAATGCACCGTGTCTCCTACTGTCGAGACCCGAGCAGAGCAATGCACCGTGTCTCCTACTGTCGAGACCCGAGCAGAGCAATGCACCGTGTCTCCTACTGTCGAGACCCGAGCAGAGCAATGCACCGTGTCTCCTACTGTCGAGACCCGAGCAGAGCAATGCACCGTGTCTCCTACTGTCGAGACCCGAGCAGAGCAATGCACCGTGTCTCCTACTGTCGAGACCCGAGCAGAGCAATGCACCGTGTCTCCTACTGTCGAGACCCGAGCAGAGCAATGCACCGTGTCTCCTACTGTCGAGACCCGAGCAGAGCAATGCACCGTGTCTCCTACCCAAACACGGTTCTTAAGAACACTTTGAGTAATGGGGTCACGGGGAGGGGTTTGTGGTGGGGGGTGAAGACTTTCGACGCCCCTGAATAAATAGCCCATGCTTTAAAACTGTATCTCCGTTGCATGAATCTATTTTGCCAATGTCTTTGAATGATTTTAGTCGTTTTCTGAATGTGTGTTCTGTGTGATTATAACTATGCGAGCGATATTCTAGAATTGTATTAGATCAATGCCGTGTGTTCTGATTGTAGGCAAATAACATTGTCAAAATCATGACTGTACAAAAACACTTGTATGGAGCGTGTATCGTGATAGCTTACTTTCTTACGTGTAAATAATTTAAGCACATCATAGAGTGCTGCTCACGCAATCTGATGTTATTTATCATAGCACGCCATCTTTATTTTTTAATTTCTATGATAAACCAAATCAAGTCGGTTTATTGTTCATCATTATATCAACACACACACTTGTGTTTAGCGTGAATGATTATGCCACGCCACGTGTGTTTAGCGTGTAGGATTATGCCAAACCACTTCTTCCATTGGTAGCATTGTGTATGTAGCCATTGATTGTGCTGCGCTGGCAGAAATCAATACGCCGTGTCGTTGGGCGGCCTTGTCGGCAAGTCCGGCAACTCCTGGATGAGAGCTTGCAGTACCAATCACTTCCCCTTGGTTCTCAAGACGCTTGAAAACGCCAGCGTAATGCGTCACCGTAGTATTGAAATAGAATATTTGAAATATTCTTAACAAATAAATAGTGTAATGTTGTGGAACTACTTTTTACAATATGATAATGCGATATATTCCTGGGCAGTTGGCTCAACTTTTATATTTGTTACAATTAAGCTACAGCCCTTTGGCTGGACAACTTTTCTAAACCCGGTGCTATGTTACGAGGGAAGCCTACCTTTAACTGTCTGGAACTGGATGAAAACGAGTTGTCCAGGTTGGACATCTCACTGGTTGGTAACGGGTTGTCCAGTTTTGGCATCTCACTGGTTGGTAACGGGTTGTCCAGTTTTGGCATATCACTGGTTGGTAACGGGTTGTCCAGTTTTGGCATCTCACTGGTTGGTAACGAGTTGTCCAGTTTTGGCATCTCACTGGTTGGTAACGAGTTGTCCAGTTTTGGCATCTCACTGGTTGGTAACGGGTTGTCCAGTTTTGGCATCTCACTGGTTGGTAACGGGTTGTCCAGTTTTGGCATCTCACTGGTTGGTAACGGGTTGACCACCTGGACATCTCCTATCCTTTTCTTGTTCTAACCAATCCCCCAAGCCCACTTTTTGTTATTAGGACTAAAATAATAAGACCAAAATCTATCGCCGTATGTAATGACCTCTCCTCCTATGTGATGACCTCTCCTCCTTTGTGATGATCTCTCTTCCTATGTGATGACCTCTCCTCCTACGTGGTGACCTCTCCTCCTATGTTAGGACTTCTCATACTATGTGATGACCTCGCCTCGCAACTTTATTTGTTATGACCTCTCTTGTGACTCACGTTACAATGGGTTGTCGTTTGTGTTACAGTATATCCTAATATAGCTTATGTCTTGGCCTGTTCTTTTCACGTCAACGTACAGCTATTTTTAGCCACCACCTCTTGCCCCCCCCCCAGTATGACCTTAATATTGACGTCACCGGGTAAAAGTGATGTGTCTTCTCTTACCCACCCCTCCCTTGGTTGGGAAAAGGTTGTTTACTTTCAAATGCCTTCTACTTGCTCTAAAGAATGCCATCAGGTGACACAATTTCTAGAATTTCTTAATTAAATCGTTCTGACTTAATCCCTATATATATATATATATATATATAGTTTGATCGAAAAGAAGTTTGGGCGAATTTTATTTTTAGTTCACACAATCAAATTTTGCTTCAAATTTCCATTTTAACTCACAATACTATATAGTAAAACAAAATAATGCGTTCAAAAAGATTTACCGGTACATCATAAAGAAAGTTTCTATATTTCTTTAAAGATTATGACAATTAAGCTAACACACTAAGACTCAACACAGTAAAATATCACCCCCCACCCCCTCTGGAAGTCTACAGGGGAATAGGGGTAATGCGGGTGACGTTACGGCGCAATACGCACACTAAACGCGTCATACGCACACGAACCGCGTCATACGCACACGAACCGTGTACGGAGCGAAAAACTTTGAATAATAAAATAAAACATATCAGTAGTATTTCGTGGTTTATTGTCAGTGGTCAAACTCCAACTTTGAACACGGTGGTCACAATTAAGGCTCGCGGGAAGAGGGGCGAACATAGTAACCAGCTTGTATGTTTAAATGATGACTTTCTATATCATTTGCGTCTTCTGAGTAACTTTTTTTTTTTTGGGGGGCATCTCTCTGTCACAAGTTGACGATGGTGTGGAATTCGCAGGACGAAATCCACAAGGCCTGGGATTATTCTTCAAGGATTATAAGCTGGTTCCCAACAGCAAATCGCCTCCCTCCACGCCGCTGGATAACCCCAAGGGAACATCATGTGGATGATACAGCTCGGCACCAGTGGCGTCGCAGGAGTTTTCGGAATTTTTCAATGTAACAATGTTATCCGCCTTTCGGGACTCCATCTCCGGGTTTGAATTCAGAGTTTCCTTCTCTTAGATGAGTTGCCGTCCAAGGTTAACGAGTCCCATCCACCCAAATTTTTAGTAACAAGAATCACCCATCCATTGGTGCATTTGTGACGAATAAGCAGTGGAGTAAGAATGGAGTGTGGAGGGGCAGTCGGCCCCGGACGCCATCTTTTTCCTTATGTTCAGTGGCGGCATGTTCGGTCAACTTGGAGGGTCAACTTGGAGGGTCAACTTGGAGGGTCAACTTGGAGGGTCAACTTGGAGGGTCAACTTGGAGGGTCAACTTGGAGGGTCAACTTGGAGGGTCAACTTGGAGTGTCAACTTGGAGGGTCAACTTGGAGGGTCAACTTGGAGGGTTTGTTTTAGTGGAAAGAGGCTGAAAACTGCTCTGCCCACCCGGTATAGGGGGGGGGGGGCATCAACCCTACTGCGAATTAGTCAAGTATAGTATATTGATCAGTAGTTCTCAACCTTCCTAATACCGCGACCCTTTAATACAGTTCCCCGTGTTGTGGTGACCCCCAGCCATAATATTATTTTCGTTGCTACTTCATAAATATGTGTTTTCCGATGGTCTTAGGCGACCCGTTTATAAGTGTCGTTCGACCCCCTAAAGGGGTCGCGAACCACAGGTTGAGAGCAGCTGATGTGGATTAAAGGAAAATATACATACAGAACATTACTAAACACCTGTTTACAGCATTTGCGTCTAAGTGGCAGTTATTAAAGTAATTCAACTTTAAGTAGACCAAAGTTTAGGAAACTCTCCAACTGTTGGATAACATCAGTGGAAGGGTTCAAATAATTTCACAACTGGTTTGCTGCTCTGACGACCGTTTTAAATATAAAACTTCGAATTACCCAACTGTAGTTTAATAATGTATGTAGTTCATAATTAGATAAGACTATGCAAAGGTACACGAAATCGGATTATGTTACGGTATAATAAAAGTTTTTTTTATATTATATAAACATATTATGAAATAATGCCAGACAAAAATATAATATATAGTATAGGCCTATGTATATAATTTTTTAGAAAAATGAGAAATTTTACCGCCACAACAAAATCTGGGGTGTTTTATTATGGTTCCCGGAAATTTGTTTGAAAGACATTTCGCCGACGGAAAATTGATGGACGAAAGTTTGATCGAAAGGAAGTTTGGTCGCAATTTTATTTTCAGTTCACACAATCAAATTTTGCCTGTGAAATGAAAATAAAATTCGACCAAAGTCCGTTCGATCAAACTTCCGTCGACGAAATGGCTTTCAAACAAATTTCCGGATACGGTTACATGAGACTACAGGTCCAGCTTACAAGACGTCCTAAGCGATGAATTTAGTCCAGGCCATCATATTGAAATGGTTACCGGAAATTTGATCGAAAGAAATTTCGTCGACGGAAAATTGATCGACGGAAATTTGATCGAACAGAAATATGGTCGAATCTTTTTTTCAGTTGAACGCACTATACTATATAGTAAAACAAAATAATGCGTTCAAAATTAAATTTGAACCAAAACTTTGTTTCGCGTCGCAGATTTCTAATAATACTACTTAATACTACATATTATATCATTATGGGAAAATGTTAAAGAATAAAATAAAATCTTAGTTTAGTTATGAAAATTGTATGTATGTTTTGATTTTTTTATAGGTGTGGCGTGAGACTAAAAGGATGGGGGTGGGGGGTAAATAATTTGTGACACTCCGTGACAGGGGGTAGGGGGGTCTTAAAAAAGGTAAAAAAATATTTGCGTGACGTAAGTTGCGAACGACCCCTCACTTTCAAATCATTTGTCCAGAAAATGTTATGTTACTTAGTTTTCTAAAAACTAATCTATTAGCTCTCCGCGTCACTGGAGTGGGGATGGGTGGGCGGCAGGGGGGAGGGGGCGATGGATATACAAAGAGACGGCAATTTAGGCCGATTTCAGAGATGTCTTCGTGGTTGGTAGCAACACAATATTGGCCTAGTTACTTCACTGGTCCGCCTACCATTAGTAGACCAGGCATTAGAAAAGAAGGGGAAAAAAATGTGTCCCACCACATCAAATAATTTGAGCATCCCTGGCCTAGTCCCGTATTATGGAGAACACGTGACCAAGTCATGTGGCAAAGGTTGAATGGAGTTTGGGTAAATATAGATACGTTATATGATAAGCTCGGATAGTAATTTGTTACGGTAAGACTCTAGAAAGGTGGCAACTATTTAAACAAAACTATAGACATTTCCGGACAATGTCAATTTCATCGGGAATCTCTAACTCTCTAGATCATTAAGACCAGCGTTTCTCAATATCAGCCATATGGCGCCCCGGGGCCGCGAAAAATGAATTTATTAAAATAAATACCGGCTTTTATATTAATAACACAGAAAGGGGGCTACGAAGAAAAAAAGGGTTGAGACACGTTCATTTAGAAAACAACCAGTGTTGTAAATTACAAACGTGCCGGCATTTCAAAACCATTTCTAAAGTAAAGAACCCCATCCCCCCAAGCCCCAACCCCCACAACCCCCAAATAAGGGTCTTAACTTTGGTTCAGTAAGCTTTTAAGTTCAAAGGGCCTTTAAAAATGTTTACGTACAAATAAAGATTTAAACATGCCTAGCCAAGGACAGGCGACGACAAAGAACGCTACCTACCCACCCACCCCTTTCTTTGCGACCAGAAGGCTTCGGCCTATTAGGTCCTATTTAATTTAATCAATCAACCTTTATCAAAATTAACTAAAACTTCATTTGTTGCTATAGATGCTGTCATGTTGTACTGTCAAGGGGGAAAATGGGAGGGGGGTGTTGATTCTCATGTTCAGTAAGCAAACAGAGATGTCAAACATGCAGTGCTGGTGTTAAAAGACTCTACAAAGTGATGTGACATCAGAAATTTGATCCACGTTTCCTACACAGGTCCTACACATGGCCTACACAGGTCCTACACAGGGCCTACACAGGTCCTACACAGGGCCTACACAGGGCCTACACAGATCCTACACAGGGCCTACACAGGGCCTACACAGGTCCTACACAGGGCCTACACAGGTCCTACACAGGTCCTACACAGGGCCTACACAGGTCCTACACAGGTCCTACACAGGTCTTACACATGTCCTACACAGGTCCTACACAGGTCCAACAAAGGTCCTACACAGGTCCTCACAGGCCATAAAACAGGACATCAAAGTATTTCTTATTAATATTTAAATATCAGATTTGGTCGTGAGTTGTATACAGAGGCGTAACTGGGTCTTTGACGCCCCTGGCTAATTTATTTTTGGCGCCCTTGATATTCAAATAAAAATTAAAAAATTAGAGATTTAGCGCGCCCTTTTGAACTGGCGCAGGCCGGCACCATTGGTAACTGCCCCTATGCCAAGCCGTTGTTACGCCTCTAGTTGTATCGTTATTCTCCCCAACTCACTAGCATTTATACTATGGGCGGACAACCCTAATAGCTTCACGGACCATTTCCTTAGCGAGTAAACTCTCCGCAAGCCACTAATCAATATAAGTAAATAAAATATACACCAAATAAATTAAACATGCACCAAATAAATTAAACATGCACCAAATAAATTAAACATGCACCAAATAAATTAAACATGCACCAAATAAATTAAACATGCACCAAATAAATAAAACATGCACCAAATAAATTAAACATGCACCAAATAAATTAAACATGCACCAAATAAATAAAACATGCACCAAATAAATAAAACATGCACCAAATAAATAAAACATGCACCAAATAAATAAAACATGCACCAAATAAATAAAACATGCACCAAATAAATAAAACATGCACCAAATAAATTAAACATGCACCAAATAAATTAAACATGCACCAAATAAATAAAACATGCACCAAATAAATAAAACATGCACCATATAAAGGTTGTACAGAACTATATATGTATATTTAAATCAAATAATGAAATACCAACCACACAAAAATAAACACAATATAATAATCAGTCTCTATATTGATGTATTACTTGTTCATCTTTTCTTCCTTTAACTTTAAAAAATCGTTCCGGTCACAAATAGGACTGGCCTAACAGCATTCCTTATTATGTCAACTAAGATGTAGCTATTTTCCCCCTCACTCATTATCAAATGTAAAGAGATACATTTCTTGCTGTCCATTTCTACATCCGCTTGTTTAAATGGCCTGCCATCCTTTTATTCACATTGACAGCAAAAAAAAAAATTGTTGTAATTCTAAACGGGACAGTCTATCCCAGTTATTTCTGTTTATCTAGTTTCAATTGCAGTGAAAACTCGCGACAAAGCGATCACTGGAGTCCCTATATTCGGATCCCATTAATGGCGAGGTCGTGTTATCGCGGGGTCTAAAGATATATTCCGTGTGAACAGCGTTGTTAGTTTCACAATGTTGGAAGACAAATTATTTCATTTTTTAAAACTGCTTCTTACCATCTCGTACATATATTTCGCTTCTGGTGCAACCTGCCTCCGTGCGACCTGCCTCCGTGCGACCTGCTTCCGTGCGACCTGCCTCCTCTTCAAACAGCACTCCGCCCCCAACTCCACGCTTTATATTAATAATACGGATGAGCTTCATGCGTGACGTCTGAACTCAGGTCAATAGGTTGATTTTCTTTTTATTTAGGGGGAGGCGACTATTATTGGGTGTTATTGTCCGTGTTTCTCTGTCACACAGCGTGCTTCGTGCGTAACGTCGGAACTCCGGCTATATTCGCTATACTGCGACTGTTGTTTCGTAAGTCGTTGTTATAAAATGACCGACAGTATATTCTCTGTTGAAGGGTTTTCGTACAACGTCATCTCTATTCCGGGATTAGCACAGCTGCCTGTTCCGTTTTTTCAATGCACTGTGTCACAAATGACAAGGACTGTACGAGGGAACGGTAGTCACAGGTGCTGGACAACGTAACAATAGGTGAGGAGGCGATTTTGGCATTTAAGGATGGTTTATATGAGAACAGGGAAGACATAGCCTGGGAACCAAGCTAGAATGTGAGGACAGGGAAGACATAGCATGGGAACCAAGCTAGAATGTGAGGACAGGGAAGACATAACCTGGGAACCAAGCTAGAATATGAGGACAGGGAAGACATAGCCTGGGAACCAAGCTAGAATGTGAGGACAGGGAAGACATAACCTGGGAACCAAGCCGGCATGTGAGAACAGGGAAGACATAACCTGGGAACCAAGCTAGAATATGAGGACAGGGAAGACATAGCCTGGGAACCAAGCTAGAATATGAGGACAGGGAAGAAATAGCCTGGGAACCAAGCCGGCATGTGAGAACAGGGAAGACATAACCTGGGAACCAAGCTGGCATGTGAGAACAGGGAAGACATAGCCTGGGAACCAAGCCGGCATATGAGAACAGGGAAGACATAACCTGGGAACCAAGCCGGCATGTGAGAACAGGGAAGACATAACCTGGGAACCAAGCCGACATGTGAGAACAGGGAAGACATAACCTGGGAACCAAGCTAGAATATGAGGACAGGGAAGACATAGCCTGGGAACCAAGCCGGCATGTGAGAACAGGGAAGACATAACCTGGGAACCAAGCCGGCATGTGAGAACAGGGAAGACATAGCCTGGGAACCAAGCTAGAATGTGAGAACAGGGAAGACATGGCCTGGGAA
This sequence comes from Omphiscola glabra, assembly GCA_964017045.1. NCBI lineage: Eukaryota > Metazoa > Mollusca > Gastropoda > Lymnaeidae > Omphiscola > Omphiscola glabra. Next base: position 15,536,570 of record OZ024794.1, on the reverse strand, counting down.
CCAAGCCGGCATATGAGGACATGGAAGACAGCCTGGGAACCAAGCTAGAATGTGAGAACAGGGAAGACATAGCCTGGGAACCAAGCCGGCATATGAGGACATGGAAGACAGCCTGGGAACCAAGCTAGAATGTGAGAACAGGGAAGACATAGCCTGGGAACCAAGCTAGAATGTGAGAACATGGAAGACAGCCTGGGAACCAAGCTAGAATGTGAGGACAGGGAAGACATAGCCTGGGAACCAAGCCGGCATATGAGGACATGGAAGACATAACCTGGGAACCAAGTCAGCCGAGGGAACATTACTAAGGGACAGTATGAATATCACGAATAAGTTATGGTAATGAGTTTAATATTTAGATGGTAAATGTGGAATGTCCATGCAGACCCTTGGTAGTGTTAGTTTAATTAAACATCGTGATAAAAAAAAGTCAAATTTCATAAATGTTAATAATTGGGTAGAGACATGGAATAGGCGTCCGGCGGGGTAAAAATGGTCGGGAGAAAGAGGTAGGTAGTGATGGAGTAAGCCAATAACCGTGGGATTCTAGTGGTGGGTAGTTAGTCGCATCGCGAGGGCTAGATATAAGCTAGAGGTTTGGAAACACTCGAAGCGTGGAATAATAGCAGTTGAGAGAGAACAGTCGAGAGAGATCAGGAGACGACAGTTGACTATAGTTGACTTAGGAATAGTTGAAAGGATACAGTTGAACAGTTTATAAACAGTCATAGATGGTTGACAGTTAGTGAAGACTACAAGAGAGCTTTTCATATGTAGTAATAAATACATTCTCTTTTATCATCTTGTCTTGAGTTTGTGTTATTTGGATCCTATTCAAGTCTACGTTGTGATTTGTCTGTCCCAACGCCTAGATACCCACAATAGAAATCACAGAGAGGAGCGGTCCTGTACTGACCACTACTAAGTCAATACAGTTTATAATAAGTCAGGACCGGAGCCCTCCTCCGTAACAACCGTTCTGTGACACTCTGACTACGTCATAGGGTATTGCACTCTGACTACGTCATAGGGTATTGCACTCTGACTACGTCATAGGGTATTGCACTCTGACTACGTCATAGGGTATTGCACTCTGACTACGTCATAGGGTATTGCACTCTGACTACGTCATAGGGTATTGCACTCTGACTACGTCATAGGGTATTGCACTCTGACTACGTCATAGGGTATTGCACTCTGACTACGTCATAGGGTATTGCACTCTGACTACGTCATAGGGTATTGCACTCTGACTACGTCATAGGGTATTGCACTCTGACTACGTCATAGGGTATTGCACTTTGACTACGTCATAGGGTATTGCACTCTGACTACGTCATAGGGTATTGCACTCTGACTACGTCATAGGGTATTGCACTCTGACTACGTCATAGGGTATTGCACTCTGACTACGTCATAGGGTATTGCACTCTGACTACGTCATAGGGTATTGCACTCTGACTACGTCATAGGGTATTGCACTCTGACTACGTCATAGGGTATTGCACTCTGACTACGTCATAGGGTATTGCACTCTGACTACGTCATAGGGTATTGCACTCTGACTACGTCATAGGGTATTGCACTCTGACTACGTCATAGGGTATTGCACTCTGACTACGTCATAGGGTATTGCACTCTGACTACGTCATAGGGTATTGCACTCTGACTACGTCATAGGGTATTGCACTCTGACTACGTCATAGGGTATTGCACTCTGACTACGTCATAGGGTATTGCACTCTGACTACGTCATAGGGCATGGCACTCTGACTACGTCATAGGGCAGTAGGTTTCGTTGCATTTTATAGAAAATCATAAATTAGCTCTTTTTTTAAAACTCTTGGACCCACCGGGTATTTTCTTAAATTACCCGGACCCGGTGTAAAAAAAAAAGTGCAACCGGTTAAGCCAGTGGCTCTCAACCTTCCTAATGCCCTCGACCCTTTAATACAGTTTCTCCTGTTGTAACGACCCCCAACCACAAAATTATTTTCCTTCCTGCTTCATAACTGTAGAGTATGTGTGTCTTCAGATGGCCTTAGGCGACCCTTGGATTAGGGTGACGCGACCCACAGGTTGAGAACCGCTGGGTTAAGCTCTAGTGTTATATATTTGGGTTAGTGCGCTATGTGATAGTGATGTTAGACTGGCTTTACGATTGTGTTGTACGAATATTTATAGGTATCTAAAGTTTATACTCTTCTTCAGGCAGTGGCGTAGAAAGAGGCTTGCAGAGGGTGGCACTTGTATGTTTCTTTTTTTTTATGTATAATGTGGCATTTTTCGCCAAAGACTGATTTTTATTCATGGAGGGGCTGACAAAAATTTTCCAGCCCCGGGTGCCACTAACCCTAGCTACTCCACTGTCTTTACGTGCTTTGAAAGAAAATGTGCGAATGATCGTACCTAAATCAGATTTCGTGAGCATGCCAGTATAGCATTACTATATCTGAAGGTGAGTTATAGTGGGACACGTCATCACGGGGTCCCACTGCTTTTCATTGACATTTTAATGGGCCTCGTGTGTTTTGCTTGTGTAGAGTGTAGGGGACACAAGTTACTGTTCCATTTCGTTCTGCTTCTATTTAATTTTTTAACGAATTCTAAACCTTAACATTATATTTCTAAATGCTTTTATAACACATAAGAGGAAGTCAAAAGAACTTTGCAATTTTCCATTCACAGAAAAACAATTCAAAGCAATGATAGGCTCTTTAAACACGACAACCGGAAATGTCTTTAATTTACAAATGGGAAAACCCTAAGAGAAAGCCCCCACACCCATTCTGATCAGCTGTTCCATCCATGGATACATCTCACCCCTTGCCAGCCCGATCATATCCACGCACACTGTACCTCACCACATACCATCGCACACTGTATCTCACCGCATACCCACGCACACTGTACCTCACCACATACCCACGCACACTGTATCTCACCGCATACCCACGCACAATGTATTCAACTACATACCCACGCCCCATCCTGATCAACGGTTCCATCCGTACATCCATCTCACCCCATGCCGACACCGATCATATCCACGCACACTGTATTTCACCAAATATCCATCCCACTGTATCCCACCACATATCCACGCACACCGTATCTCACCACATACCCACGCACACCGTATCTCACCAAATACCCACGCACACTGTATCTCACCACATACCCACGCACACCGTATCTCACCAAATACCCACGCACACTGTATCTCACCAAATACCCACGCACACTGTATCTCACCACATACCCACGCACACCGTATCTCACCAAATACCCACGCACACTGTATCTCACCAAATACCCACGCACACTGTATCTCACCACATACCCACGCACACCGTATCTCACCACATACCCACGCACACCGTATCTCACCAAATACCCACGCACACTGTATCTCACCACATACCCACGCACACCGTATCTCACCACATACCCACGCACACCGTATCTCACCAAATACCCACGCACACTGTATCTCACCACATACCCACGCACACCGTATCTCACCAAATACCCACGCACACTGTATCTCACCACATACCCACGCACACCGTATCTCACCAAATACCCACGCACACTGTACCTCACCACATACCCACGCACACTGTATCTCACCAAATACCCACGCACACTGTATCTCACCGCATTCCCACGCACAATGTATCTCACCGCATACCCACGCACAATGTATCCAACCACATACCCACGCACACTGTATCTCACCGCATACCCACGCACACGGTATCTCACCACATAACCACGCACACTGTACCTCACCACATACCCACGCACACAGTATCTCACCACAAACCCACACACACTGTATCTCACCACATATCCACGCACACCGTATCTCACCGCATACCCACGCACACTGTATCTCACCACATACCCACGCACACTGTATCTCACCAAATACCCACGCACTGTACCTGACCGCATACCCACGCACAATGTATCCAACCACATACCCACGCCCCATCCTGATCAGCGGTTCCATCCGTACATCCATCTCACCCCATGCCAACACCGATCATATCCACGCACACTGTATTTCACCAAATATCCACCCCATTGTATCCCACCACATATCCACGCACACCGTATCTCACCACATACCCACGCACACTTTTGCCCAGGGGTGGCCAACCCAAAAGGCGAGTCAACCTTTCGCGTTATATTAAAATAGTTTGGATGCTGGGTGGCCGAGTGGCCTAAACTGAGAAAATCCCAAGTTGATGGTCTGGAGTTCAATTGGATAACATTGATACAATGAAACATTCCAACAACTCCCTCGACGCCACTGGTGCCATGCTGTATCATCCACATGTTGTTCCATTGCGCTATCATCCACATGATGTTCTCTTACATTATCCAGTTACGTGGAGAGAGGCGATTTCGTAATTTAAATCTTTTCTCGCACGTATCTTTTTTTTTTTTAATCGATTTCTTTGTGAAGCGAAAAGCTGATTTGTGAAAAATCGGAGGTCTGCGGGCCGCAGTATTTGACGAGGCGGACCGCATGCAGCCCATGAGCCGCTGTTGGACACCCACAATGCAACTTCTCTTGCATTAATCTAAAAACTGATGTAACCAGTACAATAAATGTTTCAGAGAACTACTGAAACCGGCATCTTAACGTCTGACTATGACGCCCATCAATTTTTTTTACAAGTACCGGTATATGAATTTATCTATTAAGAGAATGTATCTATTTATTTTATTAATTTTTTTTTAAAGATTGAGTTGTATTTGTTTGGTAAGATAGGGGAATAATAAAGTTCTGAGAATTAACTAATTACAGTTCAGAAAATTGTCATAGAGCTCCAGGAGTGAGAAACAACAAACGCTTGATAGATAAGTCTCGTGGAAAAGCTGGGAAAAATTGATGGCTATCAAATATTAAAGCCTATTGATTTATTTATTTTTTTTAATTAATTTTTTTTTGTGCGTGTAGTGGGGTATTGGTGGATTGCATTACAAAGCATAGATTTATTATTCATTGAGCTGAAGGGAATTCATTGTATTATAAGTAAAAGGCTACCAATAGTAACAGAAACATAAAATGTAGTCGTCAAATCATTGATGAGATGACAACCAGCAAATAAAAAAGATGACAGACAAATCTAAAGTGAACAGTCGCTTGAATTCCGTATTAGATCATATAGGAGGTGGTTCATTATGTGCTACTGATCTAATAGAAGGTGATTCATTATGTGTTACAGATCCAATAGAAGGTGATTCATTATGTGCTACATATCCAATAGAAGGTGATTCATTATGTGCTACAGATCCAATAGAAGGTGATTCATTATGTGCTATAGATCCAATAGAAGTTGATTCATTATGTGCTACAGATCCAATAGAAGGTGATTCATTATGTGCTACAGATCCAATAGAAGGTGATTCATTATGTGCTACAGATCCAATGGAAGGTGATTCATCATGTGCTACAGATCCAATAGAAGTTGATTCATTATGTGCTACAGATCCAATAGAAGGTGATTCATTATGTGCTACAGATCCAATAGAAGTTGATTCATCATGTGCTACAGATCCAATAGAAGGTGATTCATCATGTGCTACAGATCCAATAGAAGTTGATTCATCATGTGCTACAGATCCAATAGAAGTTGATTCATCATGTGCTACAGATCCAATAGAAGGTGATTCATCATGTGCTACAGATCCAATAGAAGTTGATTCATTATGTGCTACAGATCCAATAGAAGTTGATTCATTATGTGCTACAGATCCAATAGAAGGTGATTCATTATGTGCTACAGATCCAATAGAAGGTGATTCATTATGTGCTACAGATCCAATAGAAGTTGATTCATCATGTGCTACAGATCCAATAGAAGGTGATTCATTATGTGCTACAGATCCAATAGAAGTTGATTCATTATGTGCTACAGATCCAATAGAAGGTGATTCATTATGTGCTACAGATCCAATAGAAGGTGATTCATTATGTGCTACAGATCCAATAGAAGTTGATTCATCATGTGCTACAGATCCAATAGAAGGTGATTCATTATGTGCTACAGATCCAATAGAAGTTGATTCATCATGTGCTACAGATCCAATAGAAGGTGATTCATTATGTGCTACAGATCCAATAGAAGGTGATTCATTATGTGCTACAGATCCAATAGAAGGTGATTCATTATGTGCTACAGATCCAATAGAAGGTGATTCATTATGTGCTACAGATCCAATAGAAGTTGATTCATCATGTGCTACAGATCCAATAGAAGGTGATTCATTATGTGCTACAGATCCAATAGAAGTTGATTCATCATGTGCTACAGATCCAATAGAAGGTGATTCATTATGTGCTACAGATCCAATAGAAGGTGATTCATTATGTGCTACAGATCCAATAGAAGGTGATTCATTATGTGCTACAGATCCAATGGAAGGTGATTCATCATGTGCTACAGATCCAATAGAAGTTGATTCATTATTGCAAAAGACGCGATCAATAAAGTGACGTCTGCAGGCAAGGGACAGCACTCACGCGAAATGCAACCAGGTTGAATGCAAAGGTTGTCTTTTCATTGTTCCTCTTTATTGTCGTTTGTAGGACTCGAGGGCCCCCCCCCCCCCCCCACACAAAAAAAAAAAAAAAAATCAAATTCATACCCTCAAAACCCTAAATCAAAAATTTGCTGTTCAATTTTTTCCCCCAAATCGTTCAGCTGCGACCTTTAAAACTCCAAAAAATGAGTTTTCCAAAGAATGAGTTCTCCAGAGAATTATTTCTTCGATAAACGAGTTCTTCAATAAATGAGTTCTCCAAAGAATGAGTTCTCCAATAAATGAATTCTCCAAAGAGTGAGTTTTCCAATAAATGAGTTCTCCAAAGAATGAGTTCTTCGATAAATGAGTTCTCCAAAGAGTGAGTTCTCCAAAGAATGAGTTCTCTAAAGAATGAGTTCTCCAATAAATGAGTTCTCTAAAGAATGAGTTCTCCAAAGAATGAGTTCTCCAATAAATGAGTTCTCCAAAGAGTGTGTTCTCCAAAGAATGAGTTCTCTAAAGAATGAGTTCTCCAATAAATGAGTTCTCTAAAGAATGAGTTCTCCAATAAATGAGTTCTCTAAAGAATGAGTTCTCCAATAAATGAGTTCTCTAAAGAATGAGTTCTCCAATAACTGAGTTCTCCAATAAATGAGTTCTCTAAAGAATGAGTTCTCCAATAAATGAGTTCTCCAAAGAATGAGTTCTCTAAAGAATGAGTTCTCCAATAAATGAGTTCTCCAAAGAATGAGTTATCCAATAAATGAATTCTCCAAAGAGTGAGTTTTCCAATAAATGATTTCTCCATAAGAATGAGTTCTCCAATAAATGAGTTCTCTAAAGAATGAGTTCTCCAATAAATGAATTCTCCAAAGAGTGAGTTTTCCAATAAATGATTTCTCCATAAGAATGAGTTCTCCAATAAATGAATTCTCCAAAGAGTGAGTTTTCCAATAAATGATTTCTCCATAAGAATGAGTTCTCTAAAGAATGAGTTCTCCAATAAATGAATTCTACAAAGAGTGAGTTTTCCAATAAATGATTTCTCCTTAAGAATGAGTTCTCCAAAGAATGAGTTCTCCAAAGAATGAGTTCTCCAAAGAATGAGTTCTCTAAAGAATGAGTTCTCCAAAGAATGAGTTCCTCAAATGGAAGTTTGCTGCGCAGTCTAGGGCTACAGTCACCAATGAAAAACTCATCCAAATCCCCAATTCCCTGGTACAACGATATCACTAATGTTACCATATGTCGCTGATCTCACTAAATAAAATTCCAGATTACAGCGCTAAATGAGATTTTAAAAATACCTCAAGTGCGTTTGGTGCGTAAGATTTTCTTTTGTTTTACGGAAATATTCTAAATTTAAATATGGTGTTATAAATCTTCTAGATAAATGGGGGTGGGACATTTGAATGTTAATAATACAGTTCACGATCGTGAAAAAAAAAGTGTGCGGTTACGAACCTGGAAGTGGGGGGTGAGCACTAATTTGGGATTTGTAATAAACTACGTTACTTTAGTTCGTGTGGGTAGCTGGGATAAATGGGAAGTTCACGCATCGCCGCCGTCATTGTTTGGAGGGCCATGGCTAATTGAACCGTATTACTATTACGTCATCAAATCTATTTCAGACCAATAAGACACCAGTGCCGTCTCAGACGTGTGGGCAGGGGTGGGGTGGTTGAAAATCGCATGGGGGTTGACGCTGATGGACCATAGGCGTCACTGACTCTGTACCCCGGGTGACTGTAGTGCTCATCATTTCGCCTAGTTCCGTCAGTGCAACTGTTATAGCAGTGACGACTGGTTCTGTGAGTGCAACTGTTATAGCAGTGACGACTGGTTCTGTGAGTGCAACTGTTATAGCAGTGACGACTGGTTCTGTGGGTGCAACTGTTATAGCAGTGACGACTGGTTCTGTGAGTGCAACTGTTATAGCAGTGACGACTGGTTCTGTGGGTGCAACTGTTATAGCAGTGACGACTGGTTCTGTGAGTGCAACTGTTATAGCAGTGACGACTGGTTCTGTGGGTGCAACTGTTATAACAGTGACGACTGGTTCTGTGAGTGCAACTGTTATAGCAGTGACGACTGGTTCTGTGGGTGCAACTGTTATAACAGTGACGACTGGTTCTGTGGGTGCAACTGTTATAGCAGTGACGACTGGTTCTGTGAGTGCAACTGTTATAGCAGTGACGACTGGTTCTGTGGGTGCAACTGTTATAGCAGTGACGACTGGTTCTGTGAGTGCAACTGTTATAGCAGTCACGACTGGTTCTGTGGGTGCAACTGTTATAGCAGTGACGACTGGTTCTGTGAGTGCAACTGTTATAGCAGTCACGACTGGTTCTGTGAGTGCAACTGTTATAGCAGTGACGACTGGTTCTGTGGGTGCAACTGTTATAGCAGTGACGACTGGTTCTGTGAGTGCAACTGTTATAGCAGTGACGACTGGTTCTGTGAGTGCAACTGTTATAGCAGTGACGACTGGTTCTGTGAGTGCAACTGTTATAGCAGTGACGACTGGTTCTGTGGGTGCAACTGTTATAGCAGTGACGACTGGTTCTGTGAGTGCAACTGTTATAGCAGTGACGACTGGTTCTGTGGGTGCAACTGTTATAGCAGTGACGACTGGTTCTGTGAGTGCAACTGTTATAGCAGTGACGACTGGTTCTGTGGGTGCAACTGTTATAGCAGTGACGACTGGTTCTGTGGGTGCAACTGTTATAACAGTGACGACTGGTTCTGTGAGTGCAACTGTTATAGCAGTCACGACTGGTTCTGTGAGTGCAACTGTTATAACAGTGACGACTGGTTCTGTGGGTGCAACTGTTATAACATTGACGACTGGTTCTGTGGGTGCAACTGTTATAGCAGTGACGACTGGTTCTGTGAGTGCAACTGTTATAGCAGTGAAGACTTGTTCTGTGAGTGCAACTGTTATAACAGTGACGACTGGTTCTGTGGGTGCAACTGTTATAACAGTGACGACTGGTTCTGTGGGTGCAACTGTTATAGCAGTGACGACTTGTTCTGTGGGTGCAACTGTTATAGCAGTGACGACTGGTTCTGTGAGTGCAACTGTTATAGCAGTGACGACTGGTTCTGTGAGTGCAACTGTTATAGCAGTCACGACTGGTTCTGTGAGTGCAACTGTTATAGCAGTGACGACTGGTTCTGTGGGTGCAACTGTTATAGCAGTGACGACTGGTTCTGTGGGTGCAACTGTTATAGCAGTGACGACTTGTTCTGTGAGTGCAACTGTTATAACAGTGACGACTGGTTCTGTGAGTGCAACTGTTATAACAGTGACGACTGGTTCTGTGGGTGCAACTGTTATAGCAGTGACGACTGGTTCTGTGGGTGCAACTGTTATAGCAGTGACGACTTGTTCTGTGGGTGCAACTGTTATAGCAGTGACGACTGGTTCTGTGAGTGCAACTGTTATAACAGTGACGACTGGTTCTGTGAGTGCAACTGTTATAGCAGTCACGACTGGTTCTGTGAGTGCAACTGTTATAGCAGTGACGACTGGTTCTGTGGGTGCAACTGTTATAGCAGTGACGACTGGTTCTGTGGGTGCAACTGTTATAGCAGTGACGACTTGTTCTGTGAGTGCAACTGTTATAACAGTGACGACTGGTTCTGTGAGTGCAACTGTTATAGCAGTGACGACTGGTTCTGTGAGTGCAACTGTTATAACAGTGACGACTGGTTCTGTGAGTGCAACTGTTATAACAGTGACGACTGGTTCTGTGGGTGCAACTTTTATAGCAGTGACGACTGGTTCTGTGAGTGCAACTTTTATAGCAGTGACTACTGGTTCTGTGAGTGCAACTGTTATAGCAGTCACGACTGGTTCTGTGAGTGCAACTGTTATAACAGTGACGACTGGTTCTGTGAGTGCAACTTTTATAGCAGTGACGACTGGTTCTGTGAGTGCAACTTTTATAGCAGTGACGACTGGTTCTGTGAGTGCAACTGTTATAGCAGTGACGACTGGTTGAGTGAGTGCAACTGTTATAACAGTGACGACTGGTTCTGTGAGTGCAACTGTTATAGCAGTGACGACTGGTTCTGTGAGTGCAAATGTTATAGCAGTGACGACTGGTTCTGTGAGTGCAACTGTTATAACAGTGACGACTGGTTCTGTGAGTGCAACTGTTATAACAGTGACGACTGGTTCCGTGAGTGCAACTGTTATAACAGTGACGACTGGTTCTGTGAGTGCAACTGTTATAACAGTGACGACTGGTTCTGTGAGTGCAACTGTTATAATAGTGATTTAATGACGCATGAATCAAATAAATGTATATGATATAAAGAAATCCTGCAGGGCACAACTAGAGGAGGAAGAAGAAGAGGAAGACAGAGAAAAGATGGGAAGATAACATCAAAGAGTGGATGGGACTAAAACTGGGCGATGCCACGCGTAGTGCAGAAGACAGAGGAATGGAGAAGGATAGTTTTCATATCATCTGTTGCGCCCCAACCATCCAAGGACTAAGGGGCGTGATGATGATGATGATGATGATGATGATGATGAGGATGATATGATATAAAATAGAGTGAGTTTTGTAAGAAAACGTTGTTTCTTTTACTTTGGGCTGCGTAGAGTTGGCAACTTTGAGTCACTCTATGCCCACCGGTGCCTCCCGAAAATTGCTCTGCGTTCTCTAAGTTTAGAAAATAATTTTTTTATGTAAGTGGAAGAAAAAGACAATAAAGGAAAAAAGGGAGGGTGTATTTGCTGTAATTGTCAATTCTTGCGATAGAAGGATCCTTTGATTTATGTTATATCGCTCAACCAAAAGTTAAACCCAGATAGTTTAGCCAAAAGTTCTGAATTCGCTCGCATCCAGCAATGGATTTGTGAGGATAGGTGCAAGTGCTAAACGGGGACTGGCATTGCATGGCTGGATTTGATTGAAGATAAATGAGGATACTCTTCAAGTTAGCGCATACCGGTCCGGTAGTCTTAGTTAATAGTTTCACGATGTTGGCGGCGCTGCTGATCAGGTAAACATATTAGTGGCAAGATCAGGTAAAAGTATTAGTGGCAATGATGGACAGGTTAACATTTTAGTGAAACAGCCGTACAGGTAAACATGTTTGCGAAACTGTCTTAAGGTAAACAGGTTATCGTAGTGAAACAGCCATACGGGTAAACATGTTAGTGCGACTGGCATACATGTGAGAATGTTAGTGAAACAGCCGACAAAGTCAACATGTTAGTGAAATTGTCATACAGGTTAACATGTCAGTGAAATCGGCGAGCTGTGACAGGTAAACATGTATTAGTGATAATGCTGTACAGTTAGTATTGTTAGTGATGTCGGTACTGATATTGTTTGACTCTAAGTCTAAGTGCATCCCAACCCTTCCCCCTAACTCTTTTTTCTCCTTCTCTCTCTCTCTATCTATCTCTCTCTCTCTCTCTCCCTCTCTCTTTCTCTGATTATCTAATTAACTTACGCTCTTTCATTCTCTATAACAATAAACTTGGTACAAACAATACACGCCCCACCCTTCTCTTTTCCTCACTCTTTCTCTCTCTCATCCACCCATTTCTATCTCACTCTCTCTCTCTTTCTGTTTATCCACTAAAGCAAAGCTACTTCATTCTCTATAACCATAACCTTGGTACAAACAATGCACGTTTCAAGTTACACGTCCCACTCTCCTCTACAATGAACAACAAATATTATTAAGAATAACCGATCATAGTATGTGTAGGGTAATGTAACGCCAACATATAACATCGGGAATAAACTATCTTACTTTACTTTTAAATTTTAGTGGGGGTTTTTTTGTTGTTTTTTCTAAAATTTTAACCCAATCCCCAACACTTATTTTTCTGGACACGCCCCTGGCCAAAAGTTACAACTCCACAAGTACCTCAGCCCACATATTAAGTTCAGACGTATGAGCTTCGACTAATGTACCTATTGGACTATCGTCAGGGGCCAGTATCTTAAATGCGGTATAGAAAAATCGATGTGCCGCGCTGATGTGATTCACCTGGTCTAACATTTTGAAAGGTTCTAGTTATGTGTTGTGTTGTGTTGTGCTGTGTTGTGTTGTGCTGTGTTGTGTTGTGTTGTGGCTCACTGGCAAAACACATAGTTATGTGTTGTGTTGTGGCTCACTGGCAAAACACATAGTTATGTGTTGTGTTGTGGCTCACTGGCAAAACACACACCGACGCCTTTTATTGAGGTCATGTGTGTAATGCATATCACAAATTGACAATCTTTTTTTTTTATTGTATAAACGATCTCACAACATGTTTGAATCATGTAGATAAAAGGGGGGGGGGGTGAAACAGAGTTGTGCGCAGCAAGAGGAATGCTTGCAAATCGTAATAATATTATATAACCCTGGGTTCTTATGCACGGAATCGTGTAGACTTGCTTTATTTATATCTTGGCTTGACTTTGGGTTTCTGTATATTTAAATATATATAATATCGGAATAGCGTCATCCAAGAGCAATGAGATTTTTGTAAGATTGTTTTTCAAATATAAATAAACTTAAAAGCCTTCGGGTGGTCGACTTTTCGGGTCTACGAGTCATAATGAACCTGCACAGCAAACTATCGGTACCTGTACCAACAAAACTGCCCATCAAAGTTGCCCAACAAAACTGCCCATCAAAGTTTCCCAACAAAACTGCCCATCAAAGTTGCCCAACAAAATTTCCCATCAAAGTTGCCCAAAAAAACTGCCCATCAAAGTTGCCCAACAAAACTGCCCAGCAAAGTTGCCCAACAAAACTGCCCATCAAAATTGCGCAGCAAAACTGCCAAACTACCCTCAATTAATTATGTTAAATTAAATATCAAAAAAGAGAATGGGTAAATAATACTAAATAATGTAAATTTCATACACCCCCCAACCTTAGCATTAGTGGCGTAGCTAAGGGGGGGGGGGAGAACAGATGTCACTAGGCGTCAGACTAGTTAGGGGCACGAGACTGTAGATTTAGGGGCGCTAAAATGGACAAGACATGTCATTTTATTGATGAAAATAATGGGTTTCAGAATTAATGGGGGCGCAAAAATGAATGTTGCCCCTAGCTTCTAACACTCTAGCTACGTCCCTGCTCGGCATTATAAATAATGCTTAGTTTGAGTACGGGTCATACCTTATTAATTAATATCGATGTAGAAGGCAAGGTCTTATTTCTTAAAAGACTATACGTATAATCCATTTGAGCAAAGGCGTTCCCAAATAAAGTGTTCTCAGCATTGTTTAGTCACACTTTCATACCCAGGAGGTGTGGAATTATTTTTTCATCTAAAGTTTTGTAAATGGACTTAAATTTCATAGTTAGGACAATGGCGTTACGGTACTAAGGTTTCTGTTCGGGGGGTGTGTGGAAAAAGGGGTGGGGGTGGGCTGGCGATTGTTTTAAATCGGTTGCAAGGTGACTTAGTGACCATCGATCACAAATTGATCAGAAAATCTAGTGCTGAAATCTAAAATCTTCGACTGATGGAAAAATTCAGTTATTTATGACGGCTATTGTGTAATATCTAGTTTTATTGATATAATATGATATAGAGATAGATACAGTATAGCCAGAAGAGAATTATCGTGTAGTTAAAACTATTGACGATGTACATCTGCGTGGACATAAATCGACTAACAATCGATTTCAAGGCCACTGCCACAGGCGTGGCTAAGAAAGGGAAATGGGGACAGATTCCCTAGACGTCAGACTATTTAGGGGCGCCAAAATGTGCTTTGCTAATATTTTATTGATGAAAATAATAGGTTCGAGTGTTGAAAAAAGAAAGGGAGGCTCTTTAAAATGAATCTTGTCCCCTCTGGCTACTGCAATGCACATTTTAAAGAACACTGAATGAAGAGCTGAGGGAAACACTCGCGAAGGTGGGTGGTGGTCAACCTACCGGGGGGGGGGGGGGGGCATAAATAATGTTAATTTTTCTATTTTCAAAATGGTGTACATGAATACAATGTCCATTTCTTTCCCAGGATCTTTCTGTGCGACATTCAAGAAACTTGCCTCTTCCATATTAGCTATAGATATAAATTCAAGCGTTATCCAATCGTGTCTAAACTGTACTGATTTCATTCACCACACAAGCGAGTCGGGGATAACTCTTGAGCCTATTAGACACAAATTAAATCTCTAGGACTCTTGTCGCATTGTTCGATGTCTTTCCCACTATTTTGACGGCTGCACTTGACTTAACCATCGGTTGCCTTTTGGCTTGTTGTTGTTGATAATCTGAATGGAATTGTCAATTACTAGACGAGTGGCTGGCCTTTTTTCGAACGAAATCTAGAAGAGGGGCATGCGATTGTTTTAGCTGTAGCAAACTTTGCGACTTGTATCCGCTACGGTACTGATCATAAGTCGGCTTTCTCTGTTGTGATTGACTGATACAGACCAGTTTACTCTTACGATTTCATCGTACAATGTACGATTTTGAAGTGTATACAAATTATATATACTGTACTGTATGTTTATTTTTTACCATTAAGATGTGCTGAATGATTTTGTGATGATAGTGTAAGATTTTAAGAGTTTGAGGATTAACAGGTCTGCTGATAGTAATAGTTGAAAGTCGTCTTCCCTTTAAAGCAGTGGTTCTCAACCTTTCTAATTCCGCGACCCTTTAATACAGTTCCCAACGTTGTGACGACCCCCAACCACAAAACTATTTTCGTTCATCCTTTATAACCGTAGAGTGTATGAGTTTTCAGATCGTCTTAGGCGACCCCTGTGAAAGGGATGTGCGACCCCCAAAGGGGTCGCGACCCACAGGTTGAGAACCGCTGCTTTAAAGTGTGTTTTACGTGTGACGTCACAAACTGATCAACGTTAATGTTTAAAGAATGTAAAGCAAAAGTAAATAAAACAACCCTTAAATACAAAGTTTTGCCTATAAATCCTTTACGTGCATTGTTGTTTGCGTTTATGTCATTGTGTGTCATTTGTCAAATGACAAATCAATAAATATTAATATCCCCCTTCAAAAATACATTTTATCTTTACTGTATACCCAAAAAACCTCATGAATACAAAGCACATAGCAATTAATAATTAATCTCCACTCCAAAACATGCACTCATTTAACAAAGAATTAACAACCTCCCCCCCCCCCCCCCCCAAAAAAAAAACAAAAAAAAAAAAAAAAACACACACACACTTTTTAGTTGTTGAAAAACTTATTTTTAGGGGTTGGGTTAAGCAGGGACGTCATTTGGGTAGGGAAGGGGCTCCCCCCCCCCCCCTTAATCTGCAGGTTTTGTTAAATTGCTATGTACTGTGGCGCCTCCAGTAATAAACAACTTAACAAGCCGGTCATATATTGGATCCCCCCCCCACCCCACACATGAAAAAAAATCTGAAATGACGTCCCTGGAAGTAGGGCTGAAATTTTTAAAGAAATGTGTGGTCACCGGAAATAAGTCTATGTGCCAAGTTTCAACTCGATAAGATGCCTGGAAGTGGGTAAATTGGATTTTTCTTGAAAAACGGGATAAACTGATATTTATTTTTGTTAAAATGGAGTGGGGGGGTGGTGTGGATGGGGACGAAAATTTGATAGAATGTGTTGTCATCGGCAACGAGTCTATGTGCCAAGTTTCAGTTCTATGTGATGACGGGAAGATTTCTGAAGAGTTTGCCAGGAACACACAAACAAAAGCGAAGTTTTTATAAAGAATGTAAAGATAAAGTTTAATTATAATATTTAGCAGTTGTGCATCGTCACTTTCAGTGCCGTATCTGACTCAAGTCTTCAGTATTACGCTTGTCGCATGTGTTCAGTACTGTAACATACTCAAGTCATCGGTACTGTATCTGACTAAACTCACTCAGTGCGGTATCTGACTCAAATCAGCAGTTCGGTACCTGACGCAAATCATATGTACCGGTACGGCACCTGACGCAAGTCATCAGTACCGGTACGGTACCTGACGCAAGTCATCAGTACCGGTACGGTACCTGACGCAAGTCATCAGTACCGGTACGGTACCTGACGCAAGTCATCAGAAGGGAAACTGACCTAAAAGTCATGTATAGATCCCACCCCCTCCTACCTTCCACTTCCATACATACTGCCTAACTGCACCTTCATTATTCATGTTGATAGTCGGGCTTGGTTTGCATCTGCAATGGGCGTGTGTCTTTTGGTGAGTTTTGTGTTACAGTACCGGCATTTATGGGGAGTGTGTGTCTGGGGTCGATGATCCTTAGGCTTAGGGCGTCGTGCCCAGAGTTCTCAATGATCACGGAACCTGTGGCTTAAGTCTTCCGTGTCTGCATTTCAAAGACAAAGTAGCTATACATTTTGTTTAATTTAACATTATAATTTTTCTTAGTATAATCTGCCCCTCACTGGTTGTGTCGAGCGCCCCCCCCCCCCCAAATAGCGCAGGAGGCAGGGTGCGTTCCACCCTGGGTGGAACTTTTTTATATTTATGTGGAGGGGCGACATTTTAAGCCAACTGCATCATCATTTTTCGTAGAATAATATGCCCTTTATTGGTTGCGCGAGCGCCACCCCCACCCCCTTAGCTTAGAAGGAGGGTGCGTCTACTGACTATTGTGTGTAGAAAGACCAGTGTCGGCGCGTTTCGAATTTACACCAACCGCCATCAAATCGACTGGCAAGAGAAAACTAATGGATCAATTTACTACTTCCTCCCCGTGCCCCGTCCCTCACCCTTCCATTCTGTTGACAAGGCCAAGGTCAGCGCATTCTAGACTTGTAGAGTTGGTGGACTACATAGTCAGTATCGTCACATCGAGTACCGGTATATTAGTTATTAAGTGTGTGTTGCCTTTCCTGGCAACATTAATTCAAATGTCACCATTTTATTACAAACTACTTTTACTGTAAACTAGTTACTAGTTCCTACTTCCGCCCTGTCGCTCCTTGTGTGTAGTGTGTCAATAAAATGGAGGGGGGGGGGGCGTGTCATGTCTTGTCAGCGGTGAATCCCCGTTGCAATAAGTGCGGGCTCTAAACAAGATCCATGATATAAAAATTTCGCAGTCCTGTTGTAAATACATGTACTTAGTCTACTAATTACTATACATCTATAGTATTCAGCAGTCAAAGACACAAGGCCGCGATAGGGTGAGCTGTGCCCCACCCCCATTAAAAAATAAATTATCTCCTCTTGTTAATGTTCTGCGTTCAATGTGTAAGCGTGCAGTGTGCTGTTGCGCACTGTGGTGGAAATACCGTGGCGAACCTGTCAGTCTGTGTCAGATAAAGGAATGAGTCAGGTGCTCTTTACAACAACTTGTGCTTAGACCTGGAAATGGGACCCCGTGTGTGACAGTGTATCAAATTTGATAACATACATTAAGCGTATATGGTACAATACTTAAGTGTCCCCGGGCAACCGTTTAGTAAGGGTGGTGGGGAAAGGTGGTGTAAGGGCCTCTTTCTGGACGGGATATTTCATATTGATGTCACCTGTATCATTTTGAATTTTAATGGATGGTCATACAATTATTGCCACTTCACTCCCTCCCTCTGAAAAGATGGTGACGCCCATGAAAATGCCCCCCCCCCCCAACCATTTTCCATATATCGACAACTGTCTGAATGTGCTAGCAAATAGTATAGTAATTATTATCTAATTAGCATGATGGCGAACGGGATCTGTCAACAGTGTCTATCTATATATAACTTACAATGAATCTCAAACTTTCAACGCATATCAAGGCTAAAAAAACTTTCAAGTCGGCGTGGGGGCGACCACGGGATAAAATGTATATATATATATAAATAAGTATAAAAAAGAAATAATAAAAAAAAAATAGCTTCGTATTCCACTTATAATTATAATAAGTTATACTCAAACTGGATGCAAATAAAGGAAGCTTCAATCATTTAGACATTTAGAGTTTTTTAATTAAGTTATAATGGATGCAAATAAAAGAAGCTTGAAACATTTATAGTTTTAAAAAAATAAAAGCTGGAAATCCCATTGTATGGGATATACTTATAGATGTAGATACTTCATCATTAAAAGGAGTTTTTTGGGGGGGGTAGGGTGGGGGGATGTCAGCTGAACGTGGTTAATCTGTGGCTATGCCAAATCATTTGGTAATATTTTATTCCGAACCTACGATTATCATAAGTACTAAAGTTAAAGTACCCATACAAATACAAGTAATAAAATGGCTTGTGTGTTGGATTTTCTGTTCATTCACGCCCAACAAAAGCATGGCAGAAAAGACCAAGTAAGGCAAGCCAACAAAAGAAAATATTTTGTCATTTTCAATTTCATTTATTTGAGTGCAGTCCATTCTACATAGTACGGTATTCTAACATACATGTACAAGGACAATTTACTACATATGGGGGAAAAGCTCCTGCTCAGGGTTTAGTATTCCCAAGGATGTGGAGATTTTATGTAAACTTTTTGTAATGTGTTCAATGTGAGGGAACATGGATCACACAGTCCACAAGGGCTGATGACACATTAAATCAATAAATGTGAACTGACAACAGATGTGAACTGGCTGTTTCATGGCTCTGATTTATGATGGCTCACCAAGTAGATCAAACTTGTGGGTATAGTGAAAATTTTCAACTTTGATTTCATTATTGCCAGTGCTTTGATTTCAGTAGCATCAATGCTAAAACTTAATTTTGAAAGAAAAAAAAATGGTAATTTTTAGATGGAGGTATTATTAACCTATTAAAATGGCCACAGCCAAGCAAGCTTTGGACACATGGCTCTTCTGTACCCATAGCAGCCCTTTGCCATACCACCTCTGGGTACTATGTCTCCATATATTTATAATTTATACATATATTGTATATGTATCCAATGGTGCATCTGTATGCTTAAAATTAAAAACATACAGGGCGTATCTAAAATTGTAACATAACTAATACGGTTATCATTACAAGATACCCAGCTACAGTATGAGAAATTTTGTGTAAAATTTACATTTGTTACATTTGCATGGAGTTTCGACAATTTAAATTTAAAGTCAATAGAAATATTCAAGCAATATTTATAGATTAGATACTTTGTTGATCTCCTTTCACAATTTTGGGTACCGGGTATTCAATTTAATTAGTAACAGAATTTTTTCTGCAAATAAAATTGTTGCTATTCAACCAATGCCATCTGTTACTATACTATAAAGTAACATACAGCATAGATTAAAATTAAAATGTACCATTATTGATTTTATGATCAATTTAAGTAAACTAAAAATATTGTTGGTTTCCATTCAAAGGAAAAATATTACTGATTTTTAAAATACTTCAATTTTAATTGTATTTTTGTTAACTGCTGCTGTGTTTATATAATATATTCCATTAGTTTCTAAAAGATAGAGAATGAAATAAAAGCACCACATTCACTGTACACACAAACACCAAAGACTTACAAATGATCAACATTTTAACTAAAACTTGAGAATATTATACTATTTATACCAGGCAATTTTTTAAATTTAAGTGTATGGTATTTTTAAGCTATAGTGAAAGGTCCTATTAAAGATGGAGCACTGTCATATCACAACTTTACCTATAGGGTGCATGGTGTAAACTAGAGTGTGTTGTCACCTCTGACCACGGCCTCTTAAAAATTTGTAGTACTGGTACTAATAACCTGTACATTCATTTTTAAAATGTATGAAACTTTTTCGTTGATAATGTATACATACTTTTTTGTTTTACATTCTAAATATTGTTATAATTTAGTGCTGGGGTTCTTAACATGATGATCCATAAACCAAGGGGACATTTTCAAACGTATTTGAATCAGGTCCAGGGTAAAAAAACAACAATGTGCAAGAGTTTTTAAAATTAGGAGAACGGGGTAGCTCAAACACTATGGCATTCCGAAGCCCTCATCATTTTGAGTGGGATGAGACTCACAAAATAAAAAATATTTGAGCGTGCCCCTACAAGGAGGGAGGGAGATTTTAAAATTGGTCTCAGGGCTTTTGAAAGGGAAAAAAAAAAAATTGGTAAATCCTCATTCACCTAATAAAATTTGTATAATTTATGTTTGTTCTTAGGCTTTACGAAATTCTAGCCATCGCATAGAAAAGATTAAGAACCCCATGGTTTGGTTCATGCTGCTGAAGAATGTGCAGAGGGTATGATTAGAAAATCACTGTTAGTCCCACATTATATTTGTATTGTTCTTTACCAGGTCAATAGCATTTGATATAGTTTCCAAGGCGTCTATTCTACTTAAATATTAAATTATTTTAATTTAGTGACACAACATATGGTGACCAAAACTATTAGAGTTGTTATAGTGAAAAGCAGTGTAAGTGTAACACTGGCCACCAGCCTGTAGATAGTAAAAATAACATGTCTTTTTGTTCTTTACTTGCAAGGTGTTTGTTTGCCAATAATGTGAACAAGACTCTAATATGGGTAAGGTATTAACGAAACACAAAACGCAATGTACCAAATCAAATACAAGTAGTTCAATTGCAAAAAAAGTACAAAACAAATTTCAATATCACAGATATTAAAAATAATGTCAAAGCATGACCTCACACCCCCAACATTTTTAAAACCAGCTTGTAACAAATCTTTACTTACCATGAAAATGGGCTGCATATACAAAAAAGAATAAAATTTACATGGGGGGAATACAACATTCCACCATTCAGGTAAATGAAAACATTTTTTTTAACTAACCACCAACTCTAGGTAAAGACATCAATGGAGCTAAAAGGATTTAACTGAAACACTGGTGTATATTATTACATCAACTAGCTTATTCAAGAGAAATTACAAACTATTTCATATTATATACCGATATTGTATTTGCAATAAGAAAGATGATATGGCCAAACTACAGTGATTTCCATAATAAAAAAGTAAGGTTCTGCTTCATTAGATGTGTGCATGAGGATTGGATTAACAGTTGAATTTAATTTGTTTTAAAATGGTCAGTCTCAATGACAAAATCTCACCCCTCCTGTAAACTGTGAAAAGATTATATAAAAGAAAATCAGGCTATTTGTCCAAAAGAACTTTGATCTGTTAATGTATTGATCTCAAGGAGATTGCTCTAGGTCGAATTAACCCAGTTTACAAGAATTTATACAAAACCAATATTGATACATCATGCCATCAATGTGCAAAGAGATTTTACATACCTTAATTAATCATATGACTGGCCACCAATTCTAGCTTATACAATAAAGGAAAAGACCAAAGCAGCATGAAAGCATGTATTAACAGGTAACACCCCAACAATCTCTGGATGATAATTAAAAGCTCAAGGATACAATTACTGTGAAACCAATGAAATGTAATATTGAGTAATTTAGCATCTCCAAACAATCTCTCCATAAATTGAATCCCTACAATTGAAGTTCAGATGGAGATTTAAAATAATTTAAGACCAACATTGGTCTGCAGTAATGGAAAGCCACTAATAAAAATATGGATTTGACTAAACAACTGTGCAGTCGGTTATGGAAATTTTTTTTTACTCCATGATTTAATACTTAAAAATATTAATGAAAAGCCCATCATCAATTAAAAAAGTCAAAACTTTACTAGGATGCAAAATTGTGTTATAAATAAATATATTGTTTGGCAAAATAAAATTTTGAATCTACCTTTACTTCTGGGAGTCATTCTTAAAAATGTTTTCATTTAAGATGTAGGGAAATCTTTAATAAAACAATAACAAAACTTATCTTACACTAAACAAAACAAGCATGCAGCTATCAAATTTTACATTCTTAATTATCTGTTACATAAATCATAATTAATTTCCACCAAAAAAACCCACCTAATTTTTAAAACTGACCATTGGTCCCTAACTGAAAATAAAGATGAGCATCATCTATATAAAAAAAAAGTGCTATAATAAATTTCGAGATCTAGATGGCGATGAAACAACATTAGGTGTTCCATTTCCATTAATAGTTACTGAGCCCTCAGGCTGAGTGAGAGATTCATCATCATTTTGTGACCTCTTGGGGGTGTAATAGTTCTCTATGGAAAATAACTTCTTAGATTTTCTCTTACGTGAACTGGTCCTTAAATGCCCTTCATTTGATAAAGAACTAGAAACAGAACTTTCCCTTCTCAATAAACCTAGTTTACAAAGAGTCTGATGACTATCTTTCAGATTTTTTTTGTCCACAGAGGAACCTGGTAAGTCTGACACAGTTGGCTCATCTTCATCTGAGATTAACAGCTCATCATCATCTTGTGAAGGAGATAGCCTAGCGGTTCGGACCCCTTCCTCAGGTGACATTCTGTCCCGCAATGATCTGTCCATACTTAAGAGAGAAGTTGAAGCGCCAGAAAGCTCAAATGAGCCTTGATCTTCCTCATACTCTCCCTCATCTGTGTCTGTTTCATCATCAGCTTCACCAAAGCCACCTATAGCTTCCTGAAGCTTGTGAAATTCTTCCCACAGCACTTTCTCAGAATCAGAAATATTCTCTTTATTCCTGGGCACTAAAATACGATGTGCTGCTTCAGTGGCCAGCCATTTATTGTCCATTGGAACATGGTGATGGCGCATAAAATGTGGAACTGACAAAAACTGACTACAAGTCTCACACCGAACACAAGCTGAGTTAGATTTTGTAAACAAGTCTAAGTGAATATCCGCAGGCTGTGAGGGCAAATGCGATACAGCATTATCTCCAGACAAAGCTGCCTGGTGAGCCACAGCTAGAATCCTGAGAGGTCGGTCTAATGTTGGGGATGTTGTTGAGTTGCTGCGAGAAAACAAGCCTTTTTTGCTTGGAGATGAACCTTTGCGCTGCCCTGCAAAATTTAATAAGCTATTAACTTTGAGTTTTAGAGGTTTAAACTTTTTGTTTTGTGTTAAATCCAGAGAATCATCAGAATCTCCCTCTGAGCTGACTTCAATATCTTTATCTGCAGACTGTTTATCACTACCTTTTTTACCTTTGCCATTTTTTATTTTCTGAATGTCTTGGTCCTTTTTTGACTTTGTTCCCACTTTTATCCCTTTTTGTAGGCCAAACTTCTTCTTAATTCCACTTTTCTTATCACAATTAGAATCATCTCTGCCTCTTTTCTGAGCTATTTTATTTAGTTTTCCATCATGTCCACAATGAGGCCCAGATTTGACAACAGACTCTATGGTTTCTAATATAGAAGCAGTTGATGACTTTTCTTTCTCTTCCCCTTTCAACATTTCAAGATAATTAACTTTCTTATGCCTGGTTCTTTTATTGTGATTGGAGCAGGAAGGAACATCCTCTGAATTCTTTGCTAGACTTTTAGATGGCACACTTGCTGAGACACCCAACAACCTGCAAAACATGGTTTTACAGAATTAAAAACTTTACTTACGCTTACATCTAAGGATATTATACATTGGTTTTGGCAAACGTGATCATCGGTTTTAGGAATACAATTTAAAGCGTGTGTGTTTTAATAGCTGTCATGTAGTTACGCCACTGGGCCATATAGAACAGCATAATGTGTGGGGGAATCTCTGTGACAAACAGAAGGTGAAATCTGTTGTTTTAGGTCGTTTCTAATAGTTAACAAACTTCAAATTTTTAACTCTATTCTCTGATGGATACTGCTTACAAGAATATATGAAGAGCTGGTTTTTAAAATGCTGTATATCCTTTTAGGGGTTTTGAGATTATTCAACCTTTTACAAAAAAATTAAATGCTGCGTTTAGAGAATTAAATAATTTTTAGACAAGAATAAATAGGAATATGTGTTTTTAAATAAACTTTACCATGTCCTAAAGGAACCTGGTTTGCTCTACAAAAAGGTTAAGTTTTTTTTTTCGAAAATGGTGGAAAATAAGCTCTTCATATATTACTGTACTTTTGTTACAGATTTTCATTGATCAAAATCATGTGCAACTCCATATTTTCCATTTTAATATGCATTTGTTTTCTTAAAAAATTATTTAATTCCTTTATTAATAAAAAAAAATGTTTTATACTTTTAGTAAGCACAAAAACAATTCAACTTCATTGTTTCGTAAAAACCAACAACCAAAAATAATTCTTTTCAAACTGATGATTTCAAATCAGTCAATAATTTATTAATAATATTCCCCAAAATATCAAAGCAATGAAATTTATTTTAAGAATACCACACTTTCATTACATGTCATCTCAAAATAATTCAATTTTTGTTAAATCCATCCCTGTTAAATATCCCAAATAATTAAAATTATGCATTTCCATGAATCTGATTAAAGTTCTTAAATTAAGGATCTTAGTTGTGCGATTAATAAAAATAATTCAACAACTTTGTTTTGGTGGTAAAAAAAAACATTCTGCTGCTGCATTTTAAATTAAAGAGTGATGATTTTTTTTTACACAAATTTCAAAATTAATGACAGTATTGATAGGCTGTCAACTGTATTAATATTATATTGAAAAAATAATACAACCAAAATGCCTGAGTATATATTAGACATAATGTAACATACCCAGAAGGCAATGCTGCTTTTTTAGAATTTTTAATTGTTCCTTTTTTGCGAAAGATTCCAGAGGATACATTTGTCACAGGTGATCTTGCACCCCCTTCAGAACCACCGCTACTGGCACGGCGCTGGTGAGATTCCTCTGTTCTCCCAATCCTTGGCTGTGGAGTGGCATAGTAAGTCACCAAGTTATTTGCCTGCTCTTTAGAAACAACCAATGTGCTCTTTGAGTTATATGCCCTGCCATACTGCACAAGGAAGTAGCGCTGCATTTCTGTACAGTTTAACACTGGAATTTTTAACAATTGACAGCGCTTTTTGAGAATACCTGTGTCTTTTGCTGGCAGTATTTGCTTGTGAATATCCACAAGACGAATGTACGGTTGATTGTTGATCATAATAGCTGGCACATCATTAAAATACAGCGTTACTGTAACTATCCAAGGTGTGTCATCAGATGACGCACTAGACAGTGGTGTGAGAGGCTGTGTTGTGTCAGACTCTGCATCATCTTCCAATTTAGTATTATAAACACCACAATGTAATTTAATATCCTCATCTCTTACTCCAACAAGGTAATCCAAAGTCTTCTCGATAGATGTAAGGTGTTGTGCCGATGATGACAGATGTGGCGTTCCCAAAGAGCTAAGATCCGATCCAAACATACTCTTTAATGAACCATGTGAGTCACCATCTTGAGTTGTGTTGGATGAGGATGTTCCTTGAGAATTGGATATGAAAGAGGAAAGGTCATCTGGTAATCCACCATTCTCATCTATGTGGTCTTTACAGACACCTGAATTATCATAACTCTCATGGTCATGTGGAGAGCCTATGCTTTGTTGCATAGACTTTCCAATGTCCATAATTTCATGGCCTACACTTGAAGTTGAGCAATCAGTGTGGTCTGATTTAGAGTAGATGGAATCGGAGTGAAGTGAAGGGAAAAATGATAAACTGCTTCCATCAAACCCAGATGCAACATTCAGCAAACCATCATCTTTAACCACACTGAGAAGGTAGTTTAAGACATGCTCCGAAGTTATGCTAGAGTCTCCACTCATTAGTCTTAAGCTTTCAGTCAGTGCAGGCTGATTTGGGTTCAGGCCCGATGTATTGCTGATGTCAGGTGCATGGGAAGAGGTGGGCGAAGCCAAGTTGTCATTTTCCATGCTTAGAATAGTGCTAACAATATGACTATCGACATCAGAAATAAATTCTGAAGAATGACTTGATGATGGAATTGTTGACTGAATGGGTGAAATAGCAGTTGATAGGGGAGAGTTATTTGTCATGTGTGGTCGGGCGGGAAGGTTAAGAGCACCCCGTCCTTTTAATCGTACGGTCTCAATGTCTGCATCAGTCAAGTGAGGAACGACAATATCCCCAGGCTTTGGTGCAGGAACAATAATTTTATCAGCTGTGTGAGGAAATAATGGTGTTTGTCTTCTTCTTGTTGTAGTTCTGGAAGACTTGGACAAGTAATAAACATACTGGTCTTGGTATCGACCAGTAATTTTTAACTTTGTTCCAGTCTCTGGGTCTATTTCCTCATCAATAACTTTTTCTAAAGGCCTCTTTTTTGGCCTACCAACAGGATTTGTTCTTATCACAGAAGGATCAGTAGCCAATAATTCAAGCTCTGTGGGTGTTTTTATAAAACTGTCTTGTTTGAGAAGCTCTTTTTTCAAATATTTAGCTTTCATAAATTTTTCATGATTCATTCCATCCCCTTTATTCTTTCTTTTTGTATATTTCCTCTTAATTGGTATAAATTTGCTAAAATCATCAGGGCTGCTGGAATCATTTTTTACACAGTAATCATGGTCATGATACATTGGGTGTGACCATTCAGTCACCTTTTCTGTAAAGTCTGGTGACATTCTGAGAGGTGTTCTGGCATCTGAACTATCATCCTGAGTTTCAGAACTTGCTTCAGATCTGTCCCAATCCAAATTTGGTGACTGAAGTAGTCTGTGAGCACTAGGAGATGCAGATGGAGAATTAAAAGAAGAGTTGTTGGAGCTAGACTCTGGTGGAATACCTATTTTAAGTTTTCTGTTATTCAGGAGATCTTTATCTCTTAAGTATTTTTCAAGTTCCAAGTTACTAAAAGAACCATAGGTCCCAATTCTGAACTTCCCATATTTTGGAGCAGGTCGTGCTTGTGAGTTATTATTCAACACACCATGACCTGAATTAATGCCCTTAAACAACTTGTCGTTGCTAAAAAGGTAATTTGTAGATTTAGAAATAATGTCAGCTGTTGGTGAGGATGTCGAGGATGATGATGAGGGTAGTTTGGACCTACCCAAGCCTGTATTTGACATTTTGTACAACTCCAGGGTACTTGCTGAAACACCTTCAAGAATGCCAGATTTTAGGTAATTAAAATCCAAAGACAAATTACGTGAACGTTGCTCTGTTTCTTCTGTCAGCGGACTATGATCTGAACCAACATCGATATCATCATCATCCATCAATGCTGGAAGTTGTGTTGATCCCGGTGCAAGGGCATAAGGGTGATCAAGTGCAATTATTTCTAACAGAGATATTTCTGATGCACAATCTGCAAGATCAGGAGACTTGCTGTAGTTTGAATCCATGGTATCAAGGTCACTCGGGCTATTCATGGAATCTTCCGGAGCAAAATCCTTCTGATCATTCTCTTGTTTAGTAGATGTTTGTGTCATCATATTTTTATCCAATATTATCTTATCCGTCTCTTTATTGATAACATTTCTTTCTGATACAAACGTATCATTCTGTTTGTCATCATGACTAGCATCACCAATGTCATCTTTAGATAGCTCTTTAGAGCAATCTTCTTTCTCAACCGTCTGTTGAGCAAGCTTGTGAATTTCTAAATCCAAATGCTGTTTCTTGATATCATTCACAAGCTGATCTAGGGTAAATTTCTCTGTCTTTGCTGACATACTATCCAAGAATGTTCCTGGGCTCCAGTCAATTTTTTGGGGAGCCATGCCCTTAGATGTATGTATGCAAATACTGACTTGTTTTAAACCATTACTTGTTGTTTTGCCCATTTCTTGGTTTGAATCAGGCTCATCATCTTTACTGACTACAGAATTTGTGTTGTCACTAAGATCATCCCCCAATAAATTTTCAGGCTTAGTGCTTTTCAGTTCAGGTGGGGCATCCTTCTCGCCAAGCGCAGCTGCAGCTAAAATGTCCAGGGGATTGAAATCCATATGTTTGTGGGACATAAATTAGGCGACTCATCAGTGTTATCTTAATGATCTTGCCTTACTCAATCTGAAAAAGCAACACATATGAAAATTTGTGAATTTCTTAAATAAAACAAAAACAATTAAAATATATAAGTTCCACCCATTAAAAAATATAATATATATATATATTTCAGATATATTATATATATATATATAAGCAATGTTTATTGGTTCTTTAATTTTTTTTCATAGTTCCAAATTTAAACTGTATTGCGTAAACATTTATTAAGCATATGCACAAACACAAAAACTGACTCCACTTTCTATGTAAAGCTATGAACGGAATGTTATTTGTTCTCAAAGAAGTTAAAAGTAACAGGAACATGTGATGTGTATAGTGCATGTAGCCTACACTGGATAGAGCAATACAAATATAAATAACAGATAGATCTTGACTTTAAAATGTAATGGTTAAAAGAGCCTTTATTACATCACATGTAGATCCCCTTTCCAAAAGAGATTCCCTAAAAAGGAACAAAATGTTATTTTGAACATTCTGAATATTGTTATTGTTATTATTACAGTGGTGAAAAGAACTAACAAACCGATCAATTGTGAAATGAAATGGAAGAATAATAAGAAAAAAACTATTTGAGGAAGAAAGTAATTTTATTTAGTTTTAGGCTTTTACAGTTTTAAATTATTATTTTTTTGTATTAGGCTTTAATTTATAATTATTTAAATTAAATTATTATGCTAGTATTCTTTAAATATTTTTTTAAATTAATAATTAAGATGTGTTTTATGATAATTTTAAATACATATACGTAGTCTACAGACTTTTGGTATATAAAGATGGGTGGGAAATTAATTTTTATGCTCTTAAAACTAAAGCTTATTTACTAAATGTTTTTTAGTTCCAGATTCAATTGCACATAAATATATATTTACACAGCTGGTAAATTATAAACCACATAACTCCACAAACAAGATATAATAAATATTAGCATTTAAAATGGATTTCCAAAATAAAAAAATGCTTATGACGTTAATAGAAAGTTAAAATTATATTAAAATGAGCTATTAGAAATTGTTGCAAATAGAAATGTATTTTCATTTCCCACGCCCATGTTGTATGTACTATGTTATTGTTAATATAAAGCAGTGCATGACGTAATTACAAGACACACACAGGACTTAACAAAATTGCAAGGAGGGCACTATCACCAGACCTGTTTACTCTTACGATTTTGACGTACAATGTATGATTTTGAGGTGTATACATTAT
This sequence comes from Omphiscola glabra, assembly GCA_964017045.1. Classification (NCBI taxonomy): domain Eukaryota; kingdom Metazoa; phylum Mollusca; class Gastropoda; family Lymnaeidae; genus Omphiscola; species Omphiscola glabra. Next base: position 15,507,116 of record OZ024794.1, on the reverse strand, counting down.
ATAAATTATATATAATGTATGTTTATTTTTTTACTATTAAGATAATGAATTGAAAGATTTTGTGATGATTTTGTACGATTTTAAGAGTTTGAGGGTAAACAGGTCTGTATCACTAAAGTGTACCTCATGCTGTATCAAATCCTAGCATTTTGAAGAAAATTTTGAAAATTAAGAAATGTACAAAAAGCCAAAGCTTCTTGAGGCCCAGTAACTACTGATATGGTAAATCAAATGTATGTATTGTTTAGTTAAAATAAAAGATTTCCCTCAGAATAAATTTACTAGTGAGGTGTTAAACACCCAGGCCAGCAGTATATGTAGTCTAACTGGTCTAAGACTAGTAAGACTTCCTTAATTCTAAAAAATCAATGTGATGCTGACCATATATAATTTCAATTATAATTAACACGTTAGTACTGAATTACTACTATCATTAACATTAGTATTATTCCTCAGTATTAAGACTCGTAGATTGTAGACCTTTATTACACAATTTATGTAAATGTAAAGACAAATTAGTAGGCCCAGGCCTATTCGGAGTATTCAATTTCATTGAAATAAATTAATCTAATAAATGAGCTGGAAAATAATTAACCCAGAAATATCAACAATAACACAACAGTCATAATAAGCTTTCACTCTAATGACTTATTATTAGTCTATATTATATTGGCTATTGGACCAAGTCCAAGCTCTACTTCTTTTTAATTTTCCCATAATTAGCAAAATGGGGCCTAGTTATTTTTATTTATAAATATCCTGTATTAATAAAAAGTAAAAGGACTTAATTCAATGACTTTTGAGTAATTTGTAGTTTTGATAATATTGTTAATACTGTGATTGTGTATACAGTGTAGTGTAGCTTGGCTTAAATTTCCTTTTCCATCAATTAATTCAAATCATTTCATCCCACATAATCAACTCTTTTTTTTTCAAGAAGGTACTACCTTTTACTTGGGTGGTTTCATTTAAATTTGAACATTTATAATTCACAATAAGTTTGAATAAGAGTAAGACAGACACACTCACACTAGTCACACACATCATCTATTTAAGTAATAATTAATATTTAATATCTAGTAAATCACTTAAATAGACCAACTTAAGTCTTAACTTATGCCTTTTCTAGGAATAGTATAAGGCTAGCCTTTTAAAAAATTATTAAATAATAAAAAAATTGGGCCTAGGTCCAAAAATCATCATTAATAGCAGTGGTAACAGTCATGCTTAATCTGGTAAATAAAGTTTATTTATTTAATTTATTAATTAATAATCTAAAAAGTATAATTAATTAATAAAATATTAATCTTTATTCTGAGCTTGCCAGTCCTCACCTTTGCCTTTATTACTATTTTACTATTACTAAATTAAAATACATATTTATAAAGTATTTTATTAGAATTATTTTAGTGTAATTTTAATTTTAGTTAGGCTACTTAGCCTAAACTAATAACTATTATATTAGGCTATAAATGCTATAATAGTAAATAAAATCCTTTTAATATACAAATGTCCACTTGAAAGGTTTATGACGAAATAAAGTCACAATAAAACAACACGTTCACTGTTTACAAAGAACACAGCTAAGCACGTGGTATCTGCATTACTTTTATAACAGCATCAAGCCTAACCTTTGTTATGTGCTGGTCTGTAAGGTCACACAAGCCTGATGGCGACCTAGCCTACTGACAATCATGTGACCTACTTCTTTTTACCGCCACTTCCTATCAATGCGTTGCACGCTGTAATGGTAAGGCTAGTTCCGTTTTAACAAAGCTGCTACGCAAATACTTGTGCTTAAACGTTTGATCAACTTACACAATCGTGTATTAGATATTTAAGTTATTTTAAAGCACAATCCTCCCAATATAATCAGCAGATAGGCTTAATGGCTCATCTTTTGCAAAAGCTTCGTCTCGGGCACATCCTCACTGGCTGGTAGTTGAAGCTGGAATGCCGTAGTTCGTTCACGTCACGAGACGAAGGCCTTCGCGTCGATAAAAATAGAACTTGTTCAGCGTTATACGAAACGAAATGGGGAAAACAAGTTTAGAGATGCCAAATGCTGTGGTTGATATGGATTTAATGTATTTTAAAAATATATAAGTTGAAAATGCCTAAATAAAAGTTACTTAATACGTATGTTTAAAGGGCTGGATATAAGTAAAACAACACCATCGTGTTTTGGATTTGACAGATTGTCAATCATCGATCTATTAGCATCATAATACACATTCACATTATATTATGTTTGCTGCAGTTTGCACAAGAATCAATTGATACGAGAAAACAGTGAGTGGTCTCAAGCAGCGTAGGGGCTTAACTCATATTAAATGTGTTCATTTTATATAGAAGGTGAAGGGGGCGTCATCTCCAACATAAATAAAACGTAAACTAACGGGAGATGGTCTTGTAGTCGGCCTGCACTTGTCTTGAAATGCATCTCTGTCTACTTACTACTAGCTGTAACATTTATTAACAATTATATAAACCGTGACACAAGTCCGGTGTTTAAACCCACACGTTCTTTGAACCCAGTAAGCCGGTATAGATAATATATGTAACGTTTTGGTTAAATTTACATGTTTTAGGATCCGACGCTGAATCACCGACCCGTGGACCGTGGAAACATGACCTATCAGCAATCTCTTAATCTTCCATTTGCTGTAGCCTACATCTCAGGGGGCAATCAGGGTCGTAGAAAGATAGGTCTAGTTTAAAGCGTATCCGGAAATTTGATCGAAAGAAATTTCGTCGATCGAAAATTGATCGACGGAAATTTGATCGAACGGAATTTTGTCGAATCTTTTTTTTTTAGTTTACATGTTAAAATTATGCGTCAAATGTCTTTTTCAACACATTATTTTGTTTTACTGTATGGTATAGTGCGTTCCGAGTTCAAAAAGAAATTTTACGAAAATTTTAACGTGTGAACTGAAAAAAGAGATTCGACTAAATTTCCGTCGATCAATTTCCTCTCGACGAAATTTCTTTCGATCAAATTTCCTTTAACCAATTTGAAGGGATATGGTACTATTTTTGTATTGTTTTTTTAATTGTCTTTTCTTAAAAATAAATACATGTTTATTAATACTTTAAAAAACCTAATAATATTAATAGTAGAATTTTCTATCGCAATAAAAAAAAACGCTTGAGCACCCTGACAATATTCTTTATTGATGTTTGAAGGGTGAAAATCGACGAAGTTGAATTTAAGTTTATTTTATGATTGTACCCGTCTCATTTGTTTTCTTTTTAGACTCCACTGTTTACCGGTCTCAGGAAATTATGCGCCAGGGGCGAAGCCTGCAAATGTTGTCCCACCCCCCCCCCTTTTCCCCTGGTTCATCAATAAATTATATTTAGTAAATGCATTGTATATGATATAATATGTATATATATATAGACATATAATTTACGATATGGCGCCCCCTAAGACCAGCTGCCGACTGGCCGTCCCTTCGCACCCCACCACACACCTTTTACATTGCCCCGACAGTCAGTCCCATTGTTTTTCATAAAAAGTTAAAATCTTCTTAATTTAGATTTTTCTAGATTTATTAAACATTAAGAGGAGAAATAGATTTAACGAAAAATAAAGAGCATAGGCGGCTGTTGGTCAGATTCAGCCAACTGAAGCGTTTATTCTGGACAGCAAGATCATCCCGGGAACTGGATTAATGTTTTCTTTAAATGAACAAATTGTGAAGGACTATATGTAAAAGCCTTTAAAAATTAGTAATCACAGTATGAAATAATCAAATGTTATGCTAACAATCACAGCAAATTCAAAAATGTCTCCATACTAACGATCACTATCTGTATTATTAACGAGTTATTAGATATCAGATGTGTTTGTGAGTTATCGTGTTATTATAATTTTTTTTAATAATTTTTTTTTTGTCAAGAAGCAGGAGCATATATTATAACTCAAGATTCCTACGGGACCCGTCGAAAAAAATATTAATTAAACATACTTTGACCATTAGGTCCTCTGAACAATATGCGCCACTGCCATAGGTTATTGTGTGTTTTTTTTAATGCTATAATAATTAAATAAACAATTAACATTTTGCACCAAGAATCGCCTGATATATTTGTGTCTCTCCTCTACTCCCCATCCTGCTGCTATATTTTTTGTGTATCGCCTCCACTCCCCATCCTGCTGCTAAATTTGAAATACGCAACGCCCCACCCAAGGACGTGGCAAGCTAAAGCTGCGCCAGGGGCGAATGCTGAATTTACGCGCCCTGGTCTTAAAAAATGATATATTTATACTCATATTTTGAACGGAAAATGACTGTTTTAGCTCCCACTCGAAGATGGCGCCCGGACAGGATGCTCTCTTCGACGCCCTTCTTTTTTCGCAAGGCTCTGTTACCTAGTATACATTAGGCTCATTAGGCCTGTAGAAAGCAATCCAAGGTACAACAATGACATGATGTAGCCAGCCGCTGCCTTGTGGGGGCGAATGGTTGAGGGCGGGAGGCTCTGTCTTCCAGCAAATACACATCCTGATTGCGTTGAAACTTTACTTTCATGGGACTCAGTGTGACAGAGATTGTAGCCTTCAATATAAAAAAAAGAGGAAAATCCGGGCGGAGAGACCAGTGTGACCGGGATTAACTTCGTGGTCTTGTCTCAGCAGCCTACTGGCGCTAGTACCAGATGTGTCCGGGGTGGGTGGGGCGGCAAAACGAGAGGGCGTGCCGGCACGTATAACAAAATCGCCTTTACAGGAACACAAAAAATATTTTTGTATGCAAAAGTTGTGGGGTAAAGTGTGTCTGTGTTCGACCAGAGGTCAGATCAGATCAGTTATAGTCATATTCAAGGTGTGTCTGTGTTCGACCAGAGGTCAGATCAGATCTGTTAGTCATATTCAAGGTTTGTCTGTGTTCGACCAGAGGTCAGATCAGATCAGTTATAGTCATACTCAAGGTGCGTCTGTGTTCGACCAGAGGTCAGATCAGATCTGTTAGTCATATTCAAGGTGTGCCTGTGTTCGACCAGAGGTCAGATCAGATCAGTTATAGTCATACTCAAGGTGCGTCTGTGTTCGACCAGAGGTCAGATCAGATCTGTTAGTCATATTCAAGGTTTGTCTGTGTTCGACCAGAGGTCAGATCAGATCTGTTAGTCATATTCAAGGTGTGCCTGTGTTCGACTAGAGGTCAGATCAGATCAGTTAGTCATATTCAAGGTGTGTCTGTGTTCGACCAGAGGTCAGATCAGATCAGTTATAGTCATATTCAAGGTGCTTCTGTGTTCGACCAGAGGTCAGATCAGATCAGTTATAGTCATATTCAAGGTGCTTCTGTGTTCGACCAGAGGTCAGATCAGATCTGGTATAGCCAAATTCAAGGTGTGTCTGTGTTCGACCAGAGGTCAGATCAGATCAGTTATATCCATATTCAAGGTGTGTCTGTGTTCGACCAGAGGTCAGATCAGTTATAGTCATATTCAAGGTTTGTCTGTGTTCAATCAGAGGTCAGATCAGATCTGTTATAGTCATATTCAAGGTGTGTCTGTGTTCGACCAGAAGTCAGATCAGATCAGTTATAGTCATATTCAAGGGTTGTCTGTGTTCGACCAGAGGTCAAATGAGATCAGTTATAGTCATATTCAAGGTGCGTCTGTGTTCGACCCGAGGTCAGATCAGATCTGTTATAGCCATATTCAAGGTGTGTCTGTGTTCGACAAGAGGTCAGATCATATCTGTTATAGTCATATTCAAGGGTTGTCTGTGTTCGACCAGAGGTCATATGAGATCAATTATAGTCATCTACAAGGTGTGTCTGTGTTCGACCAGAGTCAGATCAGATCAATTATAGTCATCTTCAAGGTGTGTCTTTGTTCGACAAGAGGTCAGATCAGATCTGTTATAGCCATATTCAAGGTGTGTCTGTGTTCGACCAGAGGTCAGATCAGATCAATTATAGTCATATTCAAGGGTTGTCTGTGTTCGACCAGAGGTCATATGAGATCTGTTATAAGTTATAGTCATCTTCAAGGCGTGTTTGTGTTCAACCAGAGGTCATATAAGATCTGTTATACCCATATTCATGGTGTGTCTGTGTTCGACCAGAAGTCATATGAGATCTGTGATAGCCATATTCAAGGTGTGTCTGTGTTCGACCAGAAGTCAGATCAGATCTGTTATAGCCATATTCAAGTTGTGTCTGTGTTCGACCAGAGGTCAGATCAGATCTGTTATAGCCATATTCAAGATGCGTCTGTGTTCGGCCAGAGGTCAGATCAGATCTGTTATAGTTATAGCCATATTCAAGGTGTGTCTGTGTTTGACCAGAGGTCAGATCAGATCAGTTATAGCCATATTCAAGGTGTGTCTCTGTTCGACCAGAGGTCAGATCAGATCAGTTATAGTCATATTCAAGGTGTGTCTGTGTTCGACCAGAGGTCAGATCAGATCACTTATAGCCATATTCAAGGTGTGTCTGTGTTCGACCAGAGGTCAGATCAGATCTGTTATAGTCATATTCAAGGTGTGTCTGTGTACGACCAGATGTCAGATCAGATCAGTTATAGTCATATTCAAGGTGTTTCTGTGTTCGACCAGAGGTCAGATCAGATCTGTGATAGCCATATTCAAGGTGTGTCTGTGTTCGACCAGAGGTCAGATCAGATCACTTATAGCCATATTCAAGGTGTGTCTGAATCCAACCAGAGGTCAGATCTGTTATAGCCATATTCAAGGTGTTTCTGTGTACGACCAGAGGTCAGATCAGATCTGTTATAGCCATATTCAAGGTGTAAATGTGTCTGTTTTGATAACTCCTATTTATTTTTATTTTATTTTTTTTGTTCTTGCTGTTGTTTTCTGTTAAATAATGTATTTTGTAAGTATAATTAGAAAAAAAAAAGTATTATTATTTTCAAATACATGGGCTCATGGACAGGACACAGTTTTTCTTTGACAGCTTTTTCTTTCATCTACTCCTTTAAACACAGTTGTCGTAAAGGTAAAGCAGATAAGTTACACTTCTGCTAGCCTGCCCTAAAGGCCCTATATATTTTAAGGCTAAGGGGCCTTTAGTACATGAACACAGTTGTGTAATGTGTGCGAGATTGACATGTAGGACACTTTACTGATATGGAACATGAATCGATTGTAAAAATGTCTGAAATGGAACTAATTGCCACAGAGAGCAGCCACTGTATAAAGATAGCTATAGGCAGACAGCAGGGACGTGTCTCGGGTGACGTGGGACTCACTGGGTGTAAGTATTGAGTTGCGCGAGGGCCTAACATGGCCGTTTGGCTGCTGGGCTTCTAGATCAAGGTAGTCAATAGTTTTTACCGAAAAAAAGACGGATCTTAGCCCAAAAAGAACAACAAGAAAATGCACGGGAGCGCCAATAACTGAACACAATAGAAATGTGTCCTATTCATAAACATAAATGACGTGTCTGTATGTTCATGTAACTTTTCAACAGCGTTTGTTAAGGGTGATACGTGTAACTCCCTGGTTAGGTGATAAGAGTAACCGCTCCCCCTGGTAAGGGTGATACGTGTAACGCCCCTGGTAAGGGTGATACGGGTAACCCCCCTGGTAAGGGTGATACGTGTAACCCCCCTGGTAAGGGTGATACGTGTAACCCTCTGGTAAGGGTGATACGTGTAACCCCCTGGTAAGGGTGATACGTGTAACCCCACCCCCTTGTAAGGGTGATACGTGTTACCCCTCCCCCTTGTAAGGGTGATACGTGCAACCCCTCCTCCACTTTTTTTTATTATGTTAAAATTGAAAACGCAAATGATTAGTTTCTAAATAATTGTTGATCTATTTTGTTGTTGGACTGTAAAAGAAATGTGTCGACGAGTCCCTTCTTGTCCTGATATGATATGCGCTTGTCTGAGATCTAACATTGACAGCCGGCCGCCCAGTCAACTGCATCTTCCCCGACGTGTCATGAGATCAGGGTTGCCAGATCAATTTTTTAAAAGGCCAAATTTAGCCTGAAAAAGTCCACATGAGGCAACATTTAACCAGTATAATATATGTGTGTCAGTCAATGCTGATGCTCTTTGTCTTAGGGCATGTCTGTATATGTGGGAATATCTGCTAATGTGACATGTCTTTTAGCATGGGTTTGTCTGCTAACGTGACATGTCTGTGAATATGGGTTTATCTGCTAACGTTACATGTCTGTGAATATGGGTTTGTCTGCTAATGTGACATGTCTGTGAATATGGGTTTGTCTGCTAACGTTACATGTCTGTGAATATGGGTTTGTCTGCTAACGTGACATGTCTGTGAATATGGGTTTGTCTGCTAACGTTACATGTCTGTGAATATGGGTTTGTCTGCTAATGTGACATGTCTGTGAATATGGGTTTGTCTGCTAACGTTACATGTCTGTGAATATGGGTTTGTCTGATAACGTGACATGTCTGGGAATATGGGTTTATCTGCTAACGTTACATGTCTGTGAATATGGGTTTATCTGCTAACGTGACATGTCTGTGAATATGGGTATGTCTGCTAACGTTACATGTCTGTGAATATGGGTATGTCTGCTAACGTGACATGTCTGTGAATATGGGTTTGTCTGCTAATGTGACATGTCTGTGAATATGGGTTTGTCTGCTAACGTTACATGTCTGTGAATATGGGTTTGTCTGCTAACGTGACATGTCTGTGAATATGGGTTTGTCTGCTAACGTGACATGTCTGTGAATATGGGTATGTCTGTGAATATGGGTTTATCTGCTAACGTGACATGTCTGTGAATATGTGTATGTCTGTGAATATGGGTTTGTCTGCTAACGTGACATGTCTGTGAATATGGGTTTGTCTGCTAACGTGACATGTCTGTGAATATGGGTATGTCTGCTAACGTGACATGTCTGTGAATATGGGTTTGTCTGCTAACGTGACATGTCTGTTAATGTGGACATGTCTGCTAACGTGGCATATCTGTTGATGTTGAGTCTCGCAGCCACAATACACAATAATACCATTACCACGACTGTCCAACTAGTGTACTTTGTTAAAGATGTAATTCCATAATTTTGCAGCTTTCCTATTTTAACATCTTTTAAAATATTGTTTAGCATAACTTAAAATTGACCTCTATGTATGCGTGTTATAACCGAGTAAATGGAGTAGATCTAGGCAAGCATTGATTTAGCTTTATTCCTCACCACGTCCAACTGTACTGCCGTTAGTGATTATGAATGAGTGTTATAACCGAGTAAATGAAGTAGATCTAGGCAAGCATTGATTTAGCTTTATTCCTCTCCACGTCCAAGTGTCCTGAAGTTAGCGACTATCCATGAGTCATTCTAACTCTAGGCATTGTATATAATTGGGTCACCTGGTATGTAAAGCAGGTCATGTTCACGCATGTATTTTTTTTTTAAAATTACATTTAGTTTAGATTCTAAGTGAGACCATTAACTGAAACGTGTGGGTCTCATGTATCATGCAGGGGCGTAGGTAGGGTTAATGCATCTCGGGGCGGGACAATATTTTAGCCACTGAATATCTTTTGCACTTGAACAAAATGCCACCCCCAATTCAAAGAAAAAAGTGCCACCGGGGGGGGGGGGGCGATCCGCACCCCACTTCCGACACCACTGTGTACGTGCGTACGTGGGTTTCAGGTTTAAGTGTGGTTTTCATGTACATTTATAGTATAAGCGTGTGGGTTTCATTTTAAAATTTGTATATAATATATATATATGCCTATATATTTGGTTGGCCTGTCTGCTATAACCGGTAAAGTATATATAGTGTGCGGCCTCAGCCTTAGCATTAGCCTGAATAGCGAGGATGGTCATGGGAAGGTGAACAAGTAATTCTCATTTACATTTTCTTTTCTCTCTCTCTCTCTCTCCCCTCTCTCTCTCTCTCTCTCTCTCTCTCTCTGTCTCTGTCTCTCTCTTTCTCTCTCTCTCTTTCTATTTCTCTCTCTCTCTTTCATTCTCTCTCTCTTTCTCTCTCCATTTCTCTTTCTCTCTCTCTCTCTCTCTCTCTCTCTCTCTCTCTCTCTCTCTCTCTCTAACTCTTTATCTCTCTTTCTCTCGCTCTCTCTTTCTCTCTCTCTTTCTCTCTTTCTCTCTCTCTTTCTCTCTCTCTCTCTTTCTCTCTCTCTTTCTCTCTCTCTCTCTTTCTCTCTCTCTTTCTCTCTCTCTCTCTTTCTCTTTCTCTCTTTCTCTCTCTTTCTCTCTTTCTCTCTCTCTCTTTCTCTTTCTCTCTTTCTTAAACTCTCTCTCTCAGTAAGTTTTTTCTTACTTTTTTCAACTCTATTTTTCTTTCTTTGTTCTTCTTTCTTCCATTGGTTTGTGATATTGTTAACAACATTTAATCAGACTTAAGATATATTCTTTAAAATAAAAATTGAAATTTTTGCAAATGTTTTGGAAAAATCACTTCAATGTATACTAACCTCACACAACTATATCCACATATCGACATAGTGGCGTAACGTAACTGTTAATAAAGTATGTGTCTTGGCCTAATATTACTTCAACGTATAGCTAAAGCGTCATCACTCCTCTTCCCCACAACGCTTTTAAAAAATAAAAAAAATAAAAGATATTGACATGACCTATTGAGTATGTAGCGCTGTACCAACCCCACCCTTCATTTGATTGGTAAAATGTTGTTTACGTTCGAATGCGTCATAATTTGTTCAAAAGAATGTCATCAGGTGACGCAATTACTGGATTTTCTTTTCTGGAAGGCTCCACCTTTCTCTCTTTATATCTGGCGACAGTTCTCCTGGCCGAGGGGGGATATTTTTGCAACTTCTCCTGGCCATTTACGAGACGTGTTATATCATTGCAAGATGGTACCCTTTGCGTCCCTTTACGTGTGTAAGATAATATTTATATCTTTCGAAGATTGTACTTCTTCTTACTTTACGTGCTGTAAGTCGATGTCGTTTTTATTTCTTTACGTTTAATTCGTTTGTATTCTTTAAATAAATTCATTAGTATAATTAAATTGAATTGTGTTGATAGCACAGGCTTCGGTACGGGGATATTTCTGTATACTGGTTTGCAGCCCTTTGTTACTTAATGTTCAAGAAACGAGCTGAATCTTAAAGCAGATTCAATTTACAAGATCCATGTAATGGTACGTAACATTTAACTCGGGGGGGGGGGGGGGTCGCAATGAAGAGGGAAATTTTATTTTACCCAAAATACGCCCCACTAATGAAATGGCCGCCAAAACGAGTGAATTCACCCCTGCACCACGTTAGTAATAACGCCTCTGACAGGTCACTGGGGGTCAGGATTGAACCCAGGCCCAGTGGTCATTGCATAGTATTGATAAATATGGAAGGCTTGCGTGTGTATTGGTTTTTACCATAGCGACGTATTCTATTTTCGTTGACCCGCCTCGGACTGCGCTATTCGGTTTAATATACATGCAGGTACCGGTAACCTATTGTAACCTTTTGTATAAGACTAGCGTTGTTCTTTCCTCATATGAATACAGCATGTCATCACCAGAATAAGAGAAGCTTTCGCTTAATTTAAATGCATGTAACCATGAATGTAAGAGTATCGCTTGTTTATCGCTAATCCCTTCCTAGCATACATTTTTTTTAATTGAGTCGGTGTATTAGCCTGGCCTGGCTGGTGTTTATCAAGCACCAAGCACGTCATAGGACGGTTCGTGACTTCTAACCAACTTCCTGTAGTAATAAAACCTTTCATGCATGCGATGTTACAAACGTTTGTATTAGATACGTCCCCTTTCTCATAGACCCTTGACATTGGTCCATGGGCGAGCACTACAATTACCCCCCCCCGGACATCAGTGGCGTAGTGAGGGGGGAGCAAGGGGGGCATCATGCCCCGGGCGCTACTCACAAAGGGGCGCCAAATGGTATATTTTACTATATATTGTATGGTTTTACGAATAAGGGGGGCGCTAAAAAGGTATTGGGGGGCGCTAAAAAGGTATTGTGCCCCGGGCGCGAGTTAAGCTCGCTACGCCACTGCCGGACATACACACACACGCACACTCTATTTTGAATCCACCTGTCACTGTTTACTATAACAGTGACAGAAATAGTATGATTCATTCGTTTATTTATTTTTGTTCATGTAGTTTCTTGGTTGAACCATTAAAATACAGCCATTTATTTCCGCCAGTCAAATGCAAGACCTCGATGACAGGTGTAATCTTTACTCTAACAATAGAAATATAAATATAAGCACCTACGATGCTGCTACAGATGAAAACAAATTGGGCATGTCGTGCTAATAAGACACACCTTTGGTATTGAATTTCTTTTCAGGCTCGTGTCTGTATGTTGCTCTCTGTAATTTGCGTTTAGATAAGATGTTTGCTCTCTCAGCCAGAGTGTAGCGAGATATATTTTACATTCGTAGTTTTTTGTTGAAACTCTTCTTTTTTTTTTTTACAGTGGATCACCCTGCATATCAGAAGATTCTACACTGGTTTGGGGGGGGGGGGGGGTGGGGGGGGAGAGAGAACAGTTGCTTACACTGGGGCTTACAGTGTGGGGTTGGGGATAAAAATCACCCCTCCATCCAATTTTTTTCTTTGCCTGCTTTTTTATTTTTTTCAGGTAACAAATTAAAAATGGAGATGAAAAAAAAAATACAAATACTCATTTCTAAAAAAAAAAAAAAAAAAAAAAAAAAAAAAAAAAAGAATGCCTTTTGTTTACAGGGGGTAAAATGGCCTATTTAATGCAGGTTTAGGCTGTGAATTTAACTCGTATCTTCTCGTACAAGTGTTTTGACCACACAGCCACGAGATTATGTAGATCAATTTTAAACTAATACAAAGTCTACGCCTATTAAAATTCCTTTCTATAAAATAAAATTACAGGATTTGATTGGCTGAAAATGTGAAGAATTATTTTGAGCTGTTAGAGAAAACTTAATACGTTCTTATCAATATCATGAGGCGAATAGTAAACAATGTTCTAAAACTTTTTTAACGGTACACTTGTTCTTATTAATAGTAATATTCATAGGGAACTCCCTGATTAAATGCCAACGAAGTGGCTTTTGGTCCATTTGTACCAGAATTGAGAGGTTGGGATTAAAAAACGATTTAAAATATTTTTGTTGGGTTTGTAAGACAAAATGAGGTATCAAATGAAAGATAATAGAATGTACTATACGTTTGAAATCTTAATTCTTCATTTTAACTAAAATAAACTACCACAAATGACATTTGAATAGCATTGAGTTTAATGTGTGCCGGGTCCGAAAGGGGGCGCTGCGTGTCCTTGTACATTTTGACTAATGCTATTCGGATGTCATTTACAAACCCAACAAAAGTATTTTAAATCGTATTTTAATCCCAACCTCTCAATTCTGGTACAAATGTACCAATAGGTGCAGCCAAATGCCAATGACGTTACCATGACTGGCATGACCCACGCACATAGCTTACCAAGATTGAGGGGAAATGGGATTGGCTTCCACCACTCGGGGAGAGGGGGGGGGGAGACGCCCTTGCCCAGTCACTATTTTGGGGCTTAATGTTGCGTTGTGGGGGCAACAAAAAAACAAAAACAAAACCGATCAACTTTTAATGCAGGGCACAAATGTGAACAGTGTCGAAGGATCTGCGACAGTCACGTGATTGCTTTGCAGGCGACACCAAAAATAAAAGTGATAGCTATGTAATCTGTGATATAAATTGATAGGATTTTTACTTTTCTTTCTTTCTATTTTAAAAAAAAAAAATTACATTTCAAATGTTCAAATGGACAAATGACTAAACACGAACGTACAACCCCTTCACTGAATCCGCCCTTGGTGCCCTGTTCTTGTACCATTTTCAAAGACAAAGTGCTAATTAACAGAGGGATCCACACTGTTACATTAGGGATGATGACCACGTGACATATGATGCTTCCTTTATAAATCCACCGCGGCGTTTACTTTTACTACACACGTGATATCATAGCGCATGTGTGCTAAAACGTTTACTTTGACTACACACGTGATATCATAGCGCGTTTGTGCTAAAACGTTCACTTTGGCTACACACGTGATATCATAGCGCGTGTGTGCTAAAACGTTCACTTTGACTACACACGTGATATCATAGTGCGTGTGTGCTAAAACGTTCACTTTGACCACACACGTGATATCATAGTGCGTGTGTGCTAAAACGTTCACTTTGACCACACACGTGATATCATAGCGCGTGTGTGCTAAATCGTTCACTTTGACTACACACGTGATATCATAGCGCGTGTGTGCTAAAACGTTCACTTTGACTACACACGTGATATCATAGTGCGTGTGTGCTAAAACGTTCACTTTGACTACACACGTGATATCATAGTGCTTGTGTGCTTAACGTTCACTTTGACTACACACGTGATATCATAGCGCATGTGTGCTAAAACGTTCACTTTGACTACACACGTGATATCATAGTGCGTGTGTGCTAAAACGTTCACTTTGACTACACACGTGATATCATAGCGCGTGTGTGCTAAAACGTTCAATTTGACTACACACGTGATATCATAGTGCGTATGTGCTAAATCGTTCACTTTGACTACACACGTGATATCATAGCGCGTGTGTGCTAAAACGTTCACTTTGACTACACACATGATATCATAGCGCGTGTGCTCTAAAAACGTTCACTTTGACCTCACACGTGATATCATAGTGCGTGTGTGCTAAAACGTTCACTTTGTCTACACACGTGATATCATAGCGCGTGTGTGTGCTAAACTCCAAAGCGTCTGTTCATTGTTCCACCTTTAAAAAAAAAAAAAAAAAGAAGAAAAGCAGATGGAAAGAAACCAAGGCAGCGGCGTGTCTAACAGAGAGGCATATTGTATTAGGCAATACGCAACAATCATATTTATTTTAAAAATCCGTACCCCATTTACCTGCGCCGCCACCCGTTTTACATAACCAATTATTGGATACATCCTTTTGTTGTTGTTGTTTTACCCAGCAGCTATACCTTTTGTAAATGTAGCCGTGTGGTGGTGCTAGGACAGCGGACAGTTTTAAAATATACACTCAATAGATTCACGTCTTGAGGACTATAGCTTTATTTGGTTCCATATACAATGCTAGAGAAAAAGGACGCTACGTGAAAGACACAAATAGTACGTGTTAACAACGCCCTGACTAACTGTGAATGAAACAGCTAACAATAAACATGTTTAAATAACTTGGTAATTACAGATTAAAAATATGACAATATACAACAAATGTTATACAAATGTTATACAAATGTTATACAAATGTTATACAAATTTTATACAAAGTTATACAAATGTAATACAAATGTTATACAAATGTTATACAAATGTTATACAAATGGCAATTAAAATGATGTTATTGTAATAATGTCCAATTATAAACTAAATCACATGGCAGTGTCTAACTGGTAGCAGTCGTAGCACGCACACCGTCTTACGTTCAGAACCAGTGTCAGATGCGAGGGCTACCATAAAGGTATAGAAATTATTACTGCGCTGTCGCCCATGTATGGTGTCTATGTAAGATACGCCCCATAGCAGGACAGTTACTACAATGGTATAAAGTTTAACCACCATTATTTCGAGAATGTCTAACCATATTACTACAGCTGGTTATATTATCCTAACACATGCACCATTTCCTATGTGTGAAACTAGCACATGGCAGGATAGTTAACAGTTAACCTACTACACATATTTGACGTATATTCGCTGGTTGGATACTGTTGCATCAATCGCTTATAAGCACATTGCAGCATGTGTAACCAGAAAGATATAACGGTTGGTGTTATGATCACGTACACACTTTTATCCAATTCTATTTAAGAAGTAAGTGGACGGCTGTATGTTCAACCTACACAATATCACGGTTATAAGTCAATTGGACGGCTGTATGTTCAACCTACACAATATCATGGTTATAAGTCAATTGGACGGCTGTAGGTTCATGCTTCGAAATATCATGGTTATAAGTCTGAATAGAAACCTTCCATTATTACCACCAAACAGTTGCATCCTATAAACAAAGAAATAAAAAGGTGAATTTGCTTATACTTACAAAACGGCCAAAAAAAGGGCGCCGGTGTACAATGCCACCCCTTAAGGATGCGATTAAAACTTTGAACATTTTAGGGCGTACGTCATAATTAGGGCCGCGTGGACAAACGAGGGAGCATCTATGTCACATATCAGACAGAGTGGTCCATAATTGACTTCTGGAAGATTTCCTGCGGTGAAATGATAATTCCTAGCGACTCCAACAAGAAAAAAAAATAAAATCCCGAACGAACACCCCAAAGAGTTCAAAGACCTATATGTGTCTGTACGCCCCCTATCTCGGCCATTCAAGATACACTTTAAGATTTGATATAAAGTTAGGACACACGTGTCAGTCGACTATTGAACTGATATAAAGTTAGGAATCAAATGTCAATTGACTTTTGAACTGATGTAAAGTTAGGACACAAATTATGTCAATGGTCTATTGAACTTTGCTACTATTTAGAAGTCAAGTGTCTATCGACTATTGAACTGATATCAATTTGCTTCATATTGACAAGATTCTTTACGGAGGTTCAATGCCCCCCTCCACACCACCACGATTTTTCCGAAACGTTACCATATCAATAGCGTCTGATTAGATATATATTTTATGTAAACTATTTTGAACGTCGCCTGTAAAGTCTCAGTTGTTGGAATGTTAGATTTAGATGCAAACAAATAATATCGAAAGTGAACATTTCAGACTCACTCTGGACAGCCAGGAAAGGTCATTTACGCTTAGTACTTGGCAAGTAACCCACGCAAAAATAACCGTATTAATATTTATTCAGAAATATCTGGAAGTAGTTGATGCGGGGTTGTGACATATTTTGTCAGTAGTCATAAAGTGATCGAGCTGGCGCCTAGCACCAACTGGCCTTATGGACCTCACCTTCGACAGCGACAGACTTCTATACGCGGCGGTTGTGACATATTTTGTCAGTAGTCATAAAGTGATCGAGCTGACACCTAGCACCTACTGGCCTTATGGAGCTCACCTTCGACAGCGACAGACTTCTATATGCGGGGGTTGTGACATATTTTGTCAGTAGTCATAAAGTGATCGAGCTGGCGCCTAGCACCTACTGCCCTTATGGACCTCACCTTAGGCAACGACATACTTCTTATATATATCGGGCTGATGATCGCTGATCGCTTCGGATCATTGTAATTTAAATCTTTTTATTTTTTTAAAAATGTTTGAAGCCCTCCTCCCCAGTCTACACGAAATATCGAGGTCATATAGTGCAGTACTGCTTCTACAAGACAGCTCCTGATTCACTTCTGTCCTTAAATTTGTCTTACATAATATGTCCAAAATTCCTATTTTCAATATTTTTTATTTAATTTCATTTGAAAAACAAAAGTCTAACAAAACCAGTGATTCGAACATGGGGTGCTCGCACTCTCAGAGGGTGCGAAGTGGTCTTTCAGGGGGATGCGAGGAAAAGTAGACCTAGAATATTTAAGGGTCCCAAAGTTGTGTTGTGTGACAATTTCAACAAGTAATTTGAATTCAAGGGCACTTAACCGAAATGTGTCAGAGGACCTCCAAAAGTGTGAGACTAATTTAAAGGATTTATAAAACCCTATATTCAGAATGAGCAAAATCGTCATTTCTCATGCAAATTATGTTTCTTAATATACAGCTTTTTTTTTCTTCTTTTTTTTTGGGGGGGGGGGGGGGTGGGGGCGTCTAAATTCAGGCTTTGGCTTCTGTGCACATTTTACTTGCCCCCGCCCTGGTGTTGACAATGAGCTCAGAGTGTCATCAGGAGAAATTAATAGAGTTGTTTCACCCCCCTTGACCCCCCTCCCCTCCCCCACGCCAAACACACACAAGGGAGGTTTTTCATGTTTTGTGGTTTCTGGTTCAGCCTATACATATGCCACCCAATATAAAAATAGTGTCTCGTCGATAGGCGATATGAAAACCAATAGGTAAAAATACGTTTTACTATCCACGATGAACCTATAAATTATGGTATAAAGTTTTTAGATTGATTTGTGTGCGCGCACATTTTCTCTCCTTTCTCTTTTGATACTTAAGTCTTATTCTCTCCTGAACACATCTGCATAGCCTATAGATTATCATGGGCCGTGTAAGAAGGCTGAGACTATAAATCTATCGATACGCTCCAAGGGCGGTTCATGGGCCCTAACAATCAATGGGGTCGTACTTTCTACACACCATAAGCGTGGGTCCAAGGGCGGATCCAGAAATAATTTTATGGAAGTACGACTCGAATACCAAGTGAACTTCATGTTTCAAATTTTCTGTTCTTAAATCAATCACCTATGTGGCTGACACGCACACAAACTACTACAGTGTATGTGTTTGTGCGTGTGTTCGTGTGTGAGCACTGTAGGGAACTTATGGCCTAATCATCTTAGCCGCCCACGACTTCCAGATTCATATTTCAGATTCATGTTTCAGATTCGTATTTTGGAGGAGATATGAAAGACAATTGATGATTCTAAGTTGTATAGCTATGAAATGTTTCATCTGACCAGTAGCATCGTGTCATCAACAGTTACGGTCGCGAGTTTTTCTCTCAACAAATAGAACACTGCATTTATGAGTGGATTTTGTTGGAGGTATGTGTGTGTGCTAAAGTTGAGGGGAGGTGAATCTGCCGCTGACACGATATATCTGAGAACACATGACCTATCTCTACCTATATTTCCATCAACAGTATTTACCTACAGCGGTAGGTTCTCAACCTATGGGTCGCCACTCCTTTGGGGGGGTCGAACGACCTTTACACAGGGGTCGCCTAAGACCATTGGCAAACACATATTTATTAAGTAGCAACGAAGATTATTTATGGTTGGGGGTCACCACAACATGAGGAACTGTATTAAAGGGTCGCGGCATTAGGAAGGTTGAGAACCACTGACCTATAGGCTCCCTAATGCATTTAACCTTCAAGATTATAGTTTGAAAGTAATGTATAGGGAGATATTGACATCTCTGTGATGGATGTAAAGCGAGTCTCAACCACATTTGGAAAATAAATCGTTAAAAGTTAAACTTGTTAAAGTTAACTGAACCGATCAAATGTTAACAATTTCAAATACTGGTCAGCTGACATTAATGTCAATGCATTAACTCTGACATTAGATGATCACATTATTTTTTTTTCCTTCTTGCTATTTTATTTTCGTTTAAAGATATGGGCTGCACTCAACAGACCCAACAGCTGTGAAGATGGTAGACCCGGGTGTGTATGCCATCAAGATCACCTCTTAGAAAGAGCCCTGCCAAGTTCGGTATTTCTCCAGTGCTTTCCAACAGTTGCTATTTTTGGATCGCTGTATCGGAGGATGGGGTTGGTCTCAGTAGGAGAGGATGGGGTTGGTCTCAGTAGGAGAGGATGGGGTTGGTCTCAGTAGGAGAGGATGGGGTTGGTCTCAGTAGGAGAGGATGGGGTTGGTCTCAGTAGGAGAGGATGGGGTTGGTCTCAGTAGGAGAGGATGGGGTTGGTCTCAGTAGGAGAGGATGGGGTTGGTCTCAGTAGGAGAGGATGGGGTTGGTCTCAGTAGGAGAGGATGGGGTTGGTCTCAGTAGGAGAGGACACACACAAATTAGATATTAATCTTTTAAGAAATACGTTTCGGTTGGCATTATTTATATATATATTTATTTAATTTTTAATTTTTGTTATTAAAAAAAAACAAAAAACATTCCAAGCTTTGTTTATTTAAAACTGTTAAAACCATAATTTATTTCTTTGAATTTTACATAACATATTTTCAAACCCTTATAGAGTATCCCAAGGTATCGGTATGCATGTGAATTTGTTCGGTCTCATTTCCTTGACGTAATAAGAACGAGCTTGTTTAAAGGCGACAATGTCCAAACATAATTCACAAAGTCACTAGTTATAGTTACCCAAGTCTCTTTGAACAGAAGCTAAATCAGAAACACGCAAACAATGGCGCCGTCACGACAGCTCGACGTGGGTGCCAGAATTTCTGAACCAAGCCAATTCAAAGGGAGAGCACTATGGGCTTTTAAAAAAAAATGCTACAACTCGAAGTTTGTCATACACGGATACGACTATTTGAGTCCAACTGATGAAGCGAGATGGTCCTGTTGCGGGAGAGCCAATGACATACCATTTACAAGAGTTATATTTACACTTCCAACCATCTGTGTGTTTTATCTGTCGAAGTCTCAAATTCAGCAAGTTCACGATTATTAATTAAGGCAGCGTTTGAAGACTCTTCAAAAATGTTCGCAAATCGGTTACTGTGACATCGCTCAGTTAATATACTGCATTATTAATATTACGGAATCAAAATATATATGTTGTATATAAACCGAGTCGTTTAATGTGTGTTTCGTCCCAGCTTTCCGACCGACCGAAAGACACCCTGGGCGGTGGGGGATGGTAACGCAACACCTTCCCTCCGGAGTGGAAGCAAACCCGCCCTGACCCTTGGGAGAGTGAACTGCGAACGCTTTAAACGCAGCGTTCTCGGTCGATCGGACATCCCCCAGGCCAGAGGGGAGGTTCCCGGCGTGCGGCCGCACGGTCTGTCGGCGGGGAAACCCGGCGTCTGGCCCATGTGGAGGTGTGCCGGGGGGGGGGGCATTAAGAGACTTAATTAGCGCATAACTTTGACAAGCAACAACCAGATGATTGTCCCCCATTACATATTCACATCCCCAATTTCTTGGCACCGCTCATTGACAGGAGAACACCGATCACAACGTTTGTTATGTTAACGTAATGACTGCCACAAGAGATGTGCCCCCTGAACTGTTCCACCCAAAATTATACCCAAGACGTGTGCCACAAGAATTGCGCCAACACAATTTTACCCCAAGAAATGTGCCTCAATGAATAGTGCCCCTCGGGACACCCTTGGGTATAATTTTATAAATTATATCTTGTCGGAAGTGGGATTTTTATTATCTTAATTTGCAAGTTCACATTTTTAGAGGGCATTAAAATAGTTAGCAGAAAAGGAGTTTTTGCATTCATCGATTGACGCTTTCAGCTAAACAACTCTGTTACAACACATGCCCTCCCCAAAGCATCTCCCCAAGCCTGAAAATCGGGCCGCGAAGCGACACGTTGGAGATGTCCCTTTGCAGGGACGGCCCCCACCCGAGTCCGCTCGATCGGGGTTTCCCAACCCAAGGACGCCCGGTCGGTCCGACACTGTGCATACAATCGACTTTCCCAGGAGTTGGGATGGTAAATTTACGCCCTAATATCTCCCCCCACCCATCCCGGGGAAGCATCGGACGCCCTATAAGAGGGGTTCTACAGTGGGTTTCCACATCGCAACTAGTTTGCGAAATAGCTGAGACGTAACGTTTAAGTTACCACACATTGTCACATAGGAGATGGCGTCGGTGGGCCGTCGAGCGCGAGCTCCTAATAACTTTATCCCAGTTCAATAGTCGACTGGATTTCCATGACAAGAGCCATGTAACCTTTTTCTTTGCAACAAACTGCGCTATGTCACATTGTAAACAATGACTATGTTTGTAATAAGACCATTTGACAAAATGTTGGCTCCATTTGATTTGCATCATTGCGTTCGTAAACTTCAGCCATGGCACGAGGTCTTTTTCTTAGGTCTTTTTCTTAGGTCCTTTTCTTAGGTCTTTTTTGTACTTGGCAGGAATACATCAGCTGCTTTTAACCGTACAGCGAGTGTTAGGTCATCGTAAAGCGAGTGTTAGGTCTTCTAAAAGCGAGTGTTAGGTCTTCGTAGAGCGAGTGTTAGGTCTTCGTAGAGCGAGTGTCAGATCTTCGTAGAGCGAGTGTTAGGTCTTCGTAAAGCGAGTGCTAGGTCTTCCTTATCGTTTGATGTTCAACTATTGCACAGATTTTCAAAGTATTCGTCTTTCTATTTTCCTGTACTTTTTTAAAACATATTTTGTTTTTGTTTAGGCCTACATTACGGAATCACACAAGGATAGAGAAGCCAGGATGAAACAAACAGTGGAGTAGAGGTGTGCTTCAGAAGTAAAAATATTATATTGGTTGGTTTTTTTTAAAGAACGTATAATTAAAGCCTTTATATGACTGATGTGGTGTTAGTGCATCCCAGTGTTTCTCAAAGTGGTGACGGCGAGCATTACGTTGCAGGTCCGCACAACTTTGAATATTAATGGTCAAATAAAAAGAAAAAAATAATAATAAGTTTGGCACCGGTACATTTTGCAATTGCGAAACTTTTTCATCTTCTGCTAAACTTAAAAGTTTAGGAAAACACTGGTGTAGCATGTGGTCCCACCTTAAAGTTTTAGGAAACACTGGTGTAGCATGTGGCCCCACCTTAAAGTTTTAGGAAACACTGGTGTAGCATGTGGCCCCACCTTAAAGTTTTAGGAAACACTGGTGTAGCATGTGGTTTAAAAAGTTTATAATTAACAGGAATATATTTTTATGTTCTTAGAAGTTTTTTAATAATTATGTGCCATGTCAAATTCATAATATAAGGGAGGTAATTTGTTTGAGATTAAGGGAGAGAAGAAACTGAATCCTGATCTCACAAAGACATAGCTGCAGAGCTCACTTAGCGGGAAGCTGTATGCCACCACCTGGCGCTGGCAAGCGTTCAACACAGTGTAGTCTTTAATGGCGGTGGTGTGTGTGTGCGCGCGCACCGTCCTACCACACGATGGACCGTGTGTAAGGTGGCACCATGCCAAGACGAGCTAATGATATAATGAAATGACTCACGACATATTTATCAATATAAATGTTTCATTTATGTAGGAAGGGAGTTATTTCCATAATTTTTTTTTGTGTTAAAGCTGAGTTAGAATGTTTTAAAAAATACACAAAGACTATTTCTCTCTGTAACGATAAACATGAGAGAGAGACGGTAGCGCTTCTAAAAAATAGAAAAACGGGAAAAATAATTTTCTTCAAAACGAGAAGACAAAATTTATATCCAAGTTGTTTTCGTTGTGTAACATTTCCCGCGCTTTTCTCTTGGCCTTGAAATTAAATGCTGTTTATTTTGGGCGTTTGACCCATTTATACGCACTTGTAACATGAACACATACAATTTTCTCTCTTTTATTCTGAACATTTACATTGACTTTGTTAACCTGATGGTCTAGATCAGTTGTTCTCAACCCCATCAAATGCTGCGACCCTTTAATACAGTTCCTCATGTTGTGGCGAACCCCAGCCACAAACTTATTTTCGTTGCTACTTCAAAACTGTAGAGAATGTGTGTTTTCCCAGGTCTTAGGCGGCCCCTGGGAAAGGGTCGCTCGACCCCCCAGCCGCTGATCTAGATTCTATTAAAGCCAATTTTAGTTGAGTGTTTAAAATAAACTGCGTCAAATCTTACTGCTGTCCATACTTTAGTTGATTTTTTTAAACACTACAAATTATAATAAAATTGTTACTATGGAATTCACTACGTATCAACATATGCGTAAGTCTTACCGTAATGAATAAACAAATAATATGGGAATACGGGTCTAAATATGCTACAGTGAGTAGTCTACATGCCTGAGCGCCAACGTTAATCATTCCCCTACTTCATAGTTATCTTTTAACTTTTGTTTTTTTAATGTTTTTGTTACTAAATATTTATAGCTTTTTTTTAAATCTTCCCGTATCATTATTATTATTATTATTTATTATTATTATTTTTTTTTTGGTAAAAATCTTGTTGGAAATTAGAACAAGGTTCAAATCTGCTTGGCAGTGGCGTAGCGAGCTTAACTCGCGCCCGGGGCACAATACCTTTTTAGCGCCCCCCAATACCTTTTTAGCGCCCCCCCCATTCGAAAACCATACAATATTATAGTAAAATATACCATTTGGCGCCCCATTGTGAGTAGCGCCCGGGGCATGATGCCCCCTTGCCCCCCCTCACTACGCCACTGCTGCTTGGTGCTCGTGAAATAGCGTTCTCTCCTCTTGGTTGGTTGGTTGAATAGGGTAACCAGACAAAACGACAAAAGACAAAACGACAAGTGACAAAACGACAAGTGACAAAACGACAAGGTGACAAAACGACAAGATGACAAAACGACAAGGTGACAAAACGACAAGTGACAAAACGACAAAGTGACAAAACGACAAGGTGACAAAACGACAAGTGACAAAACGACAAGGTGACAAAACGACAAGTGACAAAACGACAAGTGACAAAACGACAAGGTGACAAAACGACAAGGTGACAAAACGACATGTTTTCAACACCAACTCATCCTCCGTCTTTAATGCCTTACATACAATAAAGTAAGGTCCAATTTTTAAGATATTTTACATGCCTTATAGTTGGAGAAACACGGTATTCGGTTATCAGACTTGCGCATAATTACATTAAAATGAGATTAATTACCATTAGAATTATATGACCTATATTTGTAATTATCTACAATTTACATTACTTCATTCAAAAGTGTACTTAATTACCATTACAAATTACTCCACTATTGACCTGTAATTACAATTACTTTTTTTTAAATTTAAACATTGTTTTATTAAGACATATTTCCTTTACAGTGCAGTACATGTAAATTTTTGAAAATCCCCTTTTGGATTTTATTGTTATACAAGAAAGTCAGAGAAGTTCATTAAATGATTTTACTGTATATTTGAATACACAATCATATTTTGTAGCAGACCCTTAAAAATTTCAGTGATTGTCTGTGTGTATGAGCAACCATGACATAATTTAAATTATAATGTTCAGCTTGATCATTCATTGGAGACAAAATGTATGTCATATTGGGTCAAAGTACTATAAGTATGTTGTATACCATGACACTATATTCATAAGGATGTAATCTGCTATTTAGTATTTTCACTTTTACTCTGAAAATAAACATTTACTGAGAAATTAAAAAAGGACAATTACATGGATAGTAATTAATTACAATTTCTAATTACAGTAATTAAAAATAAAATGTGGAATTAATTAAAGTTTTTAATTATTATCTCAAGTATGTCTGTTATTTTGCATAAGATTGTGATCTCAAAAGGTGTATTACTATCTAATTACACTGTACAGGAAACTGCACTAACACAGCACTACACTGTTGCACACAAACTCCAGCTGCTAGAGCACATGTGTCAAACTCAAGTTATTTTTCATCACGACTAACACAGAATTAGGCGGACGACTCCACTAAGAAAGTAACAATATTTCAAACCCATCACTGCGAACATCAAAGCTCTTTAATGTGACCACCGCACGAGTTTATCGTTTTTGCAACGGTAACCAGACAAAACGACAAGTGACAAAACGACAAGGTGACAAAATGACAAGGTTTGAGGTTAGGGTTAGGGTTAGTCTGATAATCCAATACCGTGTTTCCCCAACTATAAGGCATGTTAAATATTAAAAAAAGTTGACCATACTTTATTGTATGCAGTGGCGTAGCGAGCTTAACTCGCGCCCGGGGCACAATACCCTTTTAGCGCCCCCCAATAACTTTTTAGCGCCCCCCCCTTATTCGAAAACCATACAATATTATAGTAAAATATACCATTTGGCGCCCCTTTGTGAGTAGCGCTCGGGGCATGATGCCCCCTTGCCCCCTCACTACGCCACTGATTGTATGCTAGGCAGTGTTTCCCAACCTTTTTTGTGCCATGCCCCACCTAAGCCAGTGTTTCCCAACCTTTTTTGTGCCATGCCCCACCTAAGCCAGTGTTTCCCAACCTTTTTTGTGCCATGCCCCACCTAAGCCAGTGTTTCCCAACCTTTTTTGTGCCATGCCCCACCTAAGCCAGTGTTTCCCAACCTTTTTTGTGCCATGCCCCAACTAAGCTTTTCTAAAATTCTTTGCCGCCATATAACATATACATAATTTTTAATATTCAAAAATACGGTTGTTCACTCAAGAAGCTTTAATGATAGATTTTAGGAAGAAATCACTAGGAAATTGGTGAGGAAACATAGTAAGTAAATTTTCAAAACATATATGGAGAACTGACATTCATGTATGAAATAATGTTAATGAAATATTTTTCTATATTATTTTAACTATTAGTAATAATTTATTGTTTAACGTTAGTGAGATGTTTGTGTTTTCAAGTTCTAGATAGCTCATTTTCAAATTGCGCAAAAAAAAAAAAAAAAAAAAAAAAAAAAAAAAAAAAAAAGAACCACTCAATATTTAAATTTTTTATAAAAGTTGCAGGGTCTCATCTGGAGGGACCAAAATGAGTTTCATTTTCTTGAAGGAGGTGGGGGCGCCAACCTACAAAAATAACCACTCACCAAGAAAGTGTCATTATTTGTTAACCTGCTTATTTAATTTGATATGAAACAATATGTAATAATAATAATAATAATTTATTACTTATACGAACTTAAGGAATTAAATATAAGAAACAGATTTTTTTGTAAAAAAAATATTTCAATGCACTCATAAGTTTTAAATTTAAAAAAAAGTATGTAAGTCTATTGTGGGTACATATACTTAATAATCGTGTGCTTTGCTGGATCCAGAAACTGTATGTTTGCTAAAGATTTAGATTCCTTGACCATAAAAACCTAGCTCTGGATTTCGCAATAATAGCCTATTGGTTTCATTAATTAAATAATTGTTCACGACACTATATTTTGCAAGTCTTTGAATTTTACTTGCAAAGGCATTACACGGACTTCCTAATTATGCTCTACACATGTTTTAAAATTAGCTCCAAAACCAAGCAAATGGCTAATGCAAATTACAACGTACAAAAATTGACCCCCCCCCCAATGCCATAGTCGCCTAATACCCTAGGTACGCCTATGCAGAGCAGTGGCGTAGCGAGCTTGACTCGCGCCCGGGGCACAATACCTTTTTAGCGCCCCCCCAATACCTTTTTAGCGCCCCCCCATTCGAAAACTATACAATATTATAGTAAAACATACCATTTGGCGCCCCTTTGTGAGTAGCGCCCGGGGCATGATGCCCCCTTTGCCCCCCCTCACTACGCCACTGATGCAGAGCCAGGTTCGCAAAGTGTGACCTTGGTAGCGTGACGGTGAGAAATCCTTCTGTGTTGAATCGTATTGCTACATGATGTGCATAAACGTTTGGAAAATGCTGGTTAACGTTAACATACTATAGATCAGTGCCTCTCATTGTGGGCTCGGCGGACCTTACCAACAAACGGTGTTAACTGGGAGGCCACACATAGACGACTAGTACACATATATGACTGGTACGCATAGATGACTGGTACACATAAATAGACTTGTACACTAAAGAGGCTGGTACTCATAGAAAACTGCTAAACATTGATGACTTTACACATAGATGACTGGTACACATAGACGACTAGTACACATATATGACTGGTACGCATAGATGACTGGTACACATAAATAGACTTGTACACTAAAGAGGCTGGTACTCATAGAAAACTGCTAAACATTGATGACTTTACACATAGATGACTGGTACACATAGAAGACTGGTACACATAGAAGACTGGTACACATAGATGACTGGTACACATAGATAACTGGAACACATAAATAGACTTGTACACTTAAGAGGGCCCATTCAGCCGGTCAGTTCAAGGGAATATAAAAATCCTTTTGACCGTTTGATGTGTAATTCCGTCGTCTCATGCAATGCTATACTTACGTGAGAGTTGTGTGGCAGTTCAGCACAGTCAATATAGGCATTGTTGCATTTTGTTAGTCACGTCGAACCAAACAGGTCCACTATCTTTACACGATGAGGCCCATTGTCACTGCTCAAAGAGGTCCATTAACACTGCTCAGAGAGATCCATTATCACTGCTCAAAGAGGTCCGTTATCACTGCAGAATGAGGTCCAATATCACTGCATAAAGAGGTCCATTATCACTGCAAAAAGAGGTCGACTTTCACTTAGAATTGCGTGTGTGTAGTTGGGTAGAGTCCAAAATTTCATGTATTTTCATGCAAGAAAGAAAAGGTTAGCTTGTCTGATAAACTCTAACTACAATATCTTGGACTGGCTAGTTTGTGTCTGACAAACTCTAATTACAACATCTTGGACTGGCTAGTTTGTGTCTGATAAACTCTAACTACAACATCTTGGACTGGCTAGTTTGTGTCTGATAAACTCTAACTACAACATCTTGGACTGGCTAGCTTGTGTCTGATAGACTCTAACTACAACATCTTGAACAGGCTAGTTTGTCTGATAACAACTACAACATCTTGGACTGGTGAGCATGTGTCTGATAAACTCTAACTACAACATCTTGGACTGGCTAGTTTGTGTCTGATAAACTCTAAGTACAACATATTGGACTGGTCAGCTTGTGTGTGATATACTCTAAGTACAACATCTTGGACTGGCCAGCATGTGTCTGATAAACTCTAAGTACAACATCTTGGACTGGCTAGCTTGTGTGTGATATACTCTAAGTACAACATCTTGGACTGGCCAGCATGTGTCTGATAAACTCTAAGTACAACATCTTGGACTGGTCAGCTTGTGTGTGATATACTCTAAGTACAACATCTTGGACTGGCCAGCATGTGTCTGATAAACTCTAAGTACAACATCTTGGACTGGTCAGCTTGTGTGTGATATACTCTAAGTACAACATCTTGGACTGGCCAGCATGTGTCTGATAAACTCTAAGTACAACATCTTGGACTGGCTAGCTTGTGTGTGATTACTTCTAGCTCCAAGGAAACACGTCTTGTGATTTCTTTGTACGTGCAAATGATGGCCAGTTATCCATTGGATTAAAAAAACACACATCCATTTATTGGAATGGGAGGGCACCCTTTCTTACTGTTGAAGGGGTGTGCTTTAGAAGGTGTTGAAGGAATAGGCTGTAAGAAGTGCGCTACAGAAAGTGTTGAAGGAGTTTGCTACAGAAGGTGTTGGTGCAGTGTGCTATAGAAGGTGTTGAAGCAGTGTGCTATAGAAGGTGTTGAAACAGTGTGCTTTAGAAGGTGTTGAAGCAGTGTTCTGTATAAGGTGTTGAAGCAGTGTGCTGTAGAAGGTGTTGAAGGAGTTTACTACAGAAAGTGCCGGTGCATAGTAATAATACGGCCGGACATGGAAAAACCTTTTTATCTTAACCGTGTAAAGAGCGAGTAGATTGGTTCCGCTTTCATATCATTGGTCGCTGCCGCCGTGGTTTGGCTATGGAATCATGGATTGGATGATAATACCGGGAAGAAATATATTTATACCATTTTAATTAGGCTCGCTCGTATTACGGGAATCTGATTTTTTTTAAAAATTAAATAAAAAATAAAAATAACAAATAAAGAAATAAAAACATGAGTTTGGAATGAACTAGGATTGAAACAAAACTGCGTGTTAATCATGGGTAAGCTACCCTGTCTTTCTTACACAAATTTGGACGAACACTAAAAAAAACTGCACTAATCCCAAAGAATTTACTTTTCACGCTTAATATAATCATTTAGCAATAGTAAGATGGGTAGGGGAAAATTGTTGGAAGTTAATTTAATTTTGTCCATTAAAAACCAATTATGAAAATGTCCGGCTTCTAATACATGGGGGGGGGGGGGGGTAGGGGGGGGCCTAAGAGCATCCCAGTCACCCTAAACGTTCGCCATGTGACCCTAAAAGTTCGCCATGTGACCCTAAAAGTTTGCCATGTGACCCTAAAAGTTCGTCATGTGACCCTAAAAGTTTGCCATGTGACCCTAAAAGTTCGCCATGTGACCCTAAAAGTTCGCCATGTGACCCTAAAAGTTCGCCATGTGACCCTAAAAGTTCGCCACGTGACCCTAAAAGTTCGTCATGTGACCCTAAAAGTTCGTCATGTGACCCTAAAAGTTCGTCACGTGATCCTAAAAGTTCGCCATGTGACCCTAAAAGTCGTCATGTGACCCTAAAAGTTCGTCATGTGACCCTAAAAGTTCGTCATGTGACCCTAAAAGATCGCCATGCCTTGGAACACGGTAAAATTATCTTATAAGCAATTAATTTTTCTAGCAACTTTAAATGAGCCAAGAGTCACGTGATGTGTCACTCGGAGCCACCCTGTGTACACTCGAATAAATAATGGTGGTCTATGGTAGTCACAAATTTAATTGTTTTTTTTTTACCCCCAGCAGGTTTATAAGTATAACGCCGTCTCTACCTTGCCCCCCCCCCCCCCCCAAAACCCTTTTTTGATTAAAATATTTTTTTTTTTTTAAATAACAGGAACGGAAATAAAAGACAATATTCAGGCAATATGATTTGATAGCATTCGATTGATGCGTTCTTAAATATTTGGTACCGGTAAACATTGTTTTGTATCATTTCGATGTAGTCATTACAAAAGACGCTGCAATGAACAGTTACTTCAACCTTATTTACTGCAACTTTACGAATGTAAATAACAAGAAAATCTGACAAGCAACTAGGGATTTTCATATTGACAAAATAATTGTTATTATTTATATTTTTGTTTGGAAGGGAGGCACTTTAGGTCCACTGATGATACTATTGATACTACACATGGCTTATGTTTGATGGGCAGTCTGTGTGTTTAGTGGTTGCCGTGATGTGTTTGAGGGGAGGCAAAGGCAAGAACCACCCATGGGCGTCACAAACTCAATCTATACTCCACTTATATCAGTCACCAAGTTATATTAAGGTCTTAGAAGTCATCATAAACACACACCCCCACCCTGTGCCACACACCCACCCCTGTGCCACACCCCTACCCCTGTGCCACACCCCCACCCCTGTGCCACACCCCTACCCCTGTGTCACACCCCCACCCCTGTGCCACACCCCCACCCTGTGCCACACCCCACCCCTGTGCCACACCCCTACCCCTGTGCCACACCCCCACCCCTGTGCCACACCCCTACCCCTGTGTCACACCCCCACCCCTGTGCCACACCCCCACCCTGTGCCACACCCCACCCCTGTGCCACACCCCACCCCTGTGCCACACCCCCACCCCTGTGCCACACCCCCACCCCTGTGCCACACCCCCACCCCTGTGCCACACCCCCACCCTGTGCCACACCCCACCCCTGTGCCACACCCCTACCCCTGTGCCACACCCCACCCCTGTGCCACACCCCCACCCCTGTGCCACACCCCCACCTTGTGCCACACCCCACCCCTGTGCCACACACCCACCCCTGTGCCACACCCCTACCCCTGTGTCACACCCCCACCCCTGTGCCACACCCCCACCCTGTGCCACACCCCACCCCTGTGCCACACCCCCACCCCTGTGTCACACCCCCACCCCTGTGTCACACCCACACTATTTCATTAATCATTTCATTCATTTTCACTCAAACGTTCCATATTTAGCAGTAACTGATTTGCACTGGAGATGAGATTTCAAAGATTCAGTTATATTATGTTCTGTTTATAAGAGTTAGGTCACAGGTTCGCAACCTTTTGTGAGCCGTGACCTCATTTAAGAGAAGCAAGGTGATCCGCGACCTCATTTAAGAGAAGCAAAGTGATCCGTGACCTCATTTAAGAGAAGCAAAGTAATCCGTGACCTCATTTAAGAGAAGCAAAGTAATCCGTGACCTCATTTAAGAGAAGCAAAGTAATCAGTGACCTCAGAAAGTAATCCGTGACCTCATTTAAGAGAAGCAAAGTAATCCGTGACCTCATTTAAGAGAAGCAAAGTGATGCGTGACCTCATGTTAGAAAAAAAAAGTGACATGCGACCCCATTACATTAAAATAATACACTAAGGGAAAACATGTCGAATAAATATTCATCATTATGAAATAATTCAAAACCCCGATTAAAAATGAAAAT
Organism: Omphiscola glabra; assembly: GCA_964017045.1. NCBI lineage: Eukaryota > Metazoa > Mollusca > Gastropoda > Lymnaeidae > Omphiscola > Omphiscola glabra. The sequence continues at coordinate 15,475,388 of OZ024794.1, read as the reverse complement.
TTCTTCTTTTTAAAAAAAAAATAAATTAAGTCACTCCTTAGAAAACCCTCTTCAACCTCAATTGGAATAGCGACCTATAGGTTGGGAACCAGTGGGCTTAAATCTTTATGAGTAGTTCTACTTTGTAACGTCTACACGCATTATTTACAATTTAATTTAGATCCTTCAGCACTTTGTGGCCATTTAGCTTTCAAGTGTTCAACATCGTCTGCTTCTTAAGCCCCCAAAGTGCGGTGAAAAATATGTGCCCCATATGCGCCCTGCCTCAACACAAGGGACCCTCTGTACAAATAGGATGGACGCAGCAGTTAATGCATGGCCCAAAGCCGGAAGTGACGAATGGTGGGCGGGAGGAGGCTAATGAGAGAACTTTTCCCCACATCTCGTCCGCATCACGGCCACGCGGCGGAATAAAGAAGTATGTCACAGACGGCGGATTAGAGATGGTCAAATACGAAATGTTTATTCGAGTTAACTCAACCACCAACCTTCATGCAGCTTTAGATTCGTGGGATGAGGTGGATGTTCGACTCCTTCGGAGCCGTCGCGTTGGCCCTGCAATCCCTGCGGCTGTAAAAAAAAAAAAGGGGGGGGGGGGCAAATGTGAGATGTGAAGAAAATTAAACTACCCAACTTCGATAGCAAGGGGCGCAAAATCTAAAAGTGGCAATGAGCCTCCGAATGTCAAGAGATGCTCTGACACCTGCTCTTCTATAACTCATTTCTTCTGCCCCGTCTCTCTCAGCTCCAAGAGTCATCTTCTAAATGCGATTTCCTTGTTGCAAAAGTTTCAAGACTAGTAAGGGACAAGTCAAGAAATACCATTCACCAATCCAGAGTTTCTCAACCTTTTTTTTCGGCCACCTTCCCCTTTGCGTCATAAACTCATCCCCCAAAATAGAATTATTCAGGCTGCACGACTGTATAATGAAGACAACTAGGTGATGAAATGTAAATAATAATAATGAATTATTGCACGTTTTTTATTACAATACAAAAATAGTTTTGACTTTCATTAATAAAGTAACAAAGTGATAATTTTGATCCATTTAATAACATGCCCCTTTTAAATAGTATTGTTGATAATGAAACATTTCAGATATTATATTTATTTATTTCTTTAAATAACTTAACTATACATTGATAAAATATTCTTATTCTTTGAATTCGCAAAGTAATGTGATACCGTTTTTTTCCCAATGTCATGATTAGGGTAGCATAACAAGAAAAGTAAATCAAGACTTTCAGAAATATGGAGTATATTTCTGTACTTGGTGTAGAGTTGACAAATCTACTCGAAAATCACGTTTTGTAAAAAAAAAATTATAAAAAACATTGTCAACAAAACAGTGAGCCTAACAACCACTACCACGGTGCAGGATAGTGGCACCTTACAACCACTACCACGGTGCAGGATAGTGGCACCTTACAACCACTACCACGGTGCAGGATAGTGGCACCTTACAACCACTACCACGGTGCAGGATAGTGGCACCTAACAACCACTACCACGGTGCAGGATAGTGGCACGAAATTTCCTTGAAGTTTTTGAACTAGTTCTTAAACTTTGGCTCCCGCTCAATACCAATTTAACCACATTGACTGACCTCTACGTCCTAAATAACAACTTCGTCTGGAATGGGATTTATCATGCACACAATCTGAAAAGAAAGTTCCGAAAAATCGCTCAATTTATTTGAAGTACCATTTTCATAAAGTCGCAAGACATACTTACAGATTGTCATTTTTTAACCTCCACCCCCAACCAATCCCCTCCCCCCCCAACCACCAATTATCTTCTCTTTTAGGTCAGACGAGCTTCGCTCTTTACCAAAATCGTTCATGAGCAAAGTAACTTTTGACACACCAAAGATAAAGATTATCTATTCAGTTTTAATAAAAAAATTGATCTCATTTTACCGCAAACGTAAATTCATATCGTTGCACTCCGAAAAAAATTGCTTACAATGTCTAATTTCCTCCCTGGCGTCATTTGGGGTCAGCGCTTAGAGAACCATTTAGTGTTTTAATAATTCCAATGTCACCCAGATTCTAAAAGCAAATCATCTTTTTTTGCGAAATAACTTTGAGTTTGTATTCACCAGATGATTGCGATAAATAGGACACAATCAATAGTGAAGATGTTATTATACGGTACCTAAATTTTAAAAAAATACAAATGAAAATCACGTTACCAACCAAGTCGTTGCTGGTGACCTTCGCTTACTCTGCGTCCAGTGAATTTGCTGAAAACTCTGGCGGTGGTTCTTCTTATTAAGGTGCATTTCCCACTGGTGTACGTTCATTTCCCACTGTATACGTTCATTTCCCACTGGTGTACGTTCATTTCCCACTGGTGTACTTTCATTTCCCACTGGTGTACGTTCATTTCCCACTGGTGTACTTTCATTTCCCACTGGTGTACGTTCATTTTGCTTTTAAGTTTAAGTAAACACGTCTTGTTGACAATAACCGCTCGCTTCAAAGATAAAAGTTTGTTCATGGTGTGTCTGATAAAACTCTATTAACTCTGACAAATCTCTGGCCACGAATCCTTTTTAATACCGACAGTGACACGTATTTCATTAGCCAAATTCTATAATGTTGATTTTTATTTTAAAATTTGCAAATATAATTCAACAGCCTTCCGCCAGCGCCTTCTCAATGTAAAGAGCATTTTACCGCCCCTGGGCCATTCCACCCTTCATTGGGGGGGGGGGGGGGGGAAATCGCCCACTTTGAGAACAACTGGTCTAGTCTAGTCAATGACGTATCATAATTAGGCCAACGTCAGGGTTCAGAATCGTCAGAAAGAAGCAACAAAAACAAATGCCAGGGGAAGCTACGCTTAATAAAATAATAAAAGATTGGATTTATTTCCCTGGAAATCAATGTAAAAAAAAGATGCATTCCTATTGTTTGAAGAGACTATAACTATAAATATAATTTATAGATTTTATTCAACGTTGTTCAACACGTGCTTTTGCACCCAGAAAGTTTCATTACTGTGAGAGTGGGGGGTGTGGGCGGTTGGGGGAGGGGGGTGACGCGGGCACGCAATTAAATTTCTGTACCATGTTTGTAGAGTAACTTAAACATGTTTCTATTAAAATGCTTATGTTAAAAAATATTCCTTTTTTAACAAGTCACACACATTTTATTTAATTAACGCAGCCCGGTGTGGTGTTTATTCAAGGAATATCTTAGAATTCAGACTGGAAAGTTTTTAGGATGAACATTCTTTAGAGAATGTACTGACCTATTAGTGTGTGTGGGGGGAGGGGGGTGCAAAAAAACACGGAAAAAATATTGCGGAAGGCCAGAGGCGTAGCTAGAGTGTTTGGCGCCGCCCGGGGACAAGATTCATTTTAAAGAGGCTCCCTTTATTTTTTTCAACTCTCAAACCCATTATTTTCATCAATAAAATAATACCAAAGTCCGGCGCCCAGGGACATCTATTCCCCTCTGCCCGCCCCTTAGCTACGCCTCTGTAAAACTTTTTTTTTTTTTTTTTTTTTTTTTTTTTTTGTTTTTTTTTTTTTGTTTTTGTTATAGAATGAGAAACGCGATTAAATGCGACAGTGAAAACTTGTCTACCTTGATTGGCCTTAGGGCAAGGGGAGAGCACCAATGCTTACAAAGTCAGGAAACTTGGTTTTTGTATTTTAACGCAATTTCTGTGGCAAAGTTTTGGGGGTGCGAAGAGGGCGGTCCGCCCCGGGCGGAAATTTTTTCTTTAAAATCAGGGCGGCATTTTTGAGCAGCTGGGGCATAGGTTTTTTTTTCCTTGGAATTGGAGCTGCGGAAAGCCTGTTCTGCTCCGGGCGTCATAAACGTCACTGATGCATGGCCTCAAACCATCAATACTCAGTGTTTCCTCGAAACACAAACAGTCGTTACAAACAAATACAATGGTCACAAACACAAACAGTCGTCATAAACACAAACAGACGTTACAAACACAAACAGACGTTACAAACATAAACAGACGTTACAAACATAAACAATGGTCACAAACACAAACAGTCGTCACAAACACAAACAGACGTTACAAACACAAACAGACGTTGCTAACATAAACAGACGTTACAAACACAAAAAGTCGTCACAAACACAAACAGACGTCACAAACACAAACAGTCGTCACAAACACAACCAGTCGTCACAAACACAAACAGACGTTACAAACACAAACAGTCGTACAACCACAAACAGTCGTCACAAACACAAACAGTCGTCACAAACACAAACAGTCGTCACAGACACAAACAGTCGTCACAAACACAAACAGTGTATACAAACACAAACAGTCGTTACAAACACAAACAGTCGTCACAAACACAAACAGACGTTACAAACACAAACAGTCGTTACAAACACAAACAGTCGTCACAAACACAAACAGTCGTCACAAACACAAACAGTCGTCCCAAACACAAACAGTCGTCACAAACACAAACATTCGTCACAAACACAAAGAATGGTTACAAACACAAACATTCGTTACGGACATATTGAAAATGTAAAGCCACAACACTGGAGTTAAGTAGAAAGCAGGATATAAAGATCGAAGTGGCTATTGGTACACGGGTTCCAGCATTGAGAGGCTGGTATTAAAAAACGATTTAAAATATTATTGTTGTGTTTGTAAGACCAAATGAGGTATCAAATGAAAAGATAATTGAATGTACTATACGTTTGTAATCTTAATTCTTCAGTTTTACTAAAATGAACTACCACAAATGACATCCGAATAGCATTGAGTCTAATGGTACCCGGGTGCGAATGGCGGTGCTGAGTGTCCGGGTCCATTTTGACTAATGCTATTCGGATGTCATTTGTAGTAGAGATGCCTGAAAGAAACCCTGATCCCTAGTAACACTTCAGCCTATTCAATGTATTTCTAGCGATTTAAACGACGTGCTCAGTTTAACGTTAACATTTCATTTCAGTTTGTTAACATTTCAGACGTCGGTTGTAATCGGCGTCATGGCACTCATGACGTAGTGTTGACTCTTCAGACAAAAGAAACGTTCAATCGAATGACAAGCGAAAAGGGGGAGATCATTCTTCTTTGACTTTACTGCCGTCAAACAAGGTTTTGAAAAAATCTTTTAACGGATCATTAGTGCTCTATTAAAAACAATTTTGAATGGCTTTAAAAAAGGAATAACCTAATAGATCTATAAATAGTGTACGTCTTATTTATTGCAGTGGAAGTCCCTCTAATAGGGCTCGAGTACTGCAGGAACGCTTGGGAATGGCGAGTGTGATCTTTGGGGAATTCCCACAAGTTTCCCGCCATGACTTGACCCTTGCCCACTAATGATTATAGGTTCATTATTAAACTACCACATTATTAAAATAAAGGCGATGGAGATGAAATGTTTCAGAGGCATTCTTGGCATCTGCTATAGAGACCGTATCGCCAATGAACAAGTGAAAGAAAGAAAGGATTCGTCAAGCAATTTGGCAGTACGATGACCTCCTGGTTTCTGTAAAAAAGCGCAAACTTGAGTGGTATGGCCACGACACCAGAAAACAAGGGCTCGCCAAAGAAATCATGCAGGACACAACTAGATGAGGGAGAAGAAGAGGAAGACAGAGAAAAAGATGGGAAGATAACATCAAAGAATGGACGGGATTAAAACTAGACGATGCTATGCGTAGTGCAGAAGACTGAGAGGAATGGAGAAGGATAGTTTTCATCTCATCTGTGGCGCGCCAACGGTCCAAAGACTAAGGGACATGATGATGATTATGATGATGATTTCAGAAATGCTTGTGATCTTAAAATAACAACGACAACCCATACATAATCTAAATTATGTTCAAAACAAGATAGATAATGATTAAATCTGAAAAATGAAGTTAGTGCTGAGGGTTGAAGTATGAAACACGCTTAATTCAGTTGCCTTTTAAGAGGATAAAATTCAGTTTAGATATGTGTACACAAAATTTGTGAGGAATGGAGAAGGATAGTTTTCATGTCATCTGTGGCGCCCCAACGGTCCAAGGACTGAGGGACATGATGATGATGATAATGATTAAACTACTGTGCAGGGCCCACTGTATATCAGGACCATTGTAAAACCTTAAGAGTTAAGAAACCCTCAACATTTAAAACGATTTGCCAAATTAAACCCAATAACTTTAATTTTACAATTTTTTAAATTATGGTCAAAATATTTTTTGTCTTTACTGTTTGTTTGCACATATATGGTCAACCTGTCCCTTTGCAGGTGTGCACCTTTATTGTCAAGGTAAGTCCGACAATAGAAATTCCCCCCTCCCGCCCCCACACATGTGTTCCCTTTAAACCTTTCATTTACGTAAACTGTGCTTATTTGATACAGTGGTTCACCCGACCCTGTGTTTATTTGATACAGTGGTTCATCCAACCATGCGCTTACTTGATACAGTGGTTCATCCAAACCTGTGCTTATTTGATACAGTGGTTCACCCGACCCTGTGCTTATTTGATACAGTGGTTCATCCAACCCTGTGCTTATTTGATACAGTGGTTCATCCAACCCTGTGCTTATTTGATACAGTGGTTCATCCAACCCTGTGCTTATTTGATACAGTGGTTCATCCAACCCTGTGCTTATTTGATACTGTACAGTGTTTCCTTCAAACCCGTGGTTTATAGTCAATTTGAAAGAAATTGTTGTCTAGATGTGTTTAATTTAAGTGTCTCTTTCATCTTAACAAGCAGCGGTATATTAGAAAACTCTTCATGTTGACATCTCAGTGTAATATAGGCTAAACATGTGTTAGCACGGGTGTAGGAAGAGATGGGGGGGGGGGGGGTCTGCCCTGGTGGCATTTACCTTGGGGGCGGGATTTTCAGTCCACTGCATATCCTTTATATAGCTTTTTAAAATCTGAATTCTGGATATATTGTGTTGCTGTTGTTGTTTGTTTTCTAGGCACCTTACTGTGTCATGTAAGGTCAAGGTCATCCATTCGTTAATTCCATTGCAATATTATGGGCACGTTTATGCATTGACCCCCCGACCCATCCAGTCATAGGACAGTCTATGCAGGGAAATTCGGATATATGAGGCCTAAGTTGTATATGTGTGTGTGTGTGTATGGGGGGGGGGTGGAGTCTATCAACTTTGATTGCAGGTGGCACAACACCGAAATGTGGCAGTGGCAGGGTGTTTCCAAAAGTCACGCGGCGGCTCTGAGCGTAACGGATGATGTATTCATTGATCATACACATGCTCCCTTATCGAGCAGCAGATATCCCATTCATCTTGTCCGAAGAAATCCCCCAACCCTTTTCAGTCATTTATTCATTGTTTCCATACGTAGAAGATGGGTCAAGGGAAACAACCGGAACAAGCAAAATGAAAACAAGAATCCAAAGTTTTAGGCTACTGCATTTTGTTTTAAAAAGAGGTTCAAGCAACAAAACAAAACAAAATGTTGAATTTAATTTTTTGTAATTTTAAGTGTAAACTTTCGGAAAAAAAAATATGAATCATATCAAACTCCATTTTATGGTCTAACGACCTACCAACTTAGTCAAAGATCATGCGACCTACCAACTTAGTAAAAGAGCTTGCGACCTACCAACTTAGTTAAAGATCATGTGACCTACCAACTTAGTTAAATATCATGCGACCTACCAACTTAGTTAAAGATCATGCGACCTGTCAACTTAGTTACAGATCATGTGACCTACCAACTTAGTTAAAGATCATTTGCTGGATTATTAGTAACTTTAAGTAGGTTATCACCTTTAAAGATGCTCAGTGGCCCACTGTCTAAAAATTAAAAATACATTATTTCAAATATGTGTAGAGAGTACTCACTAAATTTCAGAAGATTACACTCTCACAAAAACCTGCAGTACTTTTTAAACCAGAGATGTAACCAACTGCATGTGATTATTACCCAAAATGTTCAGACACACATTAACTATACCGTATGATGTTTTCAGCATAACATATTCCTTCATTTTCTATGTTCTGAAATTCAAGTCATAAAATGTGTACAGCCACCAGTAGAATAAAAACCAATAGGTCATGGGTCTAGAATTCTTATTTAAAAACTTTTAAGTACAAGGACTACAATCCTGCTATCCCTGATCCCATGGCGAATGCAAGTATGATTATATTTTGCTTTGTTTATCCAGCACTGATACAATTTCCAGGATGACTAATAGCTCAGGATAAGCAAATGAGTACGCCTCCTGACTTGATCGTTTCTTAGTGTAAGAAATTGGGGTCAGCATTAAATCAAAATGCAATAGTTTGCTATAAATATTAAAAATTGTTGATATTTTTAACCAGTTCATGATGCTATATGTATTTTTGTAATAATTTTTAATCCAATATATTGTATTTGATACCAGTTGATAAATGTAAAAAATAATTATTCTGAAACATTTTTGAGGATTCTAAAAATTTGTGGGTTCTAAATAAAATAAAAATATACTACCAGGTAAAATGTTCCTTGGTCTAAGGGAGATAATGTACATTTGCTTGTTACAGCAGTTTATAACCTTTTCATCTTACACACTAGAAGATTTAAAGACTCCAGGACACAACATTCACACTTTTAATAAAAAATTTAGAATGTTTTGTGATGAGCAGCATAGAAGGAAATCATTATTACAATGCAATAGATTGGTTATATTTTTCTCATCCTCATTTTTAGTTAAAATCTCAACAAATACTTTTTTTTTAACTTCCATTATTTTTTTCATTTATTTTAAAATCTTGCAAATCACCTGTACATGTGGTGTGTGTCATGACACATCTGGAAACCTTGGTGGTGATGTGAGACACTTGTTGAAAATTGCTGCCTTGTATAATTCTGTCCTTGCTTCAAATGTTGATTTCTGTAAGCAACCAAGTGTAGATTTTTCTGTCCAAATGATTTTATTATTAAACAGAAGTTTTCAAAAAGCGGGAAAGTCAAAAGCTTAGACTTAGACTGATGCATCCTCAAACTTGAAAGTGTGCAGCTGGTCACGGCGGGGTTTCATAGGGGGTGTGGCCTTTCTGATGAGCTGACGAGCATAGTCTGAGTTGTGGAGGCCCGCCTCCCTCAACTTCTGCTCAAGTCTGACTCTGTGATCTGAAGTTATCTGATGAACATGCAGAATGATGCTTTGAATATCAATATATGCTCAAACTATTTCTTTATAACTTGATGAAATTTCCAGAATATTTTTTTTCCTTCTAAATCCACAATTAATTATTTATAGCTGAGAAAGGACAAACAGTTCAAATTCATCTTCATTGAAATTTGTTTAAAAAATGGAGGCAATTGAATGAAATAATTGTTTTCCAGTATGCCTCATGGCATTAATTTTAAATTTATTATAAACATTTGGGTAGATAGATTAATCCTAACCTAGTGAAAATAGAAAAACACAACTCTAAACTTCATCTCAGATGCATCAAGCTTTAATCTAAAAACTAATTTTATGATGGGTAAGATTTTTACAACACCAGATTGCCCACATGAACAAGCGTGACATATTTTATTTTTTTACCTGTTTTGAAGTGTAGCTGTTGACCTTAAATAGTGGCTCAAGTAAAGAAATGTTTTTGTCTTCCTCTGGCTTAAGTCTGGCCTCCCAAGCCTATTGAGGAATTCAGACGATGGTGCATATTTTCAAACAAGAGAAATCAGTTGTGGAGAAATGGTAAATACAATCATAACGTTTTTAATTCCTGCAGTTAATTTCAAATTTTTATCCTTCATTTGTGGCTTAAGCATTCACATGTGGATTGTCCCATACGCTTACCTTAGTTCCTTGTATTGCTCGAAACGGATCACTTTCTGCAACAATGCGTACCTGTTTCAACAAATTGTATATATTATTATCTTATTAAGGATGATTTGTTCACATATTCAAGAATGAGGATTCATTAGTAAAACTTTTCATATGAAAATATTTTCATAAAGTATCGACTTGAGCAAACATTCAAAGATAACAAGAAGTTAAAATAAGTGGGTTATATTCTTTTAAAGCTAGATCTAATTCTTTCTAGTAATTCTAACCATGCTCAACAAATTTATCTTCTTACATATTTGCACTTTTATTTGAACTAGCCATAATATTAACTATTTTCTTTTATATAACACAAAACATAGCTGGCAGGGCATGTGGAAGCAAAGTGTCCAAGAGGGTAAAAAGAAGAATCATTGCAGTAACATTAATTAGGTTCTCTTTCTCCCATTTGCAAAAAGTTAGTTTAATTCCAATATACCTGTTTCTGCTTGTTATTTTTTAGACAACTGATCTGAGCCTTTAGAGAAACTACTGACCTGGGCCACTAAAGAAACTACTCATCTGAGAGAAACTACTGACCTTGGCCACTAAAGAAACTACTCATCTGAGAGAAACTACTGACCTGAGCCCTTAGAGCTTCGAGCCTTGCTTCCATTTCTTCATTCTCTATTTCTTTTTCTTCTTCCTTCTTCTTTCTCTCCTCCAGTTTTTTATTGATTTGCTCTTCTCTGTAGGTAATCAGTTGAGTTATAGTAAGGATTGTGACATTGTCTAAGATTTATTTTTCTAGCTTGAATGGACTAAAAGAACGATCTCTTAGTATAATATTAAAGCATTTGGATGGATTAGTTTATAATTTAACAATTTAAGAAAAATAAATTAACAAGAAAAAACATATTCTCTACATTAATGATACTTTTAGAAGATTCAATAATACTATCTAATAAACTATTATTATTTCTATAGTATATGTCTTCCTTTTAAAAGGAGGCAGGATTTTCAAGGGGTTGATTTGGGAGTGAAAGTCTCAGATTATCGGCTGGAAGACAATTTTTGTTAAATCTCTAAAATTCGTTTGAAGTGTCTCCGGAAAACATGTTTCAGTAACACTGATGAATGCCCTGGAAGCTATCATTACAACTGTGATAGGAAGATTTTTGAAATAGTTGAAAACCCATCTGAAAAAAGACCTTTAAAACCTCTAAATGACTGTTAATGAAAGAACTGCGCTGAAGCTGATAGGACAGGGGCTTAAGAATAAGACTTTCTTGGGGAAATTGACAAGGAGCTAAATATTATTTGGTTTAAGGAAATAAAAATTTGGGAAATATTGTCAAAGAAATTTGTACAGATTCCAGGAATCTTACATTTAATGATGAGTTTACCTGCAAATAATCATCAGTAGTAAAATACAACCATTGCCTGATGACATACCCAAGACTCACAGATGAATTTAGCTTTCTAGAGCTCAACAAGCCAATAGAATCTACCTAATTTATTCACTACTTAAAAACAATACTTCTTACTGTGATCCACCAACCTGAATTTAATCCTCTCTCTGTCATGAATAGATTGCTTTTCCATCAAACTCTTCAGCTCATCCAACCTCCGCTGCCTCTCTTCTTCCAATTCTTGTTGCTTCTTCTCTTTAACCTGGTGATACTGGCCAAGCTGTTTGAGGATTTAACATTTTTTTATTGCAGCTGTGAGGCTTTTAGTGCATCCCATTAACAAGCTAAGACTGAAGAATGCACCATAATTTTTAAAAATACTAAAAATATTTCACTGTATTAAACTTTCTTGTTTGAACTTTTCGTTTATTTCTGGTAGCCACATTAAGACATGTGGAAGCCCCTGGGCATTCAAATTCTTGCCTCCCCAGTGGCATACCTAGGGGGATGGGGAGGTGCGACAGCACATTATATAAATCCATGTGTGTGTTAGGGGGATGCACTTTTGGGATTACCTTTGAGCAGAATTTATTCCAGGTGTGTCACTGCTCTCTCTCTCTCTGCCCACAAATATCCAAATCATTTATGTTTAGTTTGAGTCAAACTTTTAAAAAAAATCACAACTAAGAAATGCATGTCTTTATTTTTCACATATTTGTTCTCTCACTCACTGACCCACTCAAGAAACAACTTATTTTTTTATTATGTTCATCCCTGTCAAAAGGCGACAGTTTCTCATAACCCACTTTTGATGATTATCATGTTAAGAAAATGTACAATTTGTGTTGTTGGCAATGCATTTTCATTTCTCCACCTAATCCTATAACTTGTAATGTATGAAGATGCAGGTACATTACATCACTGCGTCAGCCTGTTTAAAATCAATTTGATCAATTGTCACTGTGTCACTAGTCCCTTGCCATATTTACCCTTAGGTTAATCTGGCTCTGTAGCTAACTTTCCCAGAAGTCTGTATTAAAACTTGTGCAGTTCCAGTTTTTATTGTGTGGTAAAAAAAAAAGGGGAAAGATCTATTTTTAAAATGTTTTATCATCCACATCTTACAATCTCCTTTTCCTTTTTCCTTCTACATTTCTCTGCCTCACGTTCTCTGGCTTCTATTTCCTCAGCTTGTTTTTGTCTTTCTTCATTCATCTGGGCTTCCAGCTGCATAACTTCCATTTTACGTTCCCTCCATTCTTTCACCTGAAAAGTTTTTCCACTAGATTAATATATATATTTTCGTTAGTACTTAACACAAACAACATGACATCTTATTTTATTTTTCCCTGAAAACTAGTGGTTTTTCCATATTTATATTTTAAGTAATCTTCTGAACAGCCCTGAAAGTTATAAATAAAACAGAAAACTCACTTTTTCATACAAGACTTGACAAAGTTGTTTCTGCCTGTTGCAATATTCACCACGGACCTCCTCTAGCTCATGTGCAACAGCAGCCTCAGCAAAAGTCATTTGTGCCTTGTGCAGTAGCTCACGTCTATCTCTTGCCCAGTCTGCATATATTCCTTTCAACCTCTCATGATAATATTTGAAGTCCATCCACCAGTCCTCATGATCTGACTTTAAAATTAATTCGTAATTTAAAAAGGAATCTATAAATCACCAAAAAAAACTAGCATAGCATGTTCGAAAATCTGAAATGGTTGAATGAGACAAATAAAATGAACAGCTAACACATCATGACATAGGAATGGACATGCGTTTGTAACTGTTCATAACATTAGATAAAATAATCCAGTTAAATTAAATAACAATATATTTTATTTTATTTGTGGATGTAATGGACATGAGCTTTCTGTTAGTTCAACTGTCATTCATCAACATCATTCTGATTCAGTATCTATTTAGGCATGTGCCCTTCAGCCAGAGGCCATGGTGAATACCTTTTTCTGATCATGTTTTGTGTATAGGGTATTTGTGTAAGTCTGATAATTCTTTTAGGTAGTTTAAATGTCTTAAAGTCAATTAACACTTGATTTCATTTTGTCAGTTCCCTCTGCTTGAACTACTTTTCTTTCAGAGCATTCTGGTAAAGGACCCTACTGATCTTCCAACCAACAAGGTAACCCCTGCATAAATGTTCAGAATATATTTTCACATCAGTTGTTTGATATATATATATATATATGCAATAGGCTGAAGGACCTATGCCTAAAATGTCCACTGGATCAAGATGATGATGATATGACCAAAACAATAATATAATGACAAAATTTTAAATAGCCAAAGTTTTAAATACCATATCTGATCTTGATTTTTCTGGTAGGTGGCGTTTGAGTCTATCAAAAAGCAATGCTCGTCGATTGGCCAGTTCCCTAGGATACTGATCATGGATTGCCACAAATTTAAAATGCTCCTCGTCACCCCAGAGGTTTTCCTGACTGGTATAAATTAGAAAACAAAACAAATTAATTTACTACATTTCTTAATACTAAACATAATTAGTTTTAAAAACATTTGATTTCTTTTTTACCATTAATTAGTAAAACGTAACAACAGATCAATGACTTGTGCCATATATGAAAAAAATAAAACAATAAAGGAAACTTGAAATAGGGCAGGGTTCTCTTAATAGAAAATCTTCACCTTCAAATTCCGATATTTTCCCATCTAACACATTTAGTGTTTATATTTCACAGACTTAACTGAACTTTAAATAAAATTAATGTGTGTTGAAACATATTTATTTCTCATCTGCCAGTGTGAAAATTTGAATAATTTATGAAATTAGATAAATTGTGCTGTTTAATATATATAGTGTGCATCAATGATATTGTTTCAAATGTACAGATGATTTAAACATGATTAGCTATTAATTTATCAAAACAATTTTTTTAAATGGTGAAAGATTATTAAAATAAGCCATTACTCAAACAAAAAATTGTATGAACCTTAATGCTAGAGCATGCCTCTGTCCCAGCTGATCAATCATAGATTGATACTTTCCATCTATGATTAGAAACTCCTGGAGGACATCAGACTTGAGTTGTAGATCTGGACAAGACAAATCAACAGCTTCCTGTGGTATCCCAGGATGTACAACTGTGTGCTTTTTTAATTGTGGTGGGCACATTTCCAGAAGTAAACCTAAATGAATAAAAATAGATTTAATTATTTTTTGGGTAAGGCACATTTCTAAACACACTGTATAACTATAAGATTTGGAAATTAACTTCTGCAACAACTGGAACTAGCAGCAAACAGTGGCATCATATGGGGGGTTTGGGGGTGGAGATTACACTGGGTGTCACCTTTAAAAGTGGGTGATTGCTTTAGTAAAATGTTTTCAAAACTAATTATCTTTGCCTTGCAAGCCTCTTTGCCACTCCTTAAAACTTGTAAAAGCAAAATATATTCTTTCTTTTTTAATTTAACCTAACATTCATTTCAAAGGACAAATGAGCAATCTTTGAAATTAGTTGTTTTGCTCTAAATTCCATATAAAGTGAATCTGCCAAAAGTATTGAGCCTGATAATGTAACTGAAAATACCTTTGAAAAAAAACCCCTAAAAACAGCTATTCTTTTAAAAGATTTTCTATCTATTCTGTTGTTGTTGTTTTTTTCATAAATTTGACTGCAAAATTTATCATTTCAAAGAAAATATTGCACTTTATGCATCTTTATGAGGCCAAATATATTTGACTCCATGGGATAGGGCAAAATGTATACATAATATGTTTTGTTTTATAAAATGTAACATTATTTTCACTTGTATATTTCCATTTTTAAATATATATTTATTATTGTTGTCTTTGGCTGAAGAGGAAGACAAAGAAAAAGATGGGAAGATAACATCAAAGAGTGGACGGGATTAAAACTAGGCGATGCTGTACGCAGTACAGAAGACAGAGAGGAATGGAGAAGGATAGTTTTCATGTCATCTGTGACGCCCCAACAGTCCAACGACTAAGGGACATGATGATGATGATGACAATCATTTTACATAACTTAAGTATTAGATATTGTTAATATTTTTTTTACAATACATTTTTTTTACTATAACAAAAACAACAATTTTATTGTTTTAGAAATTATTAGGAATGATAATAAAATTTAGTATTGCATTTTTATTTAAAATAAGTATACTTTTTTGGTTGGCAGTGGAGTGTAGAATGAGCTTACGTTATGACTCAAAGCACTGGGTGACACTACAACCTTTGGCATCAACTGTTGTTATAAATCTGAGTACTTTAAGTATTCAAATTTAAACAGATAAAATATTTTTTTAATATTTATTAAAGTATTTCTTTTTAATAAAATATATTGTTATTTTAAATAAAAACCTGAACACAATTCAGCTTCTAAACGTTTTTGTTCATTGTCCAATTTGTTAATGATTTCTTCTTGCTGTTCTTTTACATGAGTCACTGTCTTTTGGATATCCGTATATTTTTCTATGACATTTGGTGATCCATACTGGAGTTCTTCACGGTTTTCACTTAGCCAGTATCTTAAGTCATCTCTGATTGTGAGGGATATAAAAAAGAAATGTTATTTTAAGTGCTTAAATTAAGACAATATTTGAATTTGTTAATATGATTTTCTATGAAGAGTTGGTTATTTTAAAAAAAAAAAAAAAAAAACAGGTGGATGGTTTAATTTAATGAAATATTAACATTTATAGATGGGCCTACAAACTATAAGCCTGCAAAAAAAAAAAGAGAGAATAATAAAATAATATGAGCTTGAAAACAAAATGTTAACGTAATTATTTTACTTGGTTGTATTAATTGTTATTCATCTATAAATATGATAATTATAATCAATGTCAACACAAATGACTAGATCAAATAAAAGTACTGACATTTGAATGAAAATAAATTATTAACACGGTACCTCATACACCATACTGGATCAACTGTATTTTTCTTGAATCCATCAAAATCTGATGAAAGTGCAGCATCACAGTAATCAAAATCTTTATAAATGTGGCCACAGCTTTCAGAATTGCGATTAGACCTCATATGAATCTCCACATCAGCCTCAAACTTAAAGTAAAGCAATTAATATGAAAATACTTTAGTAGAAAAGCTCAAACTTAAAATCAGTAAGGTGAAGAACATGGACAACAGGAATAAATTTGATGTTGTTAACCTGAAGAACCCAAAGAAAAAAATATAATAATATGATTGCCCCAAATAAAAAACAGGCTGAAGAGAACCTGAAATTCAATTTAGGACCTATTACCATTGAGGAAGTAAAGGGAGCTACACAAAATTTCAAATTTGAACTTTTAATTAAGAGTAAAGTAGTATCCAAGAGGGCAGCAAAAGAATTGTCAACACAATTCTTTTGCTGCCCTCTCTGATACTTCTTCTCAGCTAAGTGCTATCTTTAAAATTTTACTCTGTTTTTTCTGTTGTTTGTTCACTGACAAAGCTTCCTTGTTTTGATGTGTTCCTTTTTCAAGGTTTGATCATACTTTGTTTTACTTATTTCCTATTTTGCTAACCTGATTACAGTCTCTTCCCTTATTAACAACTTACATATTTTACATTTCTATCAACCAAAATTGTAGTAAATTTTAAAAGGCCATTTTCTCATTATTTTTTTTCTTATGCAGTTAATTAATATGACACCAGATTTAAACACATTTACTGTATTATGTGAGTGATAATTAAAACAGGTAAAAAATTTAATTTACCAGGTTCAAGGAAGCTTTTAAAAAATCTGGATGTAACCTTACTTTTTTTCTCAGGTGTTGTAACTTAAGAAATTCTTTGTGCCAAAGAAGCTGATGTTGCTTGAGAGTTGAATTTTCTTTATGCTGCTGTGATTTCTGTTCAATCTTGCTTACTTTCATAGAGGTCTTGATAGATCCAAAACGTTTTGCAGATATTGTAGCTCTTAAGCGATGATAATCAACTGCTTTATACTTGTTGCTACCTAGACCATCAAGCATGCGATGGACTAGGCCATCTGGCAGAAAGAAAATAAAGTGCATTTAAGTTTAAAGATTTACAATTTTCAGAAAATCTTTTAAGTCTTGGATAATATAGCATTAATCTGCTTGCTCTTGGCATTCAACATTACCATGGAAACGCTGCAACAATTTATTGCAATGCTAAATTATTAAGCAAGTGATTAAATTAATGATTTCATTGGATGTAGGTTTACAGTCTTAAAAAACACTTTTAATTTTTAAAATATAAACTTCAGATTTATAAATGATTGTTAATTAAATCACCTGTGTTGTCTGATCGGATGCTCGATGAAGACTTCCACTGAGTTCTATCAGCCATATCATATGCCCTTAAAAACAATTTTTAAATTGAAAATGCTGTGTAGATCTTAAGAAAAGGAAAATATTAATATAATTCCTCAATATTTTAATAAAATTCTTTACCAACTTGATCATTTAAAAAATGTTTTGATCCATTATCCATCAGTCAAAACCATTTCAATATTTATAATAAGTATAATTTAAAGTTTACTAGGGCTAATTGTCCTGTTGTAATTTTCACATGTTGTCTTGTTGGTATATTGGCCATCCACAAGAGATTTCCAAATGCTCTTATCTTAGCAGGCCCACTTCTTCTACTGTCAACAGTTTTGTCCCATCCTCTTTTTTTTTTTGTCAGCCTCCAGCTCATGTCCCCAGGTATTCCTTGGCTCTCTACTTTTTTTGTTGCCCAGACGACTCAAGTTGTAGGCTTGCAACCGACTTCAATTGTCTTGGACTTTGATGATTTCTTCCTTAGCATGTCAATTTTTTATTTTTAGTACCCAACATATTTATGTGTTTCTTATAAATATGGTGATGAGAAATCTTACTTTATGGCTTTTTTTCTAAACCAAGAGAGTCAAAGTTGAAAAAGGTGCTTTCTTTTTGTTTGTTGTCATACTTAGTAATACACTATTATAAGAATACAGGAAATATCTCTGCTCCATATAAGAAGACATCTTTATTATTATGGTGTTATATACCTTGACTTTTGCTTCAAGTTTTTTGGTTAAAAATCTTGGCTAATGTGCTTCTGTGGTCCCCTTATTGGGAGTCACTTCCCTTTGTTTATGATAGATTTAGGGTTCGGGTTAGGGTGAGCGAGGGACCAGTAGCGTGCAATTACCAAAATCTTGACTTTGTTGACTTTTGCTTCAAGTTTTAGATTTTAATCTCCAGACATTTTTAGTCATTGTTGACAGCGTCTCTTGCCTTTCCCTTTCACATTTTACATCAGTATCTACCCTGTCCTTGTTTTTCTATTATATATAAAAATTGGCTAATGTAATGGAGTTGTTTATCTGTCAAACTTCAACTTATTTGTGGGAAATACTTTCATTGAGAAACAATCCATTCCAACGACATATTTGGCGTCCAGCGTTACATCTACTTCCGTCAATAAACTTTCGCAATGTCCAGATAAGTTACAAAATTAATAATATATGTTTTATATTTTGAAATATCTTTAAAATAAAATTCAAATTGTTTTGAGGCCTTTAAAAAATGAAATAAAAATGATATGTTATAAATCAAGGCTTTTAAGCATTTTCACGCGTAAAATTATTGATTATTTTTAATTAAATTAAAAGAATAGGAAAAATGCAATTCGGCATAGTCAATAGAAATTAAGAAAATGGCCGCCGACTCTCGAGTTAGACTGTTGTCTTACCCAACTTAAATAATTTGTTAACCAGAATTGCAATTGAAGCACTCATATAAATGGCAAAATGAGCAAAAAAGTTAAAGAAATGATTGGTGGTTGTTGTGTGTGCTCAGACGAGCGTGGTTGGAATGAAAATCCTCTTGTTTATTGTGATGGAGCTGGTTGCAGTGTTGCCGTCCATCAAGGTTCTAGTGGTTTATTTACAATTTGGTTGGGATTGTTTTTTTCATAGACCAAATAAATGAATTATTCAATAAACTAATATAATTTGGGCAATTAAAATAGGGTTTATTCTAGGTCAGTCATCTCATCTGACTATAATACTGACAATAGTTTTAGGAAATTAAAGTTAAGACTGGGGCAATCGTACGAACATTGGTCCCAATTTAAAATAAGGATATAATAATAAAAATATACTTTTTAGAAAGTTCCAGACGGCCCCAATAATTTGTGATGTAATTGTTTGCATCTATTATTCTGAATGAATGGGGTTGTCTTGCAGACATGTAATAATGTAAAATAAACATTTCCATGGCTGACAGACCGCAAGCGCCAGCTCATACTCATATTGCAAATATGATGTTTTGCCAACATTCTGCAAACTCACAACACAATGTCAAAGGCACTGTATGACAGCATGCTTTGGTTAGAGTGGTTTGCATAACACAATCTCATAACTGGCAATGTCAAAACATCCCATGTCCTTAGCCTGACATGCAGAGTTGCCTGATTGTTTCTTATTAAAATGCTGTCCATGTAATATGACATACAGTATAGGCACTGGGTAATTTTTTGCAAACTGCGGACTACAACAACTTTACCAAATTGAGTTTCGGAATTGGTGTCAAGTTCAACAAGGTGGAGCACGCCTGTTACCAAGCTACTTATGTGCTTTCCAGTGGCAATTTAGCAACCTGAACCTTAGGTTGCATTTTTTTAAAAGAATAAAACAGGGAGGGGGAGTGTATCAAATTTGCCAAAATCTTGTGAATTATTTATTGACACCCCTTGAGTGCTTTACAACCTGACCTGGTCTGACAATATCTGTGTATTCCCACCCAAATGTCAAAAACTCCATGGGTAAAATAGTTTGGTGAGCAGCAGAGGTCTAATCAATTGCTTCCCTATTTGGTCATGCCAGGGTTGATGGGTTAAGACATGAGTTGAATTTTGGTGTGGGCAGTGATTTAGACCAGCCTGAGTTTGAGTTAAGTTAGGGGTATAACCGCAACAAAATCCTATTTAAATTTATTCCTCACGGTTTTGATAATTTTATTAGAAGTAAGCATTTCACCCAAACACTTGCAATTTTAAAAAATGCTTCGCGCATTATAGAAAAGAAATGAAGGTTTACAGGTGAACATGAAATTGAACTTTTCAGTAACATAACTTATGTCTATAAAGTTAATAATTTATTGGTATCCAAAACTAGTTTTAGGTATGAAACAGGGACACTGATTAATCTTATAAATTTATATCTTTTATTTTTACAAATTTTATTTTCAGCGTGCTATGGTATTGTTCTTGTTCCTACTGGACCATGGTTTTGTAAGAAATGTGAGTCTCAGGAAAGAGTTGCTCGAGTGGTGAGTGAACACTGATTTTAAATATTTATCTTAAAACATGTTATTCATAAACCCCATCATTAACAGAGATTCTTTTAACTTGTAATTTACAATATGATGATCTAGCAAAGTAAAAGAGTTTATTTTTACAAATCACAAATTATGTTTATAGCTATGAACTTATTTTAAATTATAAACTAGATGGTCAAGCTCTCCCACAAACCATAGTTGGCAGGGGAATTATGAAACTTTATTTTATTGCCATCTTAAACTCTGTTCATGTTTTAACCTCATTTTATTATTCTTGTCTTCAGAAATGTGAGCTTTGTCCTCAAAGAGCTGGTGCCTTAAAAAGAACAGATACTGGAGGTAACATTTTTTATATTTAGAGGCTCAGTTTACTTAATTATCTTTTTTTTTAAATGTTTCTGTCGCTTTTAAAACAGAATTAAATTTATATTAAACTCTGTTCATTCTAGGATGGTGTCATGTGGTTTGTGCACTCTACATCCCTGAAGCTGGGTTCGGTAATGTACAGACTATGGAGCCGATTCTTCTAAGTGGTGTTCCTAATGAACGATTCAACAAGGTAAAGTTTGTCTGCTTTGTATCAGTTGAATGTACTGGCATTACACACTTCATTTTGATAAGTTGGTAGTGATTTCGTTCTTACCTGCAATAAGGCCAATAACCAAACCGTTCCTTTGTTCACTACTAATTGATCCATGGAAAACATTTTGTCAACATTTCAAAGTAAACAATAAAAGTAGTAATTTTGTTTTAGAATAAGAAATTAAATTTTCAGTACATAAGAACAAGTCAGCTATAAAAGTACATTATTTATGCTAACAACAATGAAGCTATTTCCAAGAGATGAAATTCTTAAGTTTCCAAAACCTAATCCAAGCAAAATAATAACTTAAACACAAGGATATATTATTTTGAATGTATCTTTGATTTGCTAATTAAATGTTTACTGCCTTTTGCTTTACCCTTTTTGAAAATTTACAGTTTCTTACATTTTATCATAAATGAGTTGCTAGCATAATGTAATTTATCAAGAATAGTTTGGTGTGAAGAGATTATTTGTATTTAAATGGTATCTATTTCAAAATATTTTAACATGGATTGATGCATATCATTTATTTATAAATTTAAAAAATGTGGTTGCTATTATTTCTTAAAATCATTGTATTAAAATCTTTTAGACATGTTACATTTGTGAAGAACAGAAGCGAGATACCAAGGCAACAGCTGGTGCTTGCATGCAGTGCAATCGTAACACATGCAAACAGTTTTTTCATGTAACCTGGTAAGTACTTCTTCATTTTTTTTATTTCTTGTACAATGCTGTTTTATTTCATATGGATAATAGCTCTGTGTAAATTAAAATTTATAACGTGTATATTTTATCAGTGCTCAAGCACAGGGACTTCTATGTGAAGTGACGGGAAGCTATGAGAATGTTAACTATTGCGGCTATTGTTCCCATCACTATAAAAAATTGGTAAGTTGAAAAAAAAAGAAGGAAATTTGTAACAAGCTCAACTTATGATAAAGTAAAGGAATTGTACATTTTTGAATTAGGATATTAACAGATTATTTATTCCATTCATTTTTAATGCTTTAACTTACGTTTTGGCTCTTTTTGGACAAGAAATTCATTGCAAGAAATTATACTAATCAAAAACATTGCTGATCTTTGAACTGGATTTAATTTTTTCTTTCTTAAATGATAGTCCAATATTATTATCAAGCTTGTATTCTTGGTAAATGTTTTCATGAAATAACAGAATGCCCTAGTCCAGGTTATTAAAGAAACATGGTGAACCTCAAGTCATATTTCTATCTGTTCACGTTATCTTTTCCAAAGATTTTTTTTTTCAGGAATAGCTGAAAATAATAAGAAAAAAATATTGAGGGAAGGGACAACTATTTAAAGTTCAGAATAGCAATTTCTAAGCTTTTTGGATTTTCAATCATCCTGCATAAATTAATTTAACCTCTTTGTGAAATTTGTATAATTTTCCAATAAATAGGTATTAGCAGTAATTGCATAGTTTGGGTCCCTATCCCCTGACCGTGACCATTTCACATTTAATGCAGTAATTCCTGAAAATTGACTCTTTTTTTATTTGTTTGTGTTTTAACAGAAAAATCAGTCTAATGTAAAGACAATCCCAGCTTTCAAGCCTATTCCAAGTGAGAATGGCACACCTGATTCCAGTCCAGAGAAAATAGTTCAAAATAAGACAGAAGGGGAAATTAAGGTTTTGATTTATACTTTATATATTTTAGTGAAGACTCATAAGCCTTAACTTTGATTTATATTAATAATAAGAATATAATTTTAAGAATTCATGTCCAAATTATTAAAGGTGTATTTATTAATTATGAGCCATTATTTCCATATTTTTGTTTTCAAGTATTATTTCTAATGATTTATGAAAGTGGTCACTTTTTTGTTTATTGAAAATGCAATTAATTTTAGCACTTTTTTGTTTATTTTAGATAAAATTAACTTTAACACTTTTTTTTATATCATATTATTTTTCAAATTTAAGTACATTCTGTCTTTCTTTGATAAGTAACTAGTTTTGTTTCAAAAGTTATAATAAATTTTTTGTACATATGTACCTGCATTGCTCTTAATCAGTTTATTTTTGTGTTTGCTTTCAGCCTCTCAGTCAACCTACTATTGAACAGGTAAAAAGCCCACAAGTGGACCAATCAGTTAGTAGCACAAGTGATTCAGTTCCCTCTCAGCTTTTGGCCTACAGCAGGCCAGATTTGGTTTCGCCTGGTTGTAGCCAAGTTTCAGACATTACATCGGCTGTGTCTCCATCTGGTGATGATCTCAAATCCCCCCAATCTGGTAGTGACCTTAGTCAAGAACCATCATCCTCAGGGGTGATTTCTCAAAAGTCCATCGTAACCAAGCTCCTGCAAGATGGGGGAGCTACTTCATCAACAGAAAACATTGAAGTTGATGTTGGAGGTGTCACTGAAGAAGTTGTACTAAATGTTGATGTGCTACCTGTGACATCAGAGGAAACAGCACAGGCATTGTCCAAGCGACAACGACAAGTGTAAGTCTACACAAAAAAAAAACAATTTTTGACTAGCACCTAAGCTAATCATAAAAAATTGTATGTTAGGTAATAAATTGTGTAAATTCTTAGATGTGCCAATTTCTCGCACTGAGTATAAGAAAAACACTGAGAATTCTACACATTTTTTAAGTTACACTGAACACAAAAAGTCATTTAACAAAAAATATAAAATTAACATCCTGTGCATACAAGATGAAAAAAAAAAAAAAGTGAAATATTTTTTTTTATCTTCATTGTAGAAAATAAAATTATTTGATAATAGTATCTAAGAAGGAGAGAAAATGTATTGCAAACAAATTTAATCCTGTGATGGAGAGGAATCTCATTTAGTTAAACGCTATCAAAAACAACTTTATATCTGCACGGACTGCAATAGCTTTTTAAATAAAAAGAATATCCTTAGTTTTGATTCATCCCTTGTGACATGGCCAAGAGTTTCTTAGGTACACAGTAAAAGAAATTGTGCAATCATGTGAATGGAGAGGAGAATATATTTCTTACATGTCGTTATCAGAGCAATATATGGCATATTTATAATTAGTTCTCATCACAGTCTTTGACATAACTTTCTATTTTGTATACCTTCATCTAATAAGGTCATCATGTTGCAGTTAACTGTCATTTGGAATGAATGAAATAAAGCGATTTGTATTTTTTACCACATAAAAGAAGTTTATTGTCATGTAAAATTATTACTTTAATCTTAGGAATTCTCAAAAACCAGAGAAGAGTGCTTTAAAGAAAACTAAGTCAACAACGATATCATCCACTGTTCCTCACAGAAAAGATGGCTCCAAGAAAGCAATGAAGAAACGAAGAGATTCAGGTGGTTCCTCTAGTAAAGGCGCCACAACATCTGCGAACACTGCCACCACTTTACCAGGGTGAGATAAAAGATGTGCTATGAATTCTCATATTCTTAAAACATTCACTTTTAACTGATGGGCTAGAGATTATTTTATGTAGCAGAGTTAGTTTTTTTGCAATGTCCACAGTACCGAGTCATTGTCCACAGTACCGAGTCATTGTCCACAGTACTGAGTCATTGTCCACAGCACCGAGTCATTGTCCACAGTACCGAGTCATTGTCCACAGTACTGAGTCAGTGTCCACAGCACCGAGTATTTGTCCACAGTACCGAGTCATTGTCCACAGTACTGAGTCAGTGTCCACAGCACTGAGTCATTGTCCACAGTACCGAGTCATTGTCCACAGTACTGAGTCATTGTCCACAGTACCGAGTCATTGTCCACAGTACCGAGTCATTGTCCACAGCACCGAGTCATTGTCCACAGTACAGAGTCATTGTCCACAGTACCGAGTCATTGTCCACAGTACCGAGTCAATGTCCACAGCACCGAGTCATTGTCCACAGTACCGAGTCAGTGTCCACAGTACCGAGTCATTGTCCACAGTACCGAGTCATTGTCCACAGTACCGAGTCAATGTCCACAGCACCGAGTCATTGTCCACAGTACCGAGTCATTGTCCACAGTACCGAGTCATTGTCCACAGTACCGAGTCATTGTCCACAGTACCGAGTCATTGTCCACAGTACCAAGTCATTGTCCACAGTACCGAGTCATTGTCCACAGTACCGAGTCATTGTCCACAGTACCGAGTCATTGTCCACAGTACCGAGTCATTGTCCACAGTACCGAGTCATTGTCCACAGTACCGAGTCAATGTCCACAGTACCGAGTCAATGTCCACAGTACCGAGTCATTGTCCACAGTACCGAGTCATTGTCCACAATACTGAGTCAATGTCCACAGTACTGAGTCATTGTCCACAGTACCGAGTCAATGTCCACAGTACCGAGTCATTGTCCACAGTACCGAGTCATTGTCCACAGTACCAAGTCATTGTCCACAGTACCGAGTCATTGTCCACAGTACCGAGTCATTGTCCACAGTACCGAGTCATTGTCCACAGTACCGAGTCATTGTCCACAGTACTGAGTCATTGTCCACAGTACTGAGTCAGTGTCCACAGTACTGAGTGCTTTTTAAAAAAGCTCATTTGATTCATAAAGTTGCATGTACATTATGAAAAGAAACAATTTTGAATTTTTGTCCTAACATGTATCTATTATTTTTTTTTAATCTAAAATATACTGGAAATATTCTTATATGGAACCCCCATCCACATTCTAAAATTAAAACAACCACCATTTAGTTGGCTGAAATTAAGAAATCTGAAATTAAAAACCTCCAGATTGAAGGGGTTTAAGTTAGAACTGATGAATAATGATTAAGAGAAATGGATATGTTTATAAAAGTTAAAAATTTGTGATTTAAAACTAAATTTCTGTATTCTTTAACTTAGCCACCATAACTACTGTGGAAGTATATTTGGGGGAAGCCCTTACTTTCAAAGCCTAAGTGCACCTGGACGAGTTTCATTATCAAACTTTGCCTCTCATGGTAAGTTATTTTATTGTATTCAGTCACAAATAATAATTCTCTTGGTATGAATGTATGTATGCAGGGCTGTGATGTTTCTGCTCAAAAGCGCAAAAAATACAATTCCCCAAAGTGCTCTAAACAGTGCGTAAATTTGTGTTCAACAGCCGCGCAAGATACAATTCCTATTTCAAAAGGGATCCTTAAAAACACTGATAGCTGGATTTGTTTTGTTTACGAAAATTGAATCAATTTCAATTTGGCATTATAAATATTATTTTAATATGTAAGTTTTATTTCTATCACTTAGAAATAAATTTAATATAATAAAATGCCAAGAAGTTAGCATTCATTGGGATTCTGTTAAAGAGCGATATTTGCATGTATTATTTGTCAAGTATCTCTGGTAGATGGGAAGTTTACTCATTGCTGCTGCCATTGTTTCGCCAGTTATTTCTAGTTCATTTATATTTTTATATATAACACACTATGCTTTAATATAGTGGAGCATGGTCAGGAAGTTGAGATTTATTTATGTCTTATTTTAGTGGCTCTGCTTTTCTGAGCCCTTGCTGGAACAAATAGGTTAAAGAAATAGTGATCCAGTGATGGAAGGAATCCCATTTAGTTAAAAACTATCAAAAACAACTTTATATCTGCACGGAATGCAATAGCTTTTTAAATAAAAAGAATATCCTTAGTTTTGATTCATCCTTTGTGACATGGCCAAGAGTTTCTTAGGTACACAGTTAAAGAACTTGTGCACTCATGTGAATGGAGAGGAAAATACATTTCTTACATGTGTTGTTAGCACATCATCAGAGATGCACTGCATATTTTATTATTAGTTATCATTACAATCTTTTACATAACTTTCTATATTGTATACCGTCATCTAAATAGGTCATCGTGTTAAGCTTAACTGTCAGTTGTAATGAAATGAAATTAAGAAATTTATATTTTTGCCACATAAAAGAAGTTTATTTTCAATTTTTGCCGTATATGTTCATTCAGTTATTTGATTGTTGACTGACCAGTTATTTCTATTTTCAAAGTAGTGTCTCATTAAAAAATATTGATGCTTGCTTTGGAAACTGTTTCAATATTATCAACATATTCGTTAAGGGATGCAAAACAAGGCCATTGATTAAATTTTAAATGTTTCTTTTATGAAGACCTGGTTACTTTGTTTGCAGGGTTGTTCCCAAGCCTACCATATGGTGGGGACAACTACCTCTATGCTACAGACTCTTATTACGGTGGGTCCTCACACATAGGACACATTGTGCTTATGGAGTTGCAGTGTGCATGAGCTTGCATGTTCTTATGTGGTCTTTATCTGACCATGTGCTCTGCTGTAATTGTAGAGCATGTGTTTGTTTTACAAGTGTCATATAGCCTGAATATTCATATACATATTTTTTTTTCTTCTTCATGATTTGAACCTGTATTTGGCTCTCTATTCACGTCAGATCCGTATTTGTAAATTAGTTAATTATCCTTATGTATCTTATGTTAGTATATTATGTTTTAAAGGGAAAAAAATGGATCAGCTTTTTAAAAATTGTATGCATTTAACTGTTCTATTTTTAAATTAAACATCTCTTAATTATTAATATCTTAGAGGCTACTCTATTTTTTTTTTTTTTAAATCCACCCTCAGTTTATTATTTCAGTGCCACCTATTTGTAATTAAACTTCTTATAAGAAATGATTTTTAGTTCAAAATGAACTGTGAAAACAATTTTACTATTTTTCCCCTCAGTAGGGGTTAGTTTGCTTTATTCTGATTCTTAATCTTTACCTGGCGACCAGACAAGTTTTAGGTTTCTTTCTCAATGATGTAATGCATACCAAATGTTGTGATTCCTATTATTAAAATAAGTTCCAAGATACAACTGTCTAGTTCAGATGATACATAATTTTTTTTCATCTATGAATTATCCGTAGTCCAGTTTTAGTCTTCAATCCCAGACTTGAGAAATTTCATTTGAAAGTGGAGATAACTTGCTGCAAAGTTTAAAATGATTATTTCCCCCTCAAGCAGCATATATCCAATCTTAACCATAAGTACATGTTTTGTATGAAGTAACTTAAATGTGTCTTGTTGTAATTCTGTGTAGATAAAGTCGGTGTGTTTGGCATTCTCATAAACCATTGTAAGGTTTAACAGGTTATTTAGAAAAATGCTCTTAAGTGAAAGCTAGTTTTAGAGAAAAAAAACTAAACATTTATTTTTTTTATTTTCCAAATGAAGTGTGCAAGAAATTGATCTCCAGATAAAGAAAAGTTGTTGACCAAAAAAACAACATGCACTTAATAGCTATACAAAGTTTTTATGTGCCCCATGGACAGCTCTTTTTACAATACTTTCAGTTGGCCGACAATTTCATTACATCATGTAGAAACTGCCAGGATATATTTTTATATTATGTATTACTACTGTAATTAATGAAACTAATCAAATAACAGATAGTTTTAGAATAAATATGTTCCATTGATTTTTACAAAGATTCCTCTGCCTTGAATGGCACACCACCTCTAGTTCAACCACCAAAGCAGTTTCCTAGCATTCATACCAGCAAGCAAGGTCAAGACCATTCCCAGTAAGTAGCTCTAGTACAAAATTGTATTGTATGGTACTTACTGTTTTTAAATTTCAAAATGCATAGTGATCTGGCATATAAATATTCAAACTATTGCTGTTTGAAACAAACAATTGTTTAAATGGCACTTATTTCACCCAAATAGGTGTCCACCATAATTATAAATCTTTCTTGCTTTTGATAGATAATTTTTTTAAAGGTTAAATAATATTATTCACTTGTTCCATCATTGCTTTTCCATCCTAGCTGTTGATTGTTATCATATATTCAATTTTGATACTGTTCAGTTTTTTATGATATATTTTATATCTAGGGATTTCCCTCTGTCAATGGAGCAATTGTTGGAACAGCAATGGGATCATGGGGCACAATTCTTAATGGACCAGGGACAGCACTTTGACAGTTAGTGCATTTGTCAATTTGAAATAATATTATGTCATTGACCACTGGAAAAATATTGACCTATTGTGACATTTCCCATTCTTTTCAAATAAAGTTTTCATTTAGATATTTTTGAAGAGTTAGCATCAAGTCTAGGTGTAAAATGTTATAACAACCCTTACAGTACCCGGCACATCTTTTTGCAGTTACCTAACTTTTCCCTGTGACCCAAGTGCGTCTATTTGCCACATAGAGGGGTATCTAATATAACTACAAAAACGAGGATATAACCTTTCACCACATTCTTGGGCAGAATGTTTATTCGTTAGGGGAATAGTAGAATTTTATTTTGCCTTTTAAATTATGAAAATCGACCAATTACTGAGTTTTTTGTGCTGATCCGTATTTGTTGTTTCCATGGCGCTACCTAGCGCTATTGATGATGACTTACGCCCACATAGAGGGGTATCTAATATAAATACAAAAACGAGGATGTAACCTTTCACCATAGTCTCGAGCAGAATGTTTATTCGTCAAAGGAATAGTTGAATTTTATGTTGCCTTTTAAATTATGAAAATCAACCATTTACTGAGTTTTTTGTGCCGATCTGTATTTGTTGTTTCCATGGGGCTACCTAGCACTATTGTTTATGACAACATACGCCCACTTGATGAAACCTTTTGTTCTGATCTGTATTTGTTGTTTCCATGGGGCTACCTAGCACTATTGTTTATGACAACATACGCCCACTTGATGAAACCTTTTGTTCTGATCTGTATTTGTTGTTTCCATGGGGCTACCTAGCACTATTGTTTATGACAACATACGCCCACTTGATGAAACCTTTTGTTCTGATCTGTATTTGTTGTTTCCATGGCACCACCTAGCACTATTGTTTATGACAACATACGCCCACTTGATGAAACCTTTTGTTCTGATCTGTATTTGTTGTTTCCATGGCACTACCTAGCACTATTGTTGAAGACAACATACGCCCACTTGATGAAACCTTTTGTTTTGAAACTATTATTGAGCTTTAATTGGGATTACCAGATGGGTTGAGTTAAAACCATGACAAAATGCTGTAATTTTTTTAACATCCTGAATTAGTTGCCTCCCTCCTGAACTGCTTACATCGACTCAAGGGAGAGAATCAAAACTTGGAAGATCAGGTTAGAGACCTGACATCACGTCGTAATCATCTAATGGCAGTTAATGCTCGACTGTCGTTGCCCCTGTCTGTTTATGATGGATGTCTCACCAACAGTCAAAGCTCATCAATGGGTAGTCTAGAAGACATCTCCTCACCAGATGATGCACAGGTAACAACATAGAAATGTCAGACTCATTATTTTATTTTTATTTGAAGTGTTTATGAAACCTTCATATGTATTTCAAACATGTCAAGTTTAATGTTAGTGGGTTGCTTTTTTTGTTGGTTTTTTTCTGTTTAAATTTATCTATTTCTTTTAAGAATGGTATGAGACAATTCATATTATAATACAATATATATCTTAGTTTAAATGCTGTAACAGAGCTGTTGTTTTTCTCTGTACTGATTTCCCATCATCAAATTTAATTCTACACTAATTTTATTGCAATCTAAAATATTTTAAAGATAAATAAATCTGAATCATAATTCTTAAATATTTATGTTTTAGCCTTCTAAGCCTGGGTTGACAACAGTCCAAATACCATGTAATTCTGACCTTATTGTTGAAGATATACTTAGTCCAGTCGGTGAGTACTACTGTTCATTTTACATTTCCGCTTTCGGCTTAGACCAAGTTATGTTTTGCATTAAAAATAGGACGTCTTGATGTTTATCATTATTACCATCTTTTAAAAGTTAAATCTAAAAAACCCCACTTTTTGATGATGATGATGATTGATTTCTTGTAAAGCACTTGTGTCCATGCTATTCTAGCATGCTCAAAGTGTTGTGATGTCATAAAATCTATGTAAAGAAAAAAGTCTTAAATGTTTCTTACATGATTTTTTTATCCTTTTTAATGTCCCTCAAAGATTGAGGCAAACTGTTCCATAATTTAGTCGCTATATCTTCAAAAGAGTGCACTCCTTATGACTTCTTTCTGTATCAATCCAAAATTGTAACTCTCAGTAGGGACTGTCATGAAGATGGCAGGTTCTTTAAGGATACATGTTTAGAAATCAGTTCTTTTACATAGGTGCAGAGCCTTCCATACGAGACACCAAACACATCCCTGTGGACTGTAAGATATTATGCTGATAATGATTAAAATTCTGTCCATCCAAACCAAGGGTCATGAAATATTTGTATAACAAATGAGCATTTATTTTATGTTTAAAATCACTGACTTAAAAACTGCATCTATTTTCAATGATCACTGTGATAGAGTTAATTGTTGAAAAAGGAAATAATGGTCTGCAGAATTGCTCAATTCATCTGGGAAATGTAAATGCTGAATATCTTTTAATGACCTTCAAAACTAGCAATCCTATAATGCGTGCCACAAATTTGTGTTGTGTTGAGCTCATGTTTATTATGTTTTTCAATGAGCATATTTTGTGCTCAAGCAAATATATTAACATCATTAATATTCACAGATACTGTGAAGAAATAAGCCTATCTAATTGTAGCATGAATAAAAAAAGACAATGAACTCTCTTGTGCTTGCTAAAATACAATTCAAACTCCATAAATTTAGGAGCATTTTTTATTAAGACTTTGTGTTATAAAAGTTAATTAAGGGGTTAATAGTTCATGGCTTGTTATTATTCTAGTAAGAACTTATTCTTACAGAGTATGGATAATTTACTTTGAAATGCTCTATATTGATAGTAAAGTATAATGGTCTAACTCAGTGTTTCCCAAACTTTTAAGATTTCCACACCGATGGAAATGTTTTGAAATTTCACCAGGGGCCATTGCCAGATTTATTAATTACATTTTCTTTTTATTTGACCATAAATATTGATGTCGTGCTGACCGGAAAGGTAAGGCTCGATGACCGGTGCGTAAAGGTAGACCACGATTTAGAGATTGCTAGTCTACCCTAGCTCACAATGAACAATCAGAGTAAGACCATTTAATTTTACTTTTTTTTTCTCTCCATTGATGCAGTTACATTTATGCATATATATATATTCTCTAGTAAAAAAATATATTTTTAGATACGGAGCATCCTTCTTTATCTAATCATAAGCTCACCACAAGTTGTTCGCCTGGGTACTATCCTGACCAGGTGAGTAGAATTCTCATGTATTTCATCTGGTGGTTGTAATCTAAGTTTTCTGAGTCGAATCGAAATCAATAAAATGAGAAAAAAATAAAATTAAATATGTTTAAATAGACTTCCATAATATTGTGTGGCTTTATTGGAACTAGCAAAGTTGCGCTTAACAGATTCACTATAAAAATAATGCTGGAAAAATTTTCATCTAATAATACATTATACTGTCCCAGTTTCTTGATTACAATCATTTTTCTGATTTTCCTTAGCTGAAAAAGCACATACAGAAATTGACTTGTCAGAAAGCTTAAACTATTTAAAAACTCAGTATAAAAGAAGAGATTATTTTGTCATAAATATTTTTATATAATTTATATTGGATATTTTGACATACAGAAATTTAAATTATGATTCTATGGCATCTAATTTCTTATATGCCTGTGAGTCCTGGACATTAACAGCAGAACTTGAAAGGAAAATAATGGAGATGAGATGTTTCAGGGGCATTCTTGGCATCTGCTATGGAGACCATATCACTAATGATCAAGTGAAAGAAAGGATTCGTCAAGCAACTGGGCAGTACGATGATCTCCTGTTGTCTGTAAAAAAAAGCAAACTTGAATGGTATGGCCACGTGACCAGAAAACAAGGGCTTGCCAAAGAAATCTTGCAAGGCACTACTAGAGGAGGAAGAAGAAGAGGAAGACAGAGAAAAAGATGTGAAGACAACATCAAAGAATGGACGGTTTTTAAAACTAGGCGATGCTATGCATAGGGCAGGAGACCGAGAGGAATGGAGAAGAATAGTTTTTATGTCATCTGTGGCGCCCCAATGGTCCAAGGACTACGGGACATGATGATGATGATGAATTTCCTATAAAGTGCTTCTCAAATTGGTGGTATGCAAGCCTGTGCTCAGTCTGCCATTTGTCTGGTTTACAAATGGTGAAAAATTTAACATAAATTTAAATCTATATCAATCTATATCAGACATATTGTTCTAAATCTTAATATTGTTTAGAAATGTTGTTGTGTTACAGTTCATTCCATAAAGCATTTTAGATCTTTACATTGTCATTTAATAATTATTCTGTGTTAACTTACAGATATGCCCACCACAGCCATTGATGTACTCTGTTGTCAACCCTCCCCCTCCAATACTGTCGGTCATATCCACCACTCTGCCATCACATCATACGTCAACACTGACTTATGCCTCTATGTCATCCCATCATACATCAGCAGCTCCCCATTCTGCAATGCCTGCTTTGGAACCCTCCCATATCCCTAACTTAAGTGGACTTAGTTTGAACAATTCGAAAATGACAACACTCCAAGACACTACCTGAGTCACAAGACAGGATTAAGTCATTTATTGCATTAAGTGCCGAGACTCAGACCTTCACTGACTGGTCTCATGTGTTGATTCATTTTTCATCTGAATATGACAGGATATTGGTCAGCCGTGCAACAAATATAACATGAATAAACATTTTCTAACTGAAGATGTCAGATTTGTATTAATTTAAAATTGTTATTTCAATGAAAACTGATTCGAACCTAATGTTTTGGTTGCACAACAGTTAGAAAAGCTGAGAAATGAGAGGGCTAAGAGTTTGGTATTTTGTTTTTATTAAGGATAACTATTTTTTTTAATTGTGTTACTTTTTGAAATATAATCAGTAAAATCTTTCTATTACTATTATTCCATAATTGGTGTCCATATAAAACGGATGGCGTTAATAGGGGGTAGTTATCGGTATTCTTTGTGAATAATGTTGGAATTTTAAAAGTAAGAAGGTAGGTGATTTTGTTCTTCAAAAAACATATATTTTTAATTTCTTGTGGTTATCAAGCTATGGCGTGTTGTTGTTGAACAAGTTTGTCAATTTCTGATAGTGTTGTATGAGAATATATATTTTTTATTCTCTTATTTTCCCATATACTTTGGAGAGAGAAAAAAAGTGACGACTACGGCTACGTTATAATACAAGTTATATCCTAATTTGCTATATAGTTGGGCCAGTCAAAAATTGGTTTTACTATATTCTTGTTCAATTGCAACACTACAAGATAAATTTGGACTAACGATAACCTCTGACTGGGATACAGAATATGTTCATATGGTTATAGGTATCATTAACAAAAAAAATTGTACATACTTGTACAATTATTGCTAGAAATTCCCAATAAATATTTATTGCTCTTATTATAGTTTTAAATAACTTTATGGACATAGCAAAGGTTTCTGATGAATTTTAACTGACTGATAATTTTTTATAATGATAAGTCCAACTTGTAGTGTAGTTTGGGCTTTCCATGCCGGATAATAAAATAGCCAGGCCTCCATCAGTCATCTTGTTGGTTATTGTTGATTTTGCCAATGATATATTGAATTATCCCCGACTGTTAAAAGGAAGTTCAACAACTGAATAGAGTCCTGTTTTTATTGTAGATATTGTCACAAATTATTAAAACATGCATAGGGACATTCTTAAGGATGGTAATTTGTTCAGCTTATGTTCAAATTTTAATTATTTTGTTTATACTTTTGTTGGCCATGCATATTTGCTTCTTTGGGGATGCTACAGTTAAATACATTTGGTCAGTGTTTATCCTTTTTTTTTTCAAGGTTAAGAATTTCAGCTGTATTTGAAAGCATTTTGACTTTGTTGAACAAATGAATTGTTGAAAGTTTCAAAGCAAAATATTTCATGACATTTACATAAAGTTTAAGTTTCTGTCATACATTTTTAAATGTCTTTGTAAATGTTCATAAAACATTATTTATTTTTAAAAAAATGCTTACAATAAATTACATTATTCTAAATTCCATTAAAGACTAAATTGTAATAATCTTCATTTCTTTTTAGTTAGGGTACTTGAAGTCTTTTATTTTTTTTGGGAGGCAAGCTCATCTGCATCTGTTGGGCTGTGTCATATAACAGCTTCATGTAAAAAAAAAAAATGTATAATGTATGGCTTGCTCATCATGACCCCCCTCCCCTTCCTTAGGTCAACAAGTAACATAATTCTGGTGCTTGTGGGTAATGATGGTTGGTTGGATCCTGTTTGTGTAGCCTGTAATAGTCATCTGTTTTCATTTTAGTCTACTCACTTCAACTACTAAATGATGTTATGTGCATCACAAGTTTTTATATGTTTCATTGAATTAAAATGAACACAACTACACTTGTGTCTCAGATGAGTCTTTAAAGAATTCGTTTTTTTTTTTTTTTTTTTTTTTCTTCAATATTATCATCTCTCAATGAACTTTGAGCAAACTGACATTAGATGTTCATCCCAAATCTATTGGAGACAACCAGGATAGCTTCAAGCAAGGATCAACATGTTTTTAATGTTCACCCTTTGTTATTGTTGTTATAAAGATGCAATCAAGGCAATGTCTAAATCTTTATTCACCAATTTGTGTACATTATTGTTGCTTTAAAGAAATTTTGTATCACTTAGATTTATTTAATACTAAATAAATGTTAATACTTCATTTCTTTAAGTTGTTTTTTCAGATCCTTGCAAATAGATCACTATAAACACCATAAGAAAGTCATATCAAAAGTGTATTCATAATTAATATCTTGGTGACTCATGCCTTGTAATAGGTCATAGCATATTCACTTTTTGGGAATACTGTGTAGATGCTGATAAGTAAATTATATTTTTTTAATTATTAACTGAATTTTCGTTATACAGATTTTGATTGCTGAAATTATTTAAAGAGAGAAAAAATCTTGACAATTGTTAACTTTATTTTTTTTTTCAAATGTTTTGAAAACTTCACATTTTATGGTTGCTTTAAAAAAAAATGAATTTGTTAACTTGTATATGTGTATATATATTTAAATTTTTTAATGCATATTTCTTTCATCAAGTTCATTTTTCTTCATGTAAAATTAAATTTTATTCCCAAATGTCCTCTCTCCATTGGCAAATATAATTGGAAGCCTACAATTAAATCTGTGAGCTACATGATTGGTCATTTCACACAAGTAAGTTACATGATTGGTCATTTCACACAAGTAAGCTACGATTGGTCATTTCACACAAGTAAGGTACGATTGGTCATTTCACACAAGTGAGCTACGATTGGTTATTTCACACAAGTGAGCTACATGATTGGTCATTTCATACAAGTAAGCTAGGATTGGTCATTTCACACAAGTGAGCTATATAATTTCCTACAAGAAATGTGTATGTTTTTAGAGTTTGTTGACACAAAGGTATTGTTTCTTGTATATTTATTTTTCTCACTTTTCACAATAAAGAAAACCTGGTTGGTCAAACACAACTATTTGATTGATTTATTTATGACTCTTGACTGAGTCATTGTGTACATTTGATCTGTCTGTAACAAGAGTTTTATTTTCAAGACTGCACATATGTCCACTTATATAATTTGCTTTCAGTGCTGTGCAAGAATTAATTACATTTATCTCTTAGAAGCATTCTGAAAATAGAAATATTCCAAAGAAAATAATGTGTCAGTCCATATATCCTCGTCAATAGCATGCTTCTACAATACTATTTGATGATTTTAAAAAGTGAGATAATTGTAATAAGTAGGGATAGAAATTTAGAAAATAAGGATTGAAATTTAGTTTTGGTTACCTAGACTAATTTTCATTTTTATTCACGAAGAAGGAAGCAAATAAACATATGCAAATGTCATATTTTAAGAATTTACCACCATAATTTTAAGTTGAAGTTGGCCTCAAAATTAATGAACAAATTTTCAACATTCCCTTAACGATGCATTATTCCCGCCCCCCCCCCCCCCCCCCCCCCCCTTTCCCCCTTTTTGTTAATAGTAACCTTTGAGCTATAATTTGATTTTCACTCTGATGGTAGCTTCCTCTTATTGCAGCATTTAGGTACCGTACTAACTCATCTCTATGTATAGACTAATGACACTGACACAACCAAATAGAGATTATGAGCTTAAAATGCAAATTTGCTGAGAATAAGTTTTTTTCATGCTCCTGAATCATTAATGATAATGAGACATCTGATTCATATAACAACAAAATGTTGAAATAAGATTTTAAAAGAAGCAATTAAAAAAACTAATTTTAACAAAATTATTATTTAATACACATGGAATAACAATGTAAACATCAGTTATATATTGCTGTAAATAATCAAATAACTTATTTCTCTGAATGTAATTTGGGTTTGTGCCAATTATTTTGAAACACTTGAAATTATTTTATGAATTAAAAAAAATACAACAAAGTTTAAGGTCTCAAGGGACATCAGAGATTTGTCCTTTTTTTTTTTACAATGATTGAGACTTATGACAAGACATTAGTGTGCTACCTAAGATCTAGTGAACAAACTTATATTTGGTTGCAATTAATACAAACATTTATGTTGACATCAAATATCTTGCCTTACTTGACATTAAAAATACTTGCTATTTAATAGACAAAAAAATTATACAAGAATTTCCTGAGTATGAACAATAAAATATAATCTTCATTAAAAGGTAAATTAAAGTTTAATTCCTCCTTACTCAAGATTTTCAAATCTTTCATTCATATAAAACAAAATTGTACAATTTGTTTCAACAAATGAACCAAAATTGTCATCTTTTTAAGGTCATTTAGGGATGTAACAATGATATATTTGTTTGAGCACAGGTTACATCAGAATACACCACGAAATTCATGCAGAACACCTGCACATGTGTAAATTTAAAATCCATAAGAATGTTTACACATTTTTTAAATATTTAACATAAGAGAAAATATGTAGAGTCATCTCATAACAGAAACTGATTTATAGAGGGTGTTCCTGGATAATATATTTTACAGTAAAACTGAACCGATAATTTAATTTATTATAATTTATGGTTAAAACAAATTTAAATACATTTTAAAAAATTCAACCAGCTGATGTTATAAATAAAATTTAGGCTTTAAATCAATAACTGGATTCAGTATCTAAGTTTTTATCACTGTTATTTCTTTGCATTACTTTTCAAAATTTAATTATTACCTGCATATTGACTTTTAAATTTAGATTTTATTTTTATTGATACTGGGTTGACTTTATCCATGAGTGAGCAAAAAGAACTGCTGAAATATTTAGTAGATTTATTTTAAAATGCTGTAAAAGTTTAAGACCTACTTTAAGAATGATGTAAAAATCTCTATTTTGTATAATTGATAAGTATAAATTCTAATTCAATACAGTGCATAGTCCTTGTAATTTTATGTATAACAAATTAACAAACTGCAGTAAATATTTTATAAGTAAACAAGTCAAGTAGCAGGTCTGATGACATTTCGCTTATCAATCTATATCTCCATAAATGTTACTTATTGAGGTAAATTAACATCATTCTCTCTCTCTAAGAATTTCAGCTCTTGAACAAGTCTATCAGCG
Source organism: Omphiscola glabra (assembly GCA_964017045.1). Classification (NCBI taxonomy): domain Eukaryota; kingdom Metazoa; phylum Mollusca; class Gastropoda; family Lymnaeidae; genus Omphiscola; species Omphiscola glabra. The sequence continues at coordinate 15,436,856 of OZ024794.1, read as the reverse complement.
ACTTTTCACTGATCCTGGATATTCAATGACAGCAGCTGCACCCATACCTGTCCCAATGCACATGGACACCACACCATACGCTCTGTTAAAAAAGAAAGAATCGGTATCCAGTATCTATTAACTATTCTTGGAACCTCTATGCAAAGAAGCTCAATGAATAATTTCCAAATAATTAAATTACATATTCCAATAATGTTTAGTAACTTACTTTGGCCCTCGTCTTTTAAGTTCATGAAGAAGAGTTGCAATCTGACGCGCCCCAGTGCATCCAAGAGGATGGCCAAGTGCAATAGCCCCACCTTTAGGGTTGACACGCTCAATAGGAATGCCTAGTTCACGGACACAGTACACTGCTTGACTTGCAAATGCTTCGTTTATTTCATAAATATCAATGTCATTAACTGTCAGACCTGGAGATGAAATTGTACTTTTTTTGTATGTTGAAACACTGATGCTTCAAATCACATTAAAACATACCATTTTAAATCACACAAAAAAACTTGTTAAATGTACTAGTTCGTACTAACTTCATACAATTTTAGAAATGTTAAAATAAGTCCATTTTAAAAACAAGTTTTTTTTCATCCCAAATTAGTTTTTTGTTCACAATCAATCACTACAGCATATTTTAAATTTTAAAATAGGGAATTAATTTCAATTTAATTATCATTTCAACGTAATTATTTTGCAATAATCAACAACTATTTAAGAATTACCGTGATAATTTTATTAAATACTAGCCGATATACCCGGCGTGGCCCGGGATTGAATTAGAACCCCGATCCCGGTGACCCACAGATCCCGTTAGTATACGGTTCTCTATGGGATCCCGTTTCATCTTGACCTATATTGATCTATTCACATATAAACTGTAGTGTTGTCTAAGCATATTGATATTAATATAGCTCATATAAGGAAAAATGAAACGGGGCCCGGGGGCCCCAGAGGAATGGATATTATGACTTCAGTACCCTTTTGTATTTGAATATGGATAATCAAGTGTATGTGTACTAAGTTTGGTCAAGATCCATCCATTCATATAGGAGTATTAAGCTTATCGCTATTTATATAGCTCATATAAGGAAAAATGAAATGGGGCCCCCGGCCCCAGGAGAATGGATATTATGAGTTCAGTACCCTTCGGTATTTGAATATGGATAATCAAGTGTACGTGTACTAAGTTTTATCGATATCCATCCATTCATGTAGGAGTATTTGTTTGAACATTTTTTATATAGCTCATATAAGGAAAAAACGAATTTGGGGCCCCCGGCCCCACACGAAATGTTATTAAAAGTTCTCAACCCCTTAAGAGTTCCTTCTGGATAATGATGGATATATGTTCCAAGTTTGGCCAAGATCCATCTATCCGTGTAAAAGCCTTTGTGGAACAAACAAACACATTTTCACTTTTATATATATACTAGCCGATATACCCGGCGTGGCCCGGGATTGCATTAGGACCCCGATCCCGGTGACCTACAGATCCCGTTAGTATACTGTTCTCTATGGGATCCCGTTCCATCTAGGCCTATCTTAAGCTCTTCACATATAAACATAAACTATAGTGTTGTCTAAGTCTATTCATATTTATAAAGCTTATATAAGGAAAAATGAAACGGGGCCCCCGGCCCCAGAGAAATGGATATTATAAGTTCAGTACCCTTCGATATTTAAATATAGATAATCAAGTGTATGTGTACTAAGTTTGTTCAAGATCCATCTATTCATGAAGGAGTATTTGTTGTTAATTTTATTTATATAGCTCATATAGGAAAAAACGACAGTTTGGGCCCCCGGCCCCAAACGGAGTGTCATAAAAAGTTCATATATCCGTCAGCGTTTTTTCCGAATAATGATGGATATATGTGCCAAATTTGATCAAGATCTATCCATCCATGTAGGAGTAATAAGCCTATTGACCTATAGAACTTTCTGGAACATTCTAGATTAAATGTATTATCCTCCTCGAACTGTGTAAAAACAGTCTTTTATTAGTAATAATTATTCTTCGAATACGAAAAATTATACGACTAAATGAATTTCTATAACTATAGTACATTTAAGTTAAAAGAGGGGCCCCGGGGGCCCATTCCATAATTGTACCGAATTAGTTTTGCCTGAGATGGGGCCCTATAATAATCATTCAGGTAAGTTATGACGTTAAAATTTTAAATTTGTCCCATTAAAATCTATTGAATAATGACATAGATATAGCGTTTTAAAGTTATCGAACTTTCTGGAAAATTCTAGATTGGATATTATTAGTTTTACATCCACCGTTATTTCCATATGGACTAAGAAGTGTATTGCAACAAAGCTAAGCCTATATCCATCAATTCACATAAAACCTATAGTGTTGTCTAAGCCTATTGATATTTATATAGCTTATATAAGGAAAAATGAAATGGGGCCCCCGGCCCCAGAGTGATGGATATTATGAGTTCGGTACCCTTCGGTATTTGAATATGGATAATCTAGTGTATGTGTACTTAGTTTTGTCAAGATTCATCCATTCATGTAGGAGTATTAAGCCTATCGATATTTATATAGCTCATATAAGGAAAAATGAAACGGGGCCCCCGGCCCCACAGGAATGGATATTATGAGTTCAGTACCCTTCGGTATTTGAATATGGATGATCAAGTTTACGTGTACTAAGTTTGATCGATATCCATGCATTCATGTAGGAGTATTTGTTTGTAATTTTTTTATATAGCTCATATAAGAAAAAAACGAATTCTGGGCCCCCGGCCCCACACGAAATGTTATTGAAAGTTCTCAACCCCTTAAGAGTTCCTTCTGGATAATGATGGATATATGTGCCAAGTTTGGTCAAGATCCATCAATCCGTGTAAAAGCCTTTGTGGAACAGACAAATCCACAAACAAACAAACAAATTTTCACTTTTATATATATATATGATATATGATAAAACATGGGACATATTAAAATCATAATAAATAGTATCTGCCCCATCTGTATTTTTGTTTCCTATTAAATGTAAAAAAAATCTTTGAACTTTATGTTGGGACTTAACTAAATCTCATCAAGAACTCTTGTGACAAGCAATGATTGTTGTGTTAGCCTTTTTTCATTGAGATGCATGATATCACATTATCTATTATCTTTTTACCAGCTTTCTGTAGTGCCAATGGGATTGCAACTGCTGGTCCTATTCCCATGATATCAGGAGGACATCCCTTAACAGCAAATGAGCGTATGATTCCAAAAATAGGCAAATTTCTGCGGTTAGCTTCTGCACGTGACATCAAAAGAACAGCAGCAGCACCATCACTGACTTGACTTGAATTCCCTGTAAATTCAAATTAAAATACATGGAAGTCGAAGAAACTTTAAACCAACACAGCTTTCAGTTGCTATTCCATCACAAAATTGTTAAACATTTTAGTGTCAAATTCAAACAAATACTTTCTTACAATTCCATGCATGTTCCACTATTTATCCCTCATAAAAGAGTTGGAATGATATATTTTTGGAATAAATCAATTTGTTTAGATGATATCAATCCCCAGAGTTTGCAAACAGCATGATTTACTCTATTTAACAAATAAAATGACAGTCGAACTTGGCAAAGCATACGCCTTAACTTACCAGCTGTTGTACTTCCATTTTCTTTAAATGCTGGTTTTAACTTTGCCAAACCTTCTAGAGTTGTGGGACGAATGCCTTCATCTTTGGTAACCTTAAAATTTAGAATATTTCATCAACATAACCTGACTACAAAAATAAAAACAGTAATATAATGTATGTACATTTGATCAAAATCTAAAACAAAGAAGCTTGATTGCAAGCAAATTTTACCAAATGTTTTTTAAAAGACCTGTAGGTTACTCAAAACTGCACTATTTCTTAGGTTTTAGCTTGTTCACTTTCCAATTACATTTTTCCTAGTATGAGTTCATACGCATTTACCCTAAAACTCTTAAAATCGTACAATATCATCACAAAATCATTCAATACATTATCTTAAAAGTAAAAAAATAAGAATACAGTATATATAATGTATACAACTCAAATTCGTACATTGTACGCCAAAATCGTAAGAGTAAACAGGTCTGTGAGTAAAAAGAAGTATCATTAGTAGAACTGCTGCAAGCTAACAAGACAAAGTTAAAGTCAGCAAAGAAATTACAAGAACAAGATTAGGGATGGTTAACTAACCGTAATTGTTGCTTTCTGACCATTTTTATCCTCAACAGTTGTGGTAACTGGAACAATCTCAGCATCAAACAAACCATCATCTGCTGCCTTCTTAGCTCTTGAACGCATTAAAATAATGATTACTAATGCATCTTAAGAGTAAAAAAAAAAAGCCTACATGAAATAATAATGGTTCAAATACACTACTTGTAAAGATTAAACTTTTTTATTCTCCCAGTGTAAATATTGCTGTTCTATGGTATGTCACAAAATAACATACTATTGAGAGACCCCAATAATAATTTACATTAAATTTTAAGGTGGCATATCCCACAAGAGAGAGAGAAAGAGAAATATATTAAGATGAAGAAAAAAGGAAAGGTTAGAGCATGTACTAAAGTAACTGACTAATTCTTAATTTTGAATTGGATTGACCTACTTAATTTGAGAACTGTAGGCAAACTCATCTTGTTGCTGTCTTGTAACTCCAAATCTTTGAGCCACATTTTCTGATGTGACACTGACAAAACACACATTTTAATCAAATTTCAGGTGAAGATTATAATATAGATTACCGGGTAAAAGTTTTGTCTAAAAGCCTAAGCCTAGGAGTGAGAAAAAATACAAAAATCAAATGGTACGTGAACTTTAAAAAACCCCATTAAAAATAGAGATAAAGGCTAACATTTTGTGTAAATGACAATTCAAATAATGAAAATATTTGCCTTTGGGAAAAAAAAGGGGGAAAAAAACCCTTTGTACTTTGTCTAAATTAATTTCATTTTTCATATTTCATCAAAATATTCTTAACCTTTTCGCTACCGATGACATCCACGCAACTACCGATCACCCACTTTCAATTACCAAGGACATAACATAGTCGTCATAACAAAAAGGCAAATAACTTTTCTGAAATACCAAGGACGTCAAGTCGACATCATATGTCAGTGCTATATATTTCTTTATTCGTTAATCTATAGAGAAGTTAAAAAAGCAAATTGGATAGAGAATTAAAATACCGGAATTTTTTTTTTTTTAAATTAAAAGTTTTTTATTGCTGAGTAAGCAAAAATCTATGCCAAGACCCAGCGGTAATGAAAGGGTTAATGCAAGCCATTTTTTTTTTCTTGGTCTTGGTAAAAATACTGATAAATGCTGCTTTTAAAATCATGTTAATTGCTAAGCCTTACCCCATGGGTAACAAGACATCCTGTGTTAATTGACTATCTGCAATTCTGGGATTAAAAGCAATGTTTTTAGCTCCCATGCCATATGTACTCAATGATTCAACACTGTAAATGAGAAGTGAAGGGTGCAAAGATAATATAACATTACAACATCTAAATAATGGTTTTATTGCTTGTCTAATTAGTATTTTTTAAAAATCATAATGTAATAATAGTTCTGAAATTGAACAACATCGAGATGTGGAATTAAAGGCATAGCCATTATATTTTTCTTCATATATAAATTTATGTGGAAAAAATTACTCTAATGTCAGCTTTATGGTGCCTCACACAATTCAGAGGGTAGGACAGAATTAAATGTAAAGTCTTATGAATGCCATAAACCTTTCCTTGAAAATTAAATAACAAAAAAGTAGGGACCAAGGTTATGATTGGCTTGGTGCCTCCAATATATTAAGTCCAAATATTTATACCAATGAGTGTGGGACATTATGTCTAAAACTTACTAATTTGCTAACAATTTCTAAAGAAGAAGAATAATTTATCGCATTAATTAATACATCATAACTAACCAAATATTTGAAAGTCACTTTTCAGAGAGCAAATTTTCTAGTTAAATATCTAAATTGATAACATGATAATCTTCTATTCAAGAATTTTAACATTCTTACCCTCCAGCTAGTCCAATGTTATAAACTCCATTTTTTATATTCCCTGAAATAAAGTACACAAAAATATTTTTTTATAACTCATACATATTTTTCAAATCATAAACAATTAGTGATATTTTTAAAAATTGTCTCAACCACAGCTGCCAAACAATGGGTAGTAAAAAAAAGCCACACTTTTAAATAAATACTGAACCTGCAATATTCATAACAGCGACAAGGCCAGAAGAACATTGTCTGTTTGTGGTATATACAGGAACTTCCTGAGGAATGCCACTGAGGAAAAAGCATTTCAAGATCATTTATAATAAATAGTTAGTTAAATATGTAAAACACTATAAAAATTGTCTGCTTAACTCACTGTAAACCTTTATTGTACAAGTATGTATAAGAGTTCATCCTAAGGATTTATAAATATCTCTACCACTTTACTTCCATTGGGCAAGTGGCAGCTTAAGCCTTATTGGTGCAGAGGTCCCAAAAATAATTTAAAAACTGGGGCGTCCCTGACACCCATGAGTTGCTCCCAACCTCACAAAAAGGCAGGCACTAATAACTTCTAAAATTTAAACAGCTCACTGGGTGGTCCCAAAATATAAAGGGCTAAAATACAGAGCAAAATATAATCTACTTCTCAGTTTTAAGTTCAAATGTTTAATTTTTAATTAGATGTTAAAAGTCTTGCAATTGTAAGATGCATGTATTCAATTTGTTAAGTTCCATAAAGTATACTTTTAACCTGTAGAACTGGGCTAATCTGGCCGTTAATGCTGCTGCTGGATCTTGCACATTCCCTGGTTGGACATAATCAATTAAATAATGCAAAAGGACATCATATGCAAATAAAAGTATTATTAAAAACCCATTATTTTCATCAATAAAATAAAATCCAGAACCATATTGGTGCTGCCACTAGTCTGATACATCTGTCTTCCTCTCTGCCCCCCCCCACCCCCAAACTCTTTGCTCCACCTATGTTAAAAGATTTCAACATTGAAAGAAATTACTAGACTTACCACATGATTAAATCTTACACTTACACTGATGTACATCTACATACTAAAACTTACCAACACAGATATCACCTAAATCTCTGGGGTCGATTTTGGAATCATTGATAACAGCTTTGAACACAGCTGCCAATAAGTCATCACCAAGTGTGTCCTAGATAAAATATCGTTAACGGAATAGAAGGGTTTGGAAGAATTCTTTTAAAATACAATCCGTTATCAGTACTCACCATTGTCTCTTATATTAACAATTACATAAATTTAATGTATGTCTTCAAATTATAGCGTAAAATAAAAATTACCAGGGCAAAGGGTCATACAAGGTTTGGGGTGGTAAAACTAAGAGGCTCTAAAAATATTGATGTTAAAAAATGGAATGTGAATGGTATGCTAAAATATGTGAAGTTTTTTAAAGTTTGAATTCTTTTATTTTGATAATTCAAATGCTTTTGAATTCCTGTTTAAACAAAGGATAACATATGAGGGATTGCATTCAAGCCATGTAAAGGAAATATAGGAACAAAATATGTTTAGGCTTGAAAAAAAAAAAAAAAAAAGACAGGATAATTTGCTGTATAAGCAAAACAAGAACAAAATAAAAATATATAAGAAAAACCAAATGGGGTGCTAGACTCTGTCTTTGCTACAGGCCAAAGTACTAACTTTAATAATGCTTTGACCTTATTGTATAAATGTTTGTTATATCATGAATGTGTCAAAATTTTTAAGATAAGAGTACTGCATTCAAGCCATGTAAGTTTGTTTTTTTAAATTTAAATGTATCTGTTGTTTATTGTATTGTTTGCTGAAGAGGGCTAAACATTCGCTTAATTTTCTTGTACATTCGCTTAATTTTCTTGTCTTTTATCTTCAGTCCTAAACATATCTTGTTCCACTATTTATCAAAATTTGTAAAGCATGATCCTTTTAACAATGCATGCTTATAGACATTGTAAAATATTTTTGAGAACAAAACAACATGACCATGTTTAGACAAAAACAATAAAAGTAAAATTATATCAAAAATAAAAATGAATAGGGATACCTATAAAATAATATATAAATCCCCACCTCCCCAATAAAAACACAAAATGTTAACATAAAATTGTTTGGGAATTTTACCTTGAAGTATCCCCGCTTGGCTTTTCCAATGGGTGTTCTTAAAGCCGAAATAATGACAATATCATCAGATCTGTCTTGTAGTGAGCAGGCTTCTGGCTTCAGAGATAAGGAATTATCAGCTTTAATGTGGTTAAAAACTGCCTGAAGTCTGTTGGCCATTCTCTAACTAGAGTTGGTATAATGTTTGAAAAAATTGTAGTTTAGAATATTTTTTCTTTACAATAAATTATTAACATTTAGGCCTATATTATATGAAAGGTAAGCAAAGTGAGCATTATTTTTTTCAGCCTCATTAAAGCTTTATTTATTTAAGCTTATATATATGTGTATATATATATTTATACACACACACAAATATACATATATATAAACTCACATATATACATATATATCAACTCACATGTATACATATATATATATATACACACACACATATATAAATAAATAAATAAATATATATATATATATATACATCATCAGTCTAAATCGACTAAGTCCACCTTAATCATAGTATATGCTTATTGTGTACTTGGCTGCAGGTGCACAGATGGCTGATGAGGCCTATTCCTATTCTGGCACAAAATGTTTTTGCGCAGTAAGTGCCGGGAATTGATAGGACATGTCCAGGAGCAGACTAAACATTGACTTTTCTGGCATGTCTTTGTGCTCTGCAGCCATTGTTCAGTTGGCTGCATGTTTTTGAATGTAGCCTTTGTGTACAAAGGAATGCCACGCCGCTCAGTCCTTTACCGCTTCTTCCCATGTGTCGAGGTCAATATTGAACGCTTTCAGTGAGGCTTTAAGGGTGTCTTAAAAACATTTCTTCTGACCACCAGCAAATAGTCTTCCTTGCTTGAGCTCACCATAGAATATATTTAGGGGCAATCAGTCCTCCGACATTCGTACATGTCCCGCCCAGTGAAGCGGTAAAGATACTGCACAGACTTGCCTGTGTAACTACCTCAGTGTTTGGTACCTTGTCTGCCATCTGATGTTTACGAATCTTTCTCTTAGACTTGTCACATGAAAATGGTTCAACATTTTTGCATGGCGTTGATAGACTGTCCACATTTCAGTCTTAGAGAAGCACAGCCACTTTGAATACCTTTATTTTAGTTTGAGTGCTGATACCTCACCTGGTTCATACATTCTTAGACAATCTGCCATGTGCTCCACTGGCTCTTGCAATACAAAGATTGACCTCGTCATCAATGGTGCTGCTTTGGGACAGTGTGCTTCCAAGCTATGTGAAGCCAAGTACCACTTTAAGCCTCTTGCCATTTACTTGAATATTGGGCTCAATATAAGTACTTCGAGGAGCTGAGTGGAAAAAGACTTCAGTCTTTTTTGTGTTAATGGTGAGACCAAAGTTTGTGCAGCAATTGGAGAAATTAGTAACACTGCACTGGATATCGGATTCTGTTCCAGCAGGGATCATTTTCATCGGCATGAAAAAAATCCCTGATATCTGTCACGACCTTGGATTTGGCATGCAGCTTCTTGAGATTTAATAGCCTATCATCAGTTTGGTATCTGAGACCAATTCCAACATCCCCCTCTCTGAAGGCATCAGTCAGCATGGAGGAAAACATAGGCTGGAAAGTATTGGAGCAAAGACACAGACACAACATTGTTTGACGCCATAATGACATTTGTCCCATATTATGGTTTTTACTACACGTCCATCCAGGATTTGTTTTATAAATGATTAAATTTATAAAAATTGTCATAATGAATAATTCACCAAACCAAGAGATTACAGATTGTATCAATATATGACATGATATAATATATTTAATTTGTAGATCCTGAATTATATATCAATATCATATATCAATATCCCAAAGAAGATCATGAATCATATCCATGGACATGGAATAGAAAAAATCAGGAATTAATCCTGCAGTAGTACTGTGGAGGAGGAAATACGGGGAAAGTAATAGTACAGCAAAGAGATGAATTGTCCATTCACTGAGTCAGAGTCACTGTGGAAACCAACTATTGAATTGGCTATTGTCACTTATTGATTGTGGGTTCAGTAAAGAGTAAAGAGAAGAAGTACATGTAATTGGGACACTTGGAAAAGGTAACTTGACAGTGACAGGGTGAGAAGAATTGCAAGAAGTGGAATGAGCTGGAAAGAAAGAAAAACTCTGAACTGCAACATGAGTCCAGATTTAAATATGACCATGGCTAGCCTAGGCCAAGGCCTAGATTAATAAACAATAAACTACACTCTACATACACATTTTTTTCAAACGTCTACAGTACACAGTCTACAGTTACACTAGTTACAGTAGGCCTACTTAGCAGATTATGATTAATCGTGAATTCTGAATATTGAATATGGTATTATAATATACTTTAATTGTCTTTAATATAGTTATAGTTGGTAATCCCTTATTTAAGCTGCTGTGCTGTTATTATGCAAATAAAAATAACCCTCTTTGAACTTTGCTCCTTTTAAATGTTATTTAACCCATAGGTCAAAGGTTAAAACTGGTTGAAAATTAAATTAAATGTAAATAATGTTGTTTCAAATCCCACTTATCTTATCCTCCCATGTGGTCTAGTGGTTAGGATTCCTGGCTTTCACCCAGGCGGCCCGGGTTCGATTCCCGGCATGGGAACATTTTTTAGTGTAAATGTTTTTTTTGTGTACTTTTTACTACTAACAGATGGCATATTAACGCCATGCATTGAACAATTACTAAGAAAATATAAGTCGGCATGGGTGGGTGGAGAAATAATTGGTCTTTAACGTAATATATATAAGTTGGAAGAATGAGCTATAGGGACATAACGCCAAAGAGCCGAAAATATTTTGATACGTTCGGACTCTTAAAAACAAACAGTTATTTTCTATTATTTTACGGAAATCAAATAAATTTACATGCACAAAAAATAGCTAAAAAATATTTCCGCTTTTATTTTAGCAAAAGTTTAAGTATTATTATTATAAATTACAAATACATATAAAGAAACGGTAATTGAACGCTACTGGTACCGCGTGTTTTTAACATGGCCGCCATCTTGGTTGACACGACCCGTAAAATTAAGAATAAAACGTTTTTCCACGCAAAAATAAACTTTTATGAAATTTATAAAGTAGTAAAAACTCTACATTTAAAAATAATTTTAATAAGAATATCCCTTTTAATTAAATTGGTTTAGCAAAACTAAATAGCCAAATAGCAATTTTAATGCACTTATCACTGATCTAGATAAGAAATAAGCATATTAAATGCAAAAAAAATCTTCTGCGTAAGTAAGGGGGCTACAATCCAGTGGATGATTTATTTATTTTTTTAAAACTCTGTGTAGCCCACTATACATTATACATTTATTTTGCCCAGTGCAGCACAAGATAAGCCTCAGAATAAATTTGATCAATAATTAACCTTCTTGGATACATTTATATCGATGGTAGGAAATTGAGTTCATGCATTTTTACTTGGATAACAATATCTTTCAATCCAATGACATTTCAGTTGTAAAAAAAAAAGAAGCTATATCTGTTATAAGGGATGACGTATTTTGAGACACACTTTGCCCGCCTTCCACGTGCATGACTTCTTTCAGGTCGGTCCCGTGTTGGGGCGGCTAGAAAAAATATCCCTTTGATGATACTTTTGTTTACTATCATCCGTTTCTGTGGAACATGATAGAACAATCTAGAAAATGTTGGAAGCAGTAAGACTGTGTGTTCCATTTCCAGAATGATCATCTGAAACTGCCTATAAAAAGGGCTGACCGATAGTGAGGGGAGAGATTTTCCTTTCCTTGATTACGAGGCATGCTATGTGTCATTATACTTTGTTGTGTGTAGAGATTTTCATTTCCTCGTACAATTTTGTGCTCATTGTATTTTTATATACAGTACCGGTACCAGCAAATCTGTAAGTTTATAATTTTAATTATATTTCTCTTGCTGTTATTATTTAATTGAAGTTCACAAATTAAAAAGTTATTAATTGTAATTAGCTCTGGCCTTAATTGTCGTTTTATTTGTTATTATTTTTAACCTTTGGTATCGTCCTTTATTATGGACTGTTTCTAGAACGAGCCCTAGACAAAACAACAGAGATTAAATTCTCCATCTATAACGGTCCGTAATAATATCATTTTACATATGGACATATGTTAACCAATTAAGAAAATTAATGACTTTAACAAAACATAAAATTATTTTTATAATTATCTCCAGGGATATCAAAACCCAATCACTTTACACAAGTGAAAATTTAATTTTAAAAATATAGATTTTATTAGATAGAAAGACAGACAGACAGGCAGACAAATACACAGATAGATGATAGATAGAGATGTAGATAAAAGATAGCTAGACGGATGGATGGATGGGTGGATGGATGAAAGGATGGGTGGATGGATGAAAGGATGGATGGATGGAAGGGTGGGTGGGTGAGAGGATGAATGGATGGATAGATAGGTACGTAGAAAGGTAGGTAGGCATGTAGGTTGGTAGGTAGGTAAGTAGGTAGATAGATATGTAGGTAGGTAGGTAGGGAGATAGGTAGATAGATAGATAGATGGGTAGATAGATACAGACCTGTTTACTCTTACGATTTTGGCGTACAATGTACGATTTTTATGTGTATACATTATATATACTGAGTGTTTTTTACTATTAAGATAATGTATTGAGCAATTTTGTGATGAAATTGTACGATTTTAAGATTTTGAGGGTAAACAGGTCTGTAGATAGTAGCTGGATTGGTAGATATTTAGGTAGATAGGTAGGTAGGTAAGTATGTAGTCAGGTAGGTAGGTAGGTAGGTGGGCAGGAAGGCATGTAGATGGTAAATAGGTAGATGATAGATAGATAGGTATATAGATAGATAAACAGACAGACAGAAAAACAGATAGGCAGTCAGACAGACAGAGTGACAGAAGGAGAGACAGAAAGAGAGACAGTCAGAGAGACAAACAGACAGACAGAGATGTAGACAGAGAGACATACAGAGAGACAGACAGACAAATAGACAGAGAGATAGACAGAGAGACAGACAGAGAGACAGACATAATGACAGAGAGATAGACAGAGACTGACAGTGAGACAGATTGAGAGACAGCTTGAGAGACAAACATAGAGACATAGAGACCGGCAGAGAAACAGAGAGACAGACAGAGAGAAAGAGAGACAGACAGAGAGAAAGAGAGATAGACTGAGAGACAGACAGAGAGACATAGAGACAGGCAGAGAGACAGACAGATAGGGAGACAGACAGAATGACAGAGAGACAGACAGTCAGACAGACAGACAGATCATCCTTGAATAATTGCAAAAAAGTTATCTTAATTCGGTAAACTATATCTATACATATATAAGTATATCCCGTATGTGCTTCTATACCATCAATCCAACGTGATGAAAATTGTGTGAATTGTAAAAAAATGCAAATGTTTCTGAATTATTAAACACATTTGACAATATTCCGTTTTGGGACCGGGGACCTTGATTCTTTTTTCCCCCATTTATGAGCTAAATATAATTTTCGTATGCGCTCCTATACCATTCATCCGATTGCGATAAAACTTTGATAAGTTGTTGTGCGCACCATTGGTTTCTGAATTAGCTTATCCATTTTGAATATTCCTTTTCGGGCCGGAGTCCCAAATTATTTTTTTCTTATATGAGCTATACAAATATAATTTCAATCAGTGCTATTGCATGGGTGGCTAGAAATCAATCAAATACAAACGACATTTCAGTTTGTGTGTAACATAAGTACAACCATTTTAAAATTTTACGTTTCGGGCCGGGGGCCTTATTTTAAAAAATAATAAATATTTTAGCTATCTAAATATAATTTAAAACAAAGCTTCTGCGTGGGTGGATTGTGGACTAAATTTTGACAATACACGCTTCTCACGTGGACAGCTGTATGTTGGCTGCTTACGCGTTGAAAAAAACTCTAATTTATTTGTGTACGCACTAGACGGAAAAAAACAATGAATATTTTCTATTTAAAAATTACTTTAAAACTTAATTAAAACACAAACACTTTTTTTCATTGAGTGGCATGCAACGCATGCCGGGTTCTCGCTAATTACAAGGAATACACTTCAAATCGTCATTAATATTAAAAAATTAAAGGTCTACTACGCCTACTGTCTACAGAAAGTAAAATTGTTCATATTTTTAATCATATTCATGTTAATTCAATAATAATAACAATAATAATATCGTTAATAATGACGTCCTAAGATAAGCTACCAGATTTTCAGGATTCTGTATGCCAAGTACTGACACAAAGGCTCACTGCAAGTACTGCAACCGGAACCATACGAGCATTTGGGGGGTGGGGGGGGGTTGTTCTTGACTTTCTTTGGGACCCCCCCCCCCCCCCCAAACTCGTACTTACAGGAATTTTTTATCCCACATCCTCATAAAAACACCAAAGAAAATTTTAAAAATGTAATAGATATTTGTGACGTCACAGGAATTAAAAAATATGTCGCGCGGGTTTATACCGCCGACAGTTTGGCCAGCCCAGTAGTCAGTAGTCGTCATACCATACAATATTATAGTAAAATATACCATTTGGCGCCCCTTTGTGAGTAGCGCCCGGGGCATGATGCCCCCCCCCCTTCACTACGCCACTGGGAACCATTGAACTAGCACAATGAAGATACGGTGGACGAAATATAACTGTAATACTGCTACTACTGATTACTATTGAAGCGATATCTTCTAGCTGGCTCATTTGTGAATAGAAATGGCAACATTATGACGGTAATTCCTTAACATGAATATTCCATTGATTTTTTTAAGAGTACCAGAAAATAATAAAATCTTAGTAATTTAGTTATATTTTATCTTAAAGAACCTACCATCGAACTACCATTAAATTTGGAACAAAAAATCTATCATAGACGAGTCTAAACCAGGGCCGGATTAACCTCTAGGCAAACAAGGCACGTGCCTTGGGCACCAAGCGTTTGGGGGCAGCACAAGTCCTCAAGAAATATTTGTTTTTGAAAAAATTTATGTCCAGAAACAACTGAAAATTGACAAGTGCTATGAAAATGAAGAAACACATTATAATAAAAATTCACATTAAAGTTTGGTACAATCTTGAATGCTTAAAAATTAAGCGCATAAAAAAATTAAAAAACTCCTGGTAAATGGTAATGAGCAAAATGCGGACCGTGCGGACTCACTCGGCTTGTAAATAAATAATGCGTTCGTATTCGAATTTTAAAAATTTTTGGGAAGTTTTATAAAAAAATTTAAACCATTTTTATATTTTCAATAAATAATATTAAAATAATAACATTAATTAATTAATTCGACCGGGAACCCCTTAGTAACACAAAATGAGCATGTGAACTTGAAAACGTGTGCTGATTTGTATTCTTCACTAGCAGATCACTTGCATAAATCTAGGAATGAATTTGAAAGATTTGAAGAGGTGTAGAATGATGTAGCAGTTCGATTTTCTTGTTTGGTCGATGTATCACAATCACAAATATCTCAGTGTTGTGAAGAACTAATAAGTGCTTATCCTAAAGATCTGAACAATAATTTATGTACTGAACTAAAATAGTTTCGTTCATATATTCGCCACAAGTTTCCTGCATCAAAATCGGAAAACAAAACGTTCAATCATGGAGAATTGTACAAAGTAATAGTTAGAGTTAGAGACAACATCGAGTGTGCCTTTCCAAATGTTGAAATCGCCTTGCGCATATTTTTAAAATTAATGGTTACTAACTGTTCAACTGAGCGCCCTTTTTCTCAGTTGAAACGTACAAAAAATCCAAATAGATATCATTGAAACAAGAAAGGCTCGATTCCTTATCTCTGTTTATAATCGAGGCAGATGTGTTGCGCAAAATTAACTTCCACGATATACTCCAAAACTTCGCTAGATGTAAATCTAGGAAAAAAATCTTTAAAATGTAAATGACAAAATCTTTTTGATTTTTTCATCTAATAAAGTATTTTTGTCTATCATTATTTTAAAATTTATCAAATATTAATTTTAATATAGAAATACTTTATTGTAGGTTTTATATAAGTGATAGTAATACACACTACAAACATATTTGTTAACAACTGTTTTCTTTGAATAATATTGAACATACCAGCGGTCACGGTTAGTGAAAGATCAGGGGCCCCGGGCAGAAGGGGGCACCGATGTGGGTTTGTGCCTTGGGCACTAAAATGGCTTAATCCGGCCCTGGTCTAAACGCACTAAAAATTAAAAAATAAGGTATATTAAAATGCACTGTGCCGAATGAAGATTAGCTCTCTATGACTCTATGTAGCCAAAGGATTCGAATGGAATGTAGACGAAACTTAAATTTTTTATTATTTATTTATTTTTGAAATTATTTTCTTCACACACTTTATTTGTCTAGTGCATTTTAAGAGATTTTAAATTATTTTTTACCTTTTGGTGCGTTTAAACTCGTCTTTGATACAAAATATTTTTTTTTTAAATGTTTTTAAAATATTTTTTATTTGATACTTTTTAGTATTAAAATTGTAACCTTTTAAATTATAATTATTACTTTTTTAAACATCGAATGCTTACAAAATCCCTATTGAAGTGACTTAACTCATGACCTAGGCACAAAACTAAAAATAAAGTAGATCTGAGATCACCGCCCACCCATTCACTCAACCACGAAGCAGACGCAGTCAACCGCGATAGCTTGAGTGACAGTGTCAACCCGCCCCCGTTGACCCAGTTTTCCAGCCGTTCATCGGGTGAATACTGTGCGAGAAAGCTTAAAATGTCACATGTGTAAAAAAATAATAATAATAACGCTCCATCCACTCATTCAAATACAAGATGGGAATGCGAGGTAGAGAGAAAGTCTTAAATAATGAAAATGAAGTAGGACAATGTCGAAATATATGTAACATACTCTTGTTCAGGGTTTGCCAACCTTGTAAATATTTCGCAGCCGACATAAGTGTTTGTATAAGTCTAGCACTTCCTCTCATATACACATGGACCCGTGCGAAGAATTGTCAAAAGATGTAGCATCGTGGCGTTCGTCTGTAAAAGGCTCCAAAAACATAAAGCCAACAGAAAAGCAAAACAAAAAACGGTAGCGTTGTCGGCAGGATTCGAACCTGCGCGGGAAGATCCCAATGGATTTCTAGTCCATCGCCTTAACCACTCGGCCACGACAACTTGATTGTTGACAATAGAAAAGTTAATAATTATTCCTATAAATTTGTTTTCTCTTGAAAATACTAATCAGATGTTTAAAAATGTTATAAGCTCTATGTTGTCAATTTATATCTACATAAATATTCATAACAATCTCTACGATGTCGACCATTTTAATTTGACATAGTTTCATCCATAACTAGTGTATGTTAAATCTTGAGTTTGTTTTTGGGTTTATGGCTGGTGAAAAGAAGATTAGAAAACTACCATGTCCGGTGCAGGGCTACCACACCTTGGGAAATTTCCCAAGATCTTGGGAATTCACGACCCCCATTGGGATCTGGGGAATAATTTTGAAAATCATGCAAAACCTTGGGAAATATTAACAGAGGGAAGATTTTTTACATATTTTGAAAAAACGCAAAAAACGTATGTGATAAAAATTAAAGAGAAAATAAAGCAAAATAGTTTTTAAAGTAACAAGGTAAAAATGTATTGTTTTAAGTCTTTTCTGATTTTAATTTTTAAAACCATTCATAAATAAATAAGAAATCTTCTGTAATTAAAGTTAGTATTTTGAAGTTAGTATTAAAAAGTTAATCATTAAAGAAATTCAATTTTCTCTTTTTTTTTTTACATTGAATACTAAAAATTACATCCAGGTGTTGAAAGTTTATCAAATTGACCTTGTACACCATATGCAATGAACAGTCTCAACAATAAATAACCTGATAATAAATCTTAAAATCTCAAAGGAAATCAATATAGACTATTAATATTATAGAATTTGTGAAAAAAAAAAGGGGGGGGGGCAGTAGGCTCGGAAAATTTATCATTAGGCTATGATTAGACATTAATAATCATACGAAAAACAGTACAAGCCCAAGAGGGAACGATAGTGTTCAATCAAGAATCGATAGTAAAATTTGATGAATTTCATTTACTTCTACAATGTGTTCAAACTATGATGCATCTGTTAAAAAATCCAGCCTAATTTTCATCAATTGGAAAAAAAATAGTTGTGCGTTTACACACAGGTAATTAAGATATTAAAAGTATACCGGTACATTGTAGGATTATAGCTGAAAAGTTCATTTAAACAGTATTTTGTTTGAAAAAAATTATTATAATTATAATGTAAATTTACAATTTAAAATATACTTATTTTCTTCATATAATATCAATCCATTTTAACTAAACTTATTCTTATTAAATTCTGCTTTATTGCTTTGCAAACCTCAATTCTTATCTACAGACTTACAATAAGAAAAAAAAACATGTTTTGTTGATGAACCTGTTGCCCTTGTAATAGTTGTAAAAAGACTTCTGTGTTGATTAGCCCTGTGAGGTTTTTTTCAAAGGATTTCTATAACTTTACCAGAAAATTTGGATGTAATATTTAATTTAGTAGCCTAACTCCAGTGGGTATGGAGAATTTGGATTATAAATTAATAATTTTTTTTTCAAAATTATTTTGTTTTCTTTCATGTGATAAAGATTTTTTTAAAAATGTCATTTAAAATAAATTTCGGTCAATTACTGTACCCCGAGTTTCAGGGTCATTATATATTTAAATGATCTTGGGAAATCTTGGGAAATTGTTTGACAAAATCTTGGGAAATTTTAAAAAAGTGAGTGGCAGCCCTGGTCCGGTGACATAATTCTATCAGCGCATGCGCTAAATAATAGTTGGATATCATGATTGTTTCCTGATTTTATGGTGTATTGTTTTCCGAGAATAACTAAGTGAATTTCGTCAAATGGCTTGCTTAGCCAATTTGAAACATGATATACGTGTCCTTGAAACGAACTTTCCTAAAACACACAATCGTTTTCAAATAAGAACAGCAACAGTCGATGAAATAACCTGTCGTTTTATTGGCAGAAATGGTGAACGATATGATGTTCAAGCCAACATAACGGTATGCTGTTCAGTGTCAGTTGTTATTATTTGATATGAAAGTGACAAAACAATCCTTAACTTATTTTTAAAAAAAATAAAAGTAGTGTTGATTTTTGTTTAAAGTTAAATTTATAAAATTGATCCAGACCAAGCCTACAGAACATATCATGTCCTATAAAAATCAACACTACATGACATGATGAACAATTCTGAACATGAATGACATAAATAATTAATTTTTAATGAAAGAAGTAAGACTTAGTAAGATTAATATTATTTAAGTTTAAGATAAAACTGATCAGTCAGATAATGAGATAAGATGATTCTTTAACTTTGTATTTTATATCAATATTATGTATCCAAATAAATGGAATTTTTAAAAATTACTTTGTAGATATTCATTTTTAGCACATCAATTCGGCTAATGCCGAGAGATTTCACCATGACGTCATTTGCGTGTTTTGTCCATGGTTCCAATAGGGTCAAAACCCTGGTTCCGATAGGGTCAAAACCCTGGTTCCAATAGGGTCAAAACCCAGGTTAGTGATAAGTTTATGGTTCAGGTTAGGTTTAGGGTTCAGGTTAGGTTTAGGGATAAATTTAGGACATAAATTCGCGGGTCGCGGCAACCAAGATGGCAGCACATGGTGATATCTCTGGGCATTTACCATAAATTCACATTTAAATCAAAGTGTCGACTTGTCCGCGATCGGGCGAATAAGTTCTCGAGATATTCGCCCGGCGACTAGGTCACATGACCGCCGTAACAAAGTTGGGTCAGCTATCTGTCTGCCAGCCTTGTCATGTGACGACTAATAGTCGATTATAAAACTGGCGTCGGAGATGTATGGGGGCAACGAGTGTACACTTCATTTTGAGAAATGAATACTAAAACTAAAAAATACTGAGAGTGAGAGAGAAAGGATGCAAATGATAGTGAGGTTGATAAATAATTAAGGCGGGGAGGTCGAAAGTTCACAAAGAAATAGACCCTACATCTTAATATGGGACCAAAATGGATTATGGTGTGCTGTTTGAGTGTTGGAGGAGCCTATATCTTACACCTCACTCAATAATAATAGCCTAAAATAAAACTTTTTTGACAGTAGGTCTATTGACAGTCAACTGGCAAGTAAATGTTTTATTTTCTTTGGTTCATATTTTAAATTTAGGCTATTAGGTAGAGTTTTATAAGATATTTAAACCAAGATAACGAATTTTTTATTTTGCCGGCGACCTCTTGTCACATGACATGTCTGCCGGAATAATAACACATAATAGTCATCCGGCTGTCACGTGACATGCCTGCCAGAAGAATATGTCTGGCACTATCTGTCCGGTCGCCGGACGTGTAGACACTGCCTATATAAATTCTTATTTTAACCAAGAATTTAAATTTAAACACAAGAAGACATCTAAAGTATTTCTCTAGAAATCAGACGCGCATCAATAAACTCATTTAAGGCATTTACATTGCCTTTAGCCTTTTGTGGGCTTTAGAAACGATAATTACGTAATACGTTTTCATTTAGATTTGGTGACCGCTGTGGGAGCATGATAGTAAATTTGTACAGATTGGGAATCAAATAAATTTTATATCTTTCGTTATAGTTACTTTAACTTTAAGAGAAAGAATTCGCCCTTCTTGAGCTGATCTTTGAGTTATCTGTGATGAATACAGACCTGTTTACTCTTTCGATTTTGGCGTACATTGTATGATTTTGAGGTGTATACATTATATATACTGTATGGTTATTTTTTAAGATAATGTATTGAATGATTTTGTGATGATATTGTACGATTTTAAGAGTTTGAGGGTAAACAGGTCTGAATAGGGTGGGATGTTGCATCCAAAATCTTTTTAGTTTTACAACAGCATTAGGCATATTTCTTCAAATAGTCAAGTTAAGGATGTTTAGTTTGTGTGATATTACTAGCTTTCTTGATTAGTCTATTTAATCAGTGCTTGATGTCAGATGATAAATTCCAGCAGGTAATAATGAAGAGTAGTAGGCTTCCAATTGTTGCACTGCAGAATAAGTTGATAACTTGTTTGTTGACGCCAAAATTGTACAATTATGTACAAAGGTAGAAAAGTCTTAGGTTTACTTTTTTATGCAGAATTTGGATGTGTTCATGCCATGTCAGCTTATTATTAATGGTGACACCTAAGTAATTATACTTCTATGTCTCTCTTGCACTATACTGTGATTATTTATTGTGAGATCTGCAAATGGGTGATTCCCACTCCAGAAAATGACAATCATTTCTTTCATTTTTGAGACATTCAGCTGAAGAAAATTTTCATTGTACCAGCTGATAAAGCTTGTAACTAAGTTGGGGTAAAAGCTTTTCCTTTCAGAAATTAAGCCAAGATGGTGGTATCATCAGCAAAGTTAATGATGGAAAGGTGTTGCTTGGGCTCTGGATATCATTGGTATATATTCTATACGGGACAGGGGAGAGAACGCAACCTTGTGAGCTGCGATACTTATTTCTCTAGTTACTGATATTTGGTCATTCACCTTGACATATTATGGGTGATTTGTTAAAAAGTTCAGTATCTATGCTTGCATATTTGAATTTATACCTAATGAAGAAAGCTTTTTAATCATAAGCTGTTGTTTGGATAGTGTTAAATGCTGATAAGTCTAGGAAAAGCACCCTAGCATATTTTTAGTCTTTCTAGGTCTTTCCAATAATAGTAAGATGGCATATTAGGTACTTCTGGCAGATTTATAAGAAAATTGGTGGGGTCAAGTTTATGCTGTACTTTATTTAAAATTTGTCTGAGTAGAAGTTTTTCAAAACCTTTCATTACAATAGAGGTCAGTGTGACAGGACATGAGTCGTTGTTGCAAGTGACTTTATTTTTCTTTGGATCTGGTACAATGTCTGAGTTTCATAAGATTTATTATATATGTAACAAAAATTTGGGAGAGCTGTTCTGAGCAGATTTTAACAAGCCGTCCACTTAATATGTCTGGTCTCGAGGCCTTGGCTGCATTCAGTTGTTTAAAAAATGAAATCATGTCTTATTCAGTGACAATAATTGATCATGATGTGTAATACTCCTTTCGTAAAATGAATTTTATAATATGTAGATTTACAAAATCAAAAGTGTCAAAACGACAATAAAAGTAATATCTTCTTCTTCTATACTTTGAAGGCCCACAATCAATGTATTGATCATTCTGTGTGCTAATTCATTTACAAAATTCTTCACATCCTTATTCACGCTTAGGTATTTAACCTGTTATTTGTTTAGAGTCCAGCCCAACAGGTCTTGGTTGGAGTTGTTTATAAAATTATTGTTGGTTATTCTAAAATATTTTTTTCTTGTGGGGTGTGGCCTGCCTTATTTGTCTGCTCATCGAAGGTTTGTTATTTTTGAATACTTGGATTGTTTTATGGGAATAATTTCATCTATACAGAACTTAGTATATAAATTGACGGTGTCTGTGAGTTCATCAATATCTGGGCAAGTGTTTATTAAAGTATCACAATCTGTACTTTGTTTGGAGTTTTTCTGTAGGCGCATCTGACCACATTTCAGTAGTTGTTTTTAAAACTGGTTTGTAGCACAGCTTTAGGCAAACCATTGTGTGGTCAGATTCTCTTAGTGGAAATAAACTGTAAAATGTGTAGACCTTTTTTATATTAACATAACACGTCTCCTATTTTTTTCAAGTGGAGTATGTAACAAACTGGGTGTTAGTCGGCATGTATTTATTAGTATTAGTACTTGACTTACACTTTGACTTAAAGTTACTTACACAGGCCTATTCATCTTACTTAATTAATTTAATAATTTTAGTCTTAGACTAGAAACTTGTTACTTAGACCTACTCTTTAGCCAGGCCCAGCTTATTTCATTACAAGTGACATTCATTAGCCTAGTTACTACTTAGTTAGTAAGTTTAAGGCCTACCACTCAGTAGCCTCAATAAGTTATACCAAGTATAAGAAAATGGGATTAGTGAAGACAGAAAATAACCTCTAGTATGGTCATTAAAGAGGCCTTGTGTATATGGTCTAACTTATGAGTAAGTTATAAGTATTAGTAAGTCAGTAGGCCAGAGTCTTCTTAGTCTTAAGGTTAGGCTTTACATATAGGCATTACTAGTTTTAGGCATTGGCATGATA
Source organism: Omphiscola glabra (assembly GCA_964017045.1). Classification (NCBI taxonomy): domain Eukaryota; kingdom Metazoa; phylum Mollusca; class Gastropoda; family Lymnaeidae; genus Omphiscola; species Omphiscola glabra. The sequence continues at coordinate 15,413,504 of OZ024794.1, read as the reverse complement.
TTTATATTAATAATTGTATTAATGGTATGATCATGAATTGTAGCCCATTAATTGGGCCAGATGATTAGGGCCTATAGGCCTACTAATTAGGCAAACTTCATACCTTTTTCATTTCTTTTTATTTTGATATCTACATAGTTTTCACTATCTCTCTACTATTAAAGATCCAAGTAACCAAAAGATTACATTAAAATGGCCAAAAAAAAAGGATGTGAAAATTTGCAGGAAAAAATAGCACAAGGCAAGATTCATAAAGAGAATAAAGCTCTTTCAATTTCAGCAAAATTGTGCATAAGCTGCGATGTACACTTGACTAATGGCTGCCTGTACAAGTTCAATAAAATTCGACATTAAGAGGACAAATAATACATTGACTTGAGAGAAAAATGTAATTGCCATGTTACTTATACCAGCAGTATATTACAGATTTACTGTATTTTTATTGATGTTTTTCATTGTCTATATATTTTTCCAGTGTTGTGTGTTTCCTAAAAGTTTGTAATAAAATTTGTTTTAAAAACTAAAAGCATACATTCTCTTTCCAGGAAACTTATCCTCAGTCCCCTCCTATTTGGTTTAGTGACAGTGATGATGTGGGAGTTGTGGGTATAGTAGGGGAATTACCTAATACCCCGAAAGAACATTATAATGTAAGTTGTTCACTTTAATTGGAATAAACTTTGATATAACAAATATCATGATAGTAAAGCTGGTTATACTTACTTAGTTAAGAAATTTTATTTGTAGTAATTTGTGGTTCATACATAATACTGTACAGTTTTTAAAAAATAATTTGATAAATGTCAGACTTAAATATGTTGAAGTGTCTCTACAACTTTCACAACCAATAATGCACTACTCAAATGATGAAAATTGTATAAATAACAAGATAGTCAGGGCAATTTTAGAGGCCTTCCTTTGTAATAAATGAAGCTGGGGTGAAAGAGGGTTCTGCTTGTAACTAAGGATGTTATGTATAATAATGTTGAAAGTTTGTTTTTACAGTTTAAT